>CM042079.1:49621000-50849020 GCA_023509865.1 Trypoxylus dichotomus | reverse complement strand
TTACAATTTTTCTTTCTGTTCTAAATGGCTTTTGAAGACCTCCGTAGAATGTTTTGAGTTGTTGCAAAATAAATTGACCCCTCGATCAACGTTAAATCAGATCGAAGCATATGCTACTCAAATTTGGAAATAGAATTGAAAGACTTATGACGTAAGTCACATATAGTTTGCATACAAATAAAGCGTTCAAACCCAATTTTATCTATGAATAAATGTCCTAAAATTTTTACGTAGTAAATTTCGACTATAAGTCGTTCTTATAAAAGCATGTAAATTTTCATTTTAAAACATAACGTAATTGTTCTTAAATACCTTTAATGACGTTTATTATTACGTAAAAACTATCTAACATCTATTATATTACATCTTGTTGGTATTATAATTTCTTTAATTCTTGGAACATTAAATAAGCTCTTGTTGTATACATATATGGTGTATTTCGGATGCATTGTTTCTTCTAATTGCTTCTTACCTGTTTGTAAAAGTTATGCAAATTTTATACATACATTTCACAGGAGTATTTTAGTACTTCAATACTAATACAAAAATATCGTTTAATCTTGAAACGCATGCCTCTCCTTATTTGCACAATTAGCGCATCTTCAGCAAATACCTTGGAGCTATGCTAAGTCTGTGTATGGATGTAACAGTCAGGTAAATGCATTTCTTTGTTATCCATACATGTACGGTGCATGTTTAAATCCTGTATGGCTCTTGCCAACAAACTTATATGATTCTACCATTCGCGGCAGACGAATACTTAGCGGTTAACTGTAAATATGATAATATTAAATAGGAAGATTATTTAAATTGAAATGTTTGATCTGCGTTCTAAAGTAGGACGCCGAAGAAGAAATTATGCACCTGCAGTTAAACGTGCGCTACTCCAATCCTACAAAATGTGTTGAGATAACGATAATACGTGTAATTTGGCGTTTGTGCAATTTAGGTAGGATATATAATATACATACATAGTTGATTTGTAACCTATCAAGTTATATTTGTGTTTTACGTTTTAAAGATTATGACACAGTCCCATTAGATGCTAATATGCATGCAAAGGGTTATTTTATTAAGTTGTTTTAAATGATACTGAGCAAGTATAAATTATACTATTTGAACCCAAAGAATGACTTGAATCATGTTGGGGTTGCGATGAAGTAATTTCATAAATCCTTTTTGTTTTAATAATAAAGTGTGTTTTGTTTAAATGTTTTCTTTTGTTTTCGTGAAAAATCTATTGTTATTTTTAAGTGGTTTTTGGGCAATTGTAATACTAAAGACTATTGAAACATTTTGGATTGCGCCAGATAGCATGGGGTAATAATTAAGTGCTATATAGTTTTTAGGTGTTTCTGATGTTGTTTTTAATTTTGTAATTTTTTTTATTTGTCTGTGTGTTTGCGCGTGAAGTTTATTGGATAGGTATTCTTATGTAGATTATGTGGATTGGTAATACAGTTGATTCCCGATATAGTGAACTAATTTTTACACGACGGATTCACTATTTTGAGGTTGACAAAAAATGTGAAGACAACGTCCATATTCTGTGTTAGTAAACATTTATTTTAAACTTGGCTGAAATTGTAAGATAAAAGACTATTGAAAGATAGATCATAGCACGTATGTATGTATTATGTAAGTCTTTCTAAAAAGGTAGATATTTTGATTATTGCGATACAAATATTAAATACATGCTTTATAAGTAAATATTAAGAAAAATAGATATTATACGTATTAAGTTTGCAGGTCGAAATAGTGTTTGTTGTACTTGAGGCCCAAACTAGAAAGCTGGTTCTTTTAGTACTATCAGTAATGGAGACATAAGTTTATCAGATATATAAATGTTGTATTATAAAAACAAAACATTATCTCTATTATACCTTTTTCTATGCCTTAACAAAAACAAATTTTGCGGTATATCATCAAAATATCTAGAATCGAACAAATATCGCCAATATCAAGATATGTATATCTTTAAAATTGTTATTAGAAAACAATAATACCTTACCTATGAGTTTTCAAAGGTACTTTGTCCGTGACCTTTGAACGAATGCGAACCGCATTGTTCGCATTTTCAAAGGTACAGTACCTTTGAAAACCTAGTGACACGGCGGAACCCGACAACCGTTACAAATATGGCAAACGGCCGTGAAAGTCTAAGATTCTATTTGGCCTCAATTGCTTTTCCACATTACTATAATCAGCTCTAGCAAAGGAGTCTCTACTTACCTACCAACTTTCATTAGGATCTGAATTTGACACCCGGGAACCTTTCCTTGTTAATCAAAATTTAGATATTTTTCTGAATGTGAATTTTTAAAAGCTAAACTCTTTCCATGGCTTACTTTTTTGTAGTTAATAAGACGTCTAAAAAACTAATACTATTATTCTGATTTTCATTTTCAATTGTAAAATGTAATTGGAGGTGTAACTGGTATTGCTACAATCCAATCATCCACATATTTTTTGAAAAATGGAATTGGCGTTTTTATTTGCTTTAGTACTTCAGTTTTTCAGTTTATCCGCAACTAGGTTGACCTCCACTAGTGAAATGGGAGATCTCATTGCAATTCCAAAAGTTTGTTGATAAGTTTCCTATAGTATAAAGTAAAGTGAAGTAATTTTCTAGCAAAAGTTTCTATTTATATCTGCCGAGTGCATTTTTATTAAACATTTAGATGGTTTCAGTATTTGAATAGCATTTTGAAACGTATAGCGAGGGGCCCGTCTGTAATCGTCAGCCGTTCCATAGCGCGGCGGAGGTGGGAGAGGTGCGTGTTTCTCGGTTGGCGCGCGAAATTCGCCGGCCGGCTTGGTGGCCGTCATCGTCGACGATACCGGCCGGCACCGTCTCCGTGGAGGATGACGACGCCGTCGGTCAGGGCTGTTGAGAGTGAAACCCGGCGCCTGCGTCGGCCGTCGAAACCGAAAGTGAAAAGCGAAAACCAGAACCCCACTCCTACCTTTCGCTTTCGGGACTCCCCTCCCGGGCACTTTCCCCGGCGGTGCGTGCAACCGCTGCAGTAGGCAGTTGAGAGAGTCGCTAGTAAGACGTGCCAAGGTCAGCACACACATCTCCATACATACATCACATATACACACTGAGAGAGAGAATTGTGATTAGAGTTCGAAATCTCTCGCGTACGCACAATCTCGCTCGCACTCATCGTTTAAATACAAAAAGAAAAAAACCGTTCTACTTCCACGATTGTTTTTATTTTCTTTTATCGCCGGTTTTATTAATCGAGTCAAACTGTTGAAAACTCTAACCAGCACCGTGGAGGTGAACAGGATGGCCCCGCGCCGGCACCATGGCCAAGTACAGGGTCTCCTCTGCGGTACCGAAACGGAGGAGCCCGGCGTGACCCGTTGTTGCGTCCCTACCGGCGAGTGCCTTCGCGTCCAACAACAAATCACCCCGAACAACAACGATCCGATGCTCATCTCCCTCGACGATTTACGCGATACCGTCAGGGTGACGTGCAATAACGAATCTTGTACGATGGGCCGATACATGCATCGCGAGTGCTTCGAGCAATGGGAGCAAACGGTTCTCGCCTATTTGAAAACGTGCGGCAGAGCGAGGTCCTGGTCGGAGAGGCAACGCCATCAGAACCTCTGGACGAAGAAAGGCTACGATCTCGCCTTCAAAGCTTGCGGTTGCAAATGCGGACGCGGACATCTGAAGAAAGATCTCGATTGGATGCCGCCGCCGCCTACCAGTAACATCTTCGGAAGGGTCGAAGAGATCGATACCAGTAAGAAGAAGAAGCGTCGTAATCGAAATTCCCGACCTACGCTTGCAATTTCGGCACATCACGCCGCTGCAAATGAAGGTCGCGGTCGCGCAGGTAGCCTTTCCTCCAGCACCGGTTCGTCTTCTCCGCCGGCAACAGCTAGCGAACCTAGCGTTTCACCCATACATGCACATTCGAAGAAAAAATCTAAGTTTGAATTCGCCGATAGGGTCCGGTGAGTTAAAAAACTATCAAAATCAGTCCCTATGTAGAACGTAATATGATAGAATTTAGTAAACCAAAATATTGACAACGTGCGAAGTATAGTCGATCTTTAATTTATTCAAAGATTTCAGAATTCTAATCTGATTTATCGTCATAAAACATAAATAATCGCGATTTGACTGCACACTTCTAAGATAATGTAGAATGTATAGTAATTTTACAGAAAAGGTTTAAGGTACAATAATATATTACAATCCTAGGTTCTTTCTAGACAATTCGACTTATATGAAATAACGACATATCTTTTCAGTAATAGCAATGGTATTGTAAACATATAGGCGCTGTTACAGATTAGAGTTTAGTATCAAGATAATAATAGTGATTTACATAAATTTTACGTTGAGTATATCACAGATCCGTTTGATAAGACGTGTCATATCGGAAAATACTAGTTTTAATCCTAAAGTTTATTGGATAAAATCTTTGAATCAAGTATTGTAGAACTTGTAGTAAATTCATAACAAGTTTCATAAAAAATAGTAATAATTGGATATTTTGTAAGAAAACCTTGTCCGCTAAATTTAAAACAAATCGATTATTTCATTACTAACACCGAGCTTGATCTTTATTCCCATTCACTTCGCACTATTTTTAAGTATTTGAGCAAGTATGAACCAGAAAAGGAAGGAAAACAAATGCAAAACAATTGCGTAATTATTTTTAAAAATAGTCCAAGCATTCTAACATAAAAACAGTCTATTCGATTGCTATTAGCTCTTAGTATTCACGATTTAAACATGTAACTCATACATTAGATTAAATTTATTACTTTATTTTTGATGCACACATATTACAGCACTCGCTTTTTTTATCTTGCGATAACTTCCAAATTATAAAACGTATGAGATATTTTTATTTACCATGACATATTCCTATAATTATTGCATGTAAAAAAAAAAGATATTAATTTTCTTTTTTTTTGTAAAGCGAAATGTCGATATCTAAATTCATATCGTTAACGTTTACAAGACGAATTCAACCTTTTTTTGTGGAAGCGCCATGTATTACGGATGCCCTTGACCTTCTGCAACGTTCTACTGGTTAGACATTGGATTAATGCCTTAGAATGCTCCGCCTAACGGTTTCAAATAATTCCCTCTCTGGTGTTTTAAAATACGTGCCTCTTGTTTGATTTATACTTTAGTTATAAAAGTATTTTCGTATTGCAACGACTTTATTATAGTATCCTATTATTAGCTTTCAAAATAACAATGTGTTGGAGTACAATTTTTACAACATTATTAACCTTAATGATGGGATGAAGTGTTAGATATGTTCAAGATTTCCCGTTATACTCGTATTTTGACCGTTAGCGTTAAATAGTAGTGTAGTTTGCATATTTTATGAATAATAAAGTATGTTTATAGAAGTATGAAAACAAACTGAAAGCTCTGGTCATCAAAAATAAGATCTAAACAAGTATATTTTATACGTTTTAATGTTTAACAAACGTGATGTTGGAAATGTTCCTATAAAAACAAAGTTATTATTGATTCGATATTACGCTCTGCTTATTATATATTATTGTTATAAAAAATAATAAACAGCTAATTGAGGAGATTATAATTTTCTTATACCAAGTATATTTACAAAAGATAATTCTAACAAAATATTATACAAATCTGCGTTTGCCTACTGTAAATAATACCCCTCCCCCCCTGTATGTTTGTGAATTGTATCTTTCATCTTCTATCATTGTTACCACTCTTTTTTTACTGTAAATTCTGCAAATTCTCATTCATCACACCTGCATTCTTCTTCTTCAATATTTTCCTTTTATATGAAATTGTTAACTTTCAATGCTTCTATAACAACAGAGTGTACCCGTTTTTTTGCTTTCCAAGCCATTTGTATGGGTTGGATATGTAGGATTGTTAAATAAGCGTAATGAACCCGAACCTTCAATATTGAAGCAACCACGCATTTGGTTCTTTTGAGGATGTTTAATGGTCTTTTGCAGTATTGTAGACCACGGCGTTCATCATACTCTTTTCTTTAGGAATCTAGGTTTATTGCTCCAATATCTGTTGGTAATTTCACATACCATTGTCGATTAATGTAATATTATGAGAGCAGAAATGGTCTAATTGTAATTTTCGAAACTTGTATGTGTTTTCTAGCCAATTCTATCTGGTTTTTGTAGTGATTTGCAAAATGCCTGGTTCCGATAAACCATTGATTGTTTTTGTATTAAAGTACCATTGTATGTACTTATTTCCTAATAAAAGATTGTGGTCTTTGCACGTGTTTAGCAGGAGCTGCTATAAAGAGTTTTGAACCTTTTAACTCTGTACCAGTGTTGCCTGTAGTTTGTCAAGATGTTACAATGTTGTTTTCAAAATTATCGGATTTCCTTAAAAATTATAAAGAAAATTTGCGAGTAACAAGAATAAGTATAGTGTTTATGAATACTGTAATTGACAGTAAACGGAAATGCAGCGATACGTAGTAAATAAAATGATTAATAATAATAAGCATATATATAGCAAGATGGTGTAAAAGTATTAAACATATAAAAGGGATCACAAAACCGATACCGTGGTTTTTCTGAATTTACAGCTTATATTAAAATTTCAAAAATTACTTTTTCGTCTTCATGTACATATTTTGACTCATTAATTCTTATATTTCATTGCCAATATCAAATGAATAACAGCCTTTTGCGTATTCGCTAGCCAATATTAATATATCCATGCTTCCAGCGCAAAGTCTATTTCTAATTTTAGTTTTTGTTGAATCAAGTTTTGAAAATGATTCTTTTTGATGTGGTGGTAGAATGCGGCAATATTAATATATCTAACACAAAAGTTCAGTTAGCCAAATTATACATTTCCACCAATATTTGTAAATTTAGAAATTTTGGACCAACTTTATCAATATTTTGTACTTTCGCTATTACTTTCAGTAAATTAGAGTGAGTGTATTGTGTAGTCGCAAGTTTTTAAATGCCATTTTCACTGATAATTCTCTGTGAATTTTTTATTATGTAAAACATTGCATTAGACTTGATGAAATATTGTGATTTACATTTTAGGATATCAAAAACCTTTTTTTTAATTTCTAGGGATGAAATAATCAAAGAATGACTGCATTCAATGTAAAAATCTTTTTTCTGAGGTTCAGTTAATCGATATCCTTTAACATTTTAACTCGTACATACATGTATTTTAAATTAACAAATTCAGAATGCAATTGAGGACTAATGTATTGCATGTCATTAAGGTTTATGTAGTTTGGTTTTAAATAGTTTAATAATAGCGTTTTATATGTTTCGATTACTTAGTTGTAAAGTATTGTTATATGCACATACACGTTCGCTTTGGAAATACTTAAACTTATAAAATTAGGTAACACGCATTGCAAAAACTATTAGAATAGCTTTATTTTACAATTTTTTATGGAGTTAAATATATATATCGTTGATTGCAGTCTATGGTTGAGATATTCTTAACTAAATTGCAATGCAGTTGTTTACAATCGTAAAAAAATGAGACTATTTAACTATTCTATGTACAACCATGAGCAAGTATAACGCACTACATTACAAAAATATTGGAATTGGACATATTGTGCTTTTTTGCAACTATCTAAGAGAATCTGTATAAATCGAAATCTTCGCGTTGTGTTTTGGAAAAAGCTTTGTATGTAAGTGCAAAGAGTAACCGATGCATTTCTGTTCACTTATACCAGGAAAATTGACCAACAGTCCCATTATCTACGGAGTTTTGCGAACCGAATATTGTTACATCCATCAGAACCAAAAACTTTCAAATTATCAAAAGGAATTACTTCAGATTGAAATACACTTATCATCCTCATATAAATGGTTCCATCACTGATATTTTCCTCATCTTGATTGTTTCGAAAACATTGGATTAACGTGAAGAAATTAGAGGAAATCTTCCCAGCATCTTTGTCAAAATATTGTGTGCAGATGCAAATATGTTTATAGTGTTTATTTATATCACCCGATTCATAAACAGAATAAATTTTCTTTTTTCTCAAATGCTTATAATTTTTTCCCTTGGCATTTCCTCCAAAACATTGGTAATAACCTTTTTTGCTTTAGTTCTTTCCAAAGAGATTTTTCTGTGGGATTTTGGTGTCGGGAAAAGTGATTTCAAAAAAATATAGTAAATAGTCACGTGATCTTGTGGGTGTGCAATATCTTTGGCAATTATTTCAACAATTTCGATTCCAAGAAGTTGATCCAGTGTATTTTTTAGGCCCTAGAGAACAGTTGGTTGCTTTTTCTTTAAGGTGGAAGATCTTCTGCGGTGTTTTTAGCCTTTATTGTGGTTGCTTATAACAGTGGATCCCACAGAAAATTCCTCTTTTTTGCTTTTATAAGTAGTTTTCTTTTATAATTTCTGATGTTTCTGAATCACTTGTGATTCGTCTTTTAAGACCTCATATACTTACTAATTTAATTTAACTTTATATGTGGAATATGTCTACCATACGCCCACACATATGCTACAGACTGTAAATTGTTCATTATGGTAGATGTCTAGTGAATATGTAATAAATAATGCTTTTTAAAACTTTTTAAACTTGTAATTATAAATAATAGGACAAGGTTCTCTAGTATACACTAGGGTGACAGAATAAAATAGACACCAGGTAAAGCAGTATAAATATGTAAACAGCAAAATTCTAAGAACGAATTAAGAACTTTCTCTTGTCATTAGGGTAGGGGTAGATGTATCGGAAGGAATTCGTCATAGTTTAGTATCGTTACAACTATGCCTCGCTTACAAGGTTCGAATGATATTAGCGACTTCACCCTGTGTCGCATCGTTGGCCAGAGTGAACGCGGCGTTTCGCAACGTGAAATAAGTAAATTTTTAAATATTCCGTTGTCCACAGTTAACCGTGTGATTACACAATTTAAACGCAAGGAAAAAACAACAGTGGAGCCGAGACCAGGTCGTACCGGACCTTCTGAAAGAAGTAAAAGGGTGCTTGTGCGCGAAGTGTTAAGAGAACCGCGAAAAACTACAGCTGAGCTTGCGGCAACTTCACAGAAAAGTCAGCGCACCGTTCTGCGATACCTCCACAGTGTGGGGATGTACGAATAAAAGGGTGGTAAAGAAAAAACCTCTCCTTACGGCGTTTCAAGAACGACGCCGAATGGCTTGGGCAATCGAAATGCGAACGAAGCCCGAAGAATTTTGGCGGTCTGTCATTTTTTCAGACGAAAGCAGATACTGCCAATTCAGTGATAGTAGTCGTACGTGGGTATGGAGACGTTCGTCACAACAACTGGACGACAAATCTTTGCATCAGACGGTGAAATACGGCGGTGTGAACGTCATGGTGTGGGGCGCGATATGGTATGGTGGAAGATCGCAATTAGTAATCTGCGACGGAAATATAAATGCGGCAAAATATATTCGAATATTAACAGAAGGACTACTACCGATATTCGACAACGCCATTTTATCTAAAGAAGACGCTACTTTTATGGAGGATGGAGCACCCTGCCACAAAGCAAGAACAACAACCCCATGGAAAGAGGAACAGGGGATTCGGATTTTACCATGGCCAGGCCAATCACCAGACATGAATCCGATAGAGAATGTTTGGCACATAATCCAGACAAATATGTCGAAACGACCCCGAAAACCCAGCAATAAGGAAGAACTCGTGACAGCTGTTACAGAAGAATGGTTAAATATTCTAGAAGACACCATTAATCATTTGATAGATTCTGTGCCACGACGACTCGCAGCACTTCACGCAAGTAAAAGCGGATCGACAAGATATTAATCTAATTTAAAAATTTTAAAATATTTTGTATATATAACGAGAATAGAATCTTTTTTTTAATTAGTAGGTGTCTATTTTATTCTGTCACCCTAGTGTATAAGATAACAATATATACATCAATGAAATAGTATTATTTGTTATTCATTGTCTTGAAAATGTCGTTCAGTTTTTAATAATATCAATTCGAGAAATTTTTTGTATTTAATCAATGTTTTTCTTAAAGATTCATATCTACATTATTTAACTATCCCATCTAATTTTAACCATACTACGATTATACGGATTGTTTTTATTGATTAGTAAGCTACAATTTGTTTAAAAGATATAATTAAGTACTCCGGAAACCTAATCTTATTTGTTGACTGTTCTGTTCATTAAAATAACCTATTCGTATAGATACATATTTCCTTTTTTCTTGCACCGTACAAACTTGCCAATTAAACGAAACATTTTCATATTAATCGTTCTGTTTGTACCACGAGCATGCCCATAATATTTATTTTTTTATCCCACGTAAAAAATGTTTATTGCCAAATTAATATGAATCGAACGGTGTTAAATCCAAGGCTACTGTCGAATTAACATATAAATGGTAGTAAATTCGACTCTTGTAGGAATAATAAATGTTTCGAAGTTGTGCTCGTAAGCTTCTTAACAAAAAAAAAAACGTTTGTTGATTTGTTGCATAACAACTAAATTACGTTCTTCTTTTTTTTTCTCGAATATTTCGGTCGTTAGAATATACATTGCTTGTTGGAAGTAGACACGTAAATATGTAATATTGTGGTTGATATGGTTGAAGACGTCGAATTGAAAAGAATATGTATCGCGTTTCATAAAATTAAGATGAAGTGTTTACTTGTTGCGCAAAAGTTGTTTAATTAGGCGTTCGAAGCTGCAATATCCTTGCGTTTCCTTTTATTCTTATTGTACTAAGTTATAACGTAAGCAATTTGAATCGTTTAAAGAATGTAATGTTAATATTGAGTTAAAACACGTTAAATGTCCGGTGTAATCTGATATTTCAACATATTATTTTTGTATCCGTATTTACATACATTCAGCGAAATTTCTACAGTTCCATATGAACTTTTGAACCGAACATTTGGTTTTCTTAATGTTTTCGATAAATTATTTATCCAGATAAATACTCAACTATAAAGAAATACAAATGCAAGAGAAAGTAACATTAAAAAATGTTACAGCATTAACACATTAATTAATAAATAACATAAATACATAAAAAATTCTTTCTAAGTACTGTTTGATCCTGCACTCATAATAACTTCAAACATCCGGATCTTCATACTGTCTATCAATTTGGTGAATGTTGAAATAGGAATATCATTCCAACATCTCGTTATCCCAGATTTTACTTGTTTGACGTTATCGTATTGTTTATTCTTGGCATACACTTCTTACCTATATTCCCCATCATCTCATCAACAATTTTATAAAGTTGGGCAATTCCTACGACAAAAATCGCGCTAACTAATCAATAACTAACTCGAAGGTAGCACTCGTCGATATTTTGTTTAGCCTCTTCTGGTAATGTAACCGCCCAACAAATAAAAGGTAATTTAAATTTACTCTGGATGGTGTCAGCGTTGCTTTTATGCACAGTTGTGTTTTTGTATACACAGAAAGCTTATGCAATAGCTGCAACAATAAAAATGTGTTACCAACGCTTTTTGATTCAAAACCAATGCTGCAAAGAATTTAACTCAATTGAACTACAAAATTATCTAAAAATAATAAGCAACTTTTGTTCGCTTTACAAAGAAAATGTCAGAATTTGCATAGTATTATTGTCAAAATAATATGTATATAGAGCATGTATAATGTATATATTATATAATTATATATATATTATATATCTGTGGATCTGTAGGAGCTAAGAGTTGCAGTTAGATTAATTACTAAACACTTTTTTACTGTGTAGGTAAATAATGTATCTTTGAATACTTAATGATGCTATTTTGACAAATTTAGATACAAGTGACGTCTTTATTAAAATCATGATGTGTGGGTGTGGGTTAAAACATTCTGAACACATTTACACATTAAGCATTCTACAAGCAGATTGTTTATCCCATATAATTTATTAAGTGGTTTTGTCATTGCATTGTATTACCAATTTAGCAATTCAAAACACAAATTAATTTAGAATCAGAGTAGAATTTTGATAGCAAGCAGCCTTCCATACACATGTCCTAAATGTTGTTTAACATTTGCGCTATTTTTAGTCTGTCTTATACTTTCTAGATTTCTAGTAAATATGTGAGATAGGTAGCTAACACTATTTTAAAGTAAATTTGTTATAAATGCCAGATCAAATCTCGGAAGGTTTGATACAAAAGTTAGATATTTTTGTGGAATAATTTTTTGTATTTTGAATACCATTTCATACCCATTAACGAAACGAAGTTTTTAAATTTACTGTCGTTGAATACCACGTTTCGGTTAATAAATGGGAAACATACGTTCCTATACTGAATGTAGAAAATAAAGTCACAGTTGGAACTAATTGAAATATTGTTTCAAAACTGGAAGAAACTCATACGGTAAAAGGTGAAAATAGCAAAAACCCATAATTGTGGTGGTCGCTTTAAAGAAAATACTGCAGCTGTAAGCGCTAGTGTTGCTAAGAATCCAAAACCAGTAATTCGACATCGTTCTCAGTTGTTAAACATTCGAAAAAATCGCGTTTTGGGAGAAAATCTTCATTGACAGGTTTCCAAGATTCAAAAAGCTGAAGAAATAGGATAAGCGAACTTCGGATTATGTTGTCAATTCGCTAATTGCGCCATAGAACACTCGGCTGAATTTGTAAACAAAGTTTCCGAATCTGCGGAAAAGAAAATTCCAGGAAAATACTGGGAGAATGTTGCATCTTTAAAATGTAGTTCAGTGTGGTTGCTGTGTTGGTGGAGTCTTGAAAATGATGCTGGACAATGTTGATAGGGTTATTGGAACTCGGTATCAAAACATGGTGATTATAAATTTGTTTGACGAATTGGGAAGAACGGATGTTAAAAAAATTTGCTTTCAACACCATTATACCACATCCCAAACAATCGCAGAAACAGTGGAGGTTGTGTGCCAACGATTTGAAATTGAATAGTTGCTCAACGAGAAAACATGAATTGACCCCTGGATATTCAAAGCAGCAAGTTTATTCTAGAAATCCAGAAACAGTTGATGACCTTAAGCAGAATGTTATAAATGGTATTCCTTAAAGTGATGCTTAGTTATCCTAAAATGTTATTGGAAATAGGCACAGGAGAAGTTATAGTCGTTTACTTCCTAATAGTAATAGAATAGAGGAAGTCGTATGAAAGCGAGTAGAATCTTTAACTCTAATCAGCTCCTATTAAAACTTTAACACTTAAAATAATCAATTTTTTTAATTCTCACAATATAAAAATTGTAATTACTAATAGATATAAAAGACTACCCCTTTCTAACGAGATCCTGCTCCCACCCTTAATAAAATCAATCTATCTACTGCATTCCCTGCTGTGATTGCAGTGGAGTTTATCTTAGAATGTCCTCCCAAAAACTTTGCTCGAAACTAAACCAACATTAGCAAGACATAAAAAATAAATCCACTCCACCGCTTTGTGTCGCCACGCCCTTGAAAATGCTCACACAATGGATGTTGATCATGCTAGGATCTTTGCTGTAGAAAATCATTCACAAAAGAGGGCCTTTTTAGAAATATGTTATATTAAATCACACAATGGAGTTAATTTCAGAAGCGATATCGACAGCTTATCAACTGTTTATACATACTTACCCAGTGAAGAAATTTTCAGTCCAGCCAAATAATACCCAAATTTTGCCTTCAGCACATAAATCATCATTCATATTTGATAATATCACAATTTAAAACAAACTTAAAATTTTATTTTTTTCATATTGTTTATATCTGCAAGTTTCAATTATAATAAATTTGCAGCCGACTTAGTATTGGGTGGACATTCTCACATTATCGGATGCTTTACTTATCTTTACCTTCATGTTAGTTTCGGGTTGGTCGATCAACTACCTCTTGTGCTTTTGTCTTTCGTTTTATAGATTTAATTGTTTTAGTCTGACATTTTAAAAGTTTTATATTTCATTAATTAACAATATTTTATATGATGACAATATTTATTATTTATTTATTATTGGCTTTGGAGTTGCGCCATTAGCTACTTACACAAATTAAAAAAAAATAAGA
The DNA here is from genome assembly GCA_023509865.1 of Trypoxylus dichotomus. NCBI lineage: Eukaryota > Metazoa > Arthropoda > Insecta > Coleoptera > Scarabaeidae > Trypoxylus > Trypoxylus dichotomus. The sequence continues at coordinate 50,834,998 of CM042079.1, read as the reverse complement.
AAGAAACCTAACAATAAGGACATGCCTTACACCCGGGGCTGATCGGGTGGCTAACACACAGGTAGGCCAATGGAAAAGAATAAAAATGCAAAAGGATAAATTACATAAGGAAACTAGCTAAATAGCAAAACGTAACACATGGTGTTTGTATATCTTGCAATTGACATATTCCTTCTCCAAGGCTACAAAATAATTTATAATAATTGGAAGCTGAATTTTGATCTTAAGCAAGTCGTTAGAGTTTTTCAGTGTGTTTACTACATTCCACCGTAATATGATTAATAACTCCATATTCAGATTCGCAAAAGGTGTACGTACCACAGTCCAACACATGAATTTTATGAAGATGTGCAGGGGACCTCCCATGATTGAACGTTAACGTTAGAATCTGTGAAAGCATATTCCTTTTAACTGTGCTTCTATTATACCACCGGTTATTTTTAATTTCGGGGCAAATCATGTAGTAGTTGGTGGGTGTGATGACAATAGTTCGCTTAAAGTAAGTTTTAAAAATTAAAAAAAAAAATCAATAGCTTTTGTTTCTTCTTTTTACAACACACGCAGTTGTTTATTGCAAATGTATAGTATAACATTTAACTTAGCACGTGTACTATTGTTTCTGGTAAGATCATTGATATTTGTTATAGCGAAATATTAGCAGTTATAATAAAAAATGTACAGCTATTGAAAATAGAGTCCTTTCGTGTAACAGCAGGATATTATTTTTCATTATTACACAGCAACTTTCGAATTAGATTTTATTTTTTTGGATTCCTCCATTTAAATTCGATATTTCGTAAAAAGCAATATAGACTAAAACTTTCTCTAGATATATATATATATCTCGCACCGATGAGGAAAATTCTGACCTACGTGGTGTAGGTCAAGATAGCCTTGCGATATGATATCATGTCTATCGATTTTCCTTACCGGAATCAACGGGATCCTTTTATTTTCCTTGTACGTCCTGGCACAAGTTTCCGTCAATTCTCTCTCCGCTTTCAATTCTCTCGTTCACGAAAATTATTTTTGTATTAATACCCCTTAGTTTTTCGAATAGAAGCACCGATTGTCTCATGTCTTACATACATTCCGATAAATCTTACGTTTAATAATACGAAGTGATTGAAAAATTATTTGTTGGTGGCAAGATTTATGAAGCTAAATAACGAACTATCTTTTTACATGCACCCACGATGACATAATAAACTGTACACATACAGTTATGGCCAAAATAATAGGAGTGTTAATTTTTTTTTTGTAAAAACTGTACGCTGTTCTTAAACTACGTATTTACAGGTGGAAATCATGTTAGTTTTAAGCAGTAATGTAGACGCAAATATGCTGTAGCTTGTCTCATAATTTTATATTGGCTAACAATGTTGCTAATGACATGATACAAAATTATGAATTAAATTATAAGAAAATATTATTCATTCTAATATTAGCCGAAACTTAATATTTTGTCGTGTGACTTTTGTTCTTTAGTACAGTAGCACATCGTCGAGACGTCCTGCTGGAATGGACCGTCACACGTTAATTCTACAATTTCCCACATTTCTTCTTGTGTTCTAGGGTTGGCTTTAAATACGTCATCTTTAACATCAGTCCATCAATTTTTAATAGGATTGAGGTCTGGAGAGTGGGCTGGACACTGCGGAATCTCAATCCTATTTTGAATTAACCAGTCCCTCGTCCTCCGACTAGTATGTTTAGGATCATTATCCTGCATTAGCACCCACTTCAAAGGCATTCCTTATTCGACATAGCTTGACATAATATTTTATAAGATATCGACATATCCATGTTGATCGAGAATGCCTTTTAACCAATATATATGTCGCGTAGTCCTAGAAGTATACCCAAACCATGATTTTAGCACCGTCGTGATTGACTGTCTTCAAAGTATATTGAAGTTGATAAGCTGTATTAGCAGGTCTTCTCACGTGTGATTTACGTCTACTCTAGCCCAATACCACAATTTTCATCTGACCAGAGAATATTCCGCCATTCTTTCGCCGACCAATACATATGCTCCTCAGCGAACTTCAAATGACGTTTAACATGTATTTTCTCTAAAAGTGGCACCCTTCTCGGGTTCCTCGCTGACACATTATTGCCGTTTAAGCGCCTCCGTGTCGTTCTTACACTAATGTTTAATGTTAACCTTGTTTTAATTTAAGAGAGAAAAGATTTACCTATTTACGGCGCAGAATCAAATTGTCTTCGATTTCACCCGATTTCTTTTTTGATCAATGGTTAACATTCGGGGCACCCATCTTACACTCATCTTTTTCGTATCTAATTCTTTAGTCAGAACGTTGTGCACCACATGATATGATATGCCAATATCTTCCACAACGTCAATGATGCGTACTCTTAGGTCTTGCAGTTCATTATCTTTATTACACGCAAGATTATCTAAACTGGATGGTAACACAAGCGACGATACTTTATATAAGCTGAATCTTTTCAGTACTTTTCGCTCGCATAATATCTCAATGAATACTGCTGTTATATTCAGCAGGTACAAAATGTAGTATAGCGACCGAATGCTGGGCTTCCTCGATGCTGTAAGAATATAGTCGACTTTTATACGTGCTTTTGAATGTCTATGAATTCCTGCATCTCATGCATGGATGGCATTTTTAATAATTAAAGTAAATAAGAAGATATTTATAAGGAATTTCAATTTCGTGCTGCTATTATTTTGATTACAACTGTAGTATATCATCACTCCTTTGCTAATACGTACACTTCCAGATCTAAGCGCTAATATCTCGCGTGAATTCCTCGGTAGTATAGCGAAAGGCGTCACGCAATTATGCCGATTCAGATTAGAAGCGAAAGAAACGCATTTCACCGTGGTAAAATATATTCGTCTCGAAATGATTTCTCAATGCATCCTAATTTTTGTTAACTGCATCGTTTTATCGACTTTCTTACGGAATAGCATGTTTGTAATTCGCTGTAATGAGCCTGACTGATGCATAAATTATTAAACAGCTCGTCTGGATGGCTTAACGAAGTCGAATTGTACATATAACGACATCGATCCTAGAAAGGCAGACGTTCCACGCTGTAGATGTGGTGTATGTATGCAGTGTATATGTGGATAAATCTAATTATAATAAATTATTTCGAGACGTATCTACATATGTATATACATGCATATACAGATTATTCAAGGAAGCGTTGAATATATTTACATAGATATTCTTGAATGTAGGAGATTTCTTGGAAGTTAACAGAAAGTGATAGATTAGCCTTGTAATGCCCAATCATTTTTTCTTATTCATTAAAATATTAGCTTTGGTAACATGCCAGTTTAGTTGCTTAAAGGGCTGGAGTTTTAGGGAAGTTTTGAGGAAATCAATAGAATAAATACTGTAACACTAAATCTGATGTTTCTTCAGTAAATAATAGAAGAATTCTGTCTAACTTTTTGTTTAGAATGGATGAAAGCGATTGAAATCACTTTCTCAGGCTTTCCCGGCCGTTCGGCATTGTCGTAATGGTTGTCGGTTCCGCTGTGTCGCTAAGGTTTCTGTCGTAATGCGAAGCACAATTCTTCCCGAAATGTGAGGGATAGAAATTTTAGCGACACGGCGAAACCCGATAATCGCTACGATAAAATTCTGGTGTTTTATTCAAATTTTCTGGACCGTTCCGTCTAACAAATATGTGATATGAATTATAATATAGAGCTGCTTCTTACAGGTCAGATCAAACACAGCTTATAATTAGTTTGTTTCGAAGAAAATTCAATTACAAATATCCTTGTTATTTTTTGAACTTGTTATTGCTTTTTCACATTAATTTGTGTTATAACAACTCCAATTAAATTTTATGTGTCTCGAATTAATTAAAGATAAATGTATTTTAAACAATAGAAAAGGGAAAATCATCTTTTTTTCCGTTTGTCAGAAATAATACTCTCCAGTAGTGTCCCATAGCCATGTTGACAGAGTTTTCGCTTTATACTGCTATTCTGTGATAGAAAATTCTTAATAGAACTTGTTTCTATGCTCGTCTGGAACCAGATTTCATGGAAAGAAATAAATATGATTGTGTAATACGAGGTGTGTCTCAGAATTAATGAGAATAATTATTTTTAAAGTGTTTAATTAAATGTGTACACAATTTAACATTGTCCCCTCTTCAAGGTATGCTTCGTTGGAATCCACACAGCGTCTCCAGCGAGTTTTCTATTCCCAGTAACAATTCTGGAAGTCTCGTTCTGTTAGGCTGTTTAGAACTTACGCCGTGCATGTTGTTTATTGTTTCGTAATGGGAACCTTTCAACTTCCGCCGAAGCGTTAGGATTTAAGCAGTCAATTTCAGCTGTAATAATGAAAAATTACATTTGTTTTTATTATAAATTAAAATACGTAAATTCTTTACAATGTAAAAGTATTCTTTTAGTATTTAGGGTATGATAAAGTGTGTATATAGGCTGACACAATGGGTACTGACATTCTTTAGGGGGTTATTATGAACCTACAAACAACGCAGTTCAAAAAATATATCTTTATTCCAGTACATACAGTGCAGTTAAATAATTTTTTGAAAATAACATATGTTAAAGAGCCACCTCTCTTTTTCAGACATTCATGAAATCGTGACTGCAAACTCGCTGTAACTCCTTAAACCATTTCCTGGTTTATCGCTCCAATTTCTTGAGTAATGTTGACTTTTAAAGCTTGTCGTGTTTGAGGAATATTCTGGAAAATTCTAGTCTTTAAATAACTCTATAGAAAAAAAATCTAGGCTGATCAAATCTAGTGACCATGGTAGTCAATTAAAATCGCCTTGGCGGAATATAAGTCATTTAGAAAACATGGTTCTTAGAACAGCAAATTCTCACTGTATGGCTTATTGCCCCATCTTGCTGGACCCATAAGTCGTTATATTTTACCCCAAATTATTGCAACTCAGCAGGTAGGAAATTTTGGAACATCTCTAAATACCATTGAGGAGAAGTTACGGTCACAGTACGGTCAACTTTTTCGAAAACGTACGGGCCAAGTGTTGCAAATGCAGCCACACCGCACCACACGGTAACTTGCAGGGGTTGTACCTATTTACAGATTATTAAATCATTTAAAACGTTATTGATTCAATGGCCACATTTCGATGGATACTAAACTGCATTACATAGGAATTTATTTAGGCCACTGATTATATCCCCCCATGCTAGTGAAATTCGAACAGTGGCGTTTCAAGAATCGGCAATACTCATTGCGTCACTCTTTATATGTATTTGTTATATTACATTGTATGTTTATACACACATTGTGTGTTTATTAAAGTATTGGGAACAAATGCTTCGGAAAGCTTGCAAATATACTCATCGATCTGGGGAAATAAAAATTGTTACCATGCAAGAAATTATTGATTTGCTTTTTTTATAGAACTCAAGATTAATTGCTCTGCTCATTATCCCGAGTGCTATAACCCCTATCATCATCCTATTTGCATAATTCAACTATTAACTAAAAGCAACGCTTTACGTAACTCGAAAAAAAAGTTATTTCGAAGTATAAAAAAAAAGAACTGTTAACAATCAGTAGCGGCAATAAAGGAGCAATGTAGTAATTAATTCCCTTTAATACAACGTTCGCCAGAAGAAATGTCTCCTTCTCTATCTACTCGGGTTGGCGGCCGCGAAATAAGTTGCTCACCGATAGCGGCAAATTAACGTGTGCTTGCTTGCGGTCGTTGCAATTTAACACCGAACCCATTAATAATCGAGGCGAAAGACATTGGAGGATAAATTTAAGGCATAGCCGAAACAATGGTTAGCCGTATTTTAATACGCAGGTCATGCATACTTATCATTTTTAAACGGAGACATTTAAGGTGAATCGTGCTTAAGATATCCGTCCGATACATATCTATATTTTGCGATTACTGCCCCTTCCTTCGAGGCAATTTGTCTTCTACGTCTTCTGGTCTAAGTGAATTTATAATTATTTTGACTTTTGACGACGAAAGTTTGCTTCGTGTCATATACAAACTTTGGTAAGAGTTCCGTATAAGGGGCATCCAGTTAAGGATTTTAATAGATTTTAACGGAAAGCTCACGCTTTGCTGTGTTTAAAATGGCCCTTCTTTTTTTGGGAGTTTAATTTAGGATATCTAAAAACCGATTTTAAAGGGGCTATTTCTAGGTTATGTTTAGTGGTATATGCGTCATAGTTTACAAAATTTAAGGTGGTACTTATTGTATTTGGTCTAAAAGTTACCAAAACGGGTAGTAAACAATTCTGAAACATGGTCTAAATACCCTGCGGAAAGCATCTAGGATTTTTGAATTAAAGATGTGCAAAACTTCGATGTTTAATTTATACAAGTTTAAAGCAGACTAATGTATGATTTTATAGAAAAGAAATATTCCCCATTAAAAAGACCGACATACTACTCTAATACGAAATCACAAGGAAAAAGGAGACCTGGAATTTACACTGGGTACTGCTGCAGTCATGGAACTGCTAGCCGCTATTCTAACAGCGAACCTGAACAGGTCCACACCTCTTTTGCATATATACATCCCTACACCATGGCCATTCCATAAGGTGGTGTGCAAAAGTCTGCCGTACAAAACGTTTGATGGCAAACCAAGCCTTGGCGGGTCTCTAGCAACAGTCAATCTTTTGGGTGTGAACATCTTCAGCTTCTATATATAATATATGTAATTTACTACCCGTTTGGTGCAATTTTTGTGTAATCTTCGAAGTAATAATTAGTTAATTCTATTCAAAATCAAACTAATTTATTTATTTCCGTTAGAATTCATTAAAATCGCTAACTCGATGCCCCTTATACGGCACTACAGCCCAAACTTTAAATAGATACAAATAGATTTATGAAATAATATTCTCGGGTTTCTATACAAATATATGCATATTCACATACGATAATACAATATACGCAGTACACCGTGTAACACTGAATTCGGTCTTTCTCTCAGATGGTTTGGGAGTGCTGCGATCCCGGCCCATAGTAGTGGTATTGAGGACTCCTTTGTCGCTTCTTTTTCTTTCTTTCTCCGTGTGTTCCTTTCTTATATTTCTCATTGTAGTATCTTCTGCTTGATTTTTATTCTATATTGTATGTAGTTTAGATCTTTTATTGCTTTTGATACTTTGTTATAATTTTTTATTGCGTCTGCTGTTGGAACTTTTCCATATTTTTTTTTGTTTCGCTGTCTTTATTTGTATGCGTGATGTTCTTGTTCTATATGTATGGACCTCTCTAGTAGCTCTCAGTTTTGTTCTTGGTTTTAGAAGTTTCATTTTCATTTTGTACGTCAGTAATAAATCTTTGAAATTTCTTTTGTTTGTTTAATATTCATTTCTTTTTTCTGTATAGCTTTGTTGTGAGTGTTATTCGATCCATTTTATATATTCGCTTTTTACGATTTTGTTCTGCTGCTTTCCATAAATTTCTCCATAAATTTATTAGGTGATTCATGTGCGAAGTAAACATTGCACTGAATACAGACTTTTTATCAAATTTTGGTATTATTCGTCGTATTTTGTATATCTTTACAATTGCCATTGCATTCTTATTAATTACTTCGTTATTGTGGTTGTTCCACTTCTGACCGCGTATGTTGTTGATTCCAAAAGGGACCGTTTTGACTAGATCGACGTTTCGAGGAGATGTCTCTCATTTGCTTCTGGGCGCTCTCGTTCGACTAGCGATCGGAGATGAACTTAGTTAACGACAACTTTACCGAAACGGTCCCTTTCGGAACCAACAACATACTTGCCCAAAAATCCAGGAATATTATCTGTCTTAATTTCGTGAAGTCAGTAATTTGTAATACTTAAACTTATTCATTTACAAGTGTCATGCGATGATATGATTTCAAGAAAATATCTTTTTACTTACAGCTAAAGTTAAAAATGCATTGCACAGTAGTTCTTATACTGTCAATAATATTACACTTTCAGTTTTACGCAATCTTTAGAGTGTTGAGAAGAGAATGTAGGGTTCGGTGAACCACTTCACAGGAGTCTAGAGCCGGAGGAAGCCTAATAAAACACCATTTTCTAGATGAAGACAAATCTTAACAAGAAAAGTGGACAAGTCAAAAATAAAATTTTGATCTGTTTCACTTCCGGTACCATTCTAACCCCTAATGGTGCTAACCAACCTCGGGATTAATAAAAGGAAGAAGCGAATTGTAACCGCGCTACACCTCGATCCATTCAAGATTCCGCCATTTCTCTCCGTGGAAGCGGGGACTTTGCGAGCGAGCTTTTGTGTTTGCGGTCAAACAATTTTCGCTCGGTAATGGCGGGACGAGACATTTGCCAGACCGCCGCCGTAATGCGGTATTGTGTTCCATATATTTACGGACGTTTCGCTTAAATAACGAAGAAAGGCTTTCGCAAACGACGTACTCGCTGTAATTCGCAATAATGCGCCGTTCTTTTGCCAGTTTACGTTCTCAACCGGTGATGTATGTAGCTTGATCTGCGCTTGCAAATAGTTCAATTTATTTCGCAGAAACATGCAAACACTTTTAATTTGCAGGGTATTGTCCGGTCGGCGTCAAATTGGTATTTATTTCCATCAGCAAACCAACGCGCACTGACGTTGTTCTTTATTAGCTTAATGAATGGTAAAGTGAATGATATGGGAAGATGTGACGATCGTTCCTATTCGAATGAAAATTTGTCTGGAAGGAGTGTTTTTCCCTTAGAAATAACGCTAGGGTATAAGTCGGTGTTGAATGTATAATTCATAACAAGGTGGATAGGTGGATTATTCTTCGTCGTTTGATAGGTTCTATGTTGTTGGTTATCTCTTACGTGATATCTTCTGCTCTGTAACTCCCTATATTTCCATTATTTTCGAAATTATAAAAGATAATGTTATTAAACTGCAATCACAAATACATAATCAACTGCCTTCGTGTACATACACTAAGCTTGTTTGCATGTGTTTCATGCAAAACCGGCTACGTAGATAATCAACCAGGACCGTTTGAACCTCCCACTAAATAGGCTTTCTCAAACCAAGCCTTTCCATATCCGAGTCATTCATTTAATAAACTGGACTATATTGTAAGAACTTCAACGGCCTTCTTTAAATTAATCGTATTTATAATCTGGCAGATAGAAAGTTTATTTAGCTAACAAGCCATACAACAAGACAGAACAATCGAATTCAATATACAGTCACTTATAGTCTTCAATAATATGCATGTATAAATACTTTTTAAAGGTGCTAATATTATTAGTTTTAATTTCATATGGTACACCGTCATATAACGTAAGTCCACTAACAAATATGTTTTTGGAAGTCTGGGTTCTATGAAAGAGAGTAATGTAAAAGTCGTTGTAGTTTCTAGTATTGTAAGCATGAGTATCATGAACCGTTTTCAATCTTCCATCAAAGTAACTTGGAAGTAAATTATTTTATGTACAAACAGTAGACTTTTAAATAAAATTCTTTGACGGACATTCATTAAATTAAGTGTAATTAATATATCTATCGACATTTTATTCATAATATTTTTTGCATGTTCTTTGAATACCAAATGTTTGTATATGGTAACTCCTAATCCTTCTCCCCACTGATATAGACTACTACTACTAATGTACAACATGGTACCATCCGTAAACATACATATATTACAGCTTTCCATTGTCAACAATAAATCATTAACATATAAGTTAAACAATAAGGGACCTAACACCGTCCCTTGCGGAACACCATTGTTTGTATTTAAACTATCATATTCTATTGTTATATTTCACATTTTGACTTCAATTATTTAAATATGAATCAAACCAGTCTTTAACTTTGTCAGAAATATCATACATTTCTAATTTCTATCAGTAGTTTCAAAAGCCCTACGGAAGTCCAAAAACAGGATAGGATAATTTTTGTAATTCTCTTATAATCCTCAATGGCAGACTGAAGGAATCAGAGGGTGTCGACGATTTATCTAACAAAAAGCGTTGTTTTTTTGCAGATCCCAGTTTTAATTGAAAGAATTAATCGTTTATCACCAAAAAAAGTATCTCGGCTATTCTAAGGAAGGTGAATTTATTTTGTATGTATTTGTAAAGCTTAAATAAATATTAAGAGCCTAAATATTTATCGATTGACGCATGTAGAAGATAACCGTGTTTGGGATCTAATCTGATGTTTAAACTTATATGGATTAGGGTACGCCGATGCATCATCATAATATTGGAATTATTTTTAGAATTTCATAAGCACCTTTCGACATATTTTGACTTTTCTAGTAGTCTTCCCCTAAACGCTGACGAGGTAAACGTGAAATGTTTTTAGGTGAAAATTGATTCATGGAATTACTTCTAAAAATTTTTACATGAATTCTTTGAACTAGTTGATTTACTATTTTAAAAAGAACTCCATTGTGCTGTAGTGTTTCTCATTTTTTACACGTAAGAAGATTTTCTTCAGAACGGTGTTATATTCCAGTTTGAAAAATTTTTCTTCAAAAGACATCATGTTCTGTATTTTTAAAATCAATTATGTGTAATGGCAAAAATTATGTTCATGACATTTTTGAGAAGGATAGTACTGTAGAAGGAATGGTACATATTTTTGTTCGTTATACTATCGTTTACTTGATAAAAAAGCTGTCCAATTTTCTATGCTTGCTGCGATATAGTAGAGATTTTCTAAGTCAGCAAAAATTCATGACGGAATTTATGGCATTTGCTTGTTCGGTGTTGCAAATTTTGCTTATAAGTTTTGCAAATGCAAATAATCTGAACTAGGTTATAGTTTTAAAAGTGATATAGAGATTTTAGGCTTGTTCTAGTGATTGCTTCAATTCACTTAAGCATAGTTCAGTAGTTATTAGTTTTCTTTTTTTTTTTGGTGGTTACTTTTACGGTGTAATACTTAACTTTTAAACCTTTAAAACTAAATAAGTATGACTATAAGTGTCATAGGACCACTGTTATCGTGTTCACTTTTGGAGTACTAGATCAAAGAATTCATATTTCTCTCGCTTGTTTAATGCTTTCGTTATTTTTCGATACACTGCACACTCGTAAATAAGTTATTAAAGGGATTTTTCCAAAGCACAATAATAGTAAAGAGCAAAGTAAACGACTAGAATACGGAATGAAATCAAACGTTCTGATGATGTTAACAGCGTTAAGCTAATATCATCCACTGTGTAGGTGGCAAGTGGCATATGTTGTCGTTCTATCAACTATTAAAGCACAAAATATAAAAGCTTTTTTTGGTTATTACACAACAATCAGAAATAATTTTTCTTCACTTTTGATATAAGTACACCGTTAATGTATGTTTTGCACAATAATTTATTTGCAAATTTGAAGCAATTATTTATTGAACTAGATAGAGTAAGATGATTACCATTTACCTGTACACATTTTTTACTCACGCCAACTACGTTGATGATTTTTTGCACTATAATGGCGAAATGGATTGAGTTTGGTATGGAGTTGTTGAAACCATTTCTATAAGAAGAAAATCAATAGCGTGAAACCATTTGTTGCAGTTATTTAGTTTGCTCTATTTTTCAGATATCTATGACTATAAGTGTCTTTGCTCGAAATAAAACCTACTATTACATGCTAAGATATCTACCATTTCTATTGTATCCTGGAATTGAAAGTGCTAATGAGTTTAAAGTAATTATAAAATTACGATTTTCTCATTACTAACACCAGCGCGAGTTTCATATTAATATTGGCACTAATTTACTTAATAAAGCTTGCCTTTAATAATATTATGTCTGCGAGATATTGCGATATATCTACAGACACTACGACATTTAGGTATTAAAAGTGATTTGAACTCGTATTCAGTTCCGTGCTCTAGTTGATCAGGGCATTTCGCCGGTAATGGAGAGGTCGTGGGTTCAAATTCTACCGAGACTATTTCTTTAGAAATTTAAATACGCTGGTAAAATCCAAGAAAATCGTAATTTTATCATTACTAACACCACTGAGAGTTTCATATTAATATTAATATTTATTTAGGAGTTTAAGCTAAATTGTTCGCGAATTGTTCATGAATTAGTAAGGATACTTTTGTCAAGTCTATGCAATTATTCGTAATTATTCGATTTTTTTTCTTTCATTTTTGAAATTGTTTTATATTTTCTCTCAAAGTTTGTAGCTTATTTCTTAAATTAGCTTCTTTAGAAGTTTAAAATTGTTGCATCTGTTGAACGTGTGTATTGAATCCCTTTTAAAGTCGGTAACATGTGTAAATCAGACCAATAAATATTTTACTCGATAGAAAGTACGTCTTTCCATCGATCTCTTACATGATTATAAAATAAATCCTTACTTTCCTTAAGAATAATTTAAGATTAACGGTGATAGCGACATACGTACTCATTTATCGTCGATTTCCTTTGCGCTAAATTACCCATTCAATTTGTTGACGTTCCGTTTTCCCATATTTATGATAGCAATTATCCACGAAAACTTTCCGACCGAGGTAAAACCAACGGCAAAAGAAGACGTTCAGCGCTCTATCTACGGTTCCCCTGCTTGTAACGTCGAGCGTACCCTAAACCGAGCTGCAATTAAATTTTCATTTGAATTTTGCACGGGCGGTAGAGTTTACACCTTGTTGATCTTTCGCTGGACAAAGTGGGTTTCCTTATTAATTATGGGAGCAAATTCTAACCGCAGTTCCGCCTTGGAAGGCAAGAGCCGAAAGGTACCCACTTATTTTGCATGTGAATGATTAAACGGTCATAGATGGAAGATAGCTAAAACCACAGAGGGGAAGATCTCCTGTAGGAAACGGGATCTGTGAAGTGTAATTAGAAAATTTGCTACCTATTTAAGATGGTTTGATTTGGATTTTGACGTAATTTTTTGTTGGATATTTATTAGGAATATTTTATGTAGGATTATTCGATGTGAAGTATTACAGCTTAATTATTTGATTTTGGTAGACGTATTAGAGGTACATTTTGAAATTATTTTCAAAGCATACATGATTATATAATATATATATACAAAATTACAAAACATAAAAGTTTTGTTTTTTAACAGAACACCTATAATTAATTCATAGAAACGAGTTCTACTAAGGTTTCCCTTACCTAAATCTCACGGTTTTTGACTTATTTTGTATTTTATGAAAATATGGTATCAATTTTAATGTGTAAATTCTCAACCTGTATCTCTTTTTTCTAGGCCAAATTCACTCTAGAATCTACAGATAACTTAAGTTTCGTCTTGCATGATTGTAAGTTTTAAACATCTATAACCTGTCTAAAAGGACACACGGACATGTTTCTGTAGAAACATGTCCGTGTGTTAGCGTTTTAAGGCTTTTCACATGTCTTTCTCGTGAATTGATTTCACTAATACCATGGAAAAGCTGTATTCACAGCGTTTTCTTATCTTGGTGTTATCTATAACTTGTGTTTATTTTAAATGCAACAGCATATCTGCAGTAGACGTAGAATTCAGTTGTCTATTAAATATTATCATCGTCTCCACTAACTCTTCACATTTTCGTGGAAAACGCAAATTTTTAGAACGCAGACTGCTATCCCCTCCAAAAATAGAACTTTACCAAAATTACATAATTTGCCCGTTACACATTTAAATATACTCCACTTCACAGTTGAGAGTATATTTAAAACATAACTTATGTTACATATTTACCGTACATACAAGTAAATGGATGTATTACATAAATAAAATATAAACATTAAATTAAGGCATACACAATCTGGCAATTAAATAACGAAACTTTAATTTAAATCATATAACATTTAGCGCCATGTACTAACGGTAGCAGCATTAGAAACACACCGGTTTCCTCTTTTAAAGGCCAATATTGTATATACATATGTTACACAGGTTCGATAGCTTTTGATCGCTCAAATTATACTAGGCCTTTGATGAAGCTTGGCACTGTTTGATTCTCTCCGTCATTACAATTACTTCTTAAGTCCTACCTCTCTAATAGAATACAATTCGTTAGTTATAAAGGCCATCGTTCAAGTAATTTCTCTCCTACATCTGAAGTACCGCAAGGTAGCAATTTGGGTCCACTACAGTTTCTAATTTTTATAAATGATCTTCCTCTAATTCTTGATTGACCCAAATCATTATTCGCTTTCAAGAGCAAGTAGTCCCGTAGATTTCCAGCAATTACAAAGCCAGCTAAATCTTCTTTACCTGTCGTGTAAGTATAACATTGTTTCATTTTCACGCAAATCAATGTTACTAAAACCATCAATACCGAATTAAAAATATTACATTGAATCATTGTAATACTATCATACATATAAAGGATTTAGAAGCGACATTGCAGTGCAGGCTTACTTTCAACGAACACATTAGGAATATCATTTCGTCATTTCTTTAACACATTTTACGACGCTGTACTTTTGCTGTGTGCGCTATAAATTAAAGTATGCTTCTTTGATCTGGTCACCGTTTTATAAAACTCATTCTTAAAGCTTTCAGTAATATTTTGATACATTTGCGGTCAATTTCACCAATGTTTCATGGCATTAATTGTTTGCGGATTGTTAGACTAGACTTTATCTTTGAGGAAGGCCTAAATGAAAAGTTGAAAGTGTGAGAGTGCATAATTTTGAAGGCCACTGAATGTTGCCATTTCGAAAAATGACCGGACCAAGAAAATGTGTCCGTAACAAATCTAAAGTTTCTCTATACATATGGAATGTGGCACTATCTTATTAAGAACAGAAAACATTAAGGTGGATATCATCCACTTAGAGCCGTGAAAAGTTTCTTCTTATTCTGCAGTAGCCTTCGCCATTAAAATCTACCGTTTCACTATGGTTTTCCGCTAGTTTTTGTAAATTTTTAATTCTTATTGAGACACCCTTTATTCGATTTTGTTTAATGAAACTAGTAAAACATGACAAAAGATTTTAATGTAACTACCCGGTGTCATCCCCGCTACTGATGACGTTGGTTAGGCAGAAACATGTCTGCATGTTAGCGTTTTTCCTCCTCACATTGTCTTTAACGTAAATGATCCCACCAATGCGAGGGTTAGCTGTATCTAGTAGCAGTTCCTTAAACTTTTTGAACCTGGAAGTACTTTAACTTGCTAACATAATAGAACGGCATCTTACTGTTAATAATTCTCAAAGAAATTCACGGAAAAATAAATTTCTTATTATAAAATAACAGTCATCACATAACCACCTTCCTTATTTAATCTGTGCTTATTAAAAATAATTCATTTTTTATTTGTTACGCTCCACTAGACCAATTACCTTTCCCACAATGCACCGTTCGTCCATTAGAAACAATACGCTTTAATAACACCCATTACCTACTCCGCTCTATGCATACGTTGCGTTAGTTTCGTATAGGACCTCCGGGATGCGAAGCGGACTAAAAAGAAAACCTTCTTCGTTTATGATTCAGGCCAGACAGGCGCGCGGTTTACAGTTAATCTCGTACACGTACTTTCTCTACTTCCCCCTTTTAGAACGTTGAATATTCACTTCCCACCTACACGTTTTCATTCCCATTATAATTTGAACTTTTCAAATCTTTCCTGTGGGACGCACTAAGCGGCTCTCCTCGCACTTATAAGGAAACGAAATACAGTGATTATTGTTATTATAGAATAATAACCGGTAAAATATATAGCCGGACACTTTATTTCGCTGTTATCTTAAGATTTCTTAATGATGATCGTAAATATACGTTTGTACCTGACTGGTATTCGAATTTAAATTTTACGTGGAACATTCTTAGACATACGCGACAAATTTATGTGCATATCGAGCGTTTGAAGATTGCGGATGAAATAGACAATTTATTGCTTCTCTTATTGAAATCGTTTTGACGCAACGTATATCGATACCAGCAGAATTGCAGAAACTGTTAAGAAATAAAGTATTTATTGGTTTATAGGTGGTATTTGTTCTGTTATATTTATTGCAGAATGTCTATAAAATGGAATGGAAAAGTAATAAAAGTGGGATTTCCTTCGGCTTGGTTAAATAAAGCCAACTTTAAGAGAACATTAATCAGCGTAAGTTTTGAACGACTAATAAAGTTTGGCTTACGCTTATTATGAAACACTGGTCTGAGTTAGACATAACATAATCGAATTTCTAACGACCTTTTCAGTACTTGACATTTCTTTGTGTTTGATTGGTGAGTGTTGTCAAGAGGAAAAGAAGCCAACGATCTAATACGGGGTTAATTTCATTTAGTCTTATGGAATGATATCCTTGTGGAAAAGCAATTCGTTTTTAATTTAAAAGTGTTGTCAATGATCAAGTATGTATGCAGTAGTGGTTACTTGGGAATCTGGTTTTAAGTTCTTAATTTGATCTATATTACGGTTGTATATTTTGCAGTAAATTGTCGATTCCACTAATCCCGAAATTGCGCGCTAAAAATTCCTCTCTTTAGAGGAAAAACTTAAGAAACTAAGTTAAATTGGGAAAAAGTTAAATGAAAGTTCTTCTAAAACTTAAATGATCTTTGTTTCTTTCTTCTGTTTCAAAAATAGTTGCCGCTGGTCACTTGTGATCTGTCTCTTAAATGAAAAACAAAAGAAAATAATATTTATATTCACTACCGTCCAAAAGTTTGACTACATAAACACGAAAATTTTATTGTGATTATTGATGAATTTATACAACATAGGTCAATTCAAACATAATAATATTTATGCATTATTTAGCTTCGTCGGCTTTGGTAACCACTGTACAAATTTTAGGCATTCTTGAAATGACGATTGCAAGGACTGTGTGGATGTACAATTCACAGGTATAGCAGTAAACTCCACTCACACAAATTTATTAATTATGCGTCTCAGTCGGTAATACGGTTGACAATGAGAGCCCACGTGCTCTCGAAACGCTGCTTTCCGCATAATTAATAAATTTGTGTGAGTGGAGTTTACTGCTATACCTGTGAATTAGGCATTCTTAATTAAGCAATTTTTCGAGACAGTCCGCGTCAATTTGTTACCATGCATTCTGTAAATATTCCCATAAGTATTGGCTACTATGAGGTTCGATTAAGTCGGGACTTTGAGGAAATTAATTTAGTATATTTTTTGCTGTTTTCCCCTCTAAAAAATGTTTAGAGGTTCGAGCCGTATATGATATTTGGGATCATTGTTTTACTGGAACAGAAACGCTCATCAACATCTTCTTCGGCTTCTACACGGAATGGCATGATTTTGTAAGATACCAAGATACTCTTCTTTTCGCATTGTATCAGTAATTCTCACTAAATGACCCGTAGTTGTTCCAGCAAAACATCCCCAAACCATAATACTACCACTACCGGATTATGAGTAACAATTTTATATTTGCATACAATAATTTATAATGGTGATTAACGATTTCACGATATGCCTATCAGTTATATTATTTTAAAGCAATTTCACCTTGCTTCCATACTTATTTAAAATTTATGCACCTGTTTCGAGGAAGTTTATTAACCATATTGCGTATATGTCTCTAAATGCTCGTACACGGGAGTCAAACCCTACTTATCGAAACGTAAACTTCTGTGTCGGAGCGACAACAGTGGCATATTCATTCGCCAAGCAATGCAGTCTTAGTCTATATAGCTTTTTGCCATTGCCCCCTGAAGAAGCGTAATACCAACCAGGTTTTAACCAGGTTTTGTGTGACGTACGCTGGCCGACAGCATCCGCATCTTTTCATCGTAAACATATAAGCCCCCTCCGATTATGTTATAATACTTTAAGCATTGGAATCTGAGACCGTATTGTGGTAATAGATTTACCGAGTACGTTGTCTTGAAAATCTGGAGTAATATTGTCGAATCATCTGACAAGGTTCCGGGATACTATTCCAACTGAATTTATCGTAGATTGAGTCGTGATAGTGTTGCACTAGTCGAGTTTCATTATTTAATATCGTACACTGTTCTCTTATATGTATGATTACTTTGTCATATGTGGATGGTTTAGTTGTATGCGTACACATATGGTTAACTTACAATAACACACATGTAATAGCATAAACATAAGCGTAATGATGTACTTCTTATTGTTAAATAAACAATTCACTCCGATTATTTCATGTAATTTAATTCTCTTACGACGAGTTTTCAGGTTCTATCACGCTTTCTTCATGGCAATACTGTTGTTGATAACATTAAAACATCGTTAAAATTCTAAACCTTAAAAATAATTACCGTGGTGTATGTGCATACCATCTCATATTAACACGGACCATTAATAATAAACGGTCAACATTGCAATATCACGCTCATAAATCATCGAGGATAATGCTAACATATTTTGTGATAGAGCTATGTGAATTTGTAATCAAGTTTAAGCGCCTATCGTAAGCTATAGTTATAAATAAAGACCCCAAAATAAATTGTTTTCAAATTGCACCGGCCACTCGATGCATTCAGTGTTGAGGTAGGCGATGGTTCAGCAGACGAAAATAGACAATGGCGCAAACATTAGAAGGCTGGTCAATATTTAAGGTAGCATTAATATACATACTGATTCATTTAATGAATTTTATACTTACTTTGTTATTTTGTAGCAATAGCGGTTATACAAAAGCTACTCATGAAGGTGCCTATCCACCAAGTGCGCAAACTGTTTACAAACATTTGCAAATGTTTGCAAACTCGGTATGTCTTTAACGGATACATAAATAACGTGTATTTGCAAGTGTTAACTAACACTTATTTGCATTTGGGAATGCTTCAACTAAATTCGCTAACATTAAAAAAATTGGGTTGTTTGCGCGTATTCTTGTCTTATCGGTGGAAGCAGCATATCACAGCTCGAGAATAAACGTCATTTTCATGTCTGCAATTTCCGAACATGATTGAAAGTTAACTAAACTATATTTTTTTTCTTTAAAAACAATATGAAATAAGTGAAATAGAACGAGACAATAACAAGTTTCTGCAGATAATAGACGTTTATAGGCTAAAGCTCGAGATATAGCAAGGTACATATAGATTTTATTCGAAAGCATATTTAATAGTTAACCAATCAAGAGCGCAGACCTCAACCCTATAAATGTTTAAATAAGTGAAGTTGATGACTCAGGATGCCTGCAGGATAGTCTTGAGGAGGAAGAAGGCGATCTGAAGAAAAGAAAACTAAGTCGGTACAACTGCAATTTAATGTAATAATATGTCAATATTTAGGATAGAAGCTAGTTAGACCCAAAAATAAAAAAAGGAAAAATTAAATTAGATAGAAGATCTATAGAAAAAGCCATTGAACCAACTAAAAAAGTAAAATTCTTTAACCGGTGGTAATGTCGAAGGTTATTGTTTACAAAAAGGATTATCCAGTCTTATTTCTATTTTCTAATATATTTATATTTAATATTTTATTTTATATTTAATATATATTTCTAATTTAACTCAAATAAAATTTACATCGATTGAAAATTTGAATGTGACAGAATCAGATACAATGTATTTTGCCTTAAAAATAACCCTCGCGAAAAGTTAATCTTCTAAGAACAATTACAAAAGAAATAATAGTAAGGTTTAATTCTCCCGCTTTGATAATATAGTACCCCTCTCTCCCCTCCCCCCGAAGTGAAATTAATCTAATAAGTGCGGCAATAAGACTTTACAACTGTAAACTAGATCACTTGTCTTAGGTTGCAATGTCTGCCTGTGGCTTTTAGCTCTCCTCCCTGAGGAATTGTCCACTAGTGGTTCTCAATTTTTCAATAACAAAAAGACGAACTGGTTTTGACCGGGAAATTCCAAATTTACGTTCGATAATCGCTCAACTAAAAGAAGGATCAATGGTACTTTTCTGCCAGATGATCAAAACCTCAAACGAGATTACCAATTTCCAACGACAAATTTAATATCCCATTCAATAGAATGGACTTCGCATTCCCCAAATAAGCCATAGAAAAAAATCTGTACTATGAAATAATATCTCTTCATAAGAAGATATACAGCAACAGAAATAAAAAGGAAGGAAATAAAAAGAAAGGAAAAAAGTGAAAAGGGGTGAAAAAGATGGAAAGGGGAAAAAAGTAAGAGAAAGAAAGCGAGAAGGGGGACAGAAAAAAAAGGGGGAAAAGAAAGAAAGAAAGAGAAAGAAGAGAAAAGTGGGGTTTCACCTTTCTTTTTCCCTATTCGTTTCTCTTTTTTCTTCTCTTTCTTTTCTTTCTTTCTTTCTCCCTTTTTTCTGTCTCACTTCCCTCTTTCCTTCTCTTTTCATCTTTTCTTCTTTTTCACCCCTTTTCACTTTTTTCCTTTCTTTTTATTTCTTTTTCCTCCTACTCTTATTTCATTTCTATATATTTCATCATGACACGGTCCAATTCCGGAAGTAGTTCGCTTAGTACTGACTCTAGCCGTGGAAGCCTACGCATTCACTTGGTTTTTTCCTGACGTTTCGCGAACAATTGCTTTTGAGAATGCGAACTGCAGTTCGCGAAACATCTTGGACAAATAACCTAGTGACACGGCAGAACCCGACAACCGTTACGACTATGGATTAAGATAAATAAGGTATTTCTCAACATAAATGGATGAGCACCTCGCGCACGATTCAAGATGGCGTTCGAAACACTGTCTTCCAAAATCCCGGATGTACCGGTAACTGCAAATTTTTCAATACTTCCAAATACGGCACATACGTGAAATTCCAAAGAAAATGGAATAACTACCACAAGCCACCATTCCCAACTATGGTTTTACTAAAATCCACTCGCTTAGAGGATCACGACAAAAGCGTCAAAGAATCTACTCGAAAATTCTCCCCACCTCGGAAATGCGTTTACCGATGAATGATAACGATGGAAATAAGAAAAAGAAAATTGAGAAGTACTATCAACCAATAATTGGTTACCAATATTTATATATTAAATTAAATTATACTTTGCATATAGAGCAATAGATTAACGAAATAAAAGAATACGTTGAGCAAAACTAAAAATAGTTTTGGTACGATAAAAGGGACGTAACAATTAAAGAGGTAGGATCCATGGAATGATATAAAGATCATTGCTATTGTAATAAATGCTACTTCAAATTATCTACTTTCTTTATTTGGACGCGAAAGAGGTAGAATAAGAAACTCCACGGATACACAACTAAACCTCTTCAACACACAGCTTACGTTCTTTCCTTTCATATTCATTCCTAATTAATCATTATTAGAGAAAATGCTGTACTAATTACTTTCCTATTTACACCCATTCTGAATGCACAATCCACCTGCTGTTGCTTCAAATTGGATAGATTATATTAGCATGTACTTCCAAACATTTACAAACTTTTGCAAACAATGGATTTTTGGTGGATAGACACCTTTAGAATGATTGCAAGTAAATTGACGATGTTCACTATGAAAGGGATAGTCGTCCCTACGTTTGAATAAAAGAAAAAAAAACATTCACCACTAAACTCAAACTCATATAATTTCGAAGAGATAGTCATCTTCTCCACAATATTGTTATTGTCGTTATTCTATCTAACAATAATTCAACAAACCCCAGAAACACAAATCCTAAGCAAATACGTACATTTAAACACGCCTAATGGCCCGAAATGCTAAATACGATCCTGTTAACGAGACTACGAATACGCGGTTTGATTATTACAGTGCGTATATCAGAGAAATAACTCTAACATAACGAAAATTATCGTGTAATGTTAAAGAGGAACGGAGAGACAACTTGTATCGGTTTATACGATGTGCCCAATTTTGGAAACTTGCCACATGTGTAGTAGCACACACAACAGTCTCGTCTTTTTTTTCTTATTTCTCTTCGACCAAGCCAAAAACAGAAACTTGTTATGCAGTCGGCTCGACTGTTATGGATGAGTTATTTTGGTGTTTCGCCGCAATTCGTTATATAATACCCTAGAATTGTCCAAATGTATTTGAGAATCGTCAAATCCCCAGCTAGAAATTTAAGAATCGAATTGTTGACGTCTTCGTGACGCAATATTGTAGTGAAGGTTTTATTTATGGACTTGTTTGCGTATTGGAAATTAATTTTATACACTAGAGATTTAGATTAGTTGTCGAGGTCCATTGAGATAATGTCTAAATAATTTGGTCTGCCCGGTTGGCAATATTGCGTCCGGTAAAACTACGTATTTTCAGATTGTTGCCGTCTCGCCTAGTTATCGTACTGCCGTTATTTGAGTGCATGGTGCTCAGGTATTCATAGAGATTATTTAAAAGCTTTTAAAGAATTAATATAGTAAAACTCATACAAGTACGAAAAACTTAATATATTGAAGAATACGAAATGAAAGTAACATTTTTAAACTTAAGAGATTTATAGTAAATCAGACTCGGTTAATTCAATAATAATAAAAATGAAATAAAAAGTAGGCTATTATCACAATCCATATCAAAATGAAACTCATACGTTGTACCCATTGTGATATTAAACTAAGATGCTTAATATTTTGTAGGGTAGCTCTTGTTTTCTTTTTTACAGCTTGAATTCGTTAGGGAATTGATCTCAGCAATGTTTCGAAATATTGTGGAGATATTTTGCTCCACTCATCAAGAAGTGCACTCTTTGAGTCACTTCTATTAGAAATATTGCGTTTTCTAATTGGATCCGCAAATTTTTAGCTGAAGAATGGTCTAAGAAATAAAAATCAATTTTACAAAATTTCCAATATATTTCAATATATTTAAGTATTAATATATATATATATATATATATATATATATATTAATATTATTTTTAAGATAAACAATGAACAATAAAAACAAATATTGTAAAAGCATATATTTATTACTAAAAACTAGAAATTCAATATGTGGTTGGCCCCCCGCGGGCTTTTGTGACAGACTCAATTCATTTAGGTATACTGGTCACTAACATATGTGTTGAAGATGAAACGTCCTCCCATACTCTTTCAAGCATTGCTTTTAATTCTTGCTTGGATTGGCATTTGTGTTCGCATACCTTTCGCTTAATAATAGCCCATAAATGCTCGATCGGATTTAGATCCGGGCTTTGGAGTGGCCATTCCAAGATGTCAATGTTCGCTTCCCGGAACCACGCTAAACTTGTGGCCGCAGTGTGGCATGGTGTATTATCTTGCTAAAACTAAATTTCGTCAGTATTCATTCCGAATAATTTTTCAATTGAGGGCATCTAACATGCTGGCGTAGGTCCTCGAGTTCATTCTACCAATGAACATCTCTCCAACCCCTGTCGACGTCATACATACCCATATCATGACACTACCGCCACCATATTTGATGGTAGGCACCACACAATCTGCATGGTATTCTTCACCAGGCCTCCGACGCACTAGCACGGTGCCAGGTGTACCAAAAGTCTCTAATAAACCTATCCAGTTAATTCTTTCAATTATCGATTTTTTTTAACACAATTCGTTTAAATTCCTTTAAAATAGTTATCTTATACTGAATATAAAACGATTAATTATATTTACCTCTATATTACACTCATCTCTCCACATCACATTCGCCTAGTCCTTCTCTGTCCACGGCTTTTAAATTTTTTCGAAGGATATTTAAATAAATATTCTGATCCGTAATACCTTCTATAAACTGGAGATTAGCCGCACCTGCTGCAGAAACACATCTTCACACCATAACTAACTCTCCACCGTGTTTTACAGTTGTCCATAGATTCTTAAATTTGAATTTTTCATTCGGCTTTCTCCAAACACGTATTATCCCATTTGATCCAAACAGATTAAATTTACTTTTACAGTAAATCAGTTTTTCCAATATGTAAAATCATATTTCGAGTGTTCCTGCCAATATTTTAGTCTTGCTTCAAGATTGTTTTTACTCAAATAGGGTTTTCTCCTAGCTATACGTCCCAGAAATCCATATTTTTTCAACACATTTCCCGCAGTTTGAGGAACAACTTTACTTAAATATATTTCAATGTTTAGCGTCCATTCCACTCTAAATAAGCAACTGTTTTAGGGTATCATTTTTTAACTTAATTGTCGTTGAAGTACACATGTATAATTAAAAACGTACACCATTTGTTTAAAAAAAATAATTCGTACATGGCATGCTTTGTTTTCTTTATTTTTAACTTGTATGTGTTTCAATTTTATGTGAATTATGCGAATATACCCTACTTGTTATCTTTTTTTTTTCATTATTACTGAATTAACCGAGTTTTATTTACAATAAATAGTTTAATACAGGTTACACATTGTTATGTATAATAGTTAGCTAAAACTGCTAGTTTCATTTCTTACTCTTCAATGTATTAAGTTTTTCGTAGATGTATGAGTTTCACTTTTATTCACTGTATGTCGATCGATTCTTTTGAAGCTGATCCAGTATTCTGGAATGAAGAATCAAACCACAACAAAGACGAATATGTCATGTCAACTGTTTCAAAGGGCACACTCTTCTTCATCGAAGCTTGCGCTTGAAATATACCCACACAATGGGATTTGCGACTGACAATTTCGATGGCCAATCAAGTATGACGCTGCCAAACTGCTCTTTCCACTCGGTGCAAAGCTTGCTCCGATGTTAAGATCGTTGTGTTCCTATAAGATCCAGTCCTTTTTTTTTTATGAAGCATCGTTTACTAGTCCGCAACAAACACTTTTCATAAATGTTGAACATTTTTGGAGCATTTAAATTGGTAAACAGCTTTAAAACCCTCTTTCGAAAAGCAGCCCCAAAGATGAACTTTTACAGGGTGTTTAACGGTCCGTTGTATTAATGTGTTGGTCGAGGTTGCCCAGGAACGTAGAATGTTAGTATATCCCCAAACAGAAGCTTCGTCCGTAAAGATTGCTCCAATCTCGGTCCAAATTCTTCTTTGCCCAAGTTAGTCTTTTCGTGGCGTGTTCTTCGCCAGGGAATAGGTTCGAATAATTGTGTGTGGTACTTCTATATCCTTCTGCTTTAATTTTGATCCTCCTCACAATGTTAAGGTCGAGTTCCTCTTAAACAAGTGCACAATTTTTTCTATATTCGGCGTCACTTTGCTTATCGAGCCACGTTCTGGCAAGTCATCGACCTTTTTGATCTTATATTGCTGAACCCACTTAGCAACGAACGATTTTGACTGTACCATGTATTTAGCAGCCAGTTATGTGACATTTTTGGTTCTTTGGAGTGGGAATAAGGAACACAGCCTTGTAGTGCGATACTTATGCGGCCCTCATGGCAGTTAACTTGCTTCTCAAGTTAGAGTTCTGAATCTTTTGTGACAAAGCATTTACGCCAAAGACTTCTATCGGCTTACAAAGAACTAGGACAATATTTGAAGCCAATTGCCATATATGCCGTACACGATCTTACTTTATAATTTATTGTAGACTATAATATACACAAGGTATTTATAAGTAAAGATATTTGTATTTGTCTTCGATGGAAAACCGCAACCATTTAAAGAATTGCAGTTTAAATTCTCTAGAGTTCAAACATGCGACCATTGGGTAAATCACCTTCAAAATATGAATAATGACCGATTAAAGGAATCTAACGCGCGCCACCAATGCGTACACACATATTTTACAATCGCAAAACCAACCGGCTCTCGCTGCATTCTCGAACGTAATTACTCGGATAATTCCCGAGAATGTCACAGGTTTTTCTCGTGATTGTGACATGCCTTAAAATCACTTGACCGACGAAACGACGCCGAAAGATAGATAGCAAGGTAGTGTAGGGTAAAGCGTGTGTGTATGCTGTAAACGAGGTGAAATGAATCAGCTGAGTCGGTTCCTTTTTGCAAAAGTAAACAGTTAATCTTTTACATTTCGCAGAACTGTTGTGTAATTTTCGTCTGATGTGGAAGTTTTTTTATGCGTCGCTGCTATCATTTACACATGGAACGAACACCTACTCATGTTCAAGCTCCTATTCCGCTGTTGCGGTTTGAGTGTTGTAATTTTATAAACACTTTATACTTCGCTCTGACTTCAATAATTTCTCGGAATTGATGTTACATATGTTCAGTGTTTACGCTTGTATCTATAGTTGATAAATTTATTTTTATTCTGTAAGTACTATTAATGAACGTTCGTTAGAATCCAAGCTAGATAAATAAACAAATTGAGATTCTAGCAAAAATATTCCTGTCGTGTCGAAATCTAATTAAAAGCTAAATAGCACGGAAGTTTCAATATATTTCTTGGTCATTTTTGTTAAAAATATTGCGGAAATTAAAATTGAGATGATATACACTACTGTCTATAGAAGTTTGGCCAAGTAACAAAAATTTAAAATATCAAAAATAAAAGACAATTAATTATAATTTTTCGTATTGATTGTTATCACAATTCTTAAACACTCTTTTCGTCAAAAAAAGAAACCCTTTTGCATTGATTAACGCTCGAACAACTCGCGGCATACTTTCGAAATTTTTTTTAAGGTTTTCGCATTGGATATTATTCCATTCATGTTGAAGGGTATTCCAAAACTGTTTCTTGGAAGTAGGACCAACACTACGAACTCTTCTATCAAGTTCATCTCGTAGTAAGTGCCCAATATTTCATAATACTACTCTTTTCGTAGTATATCTGAGTAAGAAAAGCAACCCCAAATTGTAACTGGACCACCACCGTGTTTTATTGTCAGTACAATGCATTCAGGAAGCATCCTTTTATTAGCGAAATAGTAATATATGTATATATAATAAATTATATATTTATAATTATAAATTTATCCTAAAAATATAAAGAAATCGTTGATGTTGTAACTACTTACAGCGGTGTGCGAAATAATAGCAGTGTATATAAAAATACCGAATCCAGGTATTTAATTATATCCGAGATCATAGACTTTTGTATAACAAAGGACGAATTGACTGAAAGGAGTGTTCTTTATTCTTTAGTGAATTTATTTTAAAATTTGAGGAAGTACCTGTTATCTTAGCACACTAGACTTTTATTAACACATCTAAAAGAATGCCTAGAAAATAACACCAAGATAAGAAAACGCTGTAAATACAGCTTTCTCATGGTATTAGTGAAATCAATTCATGAGAAGCAGTGAAGGAATTACATGCTGATGACGCCGGGTAGGCAGAAACATGTCCGTGTGTTAGCGTTTTATGTCTCTTCACATGTCTTTCTCGTGAATTGATTTCACTAATACCATGAGGAAGCTGTATTTACAGCGTTTTTTTATCTTAGTGTTATTTTCGAGGCATTCTTTTAGATGTGTTTTTAAATACATCATGGTAAGCCTGAGAAATGATTCACATGTGCAGTTCCCCTTGCACTGTCCTTGTGCTGCGCCCTCTTGGGCGAGAAATCCACGAATTGTAAGAGAGAAGGGTGGGAAACCGTACCCCCTTCTTTTCGCGGTGTCTGACTTTGCAGACAAGTGTTTCTTTCTTTTGGCACTAGTTAGCGCCAGGAATATTCACTTGTATCGTAGGGTTAGATATGGCGATTATTTGGATTAAGACAGTATGTTAGAAGACTTATAGGAACGGAATACAATCCAAATTACACAATAAAGACTGTCAAACATGGAAGAATCTCTACTATGGTATGGACATGTTTCTCATGTTATCGAGTTAGTCCAATCGTATGGGCAGAGGAAACTGTTGACCAATTTGTTTATCCAAATAGACTTATTCAAATACACAATTACAGACTTTGCTGCCCTACGCCGAAGAAGAGATACCGCGTCGCTAGGAGCACATGCACGATAATTAACTCTACGACATGCAAGTCGTAGGAGCTTCCGTTAAGGTTCTAGTGTGGCCTGCGCAATCACCAGACCTCAAACCTCATGGAAAATCCATGGATAGACTACAGCACCTACATCGAGACGAGAATTATGGGAAACAATTGAAAGAACATGATGCTCCATTTTAGATGTGTGATGCCAAACATTTTAATATTTAAAAATATTAAAAAATGTATGACTTATTTTCTTCTTAATACTGCAATTTTTCGCACACCTACAATATACATATATCACGTGTAATAATTTGTAAAATTGGTATTATTTTACTATGGAACGACACAGCTGTATGTTTAATAACACTCTTCTAACTTTTTTTTAAAGATATTCATCGATACTACTACTTTAATATCGTTAAGCAATGTACCGAAAAGCTTACAGCTAAATTACTGCAGACTCTTCTGAAAAATTTGTTGTTCATGTGACTGGGGAAGTAAGTGATTCCTAATTCTAATACTACGTGTACGACTTGTTGAAGATACAAGTTCTGGTTTATGTCCATCCACATCGAAAGATTAACTACAAGGTGGTATTTGACTTTTATATGGAGCAAATCCACAAGTTTCGACGTGTTTCAATACGTTCACAGACGGATTGTTGACTTGTAGGAACAAATATCTTCTGGGTTTTTTACCAATTTGAGATTCTTGTGCTATTTTATTAAAGATAAATCAATTTTTAGAAACTAGCAATGTTTAAAATAAATAAAAAGGAAATTAGGTCTTTTCAGATAAAAATCGATGACCTTTAATTTCCCAAAGAAATCATTTTTTTATAGACCCTTACCATCTAGTATCTAGAAGAATATGTTGAATCTCATCCGCTTTCTATTTTCATATATTGGAAGGTACAATTTTTAATATTTGCCATTCTGTGCTCTCATATAAAATCTCTAACAAACAGCCAATATGTTATCGGCTACATGGTCCTTATCTTGATTTTTATCTACATATCTAACATTGCCGCAACGTGTTTCGACGGTTTATGAAGGAATGCATTAGCGTAATATTTTTCGCGAGATAGACTAACATTTGTTTTGATCTGCAAATTACCGAGATTAGCATGTGCTCAGTACGGTAAACATTGGATTAAAACTTGCCAAGGTTGCACGTATTATATGCTAATCTTTTAATTGTTTGACGGTTGACCAACTTTCAAACCAGAAACGCCAAACAAAAACAAATGTCCAGCTGCATAATGCGTGTTTATTTTAAAATAGAATATTGTTCTTGACTAAACAATTATTTTGATTCTTTAAGATTGTCTATTGGCTTGCAAGTTTGGAGGTGTGGCCCAGGTATTTCTTTAGGCGCCTTAATAAATAAATTGTGTATCAAGGTTTTGTCGACTTGTTTAATTTAACAGCACGGTGACATTTAGTTGCTTTTTGAAGAGACGTATCTTGCCGTTATACTAGAATTTAATGATGCAAGCAATACGAGAGATGACCTTTACTGACAAAATTTTGGGCAAATTCCTTGACTAAATGGAGATTACTAGTTCATCTCCAGTCAGTACAAGAATCTTTCTCTAGTTGTCTTTGTTTATTATTAATTTACAAATTAACGTACAATCTACTTTACGGCAAACCATATTTAGTAATCTTACTCACAAATCGGTCAGGACCTGAGCCTACCTGGTATAATTATATCATGGCCCGATCAAAAAATAGTATTTATGATGGCGCGAATCTCACTGTATAAAGCTTTTAAGTTCGTTAACTTGGCATTAGATGTTTGTGTCGGTACAGTTCTATTGATAACAAATACGGAGAAAGTTCATAAAATAGGTATTTAATATATCCGATGCTTTAAGCCAGATAGGCACATGCTTTTGTCTTCTTATAAATCAACTGCATCTGGGGTAAAAGGTTTATTACTTGTGGGATTAAGCGCAGAGTAATTCCCGCGTAAGATAAGGAGTTGTTAAAAATGTTAATTGTGTGTACTAAACCAATTATATTTTTTATTACTGATATTATCCTAAACCGCTCTGTTGACAAAGCGAGATGGTTATACCAACCTCTGACGTTGAATGGTTGTGCTACGATAGAGTTATTCCTTTACCTGAAGACGCAAATTTTTGGTGAATCTTCTTGATCTAACTTACTTTCCATCTTGCTCCTTAAATACATCGAACTGATGAGGTCAAGTAGTCTGAAAACATGTGTCTGCTGTAGATCTTTTGTCTGTTTCAATAACGTGACAACCCTCTATAAGCATCAGCAAGTCACACCGTATTTAGGGTTCACACCAATTTAGTTAACTATTGTAGTATGACCTTCCAGACCCCTTAAAATAACAACATTTTCCTGTAAAAGAATCAAACTTTATTTTTAAAATTTTTACTATTAATCTTAGAGATTAATGGTCCTTGTCCCCTTCAAGGTACTCCTATATTCACATACTTTTCCCAGCAGTGTTTACACTTTCTAAAACAATACTAGTAAGCTTCTTTTAAGATTACCTTTATTATCTGTAACAGAGATGCTTTAAGGTTATTATTAACCATTATAGACACACCCTTATGGGATTTTCTACGAACCTAATTAGGATCAGATATTTCCTATCAATTGGCTCTCTGCTCCAATAATTCAAAGATATAAAAGGCAAGTCTCAAACGAGTAAAGCAATAGTTAATAATGTAATTTCAAGACTGAAACATACAATGCAATTTTACAAAACCACGTTTACCGATTAAAATAGAAAATAGTATTTGTAGTTTAAGTAGTTAGTTCGAGTCTTTCACTTCTGTATTGCCCTCACGAGTTTAAGTGTTTCATTTCATCAATAAAATAAGTGAAGACACACCTGTTTTTCATTATAAACTATCACCAACCAATTTATATATCAAGCTTATACGGAAGCTACGACCCGTATAGCTAAGTGGTGAAACAAGCCCCATCAGTCATCAATCGTCACAAAACTGCTTACTTCAGTACTGCTTTCAATTTTAGAAGTAAGGGAATGGGGAAAACAGTTATCTTATTTTTAGGAGAAAACTGAAGCATTGGCATCATGGTGTAGGAGTTTGTTCCTCCACAATTCTGGTCTCTTTTTATAAATGTTTTCTCGTAATCACTGTAAAGACACTTTACAGTAATTGCGACGGATTGATTTTGAGGCAAAAATTCAAAATGCACAATTCTATTGAAATCGAAGAAGCCTGCGAGCATCACTTGACGTGCTTCTTTGGGGGTGGAGAATGTTTCCCAATCTACTGTGATGATTTTTCTCTTAAACGTCTACTTTTCCTTTTTGCTGTCCGGTTATCAAGCGAAAAGCAAACTTTAGCTTCTTGATTAAAATGTTATGGCACAACTCTATTGAGATGATGAGATAATCTCTTCTGCTTTGAATGCGCCAGATCCATGACATTCTGATAAATCGAGGGTCATCTTCAGGTGATTGATGACCACTTTTGAATCATGTAACATTGCCTACGACCCAAAGCATCGTCTCTGTAAGCTTGCTACAAACGTTGGCATGTCTCTATGAAAGTTTTGCTAGTTTTGCGCAAAATTTTGCGTTACATCGTTACTTTCGAAAATCGCACATGAGTCTGCGGACGATTCGCTCTTAGTTGCATGGAACTGTATATCCTATCGCAGCTGTGAGAAGAATGAAGAAGAATTTTTCTCATAACATGCTAAATGTGATTTTGGAACCTTATAGTTACAGGTAAATTTCAAGCGAATTTTATTTGCTGTGCTGTTACATTATCAGAAGAGGCTACAACCCCCATATTGTAGCTGATCAAGTGATGAGATCGGCGCCGCTCTTAACTATAGCTCAATTTGAAAACCCTGGTTCTACATATGTATTTTTACAAAGTACAAACATCAAAAGAAAAATACATTATATAAATTTATCCACCTAGTAGCCGGGAATGTGGAAATTTATGTATTTAATCCCACATAGCTAAGACTCCTTTCAGTCAAGCGTAGCCAGCATTTGAGGTAGCAGTAATTTATTTTGTATCTAGTGTAATGGGTGTGAAGAAAAGTACTATGTTCAAACAATGTTTTATTTTCGAATAAAGAAACTAAATATTCAAAAACATAGATTGCAAACAAGATTAACTGTAACTCAGGCGTAACATTAAACGCAGGACTTTTTCTTTTGACTAACGAAAAAACGATCGAGTCCTCTAGTCATTCCCTAAAAGAGGACCCCAAACTTTAAATGCGAATAAACTAGTCGTAATACATCAGCGCTAACCACATCACGTACTATATTAATGAGAAAGAAACTGAAGTTAACAAATTAAGAGCCATAGTCTAGTTTAATGAAGGCAAGCTTTTCACCAAAGCTCAGGATGTTTCTTGCATTGGGAGCAAACCAGCAAATGTTCACAATTTTTAATCTGAGTTGAATGTAGTCAAAAATTACCATACCCTGAAGAATTTAACCTGAAACGTGTTTGTCCCTAGTGCTACTAAGAATTTGCTCCAATTCCAAAGAATCAACTTATTTAGAGATACAAATACACACTTTTCACTGAAAAAGGTTGGAAATGTCATTTTCATAAAGCTATTTTATTATCATGTAAAACAAGGCGCATAAACCTGATGATTATTCATCCTTTCACTTATTATGTTAAAAATACTACGTTTTACATGCTACAAAAATGCAATAATAAACTACACGTCTACGCTATAATGTATATAATACGTATTTATCGGTCATGCTGAAGTATACTTAACTGTAAAAGAATACATATAACATATGTATTATTAGCACAAACAATACGGTCAATTATATTGGATGACCTTCTGACTTTTACGCCATTAGTACATAATAATTTTTACGATCGTTTGACATCAATATTTGCAATAAAAGTTACGAGAGAAAAACAGTTTAATGACATCTAATAAAGGAACAAAAATAACTGATGTACGAGCGTATATTGCAAGTGTATGAGGGCATTGTATACGAGTGTATCTTTATAAACAGGAAGCTGATTGCACTTTCGTGCTATCAACTGTACGTATTCTTATTTATAACCAACATTTTTTGACTACAACGTCTATTAAGGGAATTTAAATTTGATCTGCTCGTTATACAAAACGTGTTGATTAAAATTGAAGAAAAAGATATCTATCATATCTCTAGAGACCGATCATGTACCTATTTTGGTATTCTAAAATAAATATTAATTACACTAAACGGAATTTGATTCTTATGTAATTATTCGAGCGCACAAATGTCAGACAATTTCCGTAGGCGCCTACTAAAAGAGTAGAACGACAGCAAACATGTAGCGGTAGAGATATCCCTGCAACGAGATTGCATTGTAATCATGTATGTAAGATGGAATAGGAATAGTCTGCTGTTAGTGAACCGCGTTAATAAATTTATCGAACAATTCCCGGACTTAAAATACGATGGTGTGAAGACAGTTTGTTTAGTATTTGATACATTAATCCTTTGCCGGAATAAAAGGAACAAGCAAAAGTATTATATTATTTAGTTTCTCCCTCAACATTCTAGACAAAATTTCTGCCTTTTCTTATTAGATCTGCAAAACAATAGAGAATTATATACACTTAACACATGGGCTGAAAAGTCCCGGGCCTAACACATAGATGACGCTAGTTTTATTGCAGTCACCTTTCTTTCAGTTAGTACTAACCTTCAAAGACAGCTGTTAAAATTTCATGATATTCTATTCATTAGTTTGTGAGTTATTGTGCTAAGAGTCACGCTACTTTTGTTATTTTCAAAACAATGGATCAAAAACAATTTCGTGTTTTAATTTTACACTGCTTCTTGATGGGAAAAAATACCGTTCAAGCGAAGCAATGGCTTGAAGAGTGTTATGCGGACTCCGCTCCATCAGAAACAACACTAAAACGTTGGTTTGCTGACTTCAAACGTGGTTGTAGAGACGGCGATGATGCAGAACGCAGTGGACGTTCAACTGAGGCGGTAACACCAGAAAACATCAAACAAATCCACAAAATCGTTTTGAATGATCAAAAAGTGAAGTTGCGTGAGTTAGCTGACATCGTAAAGATATCAAAAGAACGTATTGGCTTTATATTGCATGAGCATTTGACTATGAGAGAGCTCTGTTCAAAGTGGGTGCCGCGTTTGCTCACTGCTGACCAAAAACAAGAACGTGTTGATGATTCTGAGCAGTGTTTGGCCATGTCTAAACGTAACAAACCGGAATTTCTGCGTCGATATGTGACAATGGATGAAACATGGATCCATCACTTCACTCCGGAATCAAAACGATCGTCATCTGAGTGGACAGCAACTGGTGAACCTCGTCGAAAGCGCCCGAAAGCACAACAATCGGCTGGAAAGGTTATGGCCTCGGTATTTTGGGATGTGCGTGGTGTAATATTCATCGACTATCTTCAGAAAGGAAATACCATCAACAGTGAATATTATATAGCGTTATTGGAGTGTTTGAAGGCCGAAATTGCAAATAAACGACCGCATATGGCAAAGAAAAAGATTTTGTTTTATCAAGACAACGCACCGTGTCACAAGTCAATCAAAACAATGGCAAAACTACATGAATTGAACTTCGAATTGCTCCCACATCCACCGTATTCGCCAGATTTGGCTCCCAGCAACTACTGGCTGTTCGCAGACCTCAAAAAAATGCTCGCGGGTAAGAAATTTCGCACGAATGAAGAGGTTATCGCTGAAACTGAGGCCTATGTTGAGGCAAAAGATAAATCGTTCTACAAAAGTGGTATTGAAATGTTAGAGCGGCGCTGGAATGATTGCGTTGCTCTTGACGGAGATTACGTTGATGAATAAAGCTAATTTTGAACCAAAAAACCGTGTTTTCTTTGTTAGGCCCGGGACTTTTCAGCCCATGTGTTATATATATTTTCTTGTGTCCTTACACAATACTATTATTATTACTTTTCCAATAAACACTAATTAAACATGTGCATTAATTGACAGAAGCGACGTACAAATTCCATAAATTAAAATATAAAACTTGCGCCTAATTTATATGCATGCATGACATTTTATATGTAGGTGCAATAAGTGTACACGCGGTAATAACACCTACATATGTTTGTACGTGATTAAATTATCGCATTTCGCAGATTAGCACACGTACATTCGAATTTGGCAGTACCATATTCGGCCCTTATCAATCCGTTTATCACGTTATTTCCGCCAATGGAAAGGTGGGCGGCGCGGTAATCGCGAACGATGTTACTTATACACGCATGCAAGCACATATCCACCGTACCTTTGTGGCCTGCTACAATAGAGCTTGCTAAATATTCGGCAAAGGTCATCGGAATGTCAATGTCGCCTTACGTAATCGCGAGTAACGTATTTAAAATGGTTAAATGCAAATTACGGGACGTGCTTTAAATTTATATTGACGGGTGTTTTATTCGGTTAGAGTTGTTTTCTTCTGCGAACTATGTCATGGTAAAAAAAAGGAACAGCTCGCGTGAATATTATTGTTGCACGTTAATTAATAGTAAAAAGCATGAAATAGTACTGGTGATGTAATTAATTAGGAAAAGTGAAAAACATCATCGCCGAAGTTTTCTCTCATTAATTTTGCTGGTTGTAGGTTAAAGCAACAGGTATAAATTTAAGGTTTTCTGGCTAAGTAGCTACCATTTTTGTGTCTTTATAAAATTGGAAGTTTATTAAAACTGTTATTACTATGTTTTTGAACCTGTCTGCAGTGGCCTAAATATTCTAAGGAAATTACGTTTCTATCGTGTAATAACTTGAAGTTACTATTTGTTACTGCTGTTGCCAGCACCTTTAGTTCAAGTATTGCGCAGATATAATCTGAGTGAAGTCAACGGTTATAATACGCATGCGCGTCTCCCTTTGTTGTTTCTCGCTCCAGTATTCCTCTGCGATCAATCTATCTCTGTCAGCCATTCGCCGTAACCAGTACTGTTTTCCTACTACATCATGGTTATAGCTGTACTGGGGGAATGTAAAATTGTAGATACCTTCCCATCGTTGACTTTGCTCGGGTCATATATGTATAATACTGGCAAGTTGCATATTGCTCGGTGGGCTGAGTAGGCATTTTTGACTTTGGCCGAATCCGAAGACCTATCGAATGCAAGAGCATTCATGTAGTCCAACTCAGATAGAGCCAGGAGATTGTCAGAGCTCGACAAGAATTCTGCTGTGACTGCGATCCTTAGCTGCATAGGAGGACCTGTTTGATATTTGTAGTGAACATACTGCCAAAATTCAGTATTAGTATTAATCTTCATGCAAAACAATCGGTAAAAGCTGAAGTAGACTGCGAAATAAAACGACGTTGCTCAGTTGTTTCTTCACTTCGTTTAGTAGCTAGAGAAGGTAAACTTATACACTTTCTAGAAGATGCCTATCTTTAATTTCCACTAGCACTTTCAGTATACCGGGTGAAAATTTGCGATCAGTTGATTGCATTCTGGGCGACTAGAAAATGAATCGAACACCGGGTTGACTTGGAGACGAATAACACATGTCTAGCGATATACTCCTCTCGCCCCACAGTAATACCGAATGAGTACTTCATTGAATCGATTCAAATTGAAAAGATCGTGGTGAAGATAGGATTTTGTAGTAGTAGTTCAACAAGGATAGAGAATACCGTAGGCCAGAGCTAGTATACTGACATATAATCGAGCTGCAGAATAGCATGCGTATTTCTCGACTTTGTTATCTTATAGAAATCTTATTTCATCCTCTTCTTGCTCACAATTACTCCCCTCGACGCGTCGAAAGTGCATTCATGGTGTAATCTGGGCCAAAATATTCTGATGGAGTAGCAATTGCTAAATTAGTAACTGTGTTTTCTGATGATCATGTTCAATTTGCTGCTTTGTGCTTTGTTCAATAATATGTATGTCTTACCTGCCATATATATTGAACTAAGCAAAACATCTGTGCACTTTCTGAAAAATTTTCTTTACACATTTTATACTGTTGATGTATCTGCAATATTTCCATTTCTAATATAACCATGTTACCAGAAATGCCAATCCATGTTATAAATTTGGGCCATTTTTTAGGGTTAGAAAACTCGTAAAATTTTTGTTCATTTTTATAAATTGAAATCCAACTCGTTAAATATATATATTATTTACCTGTAGGCCATTTCAAAACTGCTTTAAACATATGTGACATACGTAAGAAGGTAGTTCTACTTTAAATTTGTTATTGCCAGTTCTAACAGCATCTCTAACAGCGAGTGCCGATATATTAACACGTCATCGTATTGCCGAAGCTAATTTGATCAAACTTATTTTTTTTCTATGTTTATTCTGCTGCTGAATATCATTAGATCATATTCAAAATGTTATCAAATTCAGCGTGCCCACACAAATGTCATAGAAATAGCTAAGCTTTAGTCTTTCTACTCATTGACGGACTCTATATTACTCACCGAGGCACTGATTCGTGATTTATTGATTAAAAACTTCAAAGTAAAGGCATATAATTATTTATTTATAGATTTTTTATTTTAGAAATTAACGTTAACATTTTGCAAATAAAGACCTTCAGAACACCACATTTTCTACATTTTTTTTGAAAGTAAAAGCAAGAAATTACTGCTTCAATAGGCGTTATATAACGAAAATTATGGTTTTACATGATCACTAAAACTTTCTCTAAGATTTTTAAAAAAATTCTTCTCAAAAGTATGTACTTCATGGTCCTCTTTGTATTTGATCAAAAATTAGTTATGGATATGACACAAGAGTACATATTTTAAATTGGAAAGACTTAAAAGAATGCCCAGTTTCTAAAAGATATTGGGTCCATAGCGTTATAGATTTGATAAACTGCAGTTTCTGAAAGAGTAGATGACTTATCCATTGTATAACGAGTCCACAGCTGTTCCACAGGTTCATATAACTTATTCTACGCATTGATACAGGCATTGTTGCCAGCTATTGACCTTTTAATAAAGCGCTTATGAGACCAATAATAATCGAAGCGATAATTCAACATAATTCAGAAATCGAAACAGAGTTTATCAATTGCCAATTGAAATTTAACAACATAACACCTGGGCTGAAAAGACCCGGGCCTAACACATGGATGACGCTAGTTTTATTGCAGTCACCTTTCTCTCAGTTAGTACTAACCTTCAAAGACAGCTTTTAAAATTTCATGATATTCTATTCATTAGTTTGTGAGTTATTGTGCTAAGAGTCACGCTACTTTTGTTATTTTCAAAACAATGGATCAAAAACAATTTCGTGTTTTAATTTTACACTGCTTCTTGATGGGAAAAAATACCGTGCAAGCGAAGCAATGGCTTGAAAAGTGTTATGGGGACTCCGCTCCATCAGAAACAACAATAAAACGTTGGTTTGCTGACTTCAAACGTGGTCGTAGAGACACCGATGATGGAGAACGCAGTGGACGTCCAAATGAGGCGGTAACACCAGAAAACATCAAAAAAATCCACAAAATCGTTTTGAATGATCGAAAAGTGAAGTTGCGTGAGTCAGCTGACATCGTGAAGATATCAAAAGAACGTATTAGCTTTATATTGCATGAGCATTTGACTATGAGAAAGCTCTATTCAAAGTGGGTGCCGCGTTTGCTTACTGTTGACCAAAAACAAGAACGTGTTGATGATTCTGAGCCGTGTTTGGCCATGTTTAAACGTAACAAACCGGAATCAAAACGATCGTCATCTGAGTGGACAGCGACTGGTGAACCTCGTCCAAAGCGCCCGAAAGTACAACAATCGGCTGGAAAGGTTATGGCCTCGGTATTTTGGGATGTGCGTGGTGTAATATTCATCGACTATCTTGAGAAAGGAAATACCATCAACAGTGAATATTATATAGCATTATTGGAGCGTTGGAAGGCCGAAATTGCAAAGAAACGACCGCATATGGCAAAGAAAAAAATTTTGTTTCATCGAGACAACGCACCGTGTAACAAGTCAATCAAAACAATGGCAAAACTACATGAATTGAACTTCGAATTGCTCCCACATACGCCGTATTCGCCAGATTTGGCTCCCAGCAACTACTGGCTGTTCGCAGACCTCAAAAAAATGCTCGTCGGTAAGAAATTTCGCACGAATGAAGAGGTTATCGCTGAAACTGAGGCCTATTTTGAGGCAAAAGATAAATCGTTCTACAAAAATGGTATTGAAATGTTAGAGGGGCGCTGGAATGATTGCGTTGCTCTTGTCGGAGATTACGTTGATGAATAAGGCTAATTTTGCTATTCACAGGTATAGGAGTAAACTCCATTCACACAAATTAATTAATTATGCGGAACGCAGCGTTTCGAGAGCACGTGGGCTCCATTGTCAACCGTGTTACCGACTTCGTCAAAGCTAATTTTGAATCAAAAAACCGTATTTTCTTTGGTAGGCCCGGGACTTTTCAGGCCATGTGTTAAATGACGATTTGAATAGCCACTTGTTGAGACGGTTTCGTGGTGTATTGGTTTAACACACCGGTTTAGCGAATGGGAGCTGTAAGTTGAAATCCTACCGGGGCCGTGAAATTTAACGTTGAAGGAACAAGAATTTCAACTAATTTAATTAATTTCATTAAGGAATTTCAATTATCATTGAAAAAACAAGGAAAAATTATTCTAAATGATTTAATTGATAATGCAACTTGTCATTGATATTAAATTTTCTTCAAGTATTGCAGATATCAGGGCTATATCTGCAGCCACTAATTACATTCAGGTATCAAAATTTACCAGTTCAAATTTAACAACATAAATGGCGATTTAATAGCGTTTTGTTCAGACGGTTCCGTGGTGTAATGGCTTAACACATCGATCTAGCGAACAGGAGCTGTAGGTTCAAATACTTCGTGAAATTTTTAAATAATTAAAAACTAATTAATTAAATTTAACGATGGAGGAACAAAGAAATTTCAATTATGACTGAAAAAATCAGTCGAAAATTATTCTAAATGATTTAAGAGATTATCAGCTATGGAACCAATAGTTTTCAGAAACCGGGTATTAGAAATTCTAACATAGTTGCGAGGATTTGAACTCTAAACAGAACCAATTTTTGAACCAAGGGTAATATTGAAACAGATTTTGTTATTTTTTTTATTATGGAATAAATAGTGCTGCAGTCATCGATGCTAGAAACTCTTCATTCGCCTTGATCTTGCGACCTCATTCCTACGATTCTATCCAATTTTAGAGACAATGAAAAAAATAAAATTAATATGTGCATAACCCAATTTTGTTGACCCTTTTCGTTGATACGTCTTTAAGTTACAAAGTATAATTTTACCTTGGTGCCTGACGATTATAATCGTTAAATTTGAAACGCGTATGACAAACATGTTTTGCATACTTCCAAAAAGGAGAAATTCGCAAAACGCGAAACGTAACAACTGTCACTTGTCTTCGTAACCCACCTATTGTTTTATAAATGCCACATTTTACTGTCACGCGAGATAAATGAACCTGAACAGCCCCGACAGTAAAAATAGTCGGCGAACCGGAGAGAAAAAAACTTTCAAGACCCATACTGCATATACGTACGTATGTACGCTTCGTATAGCGATTTAATTTGCATCTTGCACCAAGGGAACATCCTACGCCATAATATATCACCTTCTTACAATTATGACATCAGTTTAATTGTTAGGCGTCCACTTTGCAACCTTCGGAGAGTATCTTTGCGCGACACCTTCGTACTACTACTCGTTTCGCTTTAAATATTTCATTGATATTGTTTTCTGCAGATTTTTTTCGCGTAAGATCTGGGTGTGGCTATCTGTTTATTCGCTTGAAATGACCTTAATTATAATTACAATAGAAGGTATTTTAAGTTATTGTTGAGATATGGCTTATATGCGACGCAATTATAAAAAGAAACGCAATGACTTAATTTGATAACAATGCGAAACATTTTAACTATATACACTACCGTTCAAAAGTTTAGAAGCAGCAGCGGATTTTACGAAAAGTCACAGATACAGTAACATTTTACTATGATTACTTATGAATTTATACAACAGAATAATATTTATGCATTATTTAGCTGCGTAAGTTTATTTTCGTCGATATGACCTCCTTCGCCTTTGATAACCGCTGTACAAATTTTAACCATTTTTCGAGGCAGTTTTTCGAGACAATCCGCGTCAATTTATTTCGATGTGTTCTGTAAATATTGATTTGATCAAGCTAATCGCATAAGAACTCTCTGGGGAATAAATCCGGACCTTGAGGAGGCCATATCATTAACTCTAGTTCATTTCTTGCTGCTTCCACCTCTAAAAAGTTTTTACAGATTCGAGCTGTATGTTTGGGTCGTTGTGCTGGAACACAAACGGGTCACCAACAAGACGGCTCCTACACCGAATGACAGGGTTTTGCAAAATATCAAAATACACTCGGAGAAACGTCTGCTTGTGTTAAGACTGTCCGCCTTTATTCGAGAAAATAATCGTTTCAATTATCCACAATAGAATTACTGTCTCCTATAAATAAAATATTTTAGGAAAATTTTTTTCTCCTGTAAAGAGAATTATATATTTGCAATGAAACAATTGTATTTCTTTGCTTAAGAAATTCGTTAACTTGATTCAAAACAATATTTTCTTACAATTTTTCTTGTATTGAAAATGCAAAAATTTTGTTTTCTTAATTTAACTAAATCGTCTTTCTTAATTAATATTAGAGATGAGTTGTTGTTTGGACATTCACTCCATCGTTTGTTAAACTTATGTATAAGTCCGCGACCTTTCGGCAGTCATCAGGGTAGCCCTGGGAAGGACTGCTACTTACCACCAGATTAATCATACACGTTCGATGATTTTGGGTCTGACGTATTTGTCTTCTCTATTTTTTTGTTAGTGAAACCGTCGTAACATATAAGGAGGATCGAAATCAATTTATTCTTGTTCTCCCCTCGATCTTCGTATTCCACCTGACTTAATCACTAAGCCAATAAGAGGGACAGAAATTACTATGTTATATTTAAGCTACAATTTCCCGCGCAGAAGGTCATGCGCAGTAGACCGATAATTTTCTGCGCAGAAGGGGGTGCAGAGCAGACCGATCTTTTACGCATGGGAGGTTGTGTATTCCGCTGATTTTTCTCCATTCAAAAATAGTCGTCGTAAGTATATTACTAATATACAACAGCCCCAAATAAAATTATATGATAGTCGAGTGATTTAAGTGGTCGTTGCACGTTTTTCACGTTCAGCGTTCGTTATCCAAATACAGAAAATTTTCTATTATTTCATTTTTCTTTATACAATTTTTCAAAAAGAAAAAGGTTTATGAATAAATCTATTGATTTAAAAACATGAATAAATAACACCTATTGACATTGCGCTTCATATGGGCGCGTGGTAATTTGAATACTGTTCTTCTTAGATTACCTAAAGCATTATTAGACAAATATCTTATGTTATTAACGAAAGAGAAAACATATTACACGTCTGGCATTATTTTAACATCAGTTATAATACACTAACTTTTTGCAAAGAAAGGACTACATGTAGAACCAATTCCGCACAGGAAGGCGATAAGACACTGAGGATTAATTATTTTTACCGGATGCACTAAATGATTACCGAAGTAGTATTAAATCGTCTCCGTCAAATAATAGTCCTATTCTTCGAAAAGGGCAATAAAATGTATTCGGGAGAAACTGTACCTAAATGTTTGGACTTCACAGATTATGCGTAACAATTTTATATTTACATACAATAATTTTTAATAGGGATTAACGATTTCACGATATGCCTCTATCAGTTGGATTATTTTAAAGGAATTTCACCTTGCTTCCAAACTTGTGGACGGTAGTATACTTATAAGCTGTATGTCTCTATTTGAATAATTTTATGATCGTATAGTCATATTCATAGAATGCTTACTTTTTTCTATTTACCTTCTGTGTAACATGCGATATAATCTAACGTTATATTATGATCTTTGCCTAACCGCAATAAAATAGTTACATAAAGACGGTAAACATTTACAAAGTAACTTCCTATTTGCAATATTCTTTAAATGAACCAATCTTTAGTTATAATGATTCTTATCATTTCACCTTCAGATCACTTATATATTCTAAAGAAGTAGAAGAAGTGTCTGGTTATTTTCCTATGTTTACATGAAAAACATTCTTCATCTAACTGTGCTTTCAATTGTTTGCATGAATTCATCATTTAAATCAAACTGACTTCTTGATTAAGAATATATGATGAAAATGACGTCTATAGAAGAAGCATTTACATACAAAATTGGAGCGATGATATTCACTCTGATATTTCATTAATTTCTACTATACTCTTTTGAGATTTTCGCCATTTTGTACTGCATTTACATGCTCTAATATTTCTTTGAAAATATTGTTTCGTAAACTGAATGAGATTTAGCTTCCAACTTGATGACTAATAGTGATGATTCTATAAAAAAATATGTTCACAATTTTATTCCTCATAGAATGATGCAGATTATCCGAAAAGTGGAAAGGCATAAATTTCTGTTAGATTTTCTTGTTGAGTGTCACAGAGATTAGCTTCAATAATTTTAAAAAGGCTTCGGTCATTCATTTGATTTGAATACCGAATACGTTTTTCAAAATCACTAGATCGATATCATTTACATGTTCGTCGCAAGTTTGTAATAATTTCGACCATTCACCGATATATGAATAATTTCCTAGACTTTCACGGCCGTTTGTCATAGGCATAACGGTTGTCGGGTTCCGCCGTGTCAC
The DNA here is from genome assembly GCA_023509865.1 of Trypoxylus dichotomus. NCBI lineage: Eukaryota > Metazoa > Arthropoda > Insecta > Coleoptera > Scarabaeidae > Trypoxylus > Trypoxylus dichotomus. The sequence goes on along the minus strand of CM042079.1, from coordinate 50,791,630 downwards.
AAAGTTTTCTGTCCCCGATGTTTCGTGAACTGCGGTTCGCATTTTCAAAGGTACTGTACTTTTTTTCAGGTAGTTCCACAATGAAGGTTTTAAATTTATATTTCAGTATGCATTAACAGATAGACACATAGATTGCGCATTCGTAGACATGTCTTTCTTCCAATGCGTGTCCTTACTATTACAACGCTGATGATGTAAAAATTATTTTTGAAGTTACGTATCGGTTCTGAAGAACTAACACATGGGCTGCAAAGTCCCGGGCCTAACAAAGAAAACACGGTCTTTTCGGTTCAAAATTAGCTTTATTCATCAACGTAATCTCCATCAAGAGCAACGCAATCATTCCAGCGCCGCTCTAACATTTCAATACCACTTTTGTAGAACGATTTATCTTTTGCCGCAAAATAGGCCTCAGTTTCAGCGATAACCTCTTCATTCGTGCGAAATTTCTTACCGGCGAGCACTTTTTTGAGGTCTGCGAACAGCCAGTAGTCGCTGGGAGCCAAATCTGGCGAATACGGTGGATGTTGGAGCAATTCGAAGTTCAATTCATGTACTTTTGCCATTGTTTTGATTGACTTGTGACACGGTGCGTTGTCTTGAAGAAACAACATTTTCTTCTTTGCCATATGCGGTCGTTTCTTTGCAATTTCGGCCTTCAAACGCTCCAATAACGCTATATAATATTCACTGTTGATGTTATTTCCTTTCTCAAGATAGTCGATGAATATTACACCACGCACATCCCAAAATACCGAGGCCATAACCTTTCCAGCCGATTGTTGTGCTTTCGGGCGCTTTGGACGAGGTTCACCAGTTGCTGTCCACTCAGATGACGATCGTTTTGATTCCGGAGTGAAGTGATGGATCCATGTTTCATCCATTGTCACATACCGACGCAAAAATGCCGGTTTGTTACGTTTAAACATGGCCAAACACTGCTCAGAATCATCAACACGTTCTTGTTTTTGGTCAACAGTGAGCAAACGCGGCACCCACTTTGAGCAGAGCTTTCTCATAGTCAAATGTTCATGCAATGTAAAGCCAATACGTTCTTTTGATATCTTTACGATGTCAGCTAACTCACGCAACTTCACTTTTCGATCATTCAAAACGATTTTGTGGATTTTTTTGATGTTTTCTGGTGTTACCGCCTCATTTGGACGTCCACTGCGTTCTGTATCATCGGTGTCTCTACGACCACGTTTGAAGTCAGCAAAACAACGTTTTACTGTTGTTTCTGATGGAGCGGAGTCCCCATAACACTTTTCTAGCCATTGCTTCGCATGAACGGTATTTTTTTCCCATCAAGAAGCAGTGTAAAATTAAAACACGAAATTGTTTTTGATCCATTGTTTTGAAAATAACAAAAGTAGCGTGACTCTTAGCACAATAACTCACAAACTAATGAATTGAATATCATGAAATTTTAACAGCTGTCTTTTGAAGGTTAGTACTAACTGAGAGAAAGGTGACTGCAATAAAACTAGCGTCATCTCTGTGTTAGGCCCGGGACTTTTCAGCCCATGTCTTATTATCATTCTTGCTACAAATTTTGTTTAATCTGATAAAATGGGAATCTTAATTTAAAACTATTAAGTCTTTCTATAACAAAATGATTTTTTGTCGCTTACGATATTCAATTGTGAGTGCATATCGTCAGACTATTTGCTGTGACTCTATGCGAATATCTTGAAAATCAGTAAAAACTTGAGTTATTGAATTGGTGCCTCTTTAGATGAAAATTGTAAAATTGGAAGTCTTTATTTTTGGGAAATGTTCAAGATAATAAAGCACTCTGTAATGTGTAAGAATTATCTGTGAAATTCATGAATTCGTGCAGGAGATTTAAGAAAGACGCCTTTTGTTTGTTCATTTGAATCATTGTAGCTTATACGTTCTAATATAGTTTCTGCTACAAGTTGTAGAGCATGAAGTTTTCAAGTCATACGAATTAATTATTACGTGTATTTTTTTTAAGAGAACGACCTACACAAAATACAATTACGGCACCATCGGTCATTAGCATTAATACTTAGCCTGGCCTAAAATTGCTTAGATACTACATTTTTTCTAATCTTTTATTACTTAATTACAATGAGAATGACGGTTCATAACCTTGCATGCATCTGTTCATTCATACTAATTAGGAAATGAATTCCTGCACTGCATAAAATTATTTTTTAAATTCGGAAAAATATTCCTGTGATCCTGAAGCAATAATAGATTTGAAGGCTACTTGTCGCATATATTTCACAAGTTCTTGCAACCTACTAAACTTATTGAATTGGTATTGAAATCAATTATATGCATGCATTATTCATGTAATTCTTTTTCTTACATCGTAGGCTATTAATATCAAAAACACATATCCAATTAAAATATTTGGCGTTAATAGTTTTTTCGTTTATTTACCCAATTAACTTGATACCAATTAACGCTTTTAATTCCATTTATATTTTTAATTACAGCGTTCGATTAGTATTCAATTGGTGTAATTAAGTTAGCCACCATTACAGCTACTTGTATACAGTTGTTCGTGTTACGCATTGTCGTTGCTGCAGTATAGACTAAAATCGACGTAAACATCAGATAAATGAACTTTGTATGCTTTTAAATATTTTAAACGATTAATACTTGCATCGAAATTAACCTTTTCTGTGTATATATTGTGCTTAATGTGGATTTTGTACAGCGCAACGATGTGTAATATTGTTGTGTACGTTTTCACGGCGGACCTGTTTATGCAAAAATTGCTTGAGCCGATTTTGCGTTCTATAAATAGAGTGTTTATCGTGGTGTGACCGGTTTTTCGTAAACATTGTTTTCGTACGTACGAACCATGGAGCGTGATTTGGAACGAATCTCCACATCTATTTGTCTATGATCTAATAGGTTGCAGGAAATATTTCCCGCATTCTGTTTTGTTTCTACAGTTCCTGTCCAATTTACTTGGGCCACTTACTAAAATAGTGATTTTGTTAAAATATATAATAAAAAGCGTATTGTACAAGCATAACTTTATTAACTCTTTACAACTATTTAACTAATATTTTGTAAAGCCTCCTTTGGTTTTCATAATTGCTTTTATTCTTTTTGGCATACTGTCTATGCAAGCGTTATGTCTAATTGTAGCGTCATTTTGCCACACATCTTCAATATTTCTTACTAATTGCTGGTTTGTAGTGTTCCTTCTCGAATACCTGCGTGATTTTAGAACACTCCACCCGTTCTCAATTGCATTGAGGTCAGAAGGATTTCCCGGCAAGATAACACTGACGAAACGTGCGTTTCCAAAACTCATTGGATAGATTTGACCAGATGGCATAGTGCCTTATCGTGCATGAATGTGCAAGGGCCTTCATTCGGGTCTAAATCATTGATATATGGCATCAAGACATCCTCCAATACACGTTTATATTGGTATTGATTCATGGTGCCTTGGCAAAAATACAATGACTCAGGACCTTCGACTGATATACAGGACCATACCATAACTGAGGATGCTTCACCCTTTCTAGTACACTAGCTTCACTAAACTGTTCAGATGGACGTTGTCTAAGAAATTGAGTTCTTTCGGTCATGGCTTCTAGTTTTGACTCATCGCTGAATACGATCTTTAGCGAAATCATCGGTGTTAATTTTGGCTTCTTTAGGGGGCGTCTGCATTTTAAACCGGCTTCCTGCGATCGTCTACGTACTGTATGCGTGGATATTTGCATTCTTTGTTGAGACATTACAAAGCGTAGTCTAGCCGTACAGGTCGTATTGTGAAACGAACTGTAAAACATGCAGTGAAAGTCCATGTTTGGGGAAGTTTTAATGTTCACGTTATGCGGCTTTACTGGTTTTAAATGCTGAGCAGATGGTGTAATTATGCACAAAAAAGACTACTTACATTTACAAAGGTCTGGTTTAAGAGTGGTAGTGAGAACTGGGTTTTACAAGAAGATAACGATCCAAAACATCGAAGCAGACTGCATACGGGTGGGAGGTTGGAAAATCACCTTACAACATTGGATTGGCCTTTGCAGTCCCTGGATACTAATACCTATGTCTTACGCTGAAAATTTGGTAGCAAGCATGGGAAGACGTTGTCAAGCTGTTCTGGATAGTAATGGAGATATGACACTTTTTAATTTCATTCATTAAGCCCTGCGTTTCGTGTTATATAGACTATTTATGATGTATAACATAGGTGCTCTTCTTGCAATAAACCATATTCTACGTATAACGGATGGCTTTCTCCTTTATTTATTTTCGTGGCATCTTCTTGACTTCTTTCTACGAAAGGTGCATGCATTTTTTCGTTGTTTTTTAAGATCTTACTTTTAAGACATACTTCGTACATTTCCACTACTTACTACGCTCATATTCTTTCCTCGATAGATGTTTATTCGTTAGCATGTTCAAGGATACCGTTTCCGTAACTCTATGAAACCATTAGACATATGCTATCGTAAACGTGCACTTTAACACAAACACGTATTTCAAATGCAATTGCACTTATATACTATGACCTACGATGTTCGTGCGTAATATTACGCAAAACCCTGCACTGTACAGCGAATATTATATAAAACGATCTAAATATAGAGGCGACCAGAGTGTACTACGGCTAGTAAACAACATTAACAATTTGTATTGCGTTAGTAGGGTCAGGATTATTATTAACGTTCTCGTTTACCGACTGAGTAAGTAGCGAATGGCTTGTTTTGAAATGCACGTATTGCAGTTCACGTGATTTGTAATGACTGTTTACTATGATCGAAGTATCCGAATGTATTTACGCGTATTCCTTATGGTTTTCGCGCTTGGCATTTTTCCTTCGCGTGGTAAAATATGCTATTAACTATACGCAAACGAATGCCAATAGCAAGGAAGGAAATGTAGTAAACAACACTCTCTCGATTGTTAAACGGGGGAATTTGTTGAATAATTATGTTCGCGATCTACTTTAAAAGTGGCGCTTGATAGTAACAGGTTTGAATGTTAAAATCTTTACTGGGAAAATTGGGTATTAGAACCAATCCTTTTAGTGTAAGAGAACAAACTTTCTACATTGTCTCTCTAGTTGTTCCAGAAGAAGCCTGATTATCAAAATGCGTGTATACAATACCTCATATTTAAAGGCACTATGTAAAGACTTTATGTGAATTCCCCGACACTGTGTTACATTCTCTAGTTTGAAAAACACATGTCGCTAGTCGCCTGCTCGGAATGTTTTCTCGTGATGGTTGTCCGATACTTGCCTTAGAACGCATATAATGGTTGCTTATTCACTTGCCTTTTAAATAAAACCCAGTAACATATGCATATGAAGGAAAATTATAAAAAGCATTATCTTTCTTTTTTGTCCTTTGGCCATACGAGTATGTACACTACTACTCATAATAGCATGGACACACCTCCTATTTCGTGCAAAATTTGATACATCTTTAAAAAAATTCGAATTTACTCTGTTTACCTTGCCTTTGTGGTGTTTTCTGGATAACCTTACTCATTAGTTTCATCATCTAGCAACTCATTTCTGACTGTTTAGTAATCTGTAAATGATGGCTAAAGAAATAGTTGGTATTGTCTTTATAAAACGCCTTTCACAGTTAGAAGCCTGTAAATCATGCATCGCTCCAGTTGCTCTTACAAATTCTTTCTCTAACCAATCGTATTAACGCAAACCATTTTAATCTATTGTATGTTTTTCTGTATTAAAACATAACCAATGCCAAAATTTTAGTGTAGATATTAAAGCACACTATTTTCGAAAATTCGTACATTGTACAAGATCAAAATCTTTTTCTTTTTGTTGTCGTGATAAGCATGGTATGTGTTTACTTACAAGCAATTTTACATAACGATAACTTGCGGAATTATGTAAAGCAGTTGCAGATAAGAATAGTACACTGTAACAAAAACAAACTAATTAACGATGTGGTCGAATGCGAACCTGAAGTTTGTAGAGATATTAGCTATTCGCTTTTAATTAATACGTTAGCGTTATCTTTGTTTAATAAAGGAAAATAATAAAGATTATACTGCGTCCGTTGTTTTATTGCATTGAAAGGCGACATCCACTTATTTATATACTGATTAATGACAGTCCACAGAAATTCTGCTGATGTGTCTCTGATAGGAAATAAAATTATAGTGAGATTGGAACTTTTCTTGATTATGCTTTGCGGTATAATGTATTTTACGATCCTTTTTTGTATATTTGAAGCTGAGCCAACTCTTTACTCTTCTCATAAACAATTTGGTTTATGAGGAAGTGAACCAATAGTATTATTACCCAAGATTGTAACCCCAACATTAAGTTTTTGAGGGCGGTTGAGTTCGCGCATTGTGTATTTGGTATGGATTTTATGTAGCAGACATATCCGAAAGGTTGTGTTCATCATATAAAGTTGGTTCATCTGCAAACATAATATTTTTAACATATTGATTATTGACTCTATTGAGACCAACTGTAAGACTAGAGTTCATAGTAATACATGCATCAAAGTATTTGTTACATCTTGGATGTAGAATTCCATTTCTGGGTACGGCTCCAATTTTGCGGACTAGGTACGGTATAAATCCGGTACGTGTATAAATAATTGGACTCGTGCAATTGTCATATACAGGCTAATAAAAATGTTTGCAAAATGGTCTGAGATACCAATTTCGTCTTTGCAAATATTTACAGCAAGATAAGAGACACAGATGTGGCAGTTTATTATTTGCTTAACATGGTTCACATATATTCTGTCAAATTGACAACTAATGCAAGTGAATATAGTACAAGTTACGGCAAAAGTTTTTATTTTAAAGGACTACTAGAGGTAAAATCATCATTGCTGCAAGATTTGCGTGTTTCACTATAAACATCGATAGTATAGTTATAATATATTTTGTATTAGAATAAGCGTGTTGATATAGAATGACGATTGCAAGGACTGTGTGGATGTACAATTACAGGTATAGCAGTAAACTCCACTCACACAAATTAATTAATTATGCGGAACGCAGCGTTTGAGATACGTGGGCTCCCATTGTCAACCGTGTTACCGACTGGTCGAACAGTCACGGTTGACAATGGAAGCCCACGTGCTCTCGAAACGCTGCGTTCCGCATAATTAATTAATTTGTGTGAGTGGAGTTTACTGCTATACCTGTGAAGTGTTGATATAGAATTGTAAATTCTCTTTGAAATAAGTGTTAGAAGACAATGGTCAGTTTAGATTAGAAATTTTTGTGGTGGCAAGTAATATTTCACCTCTCATACCCAATAAAATGTAGTTACAATTTTGTATAATACAATTCTGAATTATCTATATACATAACATAACATTTTACTCTAGAAACACTTATAATACTCTGAGGTGTTTCCTAAATTTGTATCTAAATCAAATGAATGTGAAAATATCGGGTAGACAAAATTGTGTGGAATATAGCATTTAATACAGGGTGTATCCGAAATGCTTAGCCGTACTTTATCAACGTGATGTACACATCAAATGGTTATAAAAGTTACGCGTGAGCTTAAAACAGCAAGAACAAGTTTATTATCGTATACGATTTGTTGTTAAACTAGTTCATTAAATGCGGTACGATTAGATGTTGCAGTAATTTCTAGGAATGTCCTTCTTCAGAAGCAATATAAGCGTAGCGTCGTCGAACCATTTATTGTCGAATACGCTCAAAAATTCCTCGGGTATTCCGTACTGCACGAAAACTATAGTATTTGGCTAAAGAGGTCACTAAGTAAGATTTCTCGAGTGGCCCCATCAAAAAATGTAACAGATTACAGTCTGGAGAGTGCAACTGGCTTACCTTTGCGGATACAACAATTCGAAAAATTATTATGTAAGCGGCCTCTAGTAAATAGGCTGAAATGCGATGGAGCTCTGTCTTGCATGAACCAATAAGTAAGATAGGGAGATTATCTGCCAAGGAATTGCTGTAATTTTGGCTCATTTAATCTTATCTTACCTTATCTGGTAAAAACATTGGTCCAATTAAAAAATTCTCAAGAATGCCAGCTCGAATGAAAAAGATTGTTGCTGCTTTGATCGTCTAATGGCATGTGGATTTTCTTCAGCCTTTTGAAGCTTTTTATGGAAATTAATAATTGCATCCCTAGAAAAGCTTGCTTCATCCGTAAAAATTACAACAGATTGCAAGTTCGGATTGCGGTTGGTGGAAACAAAAGTTACAAAATAGCAATGGTGCTTGGAAATCCGTTTTCCTTAAGACCCTGAATTCGCTGTAGTTTCTTCTTACTGATGTTAGAATTCGCTGGCGTTGTGGTGCTTCTTTAAACCCCACGATCTATGGCATTCCGTTTAATGTTATCTTAGGAAGACGTTGGTGGATTGCCGCAAAAGCTCATTTAGCTGGTTATCTTCGATTCGGAAATATTTCGGAACAAAGCCGTTCGGTTAAATTACAGTTGCCGTATGTTCGCCCATACGTGAAATGCAGGCTTGCCACTTCTTCGTGAATGAAATCCAGAATTAACTGAAAAAAGTGAAGTTTTGCTTATGCCTATCATTTAATTACTAAGAAATAAAAGGTCATATTTAATTCAACCTCGGCACACTTAAGAAACTCGGGTAATCGTTAGGATAACAATTTATCAAATATTTGCTTGTATCAACTTTGAAAATCCGCTCTTAACGAAAAGTTTTTGGACATACGTTTATAGGAAATTCTTTACAGTTTTATTTCGTACATCTCGTTGGTAAAGTTTAGTTAAGCATTTCAGATGCGTATTATATATATGTAGAGAACGGTTAGAAATTTGAGGATAATCTAGTTACATATGAACGTCTATATTTTGACTGTTGAAAAAAAAAGTCTAAACATGTGTTATTGATTCTTTTTTACGACACATTCATTTCCTCCCCTCACTTTTTTCATCCATCACAACACGTTTCGTTTACTACGGGATGTTCCAACGATCGTATTGGCCCAGAATGTTGAACTCAAACAGATTCTTCCAGATAAGGAACTGGCTTGTATCGCCCCGCCACTGGTAAACATGACTGTGCGTACAACACACGTACACATTCACGTTCAAACTTGTCTACACGTGATATTGCATTTATTTGCTCGGGTCACACCATCTGATTTATTTCATTCTCTTTTCTTCGATAGATTCTTTCGGCTTCGCCCCTTCCATTCGTTTCGAGCACTATGCACACAGTTCGTACGCCTAATAGAGAAAAATACGTTCGGAATTATTATAACCGGTCGATGAGGCGAACACACTGTTAGAAGTCGTTAATGCTGACGTATTTATAGCGTATCTCCGCACGGATTGTGGATAAACTCGTTCTTAATTATACTCCGGTATATATTTACTTGCGGGAGCGGCCAGATATCGTTTAGCCGCAATAAATTTGCATTTTAATTCGAAAAAGTAGAAAAATTCGCGGATACGTAGTGCAGTTATACGTGCAAGACTTTTTTCGTCGAGACATTCCATGAGAAAATCGATATTTACACGCTTCGAGTGAATTGATTACAAACGAAAAACGGCTGACATTAACGTATATTTTACGCTATATATTCTAATCACTTAACGAGTTTAAATAAGTCTTTGCATGGAAATTTAACAGGACACATTGGCCTTACTTTGTCTTATCCAAAATGGAGTAAATGCGTTCCGTATGCATAGCTCGATTAACCTTTTTTGCGACTGCTTTAAGTGGATAATGCTTCTTTCTTTAGTACAGCGGACAGGTGATTAATTACGTTTTTAGGTGGTAGCTATTAATTTAAATTAGTTATACCGTTTTAAGTTTTCATATTTCTTGATCGCACAAACTTTGGAATGTTGTTACGATGTGAAGTGTAGGAAATGAATTAATTAAAGAAAAGGACTTTGTCTTTTAGTTTTGTTTTTTTTGTTAGATTAATCTTTTAAGTAGCTTCCTTATTTTATAATTTAAATAGAGAATATGAATATACAGCTGTGGCCATATGTATTCGCCACCCTTTTTTGTTTTTTATTCCGACGAATATATAAGAAATAAAAGAAAATTGATCGATGAAAACGTTTCATTGTGAGTGTATACAGATATTGCTTAATATTTGGTAGCTCCTCCCTGGGCTTTTATCACCGCACGAATTCGTCGGGGCATACTGCTCACTAAGTTGTAGCACTGTTCGGGGGTGATTTTATTCCACTCTTCGAATGTTTTTGTTTTTAAGCATTGCTTTGTGGTAGATGAGTATTTAGCTACATTTCGCTTTAAAATGTACCATAAATGCTCAATTGGCGATAAGTCCGGGGATTGTGCCGGCCATTCCAGGACTCGCACGTTATTTTCCTCGAACCAGCGCATTACTTCGCGAGATTTATGGCACGGTGCATTATCTTGTTGGAAGTAATACTCTGGCTCATCATTGTCGAATAATTTTAACGCACACGGTACCAGAACTTCTTCCAACATGTCGATGTACGTCCGACTGTTCATTCGGCCCTCGCAGACGAACAGTTCTCCGACGCCTGTTGCACTCATGGAACCCCAAACCATTATGCTACCACCCCCAAACTTGACAGTCTGGATGGAAGGCATCTCCTCGCCTGCGTCGCACGTATTGAGGCCCAGGTTTATCACAAAGCTACCAACAAAAACATGAATACTGTTACATTTTGGAACCCATTAAAAAGAATAAAACACTGTAGATACCAGGAATTGAATACAGAATACCGCAAATACAATAAGTATGTATTACTCACCTCAATATTTGACTCATCCGTCCACATAACATTGGCCCAATTGTCAATGGTCCAGTCGCGGTGACTTTTAGCCCACAGCAGTCTGTTTTTTTTGTTGCGGAGACAACCGTGGTTCATGTCGAGCTTTGTATCCACCTAAATTTAATTCACAAAGGCGTCTTCTAACCGTGCGAGGAGAAATAACAACATTATGTAGCCGGAAAAGCTCACTGGAAAGCTGTTTAGACCCTTTTTTCCGGTCTCGCAAAGACATCCACTCTAAGACTCGCTCATCTCTGCTAGTTGTCTTCCTTTTTCGACCAGTTTTCGATTTGTTTGTCAAAGATCCACTCTCTTTGTATCGTTTTATCGTCATTCTAACTGTCGATCGCGCACATTTCACTTGTCGGGCAATAGCAGACACCGACAACCCTTGCTCTTCTAACACCACAATTTGTCCTCGCTCTACCTCCGTCAATTCGCGTGTTTTCGGCATTACTTTTTACTGTATACTATCGTATTACACAGACAAAATCACAGACACAATATCTTCACTCTAACTAGCTCAACCTTACTCTTACAACTTTTAAGAAAGACTGAAGAAATATTCAGAAATTACAATTTTACGTCTATTTTCTAATTTACTCAGAATGGCCTACAATAGACCATTAAACCCTCATTATCAGGTACCTAGTTAAGTCCGTCATCGACCCTGCTTCTTAGAAATACAATAATATTCGCGTAACACGTTCGAAACGAGAGTGGCGAATACATATGGCCACAGCTGTATTTAATTTAAAAGAATACTGCTTGGATCATTAATGTCTCTAGTGTAATTACGTGAGTATTAAGTGTCAAATCTCATTTGAATAGCAACTGTTTCAACAGTTGGCAACTACGACTAATTCTTTCTTATTTAGCCTATCAATTCACATAGTGCAAATTTTAACACCAGTTCGATGTCCAATGGAAGCTCACAAAAAATCATGTACTACTGCTCATAAGTGTTTATACACTCCTACTTTCATGTATTATCTATTGTACTCGATGAGTTTTACCATCCTCTACGAGGGCGACCTGAAATGTTTCCGGAATCGGCAAGAGATGGCGCACAAAGGTTGAAGTGGATTCATTGGTCGGCAAGGGCAACCTTTTTATGGCAACTTTTTACTGTAAATAGTTGTTGTTTAAGAGTGTATTTTGTGTAGCAAGCCGGACGGTATCGCAAAAATGGATAAAATCTAATTTCCTGCAGTGATAAAACACTTCTGTATGGCTGGGAAAACGGTCACGGAAATTCGAAATATTTTGCTAGAGGTTCATGGCGGATGTACTCCATCATTTTTGACCATCAGATTCTGGGTGAACGAGTTTAAACGTGGCCGCACAAGCACAAGCGACGAATCACATAGTGGACGCCCAAAAACCGCTACCAACAATGATATGGTCGACTAGATTCATGATGTCGTGTTAGCCAATCGCCGGTTGAAGCTGAAAGAGACAGTCATATCCTAAATTGTGGGCATGAAAGAGCTTTCGGTGGTTACCGCGTTTGCTCATATCCGAGCAAATACGAAATCGCGTGACCGTTTCGGAGGAGTGTCTGGCTAGCATCCAACGCAATCTAGTGAATTTCTTCATGGGTTTTGTAACCGTAGATGAGACTTGGATCCACCACTACAGACGTGGACCAAGGTACAGTCGAAGCAGTGTACGTTTCCGGGCGAATCGGCTCCAAAGAAAGCAAACACCGTTCCATCGGCCGGAAAGGTCATGGCGACCATTTTTTGGGATTTCCAAGATGTGATCCTCATCCACTATCTGCAGAAGGAAAGGACGATCACTGGGCAATACTACCGCGATTTATTGACGCGATTCGACGCAGTATTGAAGGAGAAACGGCTTAATTTGCAGCGGAAAAAGGTGCTTTTCCGCCACGACAATGCACCGACTTCATCCCGCATCGTCGTGCCCAAGTTGAATGAGTTGCGCTACGAATTAGTCTCTCATCCTCCAGCCTATCCCCAGCGACTTTTTCTTATTCCCAAACCTGAACAAAATCACTGTGAGGAAAGAGGTTTGCCTCAAATGAGGTCATCGCCGCAACAGATGGCTATTTTGAAAAAGTGTATTGATCTTCGAGGAGACACCAATACCGTTGTTTTCTTGTCGATTCCGGAAGCATTTCAGCTCCCTCTCGTAAACAGACCCCTTGCCAAATGTCTTCCGCTTTATTTTTAAAACTTATCGGCTACTGATCTACCCGCTCCTGAGGAAGAGTGAACATGAATTGTAATTTCTGTCCTCTTGGCTTCTCTTACCACTTTTTAAAGTTCCAACATCATTTGACACTTCATTAATTTATTAATAGAATAATCTAACATTAAAAAATTCGAGATATATTCAACTTAAAATATTAAAGCAGACTTTCTAACTAACTTTTTAAATGATTTCTATAAAAAGCTTTTATCAAGTTTTAATAAAATGCAATAGAAAATTACCCACCGATCTAAATTTGCCTTAGTAACACTTTTAAAGTTTTTCACTAATTTAATTTTATATTCCAAGCTGCGAAAACTCAACACTAAGTACTGTAAAATTTAAATCCCAAGATTGTAAGTGGGGAAAAGCTGAAGTAATTAAAAGTTTCTCTTAGGTAGCCGAAAATTCCCGCAACGTACATTGTTTAGAATTTTTGTTAGCTTTAAAAAATGCCCGGTAGTATTTCATAACCACTTACATATGTATTAATAAATTACTTGCTTCTTAGGTTCTAGTTAGGTTTCTTATATAATTATTGTTTATTACGATTTGTATTCGTTAATTTGTTGTTTATTTCCTGTTATTGATTTGCTCGACACATAACCTCTGTGACGCGAAAAATACGAAATATCAATGTGTTTAGGAGTTAGTCGATGATTAGTTGCTATTTTAAATCTTCCACTGCATGGTGTAGACCGACTATCGCTAGGCAGTAACAATTGTCAATAACAAATTTATCGTTCATCGACTTTCAAAAGCGATAAGTCAGCCTATTTGCAGATATGTAAATGCAAAATTGTGTGTTACATAGAAACACACATGCAGTCCTTCCATACGCGTTGAAGTCTAATGCATGCAGCCATTCTTTGAGGTCGTCGCTTGTTTGTACAGTTGTGTTAGCATGTCTTATCACCGCGTCCATTCATTGGGAGGAATGTGTTGTATTTATAACAATAATTGCAAGAGATTGTAAGCCAAGCTAGAATAGTGTATTGTGGCAGCTACTCTTTGTGTAGTATTACTGAAACGTTACACATTTGTTCTTATAACGATGCAATTTTCTTAGATTAACAAAGATGAAGTGTTAATGATATTCCTCAAGTTGTATACGTCACAAATCAAGTCCATTGTTAGCGTAGTATTTTGTGACATAAGATTAAGGCTTTAAATTTACTGTCGTTAATAAAAAAAAAAGATTGGTGCCTGGGTTTTCTGAACTGTTATATTCGTAAAATTAGCCATTTCTCACCTATAATACAGTTAACAATTCATACAGCAAATTGAAGTTGTTTCTTTGTTTTAAATTTAGTTTCAGTGGGTGTTGGTAATCTTTCTCTTAGCAGTATTATGACTTTTATAGTTCATATTAAAGTTCTTTGAATTATCTACGTACATATACACATATATATATATATATATATATATATATATATATATATATATAGATGTACAGTGGCAGCCATATAATTAGCAAGGAGTATAAAATTTGTATTTTTTTGAATTATTTCACCTCAGTAATAGAAAACGTCTTTAGCAGCAAATATTGTTTATGCGTTCTGCGTTTTAACACTAGTAATTATACTTGTAATTACTGCATATTCACGCCTTTTTCGTCATCTAATCTGTTTTCGATTTTATTTAAGAGGTCACATAAATAATGTACTCCATTGTAGTACAACGATTGCAAGGACTGTATGGGTGTATAATTCACAGGAACCACCCACCTAAATCAATAATTTATTCAGAACGCAGTTCATTTTCATGTCCTTCATATGGTTCACAAGACAAGACAGGGAACCTGTAATACCACTTATGGGGTGTAGAAGGCATATATTGCTTTAAAGAAGTGTCTAATTTGCCCATCTGCAGAAAAATGCTAAATATCGGCTAAATTTTATAAAGACGGTCCATAGCTTACATTACCTTTTGTGCATCCTTGCGAAAGGTCTGTTGCCTCGTAGCTTAATTTATAAGAATTTCAACTCCCGTTTCCTCATTTAAATATGATGTTCTACCATAATCGCATCAAACATAATTTAAATTGTTACCACGTGTCTCCCAATTGGTAGATTTCCAAAGACACAAATATAGTTGGTAGAAATATGTATATCAACATAATGGCAACTTTTGAGCAAGAAATATAAAAACTCAGTTGGCGGTTTCAATGCAATCGCGCGAACATTTGAATCCGGACTTGAAGAACAAAACTACTTATTGGGAAATAGGAATATTGTTATAAAGTATTATTATGGTTTTAATATAAATGTGGTGTTTCCAAGATTTCAAAAATTTTAAACGCACTACTAATTGATATAAATTTTTTTTTTTGTTGCAATGTAAGCATGAATTAATAAGAAAGCATCTAATTGTCCAAGTTTAATTTAACATCCGTGTTTCTATAAATTGCACATCTTACTTACATACTTATAGACGCAGTCTTAAACTTTTGACCGATAGTGTATATTCTTGAAATAGCCATGGAATATTTATAGTCTATAAAACGGAAATTATCTAAAATGTTTTCGTTAAACCGTAAAATTAATACTCGAATATACTAACAGTAATTATGACGGCTCTATACAAATACGTGCATACTTGCGATAGGAGCTATTATACATGTGGTCTAGCGTAATAAAAAGTTTGTTGAACTGTTAGTTGTGTTACAATAAACTTTTTACTGTATGCATTATCAGTCCCGGGGCAAATAATTTGTTGCAAATAATAGTTAATTTGAAAGATAAGAGACTGTCTAGTAGACTATTTATACCGAACTGATTATACGAATACATTCCTATTGTAATAAATACTATCGGAATTTGTTCAACAGCGGTTCTTTTCGCTATTAATACCATATCTCGTCAAAAAACTGAATTGCTTTGGAAGGAAATTTAAACAAGATTGTTTGTCGAAGTCGTTTTTTTAATGTAATAACTTTTAATATCAGTATTGCTCGATTAAATGAAGTATTAACTCATTTACTGGTATGTGATTTATCTATAGAAAATAATGTTCGATGATTCTTGTTTTTAAATTTGTGCATCTGTTCAAAGAATTCGGTATTGATGAATTCAAATCTCCGAACAATACAGTATCCAGAAAAAGTATTTGCACACATTTCACATTTTTAGTTGCCATTACTTTCAATAAAAGACATTTATATTATAATACACAAAACATGAAACTACATTTAATACACAAAAAGTATATATAAACCAAAATCATAATTTCGTATAAATAACAACATAAAACAAATTATGTATACAAAATCAACAACGAAAAAGTATTTTCACACTTTTATTTTAAGGTAAAAAAATTATATAAATTATATTTTTATATTTTGTGGGATAACCATCAGCGTCTATCGCGGCTTGCGGGCGTCATGGTATAGAGTTAATTAGATCTGCCGTTATATTAGGGTTGATTTTCTTCCATTTAAACAGGTATTGGTTGTTCCTTATTTCTTATTTCGCTTAAACGAACTTGCTGATCCAGAATACCCCACAAATTCCCAATAGGGTTCAAAAGTCTGGTGATTGTGGAGGTATTTGCAGCATATGCAGCACATTATAAAGTAACTATACCTTCGCTATCTTCAAGGCATGTTTAGTGTCGTTATCGTGCTGAAAATGAAAGCAACCGTGTAGGTTTAATTTTTCTACACTTTGGTTCAAATTTCGTTTCAAAATTTTCAAATTTCCTTCAATTATACCTTGAATAATAGATAAGTTTTCTACTCCGTTTACCGCTACACCTCCGCCACTGCTTTTAAAGCTTGTCCTTGTTTTCTGAACATTTATTCCATGCCATCTGAGTTAGTAACCATACATTTGCTTTCGTCAGAATAAATAACAGATTTCCAAAATTCTACAGGTTGGTTAATATTTTTTTCAATTTCCAATCGTTTGCATTGGTTGACTTTGCTTACAAAGGGTTTTCTTCGGGCAGTTCGGGCTTGATGTTTTTATAGTACAGGGATGTACACGTTTTCCAGTAACATTATAAAGGGTTACTGCTAATTTGGGGTTGTAGGTTCGTTTCTAATTTCTCTGATTATAACATTTACATCCCTTGCTATTAACTTTCTTGGTACGACTTGATCGCAATGGGTCATTCAACTATCTTGTATTTTTAAACTTTATTCTAATGCATCTAATTGTTGAAAATGATTTATTTAAAATGCGACCAATTTCTCTAAGAGAATTTCCTTCAATGTGTAGTTTACTAACTGTCTCTCTTCAACTGTACTTTATCTTATTTTCCCTGCTATTTTTGTTTATACCGTCGTAATAGACTCAAGTCACTGCAAATATTAAATAGTAATAATGTGTTGTTGAAAATCGACAACCGTATGGGATTCCCCTGATTATAGATTGATCTTTTTGTAAATTTCTGCATGGTGTGCAAATACTTTTTCCTGTATAATTTTTGTGTTGTTCACGTTTTTATTTTCTTCCTATTGCAACATTTACAAAAAATATGATTTCGGTTTATATATACTTTTTCTGTATTAAATATAGTTTCATTTTTTTGTATATGACAATATAAGTTTCTGTTATTAAGAGTCATTAAAGTGTTAACGTGCAAATACTTCTTCTGGATACTGTAAGTTATTTGCGGAAGTTAACCGAATTAGCAGGCACTGTAAATTCAAGGTCACTTTTTGATTATCTCTGTAACGAATGTATCTCGTTCTGCTGTTTCTAAGAATATGTTCAAAATATTTACATCACGCTTTTTTACGTAGGTGCGTCTCTAAATATAAGCTAAGTAAGCTTTTAAACATGTTTATTAGTACCTTACATTATCATTCGTTTACCGATCAAATATTAGTTTTGCTACACTAGAGTGAGTCTAAATAAAATCGGCTAACGTTCATAAAGATTTTGTATTGTTGTGCTACAATTAATCTCGTTTATATAATTGCATTAATCTTTCCGCATGGAATAGTTCAGCATAAGTTTACATTTGAGTGTGCTGTTGTGTAATAGTATGTAATCATCATTGTTGTAAAGCGGGCTAATCTATGGAAGTAACATTTTCCTACATCAGTTTATTTAATTTACACATTTTATTCGAGTTATCTAAATTTATCACGTTTATGTATGTATGGAGAGTTACCCATTTGATTTGTTTAGCGCGATGGCAGTGCAGTGGGTTTACTTAATAACAACACTGATAATTTGTAAAATGTTTATAGATATAATGTTGTGGAAACTTACAAGCATATACCTACAAAAAGTTGGCATGGGCTCGGCTGTATACTGTCAGCATTGTATACATCTACCTAAAGTTTACGTTTTCTACTCTTTGGATGACTTATATTATTATTTAAAAAATTGCCGATGACGTCAATACTTAGAAACTAGGGCTGCGTTCAGATTCAATGCGCGGGTCCACAATTTTTTACATCAATTCGTTCATACATATTTGTAGGTTAATGTTCCGAGTTTTCTGATTATCTATATTTTTATCCAGCTTCGAATTGAATTGTTAAATTCGTCTGGCATGCGCAAATTAATCTGTAGTTATAACAATGAAGTATTTGCCCGAGTGCTGGATGCAGAAGGAAATTTACTGCTTCAACATTTACAAGGCAAACATATTAAAGAAGCAAGTTATAATAATTTTCAATTTCAGACAGACGATTATTTTTTTATTGAGGAGAAGCTGCAGAACATTTCGGTATGGACAGTAGGGACCGTTCTTGATGAACCTTTTCCTTGAACATTTATTGCAAATAAAAATGCTCCTCAACTTGAGCTTACATCGAACAAATATATAATTTTTTACTTGGTTTACTTTTTAGCATGGTAACAAAACCAAATGATTTAGGTTATGTCACTCAAACCGTTCATAAATAAGTATTCCCAACAAAGCACTTGAGCAATTTTTGTACAATCGATTGACCATTCGTCTCAAAACTGATTGCATCCCTGAAATGAAGGAAACTTAAAATTGACGCGAACATTTCTTCGACAATCAAATTGCTTCAAATTTAATGAATTTGTGCCATAATTTTGCCGCGTGCATGAACGTTCTGACATTGAATACTCACGCTACTGAAATGAATTTGTTGAACGAATCTATCAGTGAACCCCTATTGTAAATCTATGATAGTCTAATAAAGAAAGTACTCATTTTAAGTGTTGAGTGGTAAAAAAAGTACCACTCTGAAATATTTTTAAAGATTTTCTGAATTGCATGTTTTATTTGTAAATGTACAGCTTGATGATCAATGTTTATTTGTTATCATGGATTTATAACAAAATTCGAGTAAGTTTATGGTCAATCCTTCTGCCATTTAACTTGACATTTAATAAAGGGTTATCACTTGACAAGCAATAATAATGTAGACGTTTTTTGAATCGTTGCCTTAGGTGAAAATGGACTACCATGCTAAAGAAATGCTCACCTGGGTACTGGCTACTTCATGAAGCGAGTAGGGTCTGGAAAAAAATTAACAACAACGGTTGACGATTAGTTTATTGTTCTCAACACATGCAATCACAGGTCAACAGTAATGTAATTTAAACATTTAGGAAACGCTTCCATTGAGACTTGAAGAAGTTGATTCGCCAACAATTTCAATTTTCGAAAATCACGTCTTGAGGTTGGATGTTTTCATGTAAATTGGAGTGTTCAAGAATGAATCCAGGTGCTCTTTATTAACAGGCTGCGATTTTGTCTACGACCATCTGAAAAAGGGTGTGGCAAAGACATCTTGTACAATTGAGAAAAAAATAACCTTTCTCACCGTTTTTGTTTTCTGATACCTATTTTTAAACAAATTTATTGCTGCTTTTATACGTCCTTTTTTTATTCCAAATTTGGGTATACCTTGAGGTAGTCCTAACACTTTTTAAATAAATGCATACTTGTTTTGTTTTACTATATTTCAAGCTAGCCATTTCTTTGCCAGTCAGTTTATGAAGGTATGTAGATACGCTAAATGATACTTTATATTTGCTATCGCGGAAATTCTACTCATAAATATTTTGCTAATAACCGCTATTAATTAGAAAGAATATTAGAAACTACAGCAGATATCAAAGATCTAATGAGGGTGTCTTTTTTCGGGAATGTAACATATCATGGTTACTGTGTTCGGTATCGAAGGTATGGTGATATTCAAATTTCGCCTGTTTTAAAAATTTGCAGTATTTGGACTTGTTACAGCAGATTTAGAGCAATATCAAAAACTGAAAACTCAAGTACGAAGGAACAAGCCTAGTACAGCTAACTCTTTGTATTTTGTAAAAGTCGTATAGATTTTTTTACTTTAGGATGGTTTTTGGTTCAAGCTAGGTTTTTTATACGAATCTAACCCATAGGTGAATCCCCAATAATTCCGAATTCAATAAATTCGTATGCAAAACTTTTACGCATAAACAATGACTCATAAAATAATAATCAGGTGCTTTATCTCAACAAGAGATAACTGTAAAGTTTTATACGGATAATCCTGAAGCTGTATACAATGATAAATTATTCATTAAGGAACAGTTTGATATGGTACAATAAATAAAAAAATACCAGAGCAGATGCGATAATAATTTAAGCAGGTGTTTATACTTTCATGAAAGGTAGTGTGACTAAATTGTATCCGAAACAGATTTTTTTAAAGAATTTGTTTTCAAATTTGAAACTTACCTTTTCGGCCCTCATCGCAAATTGTCGTTTTACTTTGTTCATATGGTACCTGTTGCGTAATAGCTTGTGATTAATATTAATACTACTGCTGAGATATTACGATATATCTACGGACATTGTGAGATCTAGGTATTAAAAGCGATTTGAACTTACATTCGGCCTCGTGGTGTAATGGTAGCACAATTCAGGGTCGAAGGTTCAAATCCTACCGTGACTGATATTTTTTCAGGAATTTAGAAACGTTGGTTAATTGCAAGGCACTTGTAGTTTGACAACGATAGTATATCATTGCGAAGCAGTCTTTATCAAACAAAAAATATTAACTTCGCCGTTCATTTTCATCTTCGTTATTTCTCTGGCAGTGTTCTTTCTTAAGATTGTATGGATTCATGATATAGTGGTGAAGTTATCACGAATAGTAAACTATTTATAGAAAGTTCATAACAAATTTCATTTCAAAACAGGAAAATAATATTTTACGATAGCTTATATTATAAAAGTTAAGAGCATGATTCAGATAAACCAAAAATAATTTTATAGAGCGCAACTTTCATTTCTAAAGTTCTTTTTCCGCGTTATATTTTCTCTCTTCCTTACGGTTACACGCCATTTTACATAAAAATTAGTACCAACAGTAGTAATGGCAGTTAATCGACGATGTTTCGGTTTTACGTCGGGACATTACAATTAAATTCGTATTTATGGGACAATCACTGCAAATTATAGCCGCCGCTACATAAGACTGTCGTAATCGATGCCCTATCAACTTCGCCTTCTTTTACAGCCGCTGCTGGTAGCGCGTCTTCTATAAATATACGTCCAAATTTAAGCATCTGAATGGTTTTGTGGCTATTTCGTTTCATTTTTTTTTCTCTTCTCAGATGAAAGACTAGTGGAACCGTATCTCGTATTTAATGACATTTATTTTTGGAAGCGCTTTTGGCTTCTAGAAATATCCAGCTAGACGTTTTCGAGATGCGGAGGCCCGTTTGGTTATATATCAAATATAGAAATGCGTAAACGTCTAGGAATAATTCAAGAAGGTTTCATGATTTTTTAGAAACGTTTGCAAACAAATAGCGTTTTTAATAATAAAACTTGCACCTTTAACTAGTTGCTTTTCAATATTTAGAGATATGTTGACATGCATTGACAAATATTGTTGAAGAAATCTTAAAAAAAATTATTGACATGGGTTGCACATTGGTCTGTGAAATTTAAGTATTAATATAAAATTTCTTCATAAATATTTACTCGTATTTTATTTCTATATTTATGTGCGTTAATAACACATGGGCTGAAAAGTCCCGGGCCTAACACATAGATGACGCTAGTTTTATTGCAGTCACCTTTCTCTCAGTTAGTACTAACTTTCATAAGACAGCTGTTAAAATTTCATGATATTCTATTCATTAGTTTGTGAGTTATTGTGCTAAGAGTCACGCTACTTATGTTATTTTCAAAACAATGGATCAAAAACAATTTCGTGTTTTAATTTTACACTGCTTCTTGATGGGAAAAATACCGTTCAAGCGAGGCAATGGCTTGAAAAGTGTTATGGGGACTCCGCTCCATCAGAAACAACAATAAAACGTTGGTTTGCTGACTTCAAACGTGGTCGTAGAGACACCGATGATGCAGAACGCAGTGGACGTCCAAATGAGACGGTAACACCAGAAAACATCAAAAAAATCCACAAAATCGTTTTGAATGATCGAAGAGTGAAGTTGCGTGAGTTAGCTGACATCGTAAAGATATCAAACGAACGTATTGGCTTTATATTGCATGAGCATTTGACTATGAGAAAGCTGTGTTCAAAGTGGGTGCCGCGTTTACTCACTGTTGACCAAAAACAAGAACGTGTTGATGATTCTGAGCAGTGTTTGGCCATGTTTAAACGTAACAAACCGGAATTTTTACGTCGATATGTGACAATGGATGAAACATGGATCCATCACTTCACTTAGGAATCAAAACGATCGTCATCTGAGTGGACAGCAACTGGTGAACCTCGTCCAAAGCGCCCGAAAGCATAACAATCGGCTGGAAAGGTTATGGCCTCGGTATTTTGGGATGTGCGTGGTGTAATATTCATCGACTATCTTGAGAAAGGAAATACCATCAACAGTAAATATTATATAGCGTTATTGGAGCGTTTGAAGGCCGAAATTGCAAAGAAACGACCGCAAAAAATTTTGTTTCATCAAAACAACGCACCGTATCACAAGTCAATCAAAACAATGGCAAAACTACATGAATTGAACTTCGAATTGCTCCCACATCCACCGTATTCGCCAGATTTGGCTCCCAGCGACAACTGGCTGTTCGCAGACCTCAAAAAAATGTTCGCCGGTAAGAAATTTCGCACGAATGAAGAGGTTATCGCTAAAACTGAGGCCTATTTTGAGGCAAAAGATAAATCGTTCTACAAAAGTGGTATTGAAATGTTAGAGCGGCGCTGGAATGATTGCGTTGCTCTTGATGGAGATTACGTTGATGAATAAAACTAATTTTGAACCACAAAAACCGTGTTTTCTTTGTTAGGCCCGGGACTTTTCATCCCATATGTTAAGTAAGCAATACAGGTAATTTTCGCATATCTATAGTATATACAGCGAGGGAGTAAAATTTAAGTGCATTGAAATTGAAATGCAGAAACATAACTTAAAATGAAGATAAAGCATGTTAACACAAGTGTAAGTATGCAATTTATTTACAGTTGAATAATAAGCTGTAATGGAAGCTTGAAAAACTTATTTTGTCGTGTAGATAATAGTAAATTCGCCAGAAATAATAAAAAAAGTACAATCCGAAAAATGTTTGTGTTGCACCTTTTTTTGAGCTTTTTTCGAAAGAAAGACAATTCTATTTGCTGATTTAATCACCTACGCATTTTTATTCAGTATTAATCCTGATTTCATTATTGTCGGTGGTCTTATAAACAAAATAATGCCCAAAGGAAAGCAAATAGAGGCTAGTGTAAACAAATTACTTATTAAACATTTCCAAGAAGGCAAATCCTACCGAAATATAGGCAAAGTTTTGAATTTGCCATTGGGAAGCGTGTAAAATATAAGAGAATATAAAACTTACAAAACAAAAGAAAATAGATCCAGAACTGGATGACCTAAGAAAGAGGAAATGAGCAAAAATCAAAAAATAAGTACTCCGAAGTTAGCCGATAGTATTGCTGCAGTATCAGTACATGTAAAATGCTGGGCTTACACGTAAAAAACTTCTTATTTCTAAAAAAATCGGCGGTTTTGCCTGGAATTTGCAAACAAGTACAAAGATAAGAATAAAGACTTTTGGAGAATTTAATATTTTTGGCAGCAATGACCGCGCAAAAATTTGGCGCAAGTTAGGCACAGCACTTCAAACCAAAAGTATAATACCTATTTGTTAAGCATGCTGGCGGAAGTGTGATGGTTTGCGGAACGATTGGAGCGGCTGGAGTAGGATATTTAGCTTTTATCGATGGTATGATGGATAGGCAACTGTACAAAAGTATATTGGAAGCCTACGTATTCATTTCATATTGGACGAACATTTGCCGGTGGATAGCTTGTGTCAGGGGAGGGATTGGATATGTCAACAGGACAACGACCCCAAGCATACTGCACGTTTGGTGAAGAGGTGGTATATTATGTTCCATGTCAGCTCTGTAGTCCTCCGTAATTACCGGACTTAAATCCACTAGAGCACGTTTGGAAATTATTGGCTCGAAAAATAGAATACTTAAGGAAGCTCTAACAAAGGCCCGGCGAGAAATCACGATATCCGAAACAGAAAATTTAGTACAATCTATGCCACGTCATCAAAGGGCAGTAATTGAAACTGGGGGGCAGACCAGCCAAATATTAATTTTACGTTTTTCAATTTAATTAAAATTAGCTAAAAAGTATTTAAACTTTTATCCAGATTATTCTTTTCTGACAAATTTACAGTTATCTATGCAACAAAATATGTTTTTAGTCTTCATTATCGTTTATCATTCAACCAATAAATCCGCTACATACACCCATTTGTGGTTACAATGCTTTACTTCCAATTTAAGTGATGTTTGTGTATTTAAACTTTAGTCCCTTACTAAATATTACGGTGATGCAGTGCGAGTCATACTTAAATTCAACAAATCTTTGTAATGTGCTTTAAATTTTTCAGATAGCGGAAATATATATTCATGAAAGTTTTAAAATTATAAAATTTGGACGTTCACACAAATGCAAACGCTGCATTTATAAAAAGGGACTTTACATCTAACACATGGGCTGAAAAGTCCCGGGCCTAACAAAGAAAACACGGTCTTTTCGGTTCAAAATTAGCTTTATTCATCAACGTAATCTCCATCAAGAGCAACGCAATCATTCCAGCGCCGCTCTAACATTTCAATACCACTTTTGTAAAACGATTTATCTTTTGCCTCAAAATAGGGCTCGGTTTCAGCGATAACCTCTTCATTCGTGCGAAATTTCTCACCGGCGAGCATTTTTTTGAGGTCTGCGAACAGCCAGTAGTCGCTGGGAGCCAAATCTGGCGAATACGGTGGATGTGGGAGCAATTCCAAGTTCTATTCATGTAGTTTTGCCATTGTTTTGATTGACTTGTGACACGGTGCGTTGTCTTGATGAAACAACTTTTTTTTCTTTGCCATATGCGGTCGTTTTTTTGCAATTTCGGCCTTCAAACGCTCCAATAACGCTATATAATATTCACTGTTGATGGTATTTCCTTTCTCAAGATAGTCGATGAATATTACATCACGCACATCCCAAAATACCGAAGCCATAACCTTTCCAGCCGATTGTTGTGCTTTCGGGACATATCGACGCAAAAATTCCGGTTTGTTACGTTTAAACATGGCCAAATACTGCTCAGAATCATCAACACGTTCTTGTTTTTGGTCAAGAGTGAGCAAACGCGGCACCCACTTTGAACAGAGCTTTGTCATAGTCAAATGCCCATGCAATATAAAGCCAATACGTTCTTTTGATATCTTTAGGATGTCAGCTAACTTACGCAACTTCACTTCTGGATCATCCAAAGCGATTTTGTGGATTTTTTTGATGTTTTCTGGTGTTACCGCCTCATTTGGACGTCCACTGCGTTCTGCATCATCGGTGTCTCTACGACCACGTTTGAAGTCGGCAAACCAACGTTTTATTGTTGTTTCTGATGGAGCGGAGTCCCCATAACACTTTTCAAGCCATTGCTTCGCTTGAACGGTATTTTGCCCCATCAACAAGCAGTGTAAAATTAAAACACGAAATTGTTTTTGATCCATTGCTTTGAAAATAACAAAAGTAGCGTGGCTCTTAGCACAATAACTCACAAACTAATGAATAGAATATCATGAACTTTTAACAGCTGTCTTTTGAAGGATAGTACTAACTGAGAGAAAGGTGACTGCAATAAAACTAGCGTGGTCTATGTGTTAGGCCCGGGACTTTTCAGCCCATGTGTTATAAACCCGATGAAAATAGAAACATAGTAAACATTTTGGAATTAGTTTAAAGCTTTTGGCAAACATTCAACTTCCTAATTTACACACCGAGTCTTATTTTACATTGTAGGAACAGTGATATACGTTTATAAGATCCTATACTTTTAATAATCATAACATTAATATCGAAAAAATCTCAGTTTACTTTGTTAGGAAACAGCCTTCCTTCGTATTAACTTTACAAAAATCTCTTGTCCCAATTATTATTCGCACACCAAAAACCTTGGCCTGTATACTTACATGCACAAGTGCGAAACACATCGCGTATTTTTAAATAGCACTTGTCCTTAGTTGTCATGCAAATCTGGTTGATTTGATTAATGAACGTCTTATTCAGTGCAATGAGACTGATTGATTCCCACTTGCATTTCGTAAACATCTGGCGAATACTCAACATGTTACAATATGGACGCGCACAATTTATATAATAATCGAAAAACAGCGCAATGGAGGAATTTACTGTAACAGGAAACGATAAAATTTAATCTGCGATAATCAAAAAGATGCATCTGTGTCAGTGGAAAAGACTTAAAACAAAAATTTCTGAAGTAAACATCGAGCGCGGAGTGATTTTGGCACCTCTTAGTTATTTTTACTTGTTTTCATATCTAAAAATACGTTGGTATGAGTATATAAAAACTCGCTGTAAACGTGCCTTCTGGCACATATAAATTTACGCTACACGGTAAAGGTAAAAAGCGGAATGTTTCAATTTAATTTCCGGGAATTTGCTCCGGAAAAATATTTTCGTAATCATATTTTTTCAGCTAGTAAATTGAATTAAATTATATCCGGCATTTGCAGGGTATTATTGCAACAAAGGTAAATAGGAACATATATTTCTGTTATATGTTGTATACGTACAAATTGATAAACAAACATGTAGTGAAAGCTTTGAAATGTAATAAAGCTTGAAATCCTTGAAAATTCCGCATGGATTTAATTTGTAAACCGAATTCCAAATTCCTTTTTTCTACCATTGGTAGTTTCAAAATCTACGTGACTAAAACGTTGAAACATTGATTATAGAAAGTACTCAACTTCTTGTTTTATACAAGGGGTATCATTTAAGTTTTGCATGCTGAGACATAGAGGGCGCCACTAATCAAATATCTCTACTGAAAATTAACTTTCACGGTACGTGCAGTATTGTAGCTACAACGTACTGTCAAAGTTGACAAGTTAGTTGAGAATTGTATTAAAGCCAATACATTTTCGCGCAATAATTTTTTATAATTTTCCGAGAGAATTAAACATGGGTGAAGAAGTAAAACACAATTTTACAAATATTTCCAATATATTTAATACAACATAATATATGCGTAATATATAAGATATTTCACTATTACTGTAGTGCTATGTACTATCACAAAATACAAGTGATCTTTATTTGCTTATTTCCTAACCAACTTCATATTTCCAGTCACTGCTCAAAACAGTTTTTGCTGCCTTCTATATGAGAGCAATTTTTACTAATTTGGGTGTGCTGAACGAGCAGAGAATAAATTCTCGTTTGCTGCATTCTCTGCTGTGTATTTTGGTTTGGCAGTTCCTTTGAACACTCCAACAGTAGTCGGCCATCATTTGGTATCGAGTTTCCATGGTTTTTGAATCTTGATGGAATCTCTCGCCTTGTTCATCGTTTACAACAACTAAATTTTCTGAAAACCTGTCAATGTAACTATGAAGGTAATTAAACTTTATGCACCTAGACGTTGAATTTTTTGAACCAATGATTCCACAAAATTTTGTAATTGAAAGATTTTTTGTTTCCAAGAAAATTATTCACGACCATAGTGAATGAAGTCCTCCAGACTTCCTTCCTAGCTACGTTCATAGAACTTGATGAAATTTGGGTTTATCGTTAAAGTTCTAATTTTTCTTCTTCATGTACCATCTCCATTTAGGCGGTTGGCTATCATCATCGCTATTTTAATTGTGGAAGCTGCGGCCTTAAGTAGGTCAGATGTGTTGTTAAATGGAGAAGTTAGATCATCTAAATGTTCTTCAATCAACTTAATTACATCTGCAGGAGGTCGTCAGGGCCAGGGGCTTTCCCATCTTTGGCCGATTTTATTGCTGCTTGTATTTCATCTTTTCAAAAAGATGGTCCAGTTAAATCGTTAGTGTTGGTAATTATTTCTACTCTTTGGCTGTTGAAAAGGGTTTTGATATAATTTTCCCATAGAATAAATTGACCTTTAATATCTAGCACAATGTTTCCTTTTTTTATTTATAAACATATATGATTTTTGTTTCCGGACAGTTCCAGTAAACTCTTTGTTTTTTATGTATACTATGGAAGTCTCTGCAGATTTTCTATTTCGGTACATTTTTCTTTTATCCACTCCTCCTTAGCTTGACAACGTTTATATTTGATGTCCTTCTGTGTTCAAGTTCCAATTTGAGGTCCATCAAATACCCCAGCTTTATTTTTTTTTTGTAACTCGTAGTCGTAGTTGTTTAGACTTTTGACATGTATACTTGAAACAGTCCCCTTGCAAATCTATAGCATTAACATATTGCTTCATAAGGCCCAATTTGATGTGAGGAGGTGGAAAAAGATCTCAAGAAATTTGAAATCGGCAAACAAGAAATGCCGTAGAAGAGAAACGTGACGTGATAGGATAAATGAGTTTCATATTTGGCACTAACATGCCTATATTAGTTAAAAACAAGTGTCAGATCTTAGTGAGCAAAAAAAAATTGTCTGTTGGTTAGTGAACAAGAAAGTTTGCGATAGTGAACGTTTAATTTTGATTGTGGTGTACACCAAGTTGGTGATGCATTTTCATTGATTAACTGTAAACAATTCAGAGCCACGTCGATCGGCGTAAGCATTTTAAATAAAATATTCACTTAAATGGATGCCATATAAACGCCTGTATAATCTATAAACTTTCAGCGGCGTTCGTTAATCATTGATGTGCGATAAAATAAAGATCTAAACCGTGGCTGTTACTCTACGGTTTCATCTGACGCTTTGGTGTCCTTTGAAAAAGAAGCACGTTTCAGTGCTTTCCGAGGGATTACTTGCCATGAATAATACACCTTGTTTGTCGACAATCAGCCGACGCCTGCCCCGTGCCAAATCCCAAACTCTCTTGATTAATCCTAACCCGGTTATATAAACAGGACTTATACGAATTACGAACCGTTTCTCTTGGTTATTACGTTGTATACGCCTACCTTTCTGTTGACAAATCAAAAGGTGTGAGCGGTATTGAATTGTAAATCGGGAAAAATGTTCGCAGTGACGATTTTTTTTTGGCGCTAACTTAATTTCGTATTTATTTTTTGCTTTATTTGGACGTGTTTCAGCATCAGAGGGATCTGAAAAACGTGCTTATGTTGAGGTATTAATTATAACATGAAAATTTACTCTTTGGGAGTTTCTCTAGCACTTTTCCCTTTTACAGTATCCGTATATTCTGTGTAAACGTAAAGAAATTTCTGCAGTTGGTTTACGTTGTTCAAAATTACCCATACGTGCGTCCATAAAATCTACAGACAAAACAAAGTTTCTCCATCGTTTTTAAGACAATAAATTATGTATTTATTACTGCGAGTTCACAAGTAAGTTGCTGGCATGCATGAAATTATGTACGTTGACTAGTGGCGATACGTGAGCATCTAGAAAACAGTGTTAAGTTCAACATGGAACAGCTGTGCAAACAACTGTAGTACTGGAACAGAAGTGTGCGTGTGTGTGCTTTCTTGTGGGTGACTGGGTGTGAGATAAAGCGCTTCTAAAGGGAAAAAGATGTTATTTACACTCGTACACGATTTGTAATACTTAGTTCAATGTTGTGGTTTTATCCATCGATAAAAATTTCAAATAGGGCAACGCGGCAAGCAATCTTATAGAATTTACTTACTATACAGTAACCGCCATAAAGTTTGTACCAAACGGAAAAAAAATTATTAATCCTTTTTCTAAAAGTATAATTATGCTATCAGTTTGAGCTTGTTTGGAAACTAAATAAGTCCAACTCAGATCTGATGAATTTGTTTTGGAATAAATGACCTTTTTAAGAACACTCAATTGTTCCTACAACTGGATTCCTAAAGTTTAAATTTGGTTACAAAGAGTTTTGTTTTAATACCATTGATTAGAATTAAACACATAACAATAAAATTTGACTGAAATCTTTAATACTTTTCGAGAAACAGTATTATTTTAATTTGTAAATACCAAGTATTCTAATTTCTTTTGAGTATCGCTTTATCATAAAAATACACATCCTAATAAATTTTAGAGGATGATAAGAGATTTTTGAAAGGAACTGCTGTCAATCATCGTTAATCTACTAAATGTTCACTCCGAAATAGTTCAGGAATTTTAATAAACAGCGTACAGTTAAGAAGGAAGTTATTACTTCTGGCGAGGATCCAACCTATTCAAGATCTCACGAAAAATATGAGTTTGGGGACCTTTTACCTAACTTTATTGTAACTCGCTACATGTTAACAACTGTATCTTTATAGCCTTGGAATTTTAGCTCGCATAATTTTCGACACCTATTTAATATTCGTTAGTTTTTTAACAAATTTTTGCCAGTTTCTTGACTATTTTTGAAGTTGATATATTTTTTTTTAATTCCGGGAAAAGTTATTTCAGCATTACAACTGGTAAACGTATCATCTTCGTTTGTTAATGTACAATTTCTCACATAAAAACATATTCTTCTCAGTGAGCATGTGAGTCGGTGATCTTCGAAATATATTTTGCTATAATGAATCTATCTGCTTTTTATGTGAGCCAACACTAGCTGCTATTTGTAAAAAGTTTTCTAGAAAAACAAAACATATTTTTATGTAAATATGAAATATTACTATTGAAGTTCATAAACATTTCGTCTGATTTTATGAATTTTAAAACGTGAACGTTTTCTTCAGTAGAAATCCACGCGAAATTGTGTCGCCCTCTATACACATTTTCGTTTCTTTCAGTTTCTATATCAGATTCACTACTACCGTTGCACGTTTCACAGCTGTCAACTTCATCTATATCTTTATTATTGAATTACTTAATAATAATAACTTAATAATAAAAATAACTATGCAGATACATCAACATTAACTCCAGAAATACAAAGCAAGCCCGGTGAACATAGTATTTTAACGTTTAGAGACGGTGTGTTAAAACCCGTTACGCCGAATTCCCATCCTATGCATAATAAGAGAATTATAATGACTTTTAATTATAAAGTTTTAACAAAAGTTGATGTGCTAAATTAGATGAAAGAAAAAGAAACTGAAATTTTGGCAAAAAAATAAAAGAATAGTGAAACCTCAGGATAATGCTAATGATGTAAGTGTAATTAATAAATGACCCAAGAAAATAGTGAAAAATGTGGAATCCTCAAGCGATGGTGAAGAAATCTCTTTGCAGGGTTCTTCGTCTCGTGTCTGATAAAGACCAAGAAACTCGACAAGAAAATGCAAACTTCGGTGAATTAAAATATATAGAACCGAAAGGTCCCAATAATTTTGTGCGGCCCAGTAAGGATGACATATTTGACACCTCAATATCAGATATTCTCACAACGGTCAATACCCCTGTCAGTGTTAGAAAGAGATACATTGGTTTAACCAGTGAGGACTACCACAAAGTACAAAAATTGTGGACTCTACGATAAAAATAGTCTTAATAACATGGAAGTTTTAAAACACTAGAAATAAGGTTTAAGTTGATGATGGGTACATAGTTAAAAATAATTTATTTTCTTTTACTTCTGCTGTGAGAGAAATTGCGCAAAAACAATATTTTTTGAGGAATCCTTTGCACAAAATAAAACATTAACAATTACATTGTAGAACATTTGTAATAAATAGAAATACATGGAAGCAGTTTAACTAAGTTCATTTGATTAAGAGTATCACTGAATATTGCTATTATTAGAACAATGTTCGGCAATTCGCAATTATGGATAACTTACGTACAACAGACAGTTCAGTTACATACGTTTTCCTCGAAAATTATAGCGATGAAATAATGAAAGAATGACTGGATATCTCCTTAATATCGTTCCGCGTGATATTCCCTTCCAACGGAAGGTCTCGCGGGAGTCTACGGCTCTAGTGGATGGTGGCGTGTCATGACAAAAACAAACGACGGCCGAATATATACAAACAAGAACAAAACGAGAAGACTGACGAGAAACAAAACAAAATGTACGGCAACGCCGTCCCGAGATGGTTTAGCGTAATCAATAGCGGCATAAAAAAGGAAAATGGCGAGGATAATGCCGAAAGAAATTGATGCCGACATTTAAGGGACTGCCTCTGCGCCGCGATACCAGAATGTAAACGAGACATTTTATGGTCTTCTATGCTGATATTACTACTCCTTTTTTTTGTTTTTTTTTTTCAGAAACTTGTTGCGCAAGAACGCAGAATGACTTCCTTTCTCTTGCTGGAAAATACGACAATCGTACTTACACAAAGTGTACATGGAAACGCCATTTTTCGAACAGGATATTGAAATGCACGTGTCTTAGATCATGCATTGAAGTAGATAGAGATGTCATTTCGCTGAGAATAGGCGCGATTACATAGTTTTCCTTTTGCGTACATATGTGACTAGATTAGAATTTACACGCGCGTTTGAATTTCATTGAACTGAATATAACATTTGCATATGTACTGCTTCAGTTAGTGTCGGTAACAGCTCTACGCTTTCGCAAATATGTACACTACCATTCATATTAGTTAGGACACGTAAATGAATTAAAAACGAGAAAATATTCAAACTCATTTTCCGAAACCTTAAATTTTTATTGCATTTTATTAATAGCGATTAAAATTAGAGTATAATAGTAATTCTAACGAAAAATAAACAAAAATTTCTTAAACGTTCCGTTCATCAAAGACACCCCTTTTGCGCGACAAACAGCTTCCTGAATCCAAAGCATCCGCTTCACTAGTTTTTCAAGAACTCTACTTGGCATATTAGTCCATTTCGCTTCTAAAATGTTCCACAGGTGGCCTAAGGACGAAGGGTATACTTTTCGGACCCTCGTATCCAACTTATCCCATAACAGCTCGATGGGGTTTAGCTCGCGATTTTGCGGAAGTCCATGTCATTACTTGAAAAAAGCCATTATCTTGTCCTTGATTTAAGAAATTTCTACATATCACTGCTGAGTGATTGGGCTCGTTGTCCTGCATGGATACAAAATTCTCGCCCATTAGAGCTTGCCGCGATGGTATTGCATTTTCTTGCTGTATTTCTAAATAACCTTCTTTTCACAAAATATCTTCGATTCGCTTCAAGTCTCCTGTACCAGCGTAGGAAAACAACCCCAAACAAGCATATTCACACTACACAATCCCGCAACATTCTTTGGTCTTTCGCTCTTCTTACAAAAACGCGCATACATTGTCCGAACATCTCAAACATTGACTCATTGATCCATAGCACGCTGTCCAATTTCTATGTGTTTCTGCCCATTGTAGTCGTTTTTGCAATAAGATTATTTTTGAGTAGAGTTTATAAGATTTTACTGGGTATCCGAACTAATATGGGCGGTAGTGCACGACTGAAGTAAATCGTATAAGATACGACGCAAATATTTCGCATCTTTATTAAAATTTATACGAAAGCCGGTTTACATTAAATATACTCGCTATATTTTTTTTAATTTGTCGTAAGCGTTATATCTCGAAAGCGCTCGATTGTAGAATGTTGTGCGTATCGTAGATATGTAAATTTCTATACCTGTTCAATTTATTACGCTGCCGCCTTCGTATACCCTGGACTAATAATAATATAGGAGGCTAGTGTGCTGTGGAGAAAGGTCTTTAAGTGTGAGAATGGCAGTCGGTTTGTTGGTTGACTGGAAACATGTTTACTGCATGGCTATAGAGATCCTACGTACAAGCAAGAAGGAGGATGTACGTTCCTTCTTGCTTTTTGAATGGAGTAGACTAGCGGACGTGTGTGATATTAGAATTCCGTGAAGGAGAAATGTGTAAAATGTTTTCTATATGTCTACGTGCATAGGAAACAGTTCGGTTCGTTTTACGATTTATGTCTAAAACATTCCTATATACAATGCCCCCTATAAGTATGGAAACGTTTAGATTAATTATGACAACGTTACTATAAGAATAATAAATAAATATTTTCCACAGTTATTTTTCTCGAAGCTTTAGTCCACTGTGTAGACGCGCTCACTTCTAACTTCTACGCGACATAGTATAATGTCTCGTTACACTGCAAACAACCCTAATAGTAACTTTAATCATCATTCATCATCAACATCAAGCGTTACTTGGACCCTTGCGTTGAATTTTCTGGAAGTGTTAATGTAGTTCGTACACGTGACATTTCAGAGAATCGAAGTCGAGAATATGAGTGCTACAGAAGCTGGTCTAGAATATTTCAAAAATAAACTGGAACGTTGTTTAAATAAGTTATTTTTGTGATTAAAAATTAAAGAACGGTTTTCTCAAATGGATAGATGTAGACAGAGCAATACCGAAAATTTCACTGCTGCAACCTGCACCTGTTTTATTAAAATTGTGTGCCCTATTTGAACAACTGAATCCTTCTACCCTTATGCCCATTAGGTGTCCGGTTAGATTAAATTTTCTTCCTAGCATTTCGCCAATCCTCTTTGTTCTTTGCAATTTTCGCTGCTTCATCCTAACTTTTTCCTTTCTTTTTTAAAATTTTGGCTATTTCTTTACTCCAGCTTACTTTTGGCCTCCTTCTTGTTCGTTTCTTAACCGGAATTGTCTTATCCATCCTTTGTAGATGCCCCCACCATGCTAATTGTCTTTGTTCGACATAACTTTATATTGATTCTGTTTGTAGCTCTCTTCTGATTTGTTTCTTATCCGGCCTCTTCTAGCTATATTTTTCACTTTTCTTAAATATTTTATTTCGAGCGTTTGTAGCTTATTTCTTTATTGACGATTCGGTATCTAGGTTTCACATCCAAATATTGGAATTAGTCTGAATACTATTTTGTAGACCATCATTTTTGTTTGCTTTTTGTTATTTCTTTTCTGTTTATAAAGCCTGAGTTTATACCATAGTATACCTTGTTGGGTTTCTGTATTCTGTTAAGTTCATTTTCTTCTATTCCTTTCTCGTGTATTGTAATTCCTAAGTACTAGAAATCTGTAACTCGTTGAATTTCTGTTTCTCTGTTGTATCTACATTAATTTTTTTTTTTAATTTTTATACCATATTTAGTGAGTGTGTTGTTCCAAACGTCTATTTTGTTCTATAGAGTTTTTTCATTTCCGGTTAGCAATGCCACATTATCTGCGAATACATATTTTGTAATTTCTACCTTTCCTAAGTTGTGATGTCTTACATAAAAAGCTCTTGTCCTCCTGGTTGTTTTTCTGATAATTTCATCCATAAATTTTGTAAATAGGAGAGGGCTAAGTCCACTTCCTTATCTAACATCTTCTTTTGTATAGAATAACTCTGAATTCATATTTTTCTTAATTAGTCAATTTGGTGTTTCTTCATATAAACTTTTCACGGCTGTTATTAATTTGTAATTTGCTCCTATCTTGTGTAGACATTCCCATACTTTATTTCTGGGTATTCTGTCAAATGCTTTTTCTGGTTCCTAATTTAATTGAATTTATTTTTGGAATGGATAGGCTTACGAGGTTAAATTAATTGAATTTACGTTTCTCACTCCGTGGGGACTTTTAAGGCTTATTTTTGAGAAGTATTAAAAGAAAGTCAACTTTTTGATGGAGTATTAGCTGTAACAATGAAGCTTTCTTCAAAAGTAGTGGATGTCGGAGGTTTGCACTCTTCAAGTATCTGGGTGCATATAGTTCTAATCTAATGAAATTGGGAGTGTTATGTGAGGCTGTGGTCTCCCTTTTTGGTACCAGTGCCGTTCTTGAACGATTGCTTTCCTTTTTTGATAAATGACAGCGTTCTAAGAAGTTTCAAATGAGTTTATCTGCTGTGGAGGCAATGATGCACGGTTCACATAATGTTTTATTTCATTCAGAGTAAATCAATTCTTTTTTAATTAATATCCAATTCTGATGATTAGTATACAATACTAAAAACTGAACCTAATGGAATTTAAATAAATTCATTTGTTATCGTTTCTTCAGGAAGTTTAAATTCTGTTTTATGTTTGATGTTTCTTTGTTATATCCAAATACTACTCAACCCAGACAATTTTTCTACGGGAAAATACCCACTTACCATCCTATAAATACATTTGACCAACATGTTGTGTAGGACTTCTTTAGTTTAGAATGAACGTTTTAGTCTAAATTACATGCTTCAAACTAAATGCGTTGGCTTAATAAGAATGGTATTATTTCGAGATATTTTTGACTATTCTATTTACTGAAACGTTTTCTAATTTGTACGTGTTTTGAGGATGTGCAACTAATTATCAACTAGCACTTTGCCACTATACAGTTCTATGGTAGGTTCTCTGTCCGCATCTATAACATTTTTTCTAATTCCGAAATCCGCTGTTCCACGTTTGATGAATGTTGAATGAAGCACTCCAAATTCCAAAAAACTTATAACGCTCATATGGCGGTGGTTTCAAGTTTATCTTTTCTTCCTTTTAAATGAAAAGTTGACGAAATTGTGCAAAAACTGAGGAACTTCAAGATTACATATTTCTTCTACGACGCTCTTCTATTCTTTCCTTTTTCGTAATAATGAAAAGTATGTAATATGATCCATGAAGTTAGTTAAGCATTAAATTCTGTTAAACACACAAGATTATAAAAATTGTGTAAAACTCATTTTTAACTGGAAGTTGCCTCAATAAAGCATTGTCACGCTGATTCGCATTTGTCTCTCTTACATCTGATGTTTATTCTCCTTTAGAGAAAACAATGCAATGTCTGAATTTTTATCACCAGAACTAACCGAAGAGGAACTTAATATTATCCTTTGTAATTGCGTGCAACGTAGCACAAACATTGCCGACGCTTTTAAGTCAATAAAAGGCAAAAATGCACACCGTCGAAACGTCCATAAACGATCCATTCTTATTAGAATTCCGAAGATAATGACAACGGCGGGAACTCATGCGTTTAAAAGTTGCGCCATAAATTTCTTTATGATCCCTTACATAATCCAAGACCCGGGCATTAGGAGACCATCAAAAGATAAAAAAGTTAAATAAATACGTTGCATCTTTATCTTTTACGAATCCAATATAACTGCAGTAAGCTGATTAATATGTTAAAGACGGTCTCTGTTATTCTTAGAGAGATTTCAGGCGCGCTCCATAGTAATTCCAGCGAGATGATTTATGGAGACTTAAAAGTCTTCCGATACGTCGCGACTTCGATTTAATAATGTAGAAATTCTGGTAGGTTATGTCATGTTTAGTATTAGATGATTTATTGTGGAATATTAAAATGGTACGAAATCGAATTTATTGTTTGATGTATTGTTTTCGCGAAAGTTACCTGAAGGAGTCATTTTTTGGTCTTGAAATGCTTTAGAGGTAAAAACGAAACTGTTGTCGTGTGATTCAATTTTGATCGCCTTTATTGGTTCAAAGAAAGCTGTTCGAAATAGTAACGGAAACTAATCTTCCATTGTCATATTATTTAGAATAGAAAAATGTCACCCATATACACTGTACAGTTGGTACACAGGTTGAATAATGACGATTCGGATCAGGATTTGTAGTTTGATAGCCAATTCACGTTGCAACGTGAAAAGAAAATGGGTGTATACTACCATTCATAAGTTTGATTGCACCTAATAAATTGATACTAAACTTCTTAGAATGGCATTTACAATCTAATGTTGGTAGTACATGTTCATAACTTACCAAATCCATTCAAACACGAAAACAATGTATTCCTGTATTAAATTTTACGAAATTGAATGGAATAATGCGCTGATAGTAGGACATTGTGGATGATCAATCATCCACCTGCTTTATAATAAACCATACATTCAGTATGCATCCAGTATATTGTCGAGATACTGGAGATGTGTGTGATTGTATTAGGAAGACACTATTTCATATTTGATCGAAGTTATGCAAAAAAGAATGAAATTGAATATTGAAGCGCGCCCCAGACAGAGAAATTAAATATTCCTGAGTGTTGTGTGTGTAGGACAATTAAAAGAAAGGAAGATACCGATACACCCAAGTGATTTCCCTAAGAAATCGTCTCCTTAACGCTTCGCAAATTACGGCAGAGTTCAATTTACAACGCCGTCAGGCACTAAGTGTGTCCACAGTAGAACTGAAACTAATAGAAGCTCGCCTGGGGGGTCGTATAGCAGAAGAAAACCACGGTTAAATTCTATACACAAGCGGAAAAGACTAAATTGAGTAAAAGCTCGCGCAAACTGGAATGTAAATGATTGGAAAAATCTGTTATGGATGGACGAATCGAAATTCGAATTATTAAACGCCGCATGTTTGTCCTTCGTCGCTCTGAGAGAGGAATGCTACAGGAGTGTATTTCGAAAATAGTGAAACATGGCGGAGGAAACACCATAGTATAAGGTTGCTTTGGAGGAAAATCAGTTAAAATAGATGAAACGACGACAAAAAATATGCATTTGAGAATTCTAGAAAAGGATGCGGCACCAACTGGGTGTGAATTCATTCAGAAGGGGTTCATTTATCAGCAAGCACACAATAAGGAAGGTTAAGGCTTATTTCAAGACAAATCTTCCGAAAACGTCCTATCTTTAATGAGGTGGTCGCCACCGAGGCCTGATTGTAACTCCATTGAGCTCTTGTGGGATCATTTGGATCGCGAGGTTCGGAAAAAAGCTCCGACTGATAAAGCAGCATTCTGTAATGCTCTGCTGGAAGTGTGAAATGCGAATCTTATTTGGAGCGATTAGTTCTAAGAATGGCGTGTTACTTCGAAGAAACATTATAACAGTACATATTTTATTAGAATGCACTATTTTGTCGTTTCTTTCATAAATTTCTCACAAACACTATCTGTCTAGTTTATTTTGTTATTTTGTATATTGCGATCGAACATATGAATGGTAGTGTATATGCAACGTTCATTGTTTCCTTAACCATATTCAGATTTTTATTTTTTCGAAGAACATTCTATCGCTAAAATGTTATTGAAGTGAATATGCAATTTTCTCAACATTTTGAAAAAAAGTTGTTATATAATATGTCAATGTTGTTCATTTGTCATTTAGGCACTTAGAAAGTAGATTTGAGGACTGCATTAAAAATAAAAATTGGTGCATCTAAGTTATATCGCCGCATTGTGTATAATTTTGTAAGTATTTAAGACTTGCAAAAATTTTAAAAGTCTAAATATCTTTGTGGTGTAGATTGGTGTAGCATGCATCACCTTCTATTGACTTCGAGGTGCGTGCGCTAACAATTTGGAGCTGTAGGATTAATTTTATTTTTAAGTTGTTGAAATATAAACTGCATTTATTCCGTATTTAGGCTTCCAGGCAGTATTGAGCAAAATTTAGTCTGATTAATGATTAACAAGTAATTACTAATTACTAAATTACTTAAGCTAAATCGATAAACAGTTATGATTGAATTGGTTTCAATGACATATTTATGATTGATGATTGGCATGGTTTTAGCGTTAATCACATATAATCATTAATTTTTTTTTAATTGCCATTGTTGTAGTGCTGTAGATACAACAATTTATTATTAATTATGCCCTTGTATTATTTTTTATGTCCTTCTATTTCTCCTTGCATTTGTTTTCTTTTCTTTTTTATTTTTTTCAATTTCACTTTGTTTTTGGTTTTTCCTTTATTCTTCCTAATTTTTTCCTTTTGCCTATCACTACTTCTTCCTTCATCTTCTGAATCCTTCATTTTCCCTCTTGTTCTTCTTCTTTCACTTCTTACTCTATTTCTTCTTCTTCTACTTCCTCCTTTACTGTGTTCTTTTCTTCCTCCCCTATTTCATCCTCTTTTACTTTCATTCCTTCCTTTTGTCTTCTCTTTTCTTTCCTCTGATTCTTTCTCTTCTTGTTTTTTTTTTGCACTTGTTACCTTCCTTCTTCTTTTTCTTATACTCCATTCTCGTTCCATCATTTCCTCTTGTTCTTCATCTACTTCCTCCTTTATTTGTTTCTCTGCTTTGTCTTTTATTTCTTTCTGTACTTTTCGTTCTTCCATTTCTTATTATTGGCTTCCTTCTTTATACCCACTTGCTCCTTCCTTTTCTTATTTTCTTCCTAGTACTTCCTTTTCTACTTTCTTCTCATTTGTTACTTATTTACTCCTTTTTCTTCCATATCTTTTTCCTCCATATCCATCTTCTTCCTATCTCATTCTTGTCCTCTTCCCCTTTTTTTGTTCCTCCTGTTTTCTTATTTTTCGTCTCCAATTTCCTTTTTTTTTGAATTTCAAACAATTTTCAAACAATTGTATAAGAATTGTTATCAAAACACAGAAGAAATGAAGAACAATTAAAATGAATGGTTCTAATTGTTACAATTAAATGGTATAGGAAATCTAAAAAAGATTTCCAGAAGTATAAAGCAAAATCCCTCGATTTATCTGATGCTTCTTGTTCGCTTGATGTTTGAGGCTACTAAAAGAATAACATTTTAGTGTTGACAGTGCAGATCCTCCAAACTACTCAACTAACATAACACCAAGATAAGGTTTATCAGGACTTATATATAATCTAGGATCTATCTTAAAGTCGATCTGTGGGAGTTCGTTTAGAAAACAAAATGGATTATCTACAACAATAGTTATCTAAAGAGTATCTACATAAAATCTTCTCCGCATTTAGTTATTTTCATCGGAAAAGGTCGTAAGCAACAGCTAGTAATTAGTTTCAAAACAGGAGCCATATATTAAATTCAGTAAACATACGGATGAATGGTTTGTAAATGAAAAATAGACGTATTGGGCCGCTTCTCTAAAGTAACCGCACGTCTAAAGCAAATAAATATATAATGAATTCCAGTTGTTCAGTAACAAATTCATCCTTGGCAAGGCGTGGTGGATCTAAAAGTATCATATATTAATAGACAAGCAAAGTGCAATGTACTGTTCGTTATTGCAACGTGTACTTTCACAGAATAGCTACGCAGCGGT
Source organism: Trypoxylus dichotomus (assembly GCA_023509865.1). NCBI lineage: Eukaryota > Metazoa > Arthropoda > Insecta > Coleoptera > Scarabaeidae > Trypoxylus > Trypoxylus dichotomus. Next base: position 50,750,458 of record CM042079.1, on the reverse strand, counting down.
CGGTTCTACATTATTCATCATTAGAAATGATTTATTCAATTACATATATATTGTATATTACGATAATAACGTTAAATACATTAAAAATAAAATCCAGGTTTCGATATATGAAGGCCAGGGTACGTACGTTGAAAAATACCGAGTACACGCGATGTTTGAACTATAAATTCTTGCTGGAATACGTAACATGTAGAAGAGAGTTATCTTTATTGGTGCTTCAATTACGTTAGCCATATACGTTCGTTTCCAAACCACTGATAAAAATTTCCCTCTTGTTTACCCATTCTAGAAATAGTGATTCTTGTAAGGATTAGTTATCTTTACAAGAGCTATATAACCCGTTGTATTCCAGGAGGAAATATGTGTCATTTGTATACTATTTGTAAATACAACAAGCTGTGATTCAGACGCTTTTTATAGTCATTCCAATGAACTGTTTTGAATTGGACTAAACATTTTAGCAGCTAAAATATTCCAATTCAACCATAAACTATATAATCTGTATTACACTATTTCAAAGATTGTTCTACACGTTCAAGTGTACCATTTTTGTACAACAACGATTGTAAGTACTGTATAGGTGTATAATTGAGAGGTATCGCAGTAAAATCTGCACCAAACAAATTAATAATTTATTCCGAATGCAGCGTTTCAAGAGCAATGGGCTGTAACTCGGTTAATTATTATTTTGTGTGGTGTGGAGCTTACTGCGATAGTTGTGAGCTTTGTACATACTTGTTTCTCCATTAATATTTGTGGATATAGTTGTATTTAAAAATATGGTATGCAAGGTTACTGAATATTAAACAAATAACTAAAGCATTGCTCCAATTTTTTTTTGCATTATGTAAGGTAAATTAAAATTCACAAAGAGAATTCGCAGAACTAAAGACATCGAATACTTTCTCAGAAAACGCTCATTTTTTTTAAAGTGTCTTGTAAAAGCATTCAAACGATCTGCAAAACGTCACTATGTGTGGATAAGAATTCATTCTTTTGGAAATATTTAGGAAGGGGATGATTTCACATGTTGAAGATGAGATTTTTGCTTCTAAATCAATTAAAGCTATAGTTTGCAGTTTGCTAACTTACTGAGGGTTGTTAGATATTTAAAAAATGAATTACTGAAAGTTAGAACTTGTTTTATTGGTCAATATCAAGTTTCTAATGAATAAAAGGATACTTCATGCTTCGAAAGTTTGTATATACTAGGAATAATAGTCTACTGCGCGAGTATTTATAAAGAAGTCAAGAAGAAAGATTAAATTGAAAGTATTGTATTCTCGTAAGTGTGGATAAAAAGCGATATGGAGCATAGATTGCAATAATTACTTTTTTCATAATGAAGGGAAATGAAAAAGTACATTTCATTCGACAATTGAATGTATTTGAAGTAATATTCTCGGGTTTCTGACTGCGTATGTTCTAGCCGAACGAGAGCATCCAGAAGAAGAGTGAGATGTCTAAATATATGCTTTCTAACATATCTTCGCCCGCTCGATGATTTAATTACTTTAGTGTCGCTGCTATTAATTTAGTTGCCACTGTTAACGTAATGAAGTACCAAAGCTGATCGTTCATTGCTATGGTTTTTTGTATGATAGATATTTTCTTTAATTTTGATATCGGCATTTCTTTTGATTTGGCCAATGTGATTAAACTGGTTGCACATTACCCTGTAGATGCCTGGTTTTTGTGACAGGCCTACTATATTTATATTTTTATGTGATTGAGTATGTAATGTGTCGTTGTTAGAATACGTCGGAGTTAAATCGTAATGTTTAAATAATTTTCATTTTGCCAAATCTGTTTACAGATAGTTTTACAACATTTTTCATTTTTATCCTGGGTGCAAGGTAATATGGTGCAAAAAGAGGAAACCTGTTTTTGCATTTCTATTTTACTTCTTCAGAGCTGGAAGTCGAGGTTGAAGCCGTTTTGATAATGTAATTTCATTCCTTATCGAAGTTATCCTGTGACAAAAATATGTTGAAGAGTCTACTAAGTAAAAAGCGGGTTCTTTATATTTATGAAAGCAGTAAGATTCTTTATGTACACTACCGTTCATATTAGTTTGGACACGCAAATAAATTTGAAAAAAAACGAAAATAAATTCACTCATTTTTCCAAAACTTAAAATTTTGATTGAATTTTATTAATAGCGATTGAAAGTATAAAAGTAAGAATTCTAACGAAAAATAATTAAAAACTTCTTAAACATTCCGTTTCACTAGTTTTTCAAGGACTCTATTTAGCATATTAGTCCATTCCTCTTATAAAATGTTCCATAGCTGGAGGTAGGGCATACTTTTCGGACGTTCCTGTCCAATTCATCCCATAACAGCTCGATGGGGTTTAGATCGGGACTTTGCAGCGGCCATTATTTGTAAAGTGCAATTATCTTGTTCTTCATTTAATAAATTTTTACATATCACAGCTGAGTGTTTGGGGTCGTCCTGCATGAATATAACATTTTCGCCGGTTAGAAGTTGCCTCGATGGTATTGCTTTTTCTTGCAGTATTTCTAAACAATTCTCTTTTGGCCAGATACCTTCGATTCGCTTCAAGTCTCCTGTATCGGCGTAGGAAAAAGAACCCCAAACAAGCACAGAACTCTTTCCTTGCTTGACAGATGGAACTACACAATCCTGCAACGTTCTTTGGCCTTTCGCCTTTACAGAAACGCATTCTGATTGTCCTAATACCCCAAACTTTGCCCAATCAGTCCAAAGCACCCAAATCCACGTTCCAATTTCTATGTGTTTCTGTTTACTGTAGCCGTTGTTGCCTGTTTCCTCGTCGAACTAGGGTTGTTTTTGTTGCAATGCGGCCGTGAAGATTTGCAGCTTCTAATCGTCTTTTCACTGTAGTATCAGAATCTTTTCTTATACGATCGCTATTCATTTTGGCGGCGATTTCTGATGTTGTTGGTCTCCTATTTCGCTTGCTTAGCAATTTTATACTCTCATCTTCATGAAGGACCTAATATACATAAATGTTTAATGTAATTTATAATTATATTATCTTTTGGTAGAGTTTACAACATTCTACTGCGTGTACGAACTAATATGGATGGTAGTGTATGTGTATGTAGTTGTCGTTATGGGTACGGTTTCTAAAGCACTACCGGTTTAATTGTTTAACAAAAAAAAGTTAAAATAACATTAAATACAATATAATATCTTTGAATCCCCGTAGAGAATTAGCATCCTGTATCAATAGATGCAACCAATATTTAATCCGGTAACTAATCCTCTCAATCCTATTCTAGTCTAGAGCAAATTTCGCGTTCAGACTGTACTAAATTTATATTATACGTATAAATAGCAATAAAACTACATGCGAAGTAACCAAAGAAAATTCCAGCAAATATTTCCCTACGTTTGAAATGTCTAGCGCCATTCAATATATAAAAAAAATCACTGAATATCCTCCTTTCATGCGCAGTAACCTCTTTTCATCCTGTGTACGTATAGACGACTGCATGACAATGCTTCTTTTCATTGTGTATCCCTATACGCGAGCGTACGGCTACATCACCTTGGCGGAATTGAAAATTCTTGACGAAATATGTCAATAGCTTTATGCCAATTGCAAAGGTGGATGATTTCTCGCTATAGAAAAGGAGAGTTCTCGACGTACATATTTGAAATCGTCGGGGTGCTGGATCAACGCGTCCGCTAGCAAATTAAATTGTTGAAATTTCTTCCTCATCAATAGCGATTGCATAGCTTTCTACTACGTAACTAAATGTATACAGGAAAGTAAATAGTATTGTAGTTTGAAAGGACGTGTTTGTTACGAATTCGTCCTGGCATGATATCGGGAGACCTATCGGATTTGCCTTTTGTGGTGCACTTAATTGATTCAAGGAAATTATACTTGTCAATTACAAAGAACGTTCGGTCAAACTTTAGTACCGTCGGATGTGGGATCGCTTTCCAAGAGATGCATCGCTTTAATCCCTCTTGTGCGCACTTTTTTTCTCGCCGAGTCGTCTTGACCGAAAAAAGAAACCGAGTATTAATTGCACGCTGTCAGACGATGCTTACTTTTTATTCCTCGATACATTACTTACACATCAGCGTCTTATTTCTTTATGCACGCTCATCTTTTGTGCTTTAATTAATTCGGCCTTCTCGAAATTGAATTAATGTTAAAATTAATAACCTCTGACAGAGGCGGAATGGTGGAGGTTTTTTGGCTTGAATTACTTGCCACTTTGAATTATTCAATTTGTACGCGTCATGTATTATTTCTGCATGCCAGTTTGAGCACTCCCTTACAATTAAAGGAGGAAAGATAAAAGTCAATCAACATGTTGTAGGATGTTCAAGAAATACTGAAATTCCTTTAAGTTAAAGGATGAATAGAAATTTTAGATCTTATTTTAAGAAACTCTATAGTTACGGCTGCGGAAGCTATTAAAATTAAATGCAAACATATATTAACAACACGGATAAATTACAATTAAGCACTGTAAATTTAACCAAATAATAACTGAAGATAATTTAATATTTAAGAAGCCAATAAGACAGTTGTGTCGTTTTGCACATAGCTTAAATGGGACAAACTCAAACATTTCACCATCATTAGAAGTTGTCCTTGAACTTGGACTTCATTATTTTTATCGTAGAAAATGCAGCTTCACATAAACAAGACATCTCAAAGGAAAGTGAAACGTCCAAGGCCTTCCCAAAAAATCCCAAGGAAATGGTCGCTATGACCTTTTCGGGCGATGGAACGGTCTTTGCTTTCTTCGGAGCTAATTCGCTCGGTTTGTAGTGGTGGATGCAAGTATCATCCACGGTTACGAAACGTATGAAGAAATCCCTTGGATTGCGTTGGATCTTGGCTAGATACACCTCCGAAACGGTCACTCGATTTAATTTTTTCTCCGGTGTGAGCAAACGCGGTACCCATCACGCTGAAAGCTTTTTCATACCCAAAATGTCGTAAGGATATGGCCAACGCGTTCTTCTGAGATGCCTGTTGTCCCTGCTATCTCTTTCATCTTAAATCGGCGCTCGGCTAATACGACCTCATGAATTTTGTCGACCGTTTTTCATCGTTGGTAACGGTTTTTGGGCGTCCATTGCATGATTCGTCACTTGTGCTTGTGCGGCCACGTTTGAATTCGCTCATCCAGAGGTTGATGGTCGAAAATGATGGAGTATATCCAGTATCAACCTCTAGCAATATATTTCGAACTTCCGTGGCCGTCTTCCTAGCCATCCAAAAGTATTTTATCACTGCCCGAAATTCGATTTTATCCATTTTTACGAAACCGTCTGACTTGCTACACAAAACACACCCTTAAACAATAACTGTTGACAGTAGACGTCGGAAATTTTGACAGTTGCCATAAAAAAGGTTGCCATTGCCGACCAATGAATACATTTCAACGTCCGTGCGCCATCTCTTTGCCGATTCCGGAAATATTTCAGATCGCCTTCGTAGTGTATATTATTGCATATTTAACAAAATTGAAAAGGAACACATGTTCTTCGGTGATGTATGCGGAGGCAGCAAGCGACAGCCATTAATTTATATAAATGAACATATATAATAAATGTATTATGGCAGAATAAGTAGCTGATTCTTCAATCAGATCCTTAGCAAATCTTTATATGGCGATAGGGTCAGTAGAGGTAATTATATGAAATTCTCGAGGCACTTACAAAAATGGGTGTAAAAAAACCCTTATAAAACTTTTATTGTGGAGAGGGGGGGAGGATGATGTTTGTTGAATAATGGTATACTTTATACTTTTATAATAAATTTTGAGATCTGAGTTGTTGCAACTTTATTATATTTACAAGTCTGAGTAGATAAAAAATTGCTGTCGATTGTTCCAAGGCCATAACGTTTTCACCAAACTGCATTGACACGCCCATGAATTGTTAATACTCCTTCATATCATTTAGTTTCGACAAGACGGTTTATTTGCAAGCATATTAAATTGCAAAAGTGACTCGTAAAAGATTTGATTTTCATGGGACAGGAATTTCCACTGCGAACTGTATTAGTATTCCGATTTTATTTCGCGATAGTACTCTTATAGAATTCGGACCATTATTGGCTGCGAGCATAATATTAATCGCTGATTACATTTCAATTAAGTACGCGCCATGAAAGTCAACAGCGCGATTTAAAGCTACTTAAAGTCCGCCGGGCATCAAAGTAAATAGTATTTCCTCCCATACTAAATATGTTTGCGTATCTAACGACGAAATTGAATATTGCGGGAACCGTACGATAGTAATGATATATTACTATCGTATGCTAACAATAAATCATCGGACATTATCGGTAACTTTATAAATGGGAAAAAATGCTGCGGTTGTATTGGTATTGATAAACAGTAATGAACACGTCGTCCGTTTTATGTTCGATAAGTGGAGTTTGCTGATGTACGTTTGAGTAAATAAATATGGCAAGATATTAAATATATTTTGTAAGGAGGTTGGTAGCAAATATAATGCGAAATGAATATTTTCGTTGTACGTGAAGATTATTGAATGCATCAATATGATCAATATTTATATCTAAAAATTGTATATTTCTTATCATGCAGTGGTATGGAGTATATTATAACATAATTGTAGTATTTAAGCATAAGTTGTGCATTATTTAAAAATAAAAGAACTCTCCAAAAACTGCCAGACCAAAAAAAATTAAACAGCTACCTTTAAGAATTGTATGTAAAATTAGAAGGTTGTAATACTAAAAAGAGATTAATATAAAAAATTCGTAACTAACGCGACACACTTAACTAAATTCTGCTTTTGTCTATGCTTTATTCTATTTTGACACAGCCTTGACATTCTTTTTGCTAATTTATTTGGCTTTAATTCATTCAAAGTGGAGGTATCCTCAAGAATGCTTCTTAAACCTTCCATACCAATTTTTGATTACTCACTCTTTTTCTTTCTATTGTAAAAAAATTTTTTGCAAGACTTGGAAGGGTGTCTGAGCTCATTATCCTGCTAAAACATAAACTGAGCCCCGATCAACAACAAATGAGATGAAATCACCTACTGCTTTCAGATTTCTTTCGCAATATTCCTATTCCGTTCACAGAGGAACCACCTCCGTGCTTTGTAGATGGCGCTACACGTTATGGCTCTCTTCTCTTTCTCCAGAAACTTCGAATTTGGGCTCGTCTTTCCCAAGAACATTTGCTCACTTTTTGTGTTCCAAGATCCGATTAAACTGTGTTCGTTTATTTTATTTACGAAACTTGCTGGAGTTAGTCGTCGCTGGATCGTAGATTTTCTTATGATATTCCTATGGCATCTATGAATGTCCCCTCAGATTTCAGGCGTTGTATGTTGTCGGTCATGTTGGTAAGCGGCAATGGCTGTTACTCTTTTAACAATCTGCAATTTTTCACTTAGTGGTGTTAGACTTACAGACGGTAATGAAATTATAGAAGTAACATCAATTTTAATGTATATTAAACAATGCTAGGTGATATTCAGCAACACGTTCAATCAACAGTAAGAATGGAGGGATATGAGTGTTTATTGATGACTTTCTGTGTATTCCGATATTGATAACTGGTGGGAATCGGCAGGTAGATATCGATCAGTGTGCGTGGGTTTTCGTTATAGTTACTGACCTAGACGGCCTTAGGGTTTTTCATGTTATGGGAGCATTAAGGGAAGGAATTGCACCGTTCTTTTCAATTTCCATGGTGAATTTTATGTCGGGATGTTGGCTATTAAGATGACCAAGAAAACTATCTATCTCTACCGTGAGGCCAAATGGTGAAGGTATCCCCCACATACCGAAAACAAACTTCTGGTTTTAGTTGCGAATTTTCCAGGGCAACGGATTCGTAAGATTCCATAACCAATAACAACTACTGAAAGAGGCGAGCGCATTGCGGCTCCTGATATTTGTTTAAAGAATTTACCTTGGAAGACAAAATAGGTGGAAGTGAGACATTTATCTATTAGGCTGGCTAGATCTTCTAGCAGCTGTTCGATGATATCGAGAGAATCTAGAATGGATACTTTTATCAAGACTCAGTACTAAACTTAAAGTTGCTATCGATGCTATAGATGGGCATTTCATCAAGAACTGTCGCCTTCCTTAATTCATATTTGCTGGATCGGTCACATGATGTGTATTTTATAGTGGATACCTCTCCAACTATTTCACTGCCTCAAGTGGTGTTCCACAGGGATCTAATTTAAGTCCTTTACTCTTCAATGTCTGCATTAACTCCTTACAGCTCATTGACTGTAAACTTTTGACGTGTGCTGACGAACTGAAAATATACAGTAATACAGTTCTACAGCTGAGTGGCCCATTTTGGGAAAAGATCTTGCTGTGATTAACGATTGGTGTATTAACAACCGTGTTCACTTAAATATAGGCAAATGTGCAATAGTTTCTTCGTCTAAGCTTCTTCATATTGTCACTTTCCAGTACTTAGTTTCTGCAAACGCCATAACTAGAAGCAAAGTAACAGCGTTGCAGAGTAATAGGTGTGTTCTTGGAATTTATAAGAACAGAGAATTATAATTACGTGCTCATAAGGGAATCTTTTATTAAATGTAAGAGGCATTACCATTAGTTAACTAATCGAAACTAGTCGACTAATATGAATGAAGTTACAGGAAAATTTGAAATTCACGGTATTTTATTTTGCAATATACGAAGCCATGCTTTAATAGCCAGAGTTAAAATCTTAGTTTCAGTGTGATTCAGCAGATTTATTTACTATAGTTGACTTTCTTATATTATTTGTTTCTTAACTTTTGATAACTGTGTCAAGCACCGGTTTCACAGCGTTTTAATCAATACGAACTTGTGCAGTGGGAAAAAGAAGAAAAGGCGAAGAGTGTAAGAGAAGGGAGACAGAAAAAAAGGGAAAAAAAGAAAGAAGAAAAAGGAAAAGAGAAAGACGGCATCTCGACGTTTCGCCTCCTTCTTAAAGGCTTCTTCAGGAGAAACAGGGACACCCTTGACGTGATATAGTTGACGATGTATACTCATGATAACTAGAGTTGTTGTTTGGGCTATTTCCTTCGTTCGTTGATCTTCTATAGTCCGACGTTTCGGCAGTCTGTCTACTTGTCGTCTTCAGGGATATAAACAGGAAAACCAAAGGGGCACGGTAACTCCACATGTAAACCACGGTAGAGGCGATATGATTTACTATTAAAAAAGAGATATTTGTTATACTTTAACCTATAGACATAGTAGTTATAGCATTTTCGATTCGTACTCATAAAACATGAATAAACAACAGATTGCGTTCGGTTTGGCACTCGACGAGCATTAACGTAATAAATAGATGCCAGTACTTGTTCTGTACGTTAGGTAATGAGTTAAACGTCTGCTTATTTTCCGCTCGTACGATCATAATTCCGGAGAGTGCAGCGACAAGTGAATGTTGACCAACCGGCAATAGCAAAATAGGTTTATTTGACCTCGACTATATAGCGCGATAACGCATACAAACTAACCTATCTCAACGTTCAGTCAGTTGCGTGAGCGTGCCGTATCGCATTTTATACATGGCGCGTTGAAGGATGCCTCGTATTGAGACTGGTTAACAAACCTCGTTTAATAATAATTCAAGGTTTTGAACTAGACGCTCGCCGGTTTGCTTATTTCCAGCGTCTCGTCTCGCCACGCGCATAAGTAAAGTACAATAATGCATAAAATGCACTTACGTATGTACACGTACACAACTAGGAGACGAAGGCGACGACTGCGGAGCATTTAGAATGCGATAGAGAGAGGGCGTTACGATACTTGCAAGTAATAGTAGGAGGAGGCGAATCGGGTCTGAAAACTAAAGTAAACGAAGGAAAGAAGGAAGATGACGCGTCATGCGTTAACGACAATAACGCCAGTCAGTAACAGCCGCTAATGTTTATACAATGTGTGTTGAGAAGCGGACAGCTAGGCATGCAATGACGGCATAAAATAACAAAGCATCATTGGCTGTTCGGAGTGTTTAAGGACGCGCGGGAGACCTCTTTCCAAGTCAGGGTTGCTCGAATTTAATAGGTGCGGAGCGATATCTTATCGGTTATGACCTCTTTTATTAACGGCAGAACATAGTTTTGATATCGTCTTTTTGATATACGAGGATGGGACGAAATGCTCATTCGATTGTTTGAAATTAATTGAAATCCACCAAGCCTCTTCATTGTACACCTTCTTTAGATACCTTACAATTATCCTGCCAGCAACTACTGAAGTTATTTAAATAGTTTAAAACAGTCCTCGTCCTTTTTCATTATCGACACAGCTAGGAACATTTTCTTTTTTTTACGAAACCCAAACCGAATTCTTTCTGTTTTTTTTTACATTTATCTCCTTTAGTTACATCTTAAATACTTACTTCTCAGTAGATTAAATTATTTTCACAAGGAGATCTACATATTTATAAAGGGACAATGTTGACTCCGAATGAGTCCATATTAATATGTAGGAAAATGACAAAAGGACCAACCTCACAGTATCTCAAAATTTATTCATATAATGTCTAGCAGTTTCGTACAAGTTTGCACATCCTCAAGTCAAGACACTTCAGTAAGGGACTGTGTAATTAAGCAGATGTATAGAGTACTCATAACTAGCATCACAGCAACAAAATTACATTAAAAGACATGTTAAAATTGTAAAAAGACGAAACAAGACAATAAATTAGTTAAAATTGCAAAGGGACACGTCAATAAGTCCTTGCTCAGTCCCTTTGACATTTGTAGGTGTATTACCAATTGTAACCGACCTCCAAACTTGGGTTATATATGTTCTAATAGGACTTGTCCACTAACAAACTAAGTCCGATGAAAACTAAGATAAGTGTAAAGAGCAACATGAATTTATTACCAAAAGTTATGTATAAACATGATTACTTTTTTACATCACCGTGAAGATTAACGCATTTGTCATATCTATGGACGAGTCTTCCAATCCCTTCTGCATAGAATGTTGTCATCAGCGAGTGGACGTTGTTTTGAAGTACCTATGTACTCTGGAAGTCCTGCCCTCCTAGCCACTTTTTCAGTTCGGAGTTGGAAGTCGCTTTGCGCTAAGCCAGGGCCATACGCCGGGTATTCAAGAAATCGTTGGGTTACAGCAGCAGTGTGAGTGCGGACATTTTCATAAATAAGAATTCGAGAAGCAGCATACCTCTTCTTTTGTTTAAATGGCTTTCCGCAATCGTTGTGACCTCCGACAATAAACAGCTGCATTGATTGTAGTTCCCGGTTCCACCAATTTAACAAAGAACACACCCTTTTGATTTGTTTAACTGCTTTGAGTGAATCCATTGTTATGACTATGGCTTTCTTTCGGTGATGTAGTATGGAGTCCCGGTCTCATCCTCAGTTGATTTGAAAAAATCCTCACATTCAACCTTATAACGGATGAGAAACATCAGCGCTAACTTTGTGGTCATCAGATAACATATTTGGAACCCATGAAGCGCACAGTTCTTTACAGCGTAGGTATTCCGTTACCATTGTGTGCACAATTGATCTTGAGACTTCAGAAAATTCCCCATTCAACTCATTGATGGTAAACCTCCGTTTCTTTCGAACTATTTTGTCAACTTGTTGAACAGTGTCTTCTGATGCGACGTGCATCCTTGCCCCCTTTTTTTTAAACTTCTTACAACATTCGTGCTCAACACGATCAGTCATGAAGTTTTCGTGGTATACTCGGCTCATTCTTAGATGAATTTCAACTGCACTATAATTTTCTGTTTGAGGGAATCGAATTACAGCAATGTTTACGTGCAGCAGAAATCATAAGATGAGCTTTACCACTTGCATCGGTCAATTCATCTAATTGTGGAGCAAATTTCTTACAATGCTTTATTCTTTATGTTACAACGAATTCAATATCTGCAGATATATCACTAACTCTTCGACTTATTGTGTTCCTTTCAATTTGTTTCACGGTTTAGACACCAAAGATAACTTGCACATGCAGGCAATAAACAGAAAAGGATTTTTAGCATTTTTTTACAATCGTCAGTGGCTCTGAGGAGGCTATTAAGACGATCACCCATTGTTATCCTTGAAGAACATATATTACATATAGACATTCATATTTTAATAAAGGGGGAGTATCCTTTTTAAAGCGTTTGATTGTACGTTATCTATACTATCAGTTAATTTATGAATTTTGCAGATAAATTTTGTTTTTCCTTCTAACAGAATAAATACCCATGCATTTGCTTTGCCAGTTGCCTTGTGCAATGCCCCAGAGTAGAAACTAACGGCAAACGGTCCGAAAACTTCACAAGCGTCCCATCTAATTTCATCTAAAGCTAGTGCGAATTAGGGATTAACTTTCCTAAACGCAGTTTGGGCATAATAAAATCGCTTCAATTAACCGAATCACTTCTAGCGGAACGACTTCGTTAGATGAAGGGAAAAACGGCAATAAAGGCGTTCATTTACGAGGTTGAAAATATCTAATTTCTTGTACGCGTCGTACGAGCTACCAGTTTACCAGTTTAAGTACTCGAAACGGCTGCTGTGAGGATATTGTGCGTCTATTTGTGTCTGGTATATCGGAGCTCCCAACATGTTGTGTAATGTCCCAGTGTGTGAGTGCCGTTCTGTTTGTCTTTTTCATTTAAGCTCGTTTCTTTTTTTCTGTCGCCTAAAAAACATGTGTTATGATCGTATATCTTGATGATACGTACATATATGTATGTATGCATATACAGAAAAAAAAGGAAGAAAACAGAACGATTCCATTAGAAAATATGGCAACAGTTGTGTCATACTCGTTAAGGAATGTCAACATTGAGTGCCAAGTGCCTTTATTTCTGCATGGTAAATTGTATATGTGTAGTATATCCGAATTAATACTGAATAAGTTTCCGGGAAGTTTGTTTTTTTGTTTTAATAGAAAATGTACAAAAACTCTTTTACTGTTTGCAAGTTTTTAATATTGTTCAAGATGTATTAGATACATGCAAAAGCAAGCATAGTTTTATTTTGTGAATCATGTAATACATGCTTTTGAAAAGTTTCTGCATAACTTTCAAAACGTATGTATATGATATTTAATTAAAATGTAAACATCCTAGCATTGTTGGATGGATACAACACACAAATGCAACAAGAATTGGTAGAAGCATTGACCAATCCGATGTCAGTAGACGTCTACATGGAATAGCAATCGTTCAAAAATTTAGAAATTGAATACCACATGAATTAATAGAAAGACAGATGGAATATTGAAAGGTCGGTTTTGAAATACTTCTCCAAAGACAACAGTGGAAGGGTTTTCTGCATCGAGTTGTGACTAGAGATGAGAAGTGGATTTACTACGAGAATTCTAAACGTGAGAAACCTAGGGTACAGCCTGGTGAAGCTGCCCCATCAGAGCTAAAGCGAAATATTCATTCTGATAAGGTTATTTAGTGGGATATGAAAGGCGTTGAGCTACTGAAACCTTCTAAAGCTGTTACTGGCGAAGTTTGATGAAGACAACTAATACGTCTGAAGCGAGATATTTTAGAAAATCGACCTGAACGACAGAATAACCCGAAAACGAAACGTACCTTTGTGTTTAAGCACGATATCAGTGTAAGAAATGCCATAAATCAGGCCTTAACTTTGGATATATCATACAATAATAAGAATAATAATATATGCTTAAGATGATGATAATATTCCTTTTAAATTAATATCACTACTAATATTAAATCACCGTTGGTATTAGTAGTGATAAAATTACGATTTCCTTGCAACTAACCAACGTTTTCAAATTCCTGGAAAAACATCAGTCACGGTAGGATTTGAACCCACGACCTCTGCGGTACCGACTCATTGTGCTACCATTACACTACGAGACTGTCCGCCTCCAACATAGTAATATGCGTTACATAAATGGGTTACCATATTAGTGATACGTGTTCCAGCTTAGAGCGTACAAATACAAAATAGAGCATACTTATTGGCTCCAAAGAGTTGAATGATCGGCTACTTTTTATAACGAATCCTAAGGTCTTCAGAGAGGATTTAGCGATATTTAAAATATAAAATTCGTTATAATGAGGCTAGTTTTACGAGCTACTAATTTGTTTAAAGAACACCATAGGGAGAGAGCAGTGATTTGTTGCAGAAACGTGCACTCTTCATTTGTTTGAATTCGATAATACAGCTTCAGGTCATCTGCAAATAACAACTTTTCACATTTCAAGGTATCACTAAGATCATTAATGTAAAATAGGAAGAGCAAATGGTCTAGTGTGCTTCCCTGCAGAACTCCTGAGATAGTTATAAAGAAGTCTGATCGATAGCCATTACAAGACACATACTGTTTTCTATTTAACGGGATACGTCTGGAACAGTGATGTTAGACGTGAAGCAAATCCAACGGCCGCAAGTTTATCCAGCAATAGCCCATGATCAATACGATCAAAAGCTTTAGAGAAGATCGTATATACGACATCGACTTGTTCGTTAGTGTCTAAACATTCCAAAAGATACTAGCTCAGTATGGAAAAGTTGGTAACCGTTGATCGGTTCTTCACGAAACCATGCTGATGTTCTGATAGGGATGGTCGGATTCGTGGATATATACAATGATAAAGACATGTTTCAAATGCTTTAGCAGAGTTCCTTTTTATGAATACGAATTATTTTCGTTGTCTTCCAGCAATTTGGAAAAACACAAGTTGTTAAAGATATGTTAAATAGATGGCATAATGGTTTAGCAAACACATTTGTGTAATCTCTAACTAGGAAGCTGGGTACGTTGTCATGTTTCATTGTGTGCTTATTTTTAATTGTTTCAATGCACGGTAGATATCTGATTCTTGAACTGACACCACACTGATCAACTGATTACAGTTTAATGTTGCAGAAGTCAGAGTTGGAAAATTGTGTATAAAGTAATTTAAAGAATTGTTGGAAGGCACTCACAATTGAAGATGGTGTTACAAATGAGTCTCTATTTTCAGTCTTGACAACGTTCGGAAAACCAGAACACTTCTTTTTGGAATAAATAAATGTCTAAAATTACTTAGGATCGTTTTTAATATGGCTTTGTACATTGAGCGTGTAATTTTTATATAGTAAATAATGATAACTTCTAAAATAACAAGGAATGTGACATAAACATTATTTGTTTTCCCTTTAATCTTTTTTTTTTAGTTTTCATATCTCAACTATTTTTGTACAAAACACGCCGCCAATTTGGTTTGTTTTCCACCAAAATAAAATAAAGAACCGCCAACCAGTTATTTTAGATCTGTTGCTTTGAAGAAAAAACTATTTTGTAGGAGTCAGTTTTTTGGCGTAGCGATCAGGTCAACAAATGACGTTATGTAATGGGTTAAATTTAAATCTACGTGCCGCTACATCCGTGTACTTTTCCGTTCACGTAAATATTTCTGATCAGGTCGTGCATACGAGAGAAATTATTCCTAAATTAAATAAATTCTAGAAGAATCATTTCTATTTACACCTTCAAACCTAAAAAACTCTATTTACATTTATCAGCCTATTATGCATTATTAAAGACCACTTTTTTGTAGTTTTTAAAAGCATTTAATACAAAACCTGTATACGAATGAATTTGGTAGTACTATTAAATAATACAGCTAAAAGTAAATGTTGAAATGCACGTAAATTTGCGCATTTTGACGTAAGAATTTGAAGTACTTTCGCCCGTCTGATATAACCGCATTCGAAATGAATGAGAGGCACGAAAAATGCCATCTAGAAAGGAAGGTGTGGAATTGGTGTGTTCTGGAGAGCTCGTAATTCTGTCACAAGGGAACAACAAGCACATAAACTATCGACTTGGCGCAGACAGTGAGATTTCGGCGTGCAGCGTTCGTCTTCGCTCAGACACGTATATTTGTTAAGCTATTATGAAATTGAAGCGGAATATGGAGGCGGTTTATTATCGTATTTTATTGCGTTTGCTTAAAATTGAAGCTATCTTAGCGCTTTTATTATGAACAGACTTATAAATAGATTGAACTTGAAAAATTGGCATGCCGCTATATAACGCGTATTTATAAACATGGTTCTGTGATTCATTACTTTTCAAGATTAAAACTAACAAATAGTAAAAAATGTCTTCCTTGCTTTTTTTTCTGTTGATGGTTCAATAACGTCGTCTCATTTAGTTTCACTGGTATCTCCATTATTTTAAACATCTGGTAACAAGGAGCTCTTCAAATTAAGTTTTTAAAAACGTATGCTATTTAAAGAAAATCAAAGATTTATTTAAGCGATGTTGAAGACGTGTACTAGTAAGAAAGTGGTTTGCCAAAAAGAAAAGGTAAATGATAAATGCTGAATTGTGAACTTCTTTAATTCTATGCAAGGTCTATACAAAGAGGCTACAACATTATTGGGTCTTATTAGAGAGATTCCAGATCCTTGAAAGCAATAAATAAAAAATATATTTTATCTTTCAACACAGTTCACATCCAATTCTATACATTTACCTCCTCATTTCTTTTGTAAATCTTTTTCCAGCAAGTCTTTTTTTAAGTCTGGAAACATAAAAAGTCACTCACAGCCAGACCTGGTGAATATTGCTGAATATCTGGTGAATGCAATAATTCACATCCAATTTCGCCAAATTTAGCGGTTCCAATAACGGATTGATAAAAGGATACGTTATCCTAATAGAACAGGAAGTTGATTCTTCTATCTTATCAGCACATCATCATTATATTTACCAGTTATTATCGTTCTCATCCATAAATAATTAAGAAAGACTCAACTTTTGGGATCCCAGGAAATGGTGATCATAATCATAATCATATTGGTCGAAGAAATAGTTTTTGCCTTTTTTTGAGCTCGATTACCACAAGAAGTCCACTGTTTTAATAGTGCTTTTATCTTTGGAGTATAGCGATTATCTTTTTGATGTTTAAATGTTCATGTGGGTACCTTGCGTACTTTTATTCGCCAGTCGCTCAGACATGGAATTTATTAAACATTTCTGAAGAAGTTACTGTAAACAAAAGCATTATTTGTGCACATATGATCACTATTGAAAGTAGTGAACTGCTTGCATATCATTCCATGAGGAGAAGTAGATTCAGTAGTAATATTTATGTAAGTTCTCTTTAACAAATAGTTTACCTTAAGCAAGAATGAAACCACATATCTTTGGCAGATTTGGACTAACTTTTGGCAGGAAACTACTAAAGCTTGGTTGAAGTCAGCCAATAATATAATCATCCTGGCATTTTTGAAAAGTTACTCTCCCGTCAAATCACTCCAAATTAAATGTTAAATCATAAAGCTCCTATTTGTTTTTATTTGCATTTTTATTTTGTAATAGTTGACAAATCTGAATGGAAGATTTATCTTAAGTTAAAATTTTGAATGTTATGTACAACGATATAGCACACTAAACTAAACTAACAAGTAGAGGTTGTAGATACGAGCAAAATTTAGTACTAATATTCATATATGTATATATATATATATATATGTATATGTGTGTATATACAGGATGTCCCAGAACATCCACGGAATCTTTTGAGAACGCAAAGTTTATGTAAAAATAACATAACATTTCTACATTTTTTCGATAAAGTGCACCTCTGTTGAGGTATTCACACCTGAAGACAGAATGAGCGTGAAGATATTCATTATCGGTATCCATATAAGATAAATTGCTTTCGATGTATAGTAAATTCTAGAATTAAGACTTTTTTCTACTGTTAAGAGAGTATTTTGTCAAATTTACTCTTAAAAAATGCAGACAACGTTTTAAACATTCAGCTATCATAAGTAACTCGATTTTCGCATTAGTACTGTCAATTGCTTCGGCTTAAAGTTATATGTGCAACCTCCTGGTCTCTAAATCATTACAACAGATAAGGCTGTACATTAAATGTGCATCCCCATGCTCATCAAATATATGTTTCATTTCGAAGTAAGGATACTTATAGAATATTCCAGAAGAGATGCGGTCTCTATTGAAAGAAAATGTGGGGGAATATACTATTATTTTTACGTAAACCTTCCCGAAAGATTGCCCACATGCTCCGATACTCTCTGTATCTATAGATATATGGGTCTAAATTTTTGAATGTATCCTTACTTCAACAATATATTTTGATTGTAAATCTGATACATCATTAAATCGAATATTATTTAAATAACAGTTTGAATTATAATCAAAAACATAAATACTTCAAGAAAAATTCAGTATACAAAAATAAAGAAGCTCTAGTATTGATAAGAAAAGTTCACAATGTTCGATAAAACCAAATTTAAAAGAAAGCCAGAATAACAGCGTTGGGCAAATTTAATAACCTATTTTTTAAAAGTTGCGAAAAGAACGAAGCCAAATACTGTTAAACCATTACTATTCAATATCGTCGAAACACTCCATCCATAAATAAGGCTTTTACATGTAAAGAAAGAATCGTATAAATCTCTCACAGTATACAGCAACTAATTGACGGTTTACTTCGTCTTGCCATTACGATTTCGTAAGTAATTTAATGTTAACTGGGTACCGCAAATGGTTTAACTCGTAAATTTTTATTATTACGACTTCAAGTTGGTATGATTTATTCGCGACTGGATCGCATATTGAACTCTTTTTAGGTGAAACAGAAGCCATACCCTGCTACCGTATCCTTTTGTCTTTTTGACGGCCACTCTTCTTTATTTTTCGCCAATAATAAATACGAAAGCTTTAAACTTGTACTACCAATTACTGAAATACATTTTACGCCAGAAGAAATTACCAAAAAAGACTTTGCTAATTATAGTTTAAGATGGTTTCTTGTCGTTGTAAAACAGTTAAATAAAGAAAATAAAATTAATATGAGGATCGTTTTCCTAATGTTTAATTTCAATAAAATTGCGAATTTTACACAAAATGCGAATTCTTTTTATTAATAGAAGTTATTCCTAAATTTCTAAATTATGAATTTTTATTCTAAAAACACTTATATACGAAATGTTATATTAGTTTTGAAATAAAAGTTTGTTTTGATCACATTATTTGAATGAACTCCGTTATTCCACGACAACGTGATTTAAAGCTTGAGGGCTACGGTGTGTTACATTTTCCTGCATTGCTTTTTATTAAACATCCGAATTAATGTTAACCTTTGCATTTTACTTTCGAGTTTTATTTATCATGTACAATACCTTTTCGTCCCCTGATGAGATTACTAACGCCTTTGCACCGCATTTCTCCGCTACCATGTCTAAAGAAACGTTGCTACTAACCATCACAATAACAATACCTTGGCCTTCGATTCATTTTTCCTTAAAGAATTTAGTGAGGAAGATGTTTTACAAGCTCTGTGTCAATTGAAGGGACAAATGACAGCTGCTCTTGATAACGTCCCCGATTTTGTTGTTAGGGACTGATTTGTTCTTTGTAAGCCGCTCATTCACACTTGCAATACGGAAACAGGGAGCTTTCCAAAGTTGTTGGAAAATGTCTCGTGTCACTCCCATTTTCAAGTCCGGGTCGAGGAATAATATTCGGGATTAACGCCCGGTATCTATATTGTGTAACTTTCCTAAAGTTTTTGAAATTATGATATATAAATATATTTATTTGCACGTTGCTGCTGAACTGTCTCCAGCGCAACATGGTTTTATTAAAGGCAGATCATGTTGTTCTGAGGCTTTAGATCTACGTCTTCAGACATATGTCATTTATACAGCTAGGGCTTTCGATAGGGTTGAACATCAAACTCTATTACGTAAACTGAATGAATGGGGATATCTGATGATCTGATATTATTGCGATCCTATCCGAGCAGGTATATCAATTACGTTAAATAGTCTGGTTTTCGGTCGGGCTCTGTTCTTGGACCACTCCTATTTATTATTTTCATTAAAGACCTCTGGCCGGTTTATTTCTAAATACCTACTATAGGCCGATGATCTTAAAATTTTTCATAGAATATACTCCACTGCTGGTTGTGACTGATACAGTAAGATATGCGTACAATGTTGGCGGTGAACTTTTAACGCGTTGTGAGGAGTGTAAAGATCTTAGCATATTTTTTGATACTAAGTTAACATTTAATAAGCATGTTTTAAGTATATGCATCTTAAAACACTAAGCTTTCTGTTTCGTAGTACTAAACACTCGAGTAGTGATGCACTTGTTGCTGCATATAATGCATTTGTTCGATCAAGGTTACGGTATGGTTCTATTGTGTGAAATCCATGATATGATGAATATATTACTTTAGTTGAAATGGTACAGCGTAAATTTTTGAAAACCCTACACTTCCGTAAACACCTTGCAACATGGCTAACTAAATACCAATCAGCTAAAATGATATGCATTTATTTCTTTGGCGGATCGTCGTGTTGTATCACAAACAATTTTGACCTACAAGTTCCGCATTTGTTGTCCCTTTTGCATTTTTACATACCGATGCTTAACAGTAGGAATAGATTAACTTTTTATGTTCCCGTGGCTAACACGGGCCACCATTGTCAGTCATCAATTATGTCAATATGTAACAGCGTCAATGTATATGCATCCAGATTCGATTTCTTTAACATTACTATCAACGCTTTTGTTTGAGCAACTTCTTGTTGCTTAAGGAATTTTTGCATTTTCGTTTACTATTGTTTTCTTGTGGTACTACACATTTACTCTTGTTTTATGACAGTTATCACGGTAAGATTATCCTGTAATAAGCAGTATGCTTCTAAATTCCGATTTAACGGAAAGTATTTCGTTAAACTGAAATGCCATTGTATTTTCCTCTCCCGACAGCTCTTTTCGCTTTACGATAAAATCTCACCAAATTGGAAAAAGTTCGAAATTCCAAATAAACAAGTTCCTAGAAGCGTATATCTTCAACTTAGTAATTAGCGAATCAATATCAGTTGAGCGAATGACTACCGGTATAATTTCGTTAAAAGTGGGCACAAAAAATGACCGGAGGGGAGGGTAGAAACGAAATAATTTTAACGAGCTTCTTGTTGTTACTGGTTTTCACGGATTTTTATTTCGTAAATTTTGTTCGTCTGGCAAATTTAGAAAATTATATTTCCTTTTTGGTTTGTTTGATTACTAACATACTTTATTTGTATGGAATATGGCGGTGAGATTTATGATAACAGCTTTTATAGTTCTGTCGCTTTTGTTCGTGTTTTTTATTCCGCTGTGTTTCATGTTCTGTTTTCCTTTTGCTTTTTTATTGACTTTTCTATATTTTCCGCTCTTTATTTTAGGATATTTTCCCATTCTCACCTTCATGATGTTAAAACAAATAGTTACAATATCGACATTTTTTATCGTCTAAGTCCTAGGAGGCAGGACTCAATACCTATGTATTGCTTTGTGATGAAAATCTATATATGACATGTTCTAAGAAAGAATTACTTATATAAGTGTTTATTTGAAATGTATGTAATCCTAAAGTTATACTTATATATAATTCTTATTAGAAAAGTATATTTGAGCAAGTACCAAAGTAAAACGTTTATTGTTTAGATTGAGATATACGAGGGATGTCTTTAAAGTTTTGAGGACACCCCCTAATCAATAGTGACATTTCGCGAAATTGAGGTATCATAGACCTCAATTCAAAAGCTGTGGCATGAAGAGTTCCGCATAAAAAATTATGCAATAACAGAAAACAGCTAGGATGCCTTGGAGTCAAAAAACTCTAAACCACCGCATCAACGCCGGAAATTCTAAAAATATGTACAGCATCGTCAGTGTTAGTGAGTCTTAGATTAACTCATACGCACCAGAAAATAAACGCCAGTCATATTTGGGTATTCCAAATGAAGAAAAGAAGACAAAAGTCATCCGTCCTTCAAGAGTCTCCAAAAAGACAATTGCATCGAAAGCAAGTCATGCAGCAAAAATTGCTTTACCAGATCGAAGAACTATTACTGCCGATTGGTATACAACCATTTGTTTACCGAAAGTCATTATGGAGCTTCGAAATACCACCCCCAAATGACGAATCATCCTCCACTAAGACAATGCAAGTTCGCACACAGTATGCGAGACTATTGTTAGACCATCCTCCGTACAGTGTGGATCTAAGTCCCAACAATTTCTTTACTTTTTCGAAAATCAAGAACGGACTGCATTGTCAAAGGTCCCGGTTGTCGGAAGGACTAATCGATGCCTTCAACAACGCAGTTTTAACTGTACTAACAAACGAATGGAATAATTGCTTCCAGAGTTGGTTCGAACCCATGCTAGAGTGCGTTGCTCTTCATTGAGAATACTACGAAAAAAAATAAAGTCTTTGATAGCTATCTACTGTTGTATTCCTGCTCTATGCGCAAAAGCTTAAAGACAACCCTCGATAAGAATTTAGCCCATATACGACATATAAAGAAAGTAATAAAATGCATGCGTTTGTGAACCAAACAAGACCATCAATTTATCAATAACTGTAGAGCAAGTGTAATACTTCAGTAGAAACGTAAAAGTAAAATCTTGGCATCACAGTTACCGCATGATAATCAATCTTTACCTTATTATAAAGTAATTAGATATGTTTCTAAGATATACAGAAAAATAGGGAAGATATTTTTTTTTTTTGAAAAATGTAAAGTAAAAAGGCTTCTAGCTTCTAACTTTACTTACTTTAAACTTTCAAACAAGTTTCTCATTGATGTAACAATATTTGTTTGGTAATATATACTTAAAGAGAACCGTCACCATCTTTGTGATAATTTTAGTAAGTACTTGTTGTGTGTATTGCTTTGGCAGATACTACAAAGCCTTTACATCTATTTATAGTTACATGTTATGGATGTGCGTCATGGTTATGCTATCTGTTACACTCTGGTAAACACAGAAGATAAACTACTGCCTTTAAGTGTATTTATTATCGCTCTAAACAAAGCTGGTGACTCGCGTTTTAACACATTTGTAGTACATAGTATACAGAATCAATTACGTGAGATAAGTAGCACATGAATTATTATCAAATTAAAAAACTAGAGTTATTGAACGGCTAAAAAACTTTCTGTATGAAAACTATGGGTATTCATAATTTCCATGCACGATTTTAAATTAATTTGAAATATACAGTGTGAGCTAGAAAATTCGATGCTGTTTCAAGAAATACTTTGGTCTACGTGTGTTTCAATTGCTAATGATATGTTTTGCAAAAGACATTATACATGCACACACCTTTTATGAACGATTGATTAATTTGACAATACCTCATTATGAATTAGCTTTTGTAAAAAAAAATGATAGTCGATATTTAAGCTTAATAGAATATTGTTGACCGAATTGTGCACGTCTGTGTATTTATATAATGCTTTTGTGACACGAATGAAACGTTGTTTAGAAACTTACACGCAGAGTTACATATTTGCGGTAGATGTCTATATTGAGTCAGCAAACATTTTCGTTTTTCTTAGTTAGGATTCGATCTGCATAATTCCATTGCATTTAAAAAGTATTATCATGTATCTAAGTATATTACAGCTGTTTAGAGCAAGTTAACATGAACATTATATATTATTAGTCAATTTAACAGCAACCGACAACCGTTACGACTATAAATTTACCAGCAGTTCATTTCAAATCGATATTGTGGTGCAATATACCAACGTATTTAGAAAAATATCGAGTAATATATATATACATATTACTCGAATTAATGTTGAGGCTAATATACAGTGTGTCCATGAAATAAAAAAGTATAACAAAATTTCTAGATTTAAAACATGTTTTCTTCATATTTAATGAGACACAGAGCAAAACAGTGCAAGAACAATGACAGCTACATCATTCGTATGAAAGAAAATGAGAAATTACCAAATTAGGGATTAGCGGGGGCCAGCATATATTATGGAAAGATTTAAAACGATTTTGCAATAATAAACACTATTAAAAAGGGTGCCTCTCCTTCAGTGTATTCTTCTATAGACAGAGTGCCCATGAAATAAAATAGAAAGTATGAAAAATAAGAAGATATAATTTGATTAGATTTAAATCCAAAGTATTTTGCGAAAATTCCGCGAGAAAAAAATGACTAAGATATTTAAAATAAAGATTTCTTTATTATTCACAGCCGAAATATTCGTTCGTAAACATATTATTGAACTCTTAGCATGCCGTTTAAAAGATAAACACTGTTTAGCAGAAATGTTTTTCGGGCTTTGTCGTGTATACGTTTCGCTGATCATGCTGCACGACAAAACCCGAAAAACATTTTTGCTATGGACGACGGTCGTGAAAGCCTACACTCAACGATAAGCAGTGTTACCGAGTAGCATCGACAGCTATGTTATTGCAGTGTATGCAATTACGTGTATGTATGCAGGTTCGGTTGGATAGATGTATTCTGCGCCACATATTACAATATCCTAGGGTTTTTTTAATTCCAATGTTCGCATCGTAATTGACCCAATATTTTACGTATTTATTATTCATTTTCCGCACTTTTTATTTTATTTCAAAGACACCCTGTATATACTTGTTTTAGATGTTAGTTTAAAAGAGTAAACCAGTTTTACTCAGATTGAGCCAGGTGTTTAGGCCAATATGACATAAAAAAATTCTTGTGTGCACTTTGAAACTCAGATCTTATTCACATTTCAGTTTTAGATGTTAGATACTGTAATTATTGTCTGTGGAAAATCATGTTAAAGTCTTTAGAGCTTAAAAGGGATCGTCTAAGGAAAGTATTGATTTATTATCGTTTATACCACACAAATACTATAATTGACAAGAAAAATTGATCTGTCGTTGATAAATGAAAAAGCAAAATAACAAACCTAGTCCTCAAGGATTCTTTGATAAGCGATATTGGTTTACAAACATAATCCAGTTTACATATAAATAATAGCATGTTTGGAAGATTTTATAAAATAGAGATAGAGAAATCAGAAATATTGTTTGCAAATACTGGTTTGACTCATGCATGCAGTATATCGCGAAATTGCACTCAAAAAATATCGTGGTCTCCGTTTGTTGTGTAAAAATCGTAGATAGTAAGCTTGTCGGGTCGATATTTGTTCTTATATAGGTCTCGTAATCAAGCACCAGCGTAACCTTCCTGATAACACAATCACGCCAGCGTTACGAATTCATATGCAACCACGACAATGTTTCGATTGATATTTTTAAACCAGTGCGATAAGCGAATGCACATTTTTAATAAGCAAACGAAGTCTTATACGAAACATGGACATTTACTTCGTTGAGAAATAGGAAATATTGCGCCTTTTCTAAGCTCTCCACAGTCATAGGTGCTTCAGTACGGTTTAGCATTCGCTTCATGTTCTACATTATTCACAGCAAAACCTTGAGACCGAAGAGAACTTGCGTTTAATGATCGGGACAAATACATTTGTACATACAGCGTGTAGCTAAATACGTGCAATCGAACACACATCTGCCTGTTTACTGTTTTCGCTTCACGGAATATAAACAATCGAAGATATTGTTGGAACGTATCTGTAATTTATTCATGAGATCGGGTAAACATCGTAGCGTGTGAGGGGCCGAGGCTAAAAGCTAATGAATATCTATGATTTATTTGCTTGCATGTAGTGTTTTATTTATAAATCAACACCTTGCAGCGATCATGGAGGTTGGTCAGTTAGCGTACGTATGTTTTTACTTACATAGAAAGTTCTGTGTAGATTTGAAGAGGTACTCTTAGTACTTTCTGCGCCTCTAATGGAAAATTTTACTTCTCGTAAAAGTCGTGTTCGTAGATACAGTGCTTATGTAGTTAGTTAGTCTAGTTTAGAAACGTTACAAGATATTGACATAAAACGGTTAGGGGAGGAAAAAAATATTAAGAAATAAGTCCGGTCCTGCCTACAAAATTCTAAAAACTCATATCAAATTAACTCCTCCCTGACCAACACCTAGTTTAGTTAAACGATATAATCAATATTAATTCGTAATAGAAGCTTAAAAGCTTACTGGTTATTAGGAACTTCATATATTTTAGGAATCTGATCTTGCTTAAGTATTGCCTAGAGAACGCGATAATAATTGAATTCTAAAATAATTAATATATTAATATTAATTTAATTAATAACATATTAATTTGATTGCCTTTATTTATACTTATTTGTTGTATTTAAAAAGATTTTAAAATGCAAAATCTTAAAACTTTGTCTATATATTACTTATTTTTTTCAAATGAAATATCTTACCTCTTATTAGATTTTTCGAAACTGAAATATACTTGTAATATCTATCAACCTATTCGTTATACTTATTAAAAAAAAATTTAACCATTCATTGTTGCAAAAATTCATTTATCTCCCATGAAAACAAAACACATCAAGGCTTGTTTAAATTTGAAAATCGTTGACGTTTTTGGGTTGTTAAATATTAACATCATTGTACGGTTTCATATGAAAGGTATTATCACATGATAATAATTTATAAAGAGTGTAAGCAAAATACAAAAGCAGCACAGCCATTGTGTGCTTTTGGATTTCTGCATAGACACCATCCAGAAAAAAATAAATTTATTCGTGCAGTTAATACGTTAAGAAATACTATCATGATTTTCTTAAAAGTAAGTGCGAAAATTGAAAGACAATAACAACAAAGTTAACAGAATAGGTGTATTAGAAACTGTTGTATATAGTCTTCATACGTCTATGAAATCTATTGCTGAAGGCTGTGCTCATATTATATTAAAATCCAATTAGTACAAATCATTTAAATTTCCTCTGGGCTTTAAGATGATGATGAAATAGTTAGATTTAATTCTATTACCGAAAATTTAATGAAGCTTTATTAACAACTTCCAAATTTCTTAGCTCATGTTGTGTGGTCTTGTGAGAAAAATTGATTAGTTTATTCATTGAGCTTTCTCTAGCATATTCAGATCGATAACCGAAGAAAATAGCAAATCGTTTTTAATTCTAACTTAATACGTTGAAGACCTCCTCATTAAAACGATAGATTTCCTATTCGATCAACTGGTAAACAGAAGAATTTTTCTATACCGGTGCAGAAACCTACACATATCCTTCCGAGATACATAGTAGACAGTAAAAAAGCGTAGAAAACGCATGGGTTTTTAATACATAATTTAATTTCCTTGTTATTACCCACGTAAAATTTTAACTTAATTAGATTGCGAAACTAAAAATTTCACCGTTCTAGTAAGATTCGAACTTATAGCTCCAGTTCGTTAGAGAAGCGCATTTTGCATTTAGCTTACGAAGACCATATGGTTATTTTAGTTCCAGTATCTAGCCAGACAATAATTAATAAGAATGCCAGGTGTATTATCAATTAAATTATCTTTAATGTAACTTCCGTTGGTTTCTAAATGATAATTTAATTTTCTTGATTTTACGAATTTTAATATAATTAATTTGCGAAATTAAGAATTTCACGGTTCTGATAAGATCTGACCCTGCAGCTTCTGTTCATTAGTCAAGCGCGTTTTTCCATTTACACCATGAAATTTTTAATTTCACAAAGCAATTGAATTAAAGTTTAACGTTCGTAATACCAAAGGAAATTAAATTGTCATTTAAAAGCTAACGGAAGTTACATTAAAAATAATATATTTGTATACGACGACGACCTGAAATGTTTCCGGAATTTGCAAAAGATGGCGCACGAAGGTTACAGTGGATTGATTGGTCGGCAAGGACAACCTTTTCGTTTGGTACGTGTTAAAATTTCAGACGTCTACTGTCAATAGTTATTGTTTAAGAGTGTGGTTTGTGTAGCAAGTCAGGCGGTTTCGCAAAAATGGATAAAGCGAATTTCGTGCAGTGATAAAACACTTCCGGATGGCGGACAAAACGCCCACGGAAATTCCAAATATGATGCTAGAGGTTTACGGCGGATGTACTGCATCATTTTCGACCATCAGATTTTAGGTGAGCGTGTTCAAACGTGGCCGCACAAGTACGAATGATGAAACACGCAGTGGAGACCCAAAAGCCTTTACCAACGATGAAATGGTCAACAAGATTCATGATGTCATGTTAGCCGATCGCAGATTGAAGCTGAAAGAGATAGCAGAGACAAGAGGCATCTCAGAAGAATGCGGTGACCATATCCTACACGAAATTTTGCGTATGAAAAAGCTTTGGGCGTGATGGGTACCGCGTTTGTTCTCACCGAAGCGAAAACGAAATCGGGTAACCGTTTCGGAGGAGTGTCTAGCCAGGATTTAACGCAATCCAAGGGATTTCTTCATGCGTTTCGTAGCCGTGGATGAGACTTAGATCCACCACTACATAGCGGAGACCAAGGAACTGTCGATGCAGTGAACTTTTCCGGGCGAATCAACTCCTAAGAAAGCAAAGACCGTTCCATCGGCCGGAAAGCTCATGGCGACCAGCGACTTTTTCCTATTCCCAAACCCGCAAAAATCATTGGGAGGAAAGAATTTTGCCCCAAATGAAGTCATCGCCGCTACAGATGACTATTTTGCAGATCCCGAAACATCCTACTTTTCCGACGGCTTAAAGAGACTGGAGCACCGTTAGAAAAAGTGTATTGATCTTCGAGGAGATTACATCGAAAAATAAAAATAAAAACCTGGAAAGACGTCATGTCGCCCTCGTATATAAAGAAATCTTAACAACAATTGGAGCTGCGGGATATATTTTTACCAGAAATAATTTGCATCTTTGAGGCTATGTAATCTGCTTCAAATTATGTTATAGTTGCAAATCGTTGGAGGGGGCTGTACCTCGAAATCGGATGATTAAGTCGCAAAAAAATGGTATTCTGTCTACATTTTTTGCTTGACGATGTTCCCTTGTTAGTTTATTACGGCGTTTTTATAGCGTTTTATTGAACTCAATTTCTGGATTACATAGAAACCTTTTCTAGATGTCACGGCAGGAAAAGCGAAGACAGGAAATTTAGTTTGAAGCTCAGTGCTTTATATAAACCGTCTCTTTTTGTTCCAGAGTTGAGTAAGGTAATATAAACTACTACTGGGCTATAAAATGTTTATTTCATTTTATCCATACAACGGAAATAATTTGTGACAGAGTACAAAGGCACAGTTTAAAAACAGCTGAATGAAAATTAACCTTACGTCCGTGGAGTAATTTCGAAACAATTGCTCTATGCACACTTTGATCTCAATTTCGTAACGAACGTACAAAACAGAATTATTTTACGTATACAACGTCAAAAGCTACGGTAAAGGATAAAACCCTAACGACGTTAAATTAACATAATTAATAAAGAACAACAGATGTGTGTCTGCTTCATGTCACCATTATTAAACAACCATGGATTTAATTAATTTTCTGGGTGCTCATGCCTGTGTTATACGTCAAAGAGAAGCTGCAAGATTCAAACAAAATGCGCGTAGATAGACACGGAATTGAGTCTCCGAATTATTACCGTTATTTGTTTTTAGAAGGAAAAGAGTGATACTAGGAAATAATTGTGTATATAAACAGTACTGCTTCTCTTGAACTAATCCATCCTAAGCTTTTATACGAGCGATCTTAACAAGAATTTCATTTCTTTTCTCTCGAAGTGAATCAGTTGGTTGTGTGCTCGTCTGCGCGCGTGTGTGTGTGTATGTTCATGTTGCTTGAGCTTCAAGGCCATCAAGTCCCCAGCGATCCACTGACTTCTATTTAAATACACTTATACGCTTGAAGGTCATAGTTATACAGTTGTGCGCTCGGCTTGGTCGTCATCGTCTTTATTCATTTGACTCAAATGTTTGGCTGGGCGTATCTTCACATATAATGTAAATAAAAAGCTACGGAACTGGTTAAAAGTTATTTGTAAAACTCATAATGCGTCCCTGTGCATGTGTGCGTTCGTATGCGCTTGGGACGTGTCGAAGGAGTTGACAAGGCGCAATATGAAGTTTGATTCTCTGTTCTTAAAAGCGTCCGTTGAAAATTATCGCTTTTAGATTGATGTAAGATTAAATAGGCGCGATAGATTTAAATTTTATGTCTAACATTCCATATTTACGCGAGTATATATAAATTTGGAATGTTAGGAAACATCTGGATGCAAACTGTGACTAGCGCGTTATTACTAACGCCATTTAATACATACAGTGATGGCCAGATATAGCAACGAGCATAAAATTTGAATCTTTTTGGAATTATTTCACCTCAGTAATAGAAAATGTGCTTAGCAGCAAATATAAGTACTTGTTTATACATTTTACGTCCAATACCATTAATTATACCTGTAATTACTTCTTATTCACACCTTCTCAGTTATCTAATCTGTTTTCGATTTGATTTAAAGGGATCAATTCTTAATTTAAAGGAATACAAATTTTTGTGACATGTATTTTGTTGGAAATCTCTTACTATCGATTAGGGCTTATTCATGGATTCTATAAGCACTCTGCAAAACTTTGGAAGAGTCGAATACCATGCCAATTCAATAGCTTCCTAAAGCTTATCGAAACTTGAGTAATGGTGCTCACCGAGCTTCTTTTTCACGGCATACCACAATTTCTCAGTTAGATTGGGATCGGGACTACACGCCAGCCAGCTAATAACCGAAATAGAATTAGCTATTATAGTATCTTTGATTATTCTTGCAGTATGTTTTGGGTCATTGTAGTGGACTAGTTTCTAAGTAATAGACAAATTTTTGTCAGCATAGGAGACAACAGTTTCCAATATATGGATGCACTGTTCGTCTATTCTGCTTTCTATGCGGTAAATAGGTCCGTCAGAACCAGAACGGTTTACTTTTCTTTTGTTCGTAAATAAAACATTTTTCCATTTATTCATTGTCCAGTCAATATATTCTTTGGCGAAATCAACGCGATTCTTACGACTTAGTTTACCAACCCAATGGTTTGCTTGCGAACTGTTCTTTTAAATATACTTCAAAATACAGTAAAATACTTCATTTATACGTCTGATATTGACATCAATTGACACAAATTATTAGAAATGAGGAAGCATAGTAATTAATGTAATTATTCAATTTTGGCATTAATGTATAATGGGATATCCTTAATTTTTTAGCACTGCCTCATATCTTCTACCCATAGATTCAAAAAGAACCTAACAGCGTTCTTGACGAATAATTTGTCAGACTATGACCTCTTTAAAAAGTTTATCCATAGACGTTCAATAGGGTTTGGAACGGGGTTACATAAGGGCTAGTCCAAAGCTGTGACCGTATTACGAGCAAACTAATCCTTTACTGTCCGATTAACGTGCATGTCATGATGATATCTTCAAACGACCGAGTGCTCCTCTAACATAATAGTCTCTAAAATATTAATGCACATGTGTTGATCCATAATTTTTTAACACCGTGGGATTGGATCAATTCCATGCTAGGAGAAACATCTCCAAAACCATGATGGAGCCAATTTCAAGCTTCAATGTAATTTCTGTAAATTTCCGACCAGAGCACATGTTTCCTTTAATTTATGGTCCGCTGCATATGGTTTATTGCGAGCTGCTTCTTTCTACGTATTTTGTTGCATAAATTAACTAATGACTGTGTGCGCAACTCATCCAAATAGCTGTTGTTTATTGAGACGACAGCTAATTGTTCTAGCGGACATGTCAGCGCTAGACAGGGCCCAATCTAGCTACTTAGCAGCTGCGGGCAAAAATATTTGTGGCCCTTTACAATTAGTTAGTGCAACTTTTAGTCGCCAGTCACCCTCAATTTTGCCGCTCTGGGCATTTGCCCAGTTTGCTCCTCCTAGATCGGGCCCTGATGCTAGATTCTTTGAATAGTGTACATTATGTACGAGTACTATTATACCTGTTTTGCAAATCGTTCTTAATTATATAGCCACTACTGTATATGCATTCAACCTTGGTATGTCGTTTGGTCTTGCGTATTCACTTTATTTAAAGTCATTAGGCTCTTGGGAAATTAAATATTTTCGTGACGGTTTGCAGGAGTATTTAACCAATAGAGTCGTATTTCTGTACTTTTTTTTGTAAGATTTCTCAAAAATTAACTTGAAAACGACAACGTCTAAGCCAGAGATTCAACATTAAACTTTTTCGTCTCCTAGACCACTTACAGATTTTTCTTCGTAGACGCTCTGCCTTTAGAATGTTGAATTTTCGTAAACCTATTAGCATCGCATGTGTTATTTATAGCTACTCAATTCAATAGGTTTTTTCTTGCAAAGTAAACGATTGTAAAAAGGAAAATATGTACAATTTTTATCCAAATCATTATTGACAAAACACAAAATGTAGGTTAATATGTGGATTTTTCTTCTTGTAATATGATGTTCGATTTTTCAATGTCACCATACAGATCAAATAACCCAGTGTGATATTCCTATAGTCAAAACATCTTCAAAACCAATTTTGAAGTCTGTGCAAAGGATCATTTAAGCTTGTTCTGCCTTATCAATTTAATTGTAACAAGAAAGGTTACAATGACTTTGTTAGTTTCTATTAAAGCCAGAAGTTACAAGTCATCTTACATTTAGTAAGTAAATTTGTTAAATGAGCAACATCCAGCTTATATTTAATTAAATGTCCTTCCTAAAATTCCATAGCAAAGTATTACGGACAAATCGAATGCAATGTAAACTATTGCATTCAATATTTCTATTGCTAACTAAGTTTCAAAGGAAATAACTACAAGGAAGCTTCAACGTGTTAGAAAACTTAAAACGTTAAAAAGCCAAAATCTTTTCAGTACCTTTTTTTCTGTCAATCAAAGAGACAAACCGTTATAAAGTTGTAGTCTGATTTGATGTGTTATTTAATAGACAGCAATCTCTTAGGGCTTATGGCAATTCACCTTATACACTGCTAAAAATATGAATGAATATGAAGAATTCCAAATTAGTTAATTCCAGTACGTTTTTTCTCAAAGAATTAAATATTATCTACTATCATTGATGTTTTCTGTATTTCCCTTAGTTTAAAAATTTCCTAATCTTTCAGCTCTGATGATGCTATTAAATTATAGCGAAATATTAGCAGTTTAATAGAAAAATGTAGAACTTTTGAAGGAGTAACTATCCTTGTTCGCTGAGTGGAGTTAAAAATTCTGCCCCCGTTTATACAACTTCCTCTATTATCTACCATCTTTCACTTCTAAATATAAGCGATTTAGATTATAACAATGTGTACTTTCAGTAGAAGGATTTATTGCATCTCGCGATAAGTGGGGATAGCCGAAATTAGTTCCACATATAATTCTCGTTAATAAGATACGCATATATAGTATAATGTTTTTGTTTTGTTAAGAGATAACAATATTTGGACATGTTTACGATCACGTAAGCTGAGTTCGTAATTTTCAATCTCTAAGAATCCATTCTATATAAATTCTTAAAATTGTAGGCATCTGCTACATGGAAAAAGCAAATATTTGGTTAGGAATAAACCTAATACCAAACCGCAAACTGCGTTTGTTTCTTAGTAATGCTTTTGAAAATAAAAATCACCGTTCAGACCAAAAAAGACAGATGTGTCCACGTATTAAGTCATTTTTAATAAATAACTACAGTATGTGTAATTAACACCCTAAAATTAAAGTTGTTTTTTTTTAGTTTTTTTAATTTATGAACTATTTATTATTTACAATACATATGTACATATAAGCGTGTTATGTTGGCAGAAGCAAGGAACCATACCAGGATATATAAAGTAAACTGGGGCATTATGGCAACGATTAGTTTGACAGTTTCTTAATTACGTAACACCTTGTATTTGATAGATTTTTGTCAGAAATAAGGAGCGTTTGATATAGTTTCAGGTGAAATATATAACATCATGAAAACTTAGATCTCTTAGTGGGTAACGTCATTCATATTTAATGCTAAAGATTGCTGAATTTTATATCAAACACGACATGCCCATTAATTGTGTTAATAATACCCGTAAGTGGTGCTAAAAACATCCTTAGGTAAAATTATACTTAAAATATGAAATTGGTTAACATTACTCATGTGCAAATAAGAAATTCAGCGATCTAGTTCCAAATAATCAATTACACTATAACTAACTTCTCATTTGGGGAATCCTGCACACGTTTTTATAATTTTTCAATGCATAATTTTTTGTAAATCGATAGATGTAGTTACTCGTGGTTCGCCCTGTATAGTGAGTTATATAATATTTTCTTAATGAAGATACTTCATTGATTACTGAAGTGTCAAGATTTCTCTTTCTAAATTTTATTTCTGTATTATTGGGACGCACCCAAGCTTCTGTAACGGACTGTACGTCTTAATAGATAAAACGACACCTTCGACATCGCTTATCAATTATGTATTTCAACCCGTAAACATCATTCCTATTGGGAAATCGTTAGGAGCGGATAAACATCACCAAACGGTGTTAAACCTCATCGCGTTGAAGTCCATTACTAATTCAGGAGAGGTTTTGTTTGGGGTCGACCTTGGCTGACCTTGGATGGGATTTCGATATTTTGGGGGGTGCTGCTGCTGCTACTGCTACTGCACGTCGGATACGCCCGGACACCCGATATTGACTACTGCATTGCGTATATGTCCATTCATTGATTTTAGAATTACACACGCTTGCATTACATCCCGTCTATGTATGGTACAAGCTTTCGGGGCGTTCGGCTTCTCGGTGCGATGGGGGCTTTTAATTGCTCTCCGCTTAAACGCTGCTAGAATTTTCTACGACGGTACCGCGTTGCCTAAGCGTTTTGGCGGCGATTAGAGGAGAAGTTGGCGAACTGTATTGTCTATAAGTTCTCTCTCCATAGAGTTATCTAATAGTTTGAACGCGGGATAATTTCTAGAAAGCGATTGAATACAGCCGGATCTCGATTGTAGAGTCAATTATGTCGGTTGCGAATCCGTAAGCCGGCTATTGTTTAAAGGGAAAAAAATCCGTTCGAGTTTTGATCAAATATGATGAGATCTTGCTGTAATTGAATCGCGTATGCATAAAGAATTCGAATGTCCAGTAATTTATTTGATTTGTAATTAAGTGAAATTCATTATTCTTCACATTTACGAACGCTTCTTTCTCAGACACTTGTTAGTTCATAGAATGAAACAAAATTTGTTATACGCTTAATACGAGAGACTTTTTGGACTGTAATAGCCTAGCATGCGATGACAAATTGAAAGAGATCGTTCGTGATTGATTCAATAT
The DNA here is from genome assembly GCA_023509865.1 of Trypoxylus dichotomus. Lineage (NCBI taxonomy): Eukaryota > Metazoa > Arthropoda > Insecta > Coleoptera > Scarabaeidae > Trypoxylus > Trypoxylus dichotomus. The sequence continues at coordinate 50,715,434 of CM042079.1, read as the reverse complement.
TCTGGTAACAACACGAAAGGCACAAAATACGTATGTTTGAAAGAGTATTGAATTTGAATTAAGTTGCGGAAGTATGGCCAACTTTTATTGCATTCAACGATGGTATACAGCGAAAGCATTACGAGCAAAAAGTTTAATCCAACATTTTATGACTCGGAATATCCAACCCCATTTGCAACATATTAATCTATTTTTATCGATAGGACCAGGTAGCTAACGATTTTACTGACTCATTGAAGTGTTGGGTCAAAGCGGGCTATCGGATGATGATGGAACGCTTTTCGAATGCTTTGTCTCAATGATAAAACACGATGACGGTTCATTTACAATTTGGGATTGATTCTCTTAACCGGGTAGACGAACGTTGAACCGAATCAAACTAAGAATGGAAAAAGTGCACTATCGTGTAGTATTAGAATTCTATCCAATTCCTTCTGCACTCGGTGAGTTTTACTTTTATGACAACTATCGGAAGCATACAACCCAAATATGTTAACAGTATTTGAGTTGGAAGGATCAAGCGAATATTTTACTTCTAAGTAGCAGTTCTGGAATATTGTACAATAGATTTTGACTGTTGTTGCCCGTCAGAGTAAAAGATTTATTTCTTTAGTATTTAGGCACTATTTCTTTGGAATAGTGCCCTTTGCTTTTTTGATTTTTTAAACTTTTGCTTCTTGATCAAACTTCAATGCAATGTTGCATCATAGAAAGACGACGCCAAACTTTTTTCATTCTCTTCAATAAGGAGTGCCTCTGAAACACTGTGTGTAATGTTTCTAGCCCTAAAATCGGACAGCACACAAAACCGGAAGGACCATGTCAATGCACTTACTAAAAACATTATGGTATATATTCTATGGGTGATATCTTCAGAAGTTCAAATTGAAGCAGTTTTGGCAACATATCTACTTACGTTGGTTTACAGTTGGTGTATTGAATCATACTTTGGGGAAATTCTAAAGATACCAAACGTATTTGTACTCTTTGACTGAATCTTGTTTAAGGAGCATCTTCCGTCTGAAGAAGAGAGAAACATGCAATTCGATATGCTTCCTTTGTTTAGTATCTACATAGGTTAATGCGAATGTTTTGCTTGAAAGCACTTGGACTTCAAATTTAATCAAATCATAGAAATGTTTGCATGGATGAGATGCATAAGAAAGAGATGTATGAATATTGTACGAAGAGATTGAAGAGCAAAGGACTGCCGGAAATATATTAAAACAAATATATTTAAAAGATGATATATTGGATTGCAGATGCTAAACGGAGCTATAAAACCACGAACGCGTAACGATACTTCATGGTATTTGAAAATAAAAATTGAGGTTTCTCATTCATGGAGGCGCTCGCTAAGTGTCATTCTGATTGACCACTCATCATTAGTATATAAGTTAAGTTGCAGCCCTATAGCGTCACTCGCTTACGAATAGTTACCCGTTAAACAAGTCAATCCGGAAGAAAACTGAAACTATGGAGGAAATTGAACACCGTGCTGTGATAAAGTTCCTTGCAAAGCAAGGAAAGAACGCTCGAACCATATTGAATGAAATGGAAACCGTTTATGGGGAACAGTGCCCTAGTAAATCAATGATCTATAAGTGGCATGGTCTTTTTAAACATGGTCGGGAGTCGATTGAAGACCACCTCCGCTCAGGGCGGCCAGTTGAGGCCACCACATCAGACATCGTCGAAAATTTGCAAAAATTTCTACTGCAAGATGCCCGTTTGAAGAAAAAACGATTATCTGCATTACTTGGAGTATCAGATACCACCATTATGCGTATCCTACATGACCACCTGGGTATGACAAAAGTCAGTGCAAGATGGGTACCGAGAATGCTCACGCCGCTGCAGAAACAGCAGCGCGTCTGTCCGTTCAAACAATTTTTGGAGCTGTGTGGAGACAAACCTGCACAGATTTTGGAGCAGATTGTTACCGGAGATGAAACATGGGTTCATCACTTTGAGCCTGAGTCCGAAAGGGAGTCCATGCAATGGCATAAAAAGGGACACCACCGCCAAAGAAATTCAATGTGTCAGAATCGGCTGGAAAGTTGATGGCTACTGTTTTTGGGATTGTGATGGGGATATTATTCTTTCAGAACAATTTAAGATTATCGTTATCCATACGCAAATATCGCAGAGTATTGACAATTTTTAATTTAATAGCAAGCTGTGTGTTATATTTTTTTATAGGAGATTTCACACTATTTCTTTATTTGCTTTGCAGTTGGTGTGCTTTTGCTCATTGAACTGATTTTTGCGTTTTATTTCTCTTTGATCTTAATTTTTTTTATTTACCAAATAATATTCTATATGTGCTTTTCCATTGACAAACAGACGTTTAACATTTAAGAGATATATGTTCTAACTTTTATGTGCTAGGGGACGTTGTTACAAGCTACTTCTGATTCTAAAGACTTTAATATTAGTTTAAAGAATTGGTAACCACTGAAGAAAGGGTAATAAAATGCTCAAATTGAAATTGGATTTATAAACTATTGATATGACTGACATAAAAAAGCTTAATATTACACGTTTTCAAATCTTTCCCTTCTTCGTCCTTGGGCAGTCTTATCTTGTTTTCTTCCCGGCGTTCCTTTGCTGTATTTTTTTCAGGATTTGGCCGTCCTCCAATCTCATAAGTCTCATCTGTTTTTATCTTTCTTCATTCACCATTCTTATAGTGAATGGGTACCCCTATAACTCTTTCAATTCTGTATTTGTTCGCCACCTACACTTCTGTCCTTGTATATTTTTCTTGGTGGTTTTCTTTTCCGTACTCCAGACACTTTTTGTTTTTAGCGTCCAAACTTGACCACCGAATGTTACAATTGGTAGCATTATTGTTTTGCAGAACCTTAATTTTAATCTTCTTGATATTGTTTTATGAGTAAATCATTACAACAAAGAAGGAGGCGAAACGTTCAAAGCCGTGCTTAAATGGAAAATAGCCGTAAAAATCTATACGCAATCCTCTATCGTTACGAATAACCTAAAGCTTGATTTCCCCTTTCCTTTACTATTCTCCTAGTATGTTCCTAATTATCCATTTTAAACTTATTCTTGTTCCATATGCTCTAAATATCCCGTCCGTTTTACTCGTGTTGCTTTTACCAGCTTATAGATTGGCCACAAATGTTCTGTATGGATTTAATGTAATTTGTTTTTATATACCACATGACTCGTACTCTCTAATGACCCTAGTTCTTATTTAGGTGTGGCAAATCTCCATAAAAGATAGTACAGGGCACGAAATTGGCCAATCTTAACGATTTTATTATAGATTTGGTGGAGTACAGCGTTAAAAAATATTTACTGTTCTTTCTATAATATCGAGCGATAAACAAAATGCCTACCTGTCATAAAACGTAAGACCCTTTGAATGTATTAATGCAAAGCTCTCGTACTAAAGCACAAAAAAACAACTCGCAACGAATTTAAAGTAAATATTTACACCCGTTCATGTAAGTAGGTTATTATGAAAGTAGAAGAATAAGAAGACTGAAGTGTTATATTTTTGTATAAACACAACAAACATCTGGATTAGTTTATTTTAGAATAACGTACGGCACACTTTCCTTCTTAATACTTGCGCAAAACAAATTTATATATCATAATTAAATCCAATTTTGATTCAAGTGAAATTATTGTAATGCTCTCCTTTGGATCTGAACTTGTGTCGTGTGTAGTGTCAGGATTTTCAAGCAGAAATTTGGGATCCTGACGAAAGTATAAGGTCGTGCAGTGAAAGCTGGACTAGGACTACGTATGTAACAGTTGGGATAACCCTCACCTACTTGGCTATTGCTAATAAAACGAATTTCTGGAGACGTACAATAGAAAGGTAGAATAAATTAATAAAAGAAAAATAAATCATAAAATAACGGTCCTTAATAAATGGAAAATACTTAGGAGTTGTAGGAGTTCTCTCTGTGTATCTATAGGCCAATATCCATTATATTTAATCCTTAGTATACCACCAGATAATCGGCAAAAAACTATTTACCAGAAAAAAATCCTTCTTGAAAAAAAAATAGTTATATTATTTAAGTTATATCCCCTTCTTGAAAGGTTTGTGAGTACGAGTACATTAACTCTACCGTAAGTTAAAAAAAAATAACACTTGAAAATCGTTTTGGGTTCGTTGGATTCAGACTGTAGACGTACGCTTTAAAATTTAATACCTTTGCGAAAAAGTTCTCTATGTCAGTATTTAGAATCGCATCGCTCGTTTATCTCCACCAATCAATAGGGCTTTATATCAGTTCAGTCAAGAGCTACTAATCTGAGCGGGATATCTTAACAAATCGGTAAAGTATTGGATAGCCGTGGATAGATGTATGTGATTGGTTATGAAATTCTGATGCGTAAATTAGGCACGTTTTGGTTTTGTCCTATCCGCATTAAAACTTATACTTTTATATCTGTCGCAAGGGAAATATAATGGGTACATGACGGGGATCCCGCAGGAGTCTAGTCTGGGACTACTTCTATTTGTATTGTATGTGCTGATGATATGAAAGTTTATTCGGAAATTTCAATCTCCAGCCAAACTTAGATATTTTGGTAGAGTGGTGCAAGAGATCTGCATTAAAGTTGAATGTTGCTGGGTTTTGTATGATTACCTTCAGCCGTACACTTCATATTACTACGTCTACGTACTTAGTGAAGTACCCTAAGTCGTGAAACTAATGGTTGATGTCTTGGTGTTGTGTTTAATTTTGGTATGATGTACATACAATTCAGTGGTGTGTGCTGGGTCCTACAAAATGTTGAGTTTTATTATGTGCATATCAACCAATTTCAATGATTTATCTACCTTCAGCCGTACACTTCATATTACTATGTCTACGTACTTAGTGAAGTACCCTAAGTCGTGAAACTAATGGTTGATGTTTTGATGTGGTATTTAATTTTGATATGATGTACATACAATTCAGTGGTGTGTGCTGGGTCCTACAAAATGTTGAGTTTTATTATGTGCATATCAACCAATTTCAATGATTTATCTACCTTCAGCCGTACACTTCATATTACTATGTCTACGTACTTAGTGAAGTACCCTAAGTCGTGAAACTAATGGTTGATGTCTTGGTGTTGTGTTTAATTTTGATATGATGTACATACAATTCAGTGGTGTGTGCTGGGTCCTACAAAATGTTGAGTTTTATTATGTGCATATCAACCAATTTCAATGATTTATCTACCTTCAGCCGTACACTTCATATTACTATGTCTACGTACTTAGTGAAGTACCCTAAGTCGTGAAACTAATGGTTGATGTTTTGATGTGGTATTTAATTTTGATATGATGTACATACAATTCAGTGGTGTGTGCTGGGTCCTACAAAATGTTGAGTTTTATTATGTGCATATCAACCAATTTCAATGATATATCTACCTTTAATCAAGTCATTATAACTTGTTACACTGTTCCGGTATCTCTTGCACATTTCCGATAAACGAGAAAATTTGAAATTGTTGTAATAAATTATTACGATATTGTTTCGCACTTATGGTATCATTAAAGAATATTGGACCAACAATCCATCTACGAGAAACAGCAAGCCAAACCCTTATTCTCCGTGAATGCAAGGATTTCATGTGGATTTTCACTAGACCAGAAAGAAGCATTTATCAAGAACACCATCATCACTCATCGAACCTAAAAACTATTGATAATAATTGAGACGGGTCGCGTCATCAATGAGAAAAAGTTATTGTACGCAATGGAATTTGTATGGAAATTTTTGTAGATCTTTTTTGAGGATTGCCTGGCATGTCCCATATGAAAGTTGCGCTTGCTGTGAAAGCTTGCGAATAGATTTCTTAGGTAATTGAGTTGGTCGTTCCCCAATGCCTGTTCGTTTTGATTGTCTACCTCTACTTGGGTTTCGGAACACAGACCCTGTTTTATGAAATTTTCTCACTGATTCTCGAATAACTTGCAAAGAGTACGACCATTCTCCATTTTCTAATTTTATATAATTTCTGAATCATGATTCGATTATGAAAAGTTCGTGATTTATTGTAAATATTTTTCTGCCAATGAACCAGTACAGTATACATAACAAATGCATTTTACTTTTCACTGTGGATTCACTACTAAAAAGATATTTTGAGGAAATAGTTTCATGGCTTGCTAGAGAGTAAATTTAGATGATGATATAGTACTGCCCACTTATTTGTATCGCACATATTGTAATTATCCTGTTACTGGGTCTTCATGATTTGTTGGGCACTATTCTCAATATATACCATTTGTATTACTCATGTATACGGTAGCCCGGCAACTTTATTACTGATTTCTATTGCGGACGTTTATTTTCTGGATTTGAAAGCTTTGTTACATTGCACTCCTTAATTTGGTTTCGTATTTTAACTATTCTCTCTACTGATATCACTAAAATTTCGATTTCCCTAGATATCCGTCTTTTAATATCAGACAATTTGTCTACTCGGGTCTTTCTTTCTCGTGAAGTAACTGCATACATCTGATTGGTTATTTATAGATTTTCCAATATCCACTGAATACATGTATAATTTCTTTGAGTAAAGAAGAACTTCTATGTGTGTAAAAATTTAAATAACTTTTATCTAACAGCCTACGGTTGTAAACCATTTGAAAGTTTTTTTCTGCAATTGGCCGACAAAGAATCCATTGGGAAAGAAGAAGTCAACGCTTTAAAATTTACTCCTGTAGAACTTTTGAAAACCAGACGTCTTATGTTGAAACCACATAGATTAGCTTCTTCAATCATTAAAAAAAGTAAGGCAAACCATCGTGCACGTGTGCGACCAACTGCTCCAGAAAACAAAAAACTTAATGACGGATTTTATGTACTCTGGCTAACTCCTGAGTCCAAATAACGTTGTCGTATGCTCGATATCCAATTGTAAACAGCGATAAAATAAGAAGAAAATAATATACGATCGAAGTAAATTATTCGCTTACCCACCGTAACAATTACTCATCGTATTAGGATATTCCTGGAACACGTAATCTCCTACACCGATAGAGAAAAGAACGAAACCCAACAGCGTAGAAACGTAACGCACATGCGAATGTAAAAGGAACAATTGCGTGGCGTGCAAACAATAAATATTACACAACGCGAGCGTTAGAGACCTACGATTGATAAAGTTTTTGCGCACTTAACGTAAAACTCACCTTGACCATGGCCTTCGCGATCGTTTTTTTTTTCCATTACGTAGTTCACTATGTGACCTTAGCTTTTTTCTCACATATCCGCGTATTATATTTTTTTTCCTTGCAACTCTAGTGGGTGTTTCGAAGATATCCTTATTCAAAAGTGCTTAATAAATTAGTTCCAGCGGCTTCCTTCATTTGAAGGAAGCCCGGGTCCAAATGGACCCAGTTCTCCAATCGACCGATAAGGTTTTCAGAGAGAGAATTACATGTATAAGTTGCGATTGCGGCTTGACATCTAAATATAGCACTGCGGTGTGTCAGAAGTCGATAGTCGACTTCCTGTTTACCAAAACGGTACGTTTAATTTCCGTTTGTTTTCCTTCGTCATCGATGTGCTTTATATTTTTCTTCTAGGCAATCGGCGATGTGATTAGAAACGCACAAATTATCAAGGAAATTCTATTGGGAAGGTGTGTAGCAGGTAGGGCGTTGCTCTGGATGTCCCTTCAACACGATTTAGATGGCGTTCCTTGTTTTTCTCATTTTTAACGTTTTCCTTTAGAGGAAATCAATTCCTTCTCATTTTGTCTGTATTTTTTTCTTTTACAGACGTTTTGAGGCGTGTTTTGAGTGGTTTAAAGTTTGAAACTTGGTTATCAATAGCTTTGCTGCTTTTATAAATTTCTATAGCAGGCCTTTAACTAGTTTTTTTTTACTTGACTAAATGAAATACGAGGGAAGTCGAAGTCAGTAAATAGGTCACAAAAAGATATAAAAATAATTATAGAAACAATTAGGCGAAAATAAGTTTTATTTGTCAACAAAGTCTCCACCTACATTAATATACTTGTCCCATTGCTTTATCAATCCCCCTGCTGCACAAAAGTGTTTGCCGCTGAGATGCTTTTTGAGTGGATGAAACAGATGATAGTCGAAGAACTTCCCATCCTAATTCTGCAATTCTCGTTTGGGACAAGTGGGCCGAATGCGGCCTGGCATTATCGTGAGGCAGCAATGTTCCTCTCTTCAGTAGGCCTGGACGTTTTCGTGGAATTGCATCCCGAAGTAACAACAAAACTTTACAGTACGATTCAGCAGTCACGCTCTCATTTCTATTCTAGAAATGAGCTAGGAGCACTCCTTGAAAATACCAGAACGCGGTAAGCTTAACCCTACCAGCTGAAGGCACAACGGTGAAAATGGATGTTTTCATTGCATTGATGCACGCTTTGTCTCGGGTTGGTAGTAGCGCACCCATGATCTATTACCAGTAACAATCCTGTTAAGCATGTTCTCCCCTCACTCTGCGTCTCGAGAGGAGTGTTGCAAGGACAAGCTCATTCGCGTCCTTCTGTGCTATTCCGTCAGCTGTCTAGATACCCATGGTGAGCAAACTTTTCAAAAATTCAAACTGCTATTTTCAGCTTTCTCACAGCAGTTTATGACTTATTTAATGACTTTCTCTAGTGGGTAATCTTACTCATGCAAAAGCATAAACAGAATTCCTTAAAAAACTAATTAAAAGCAAAGCTATTAATGAAATTAATTAATTTGAGCAAAAAGAAGAAATTTCAACTTTTCTCCGCGTTTATTGCTTTTTACATTCATTGCAAATTGTTATTTGTTTTCTTCCGTAAGGACAATATTTACAGATCTTTCGTTTTCTGTCTTGCTTCACGTTTCCGACATTGGGCGTTTCCTTTTTGTTAATCATTTTTGTGACATTCTCTGATGTACATAGTTATTTGAGGGGTTTAAGCTTTGCTTTATGCAGGGCCCTATTAAGCTTGAATGGAACTAGCTCAAACGGTCACAACGTTCGACTGGTTTCACCCTGTATTCAGCATATATGTAAATCACGTAGCTATTTACAAAAGTAATATTTAAAATACCATAGAACCAACATCAGTTATCAGTTGGTTTTGCGAGAGGGTTTAGTTAAATGTGTCGGTACCACGTTTAGCTATAGAACTCGATTCTATTATGCTTATTGGTGTAATTACGTACAGTGCTTTTCCCATCAGTACCTTGCTTATACGTAAACTAATTGTCCATCGTTTGGATTTGAGCCAAGAATTATATAATTTCCAAGAGGTAAACTTACCATATTTTTAACATTTCCCAAATACGGTAATTGCTTCAACCATATATTTCGTTGCGTTATCACATAGCATGATGATATTTAAACCACTTTTAGCGGGATTATTGGGTGTGTATGTCCATGCGAAATAGATATCTGCTGCGGAATGCTAATAGCTGCTTTTGCAATTGTCATGTAAAATCTATAGTTTTCTTATTGTGAGAAGCTTATCACAGAGCACCTCAATAAAAATTTAAGTTTAGCCTGGCGCATGATGAAAGTGTATCTGTTACTAGAATATGAACAATCGAAAATATCTTCAGTTGTTAGATGATTATCCTTAAATATGAACTGCTGTTAAAATCAGTACTCTGATAAATGTTTTGATTTCAGTAAAATTTGTAAGTCTTAGAGTGACCGAGAAGTTTTGATTTTTAATTTCAATTATGACGTTAGTCCTTTCATCGTTTATAATTTCATCGTTTATAAGCTTTTTACAGCATAATATTTCATCATTAGCCATGACCTTGGTTTGACGCGTTTGGAGCAAAATATTTTTTCATTCGACCAAATATATTCACTTTTTGGACAAATTATCCTTTTAGGGAACATAATAATGCGAGACTGTGGTTGTAGCAAATTAAGTGGCATTTCATCTTCATCATTTTCCGATTCTGGTACAAAATTGTCGTCATTGTTACCTAGTGCTGCCTTATCCAACACCACAAAGTTCAGTTTGTTTGGATGGCTAAATCATACTATCAGCAGCTCTGAATTTTTTCTCTTATAAGTTACTTCAAATAATATGTATACACTAACAATCAAGAAGCAATTAATGCGCTTAAGGAACTTAAAAATTTGGTGAGAAGATAAGGCTTGCCATAGAACAACAGTAAAAGGTTACTTGCAGGGTATTATTTACCATTCTATTTGGAATAAAAATATTGTTACATTTAAATAATTTGTGTATTCTATGAGAATTTTTAAAAGTAATATATTTTGCGTCTAGCAGAAGTCTCTACTAATGAATATAAATAACTCTATAAGTCATTTCCTCAGTTAATAATTATTCATATACGAAATTAATGATTTAGAAGAGACGGTAGAATCTGTAATTCAAAAGGATTTTGCTTCTAGAATATTTAATCTGTATGATCGATAAATCATATCTGGATAATTTCAAGCTTATAAACATGATATACTTTAACGCACTATCGATATCTCCACCTAATTGTCATTTATAAATAGCTAAAGTGTTACCGCAAGATAAGAACAAAACTCTGTTGCCTTATTTGAGATTCCTGACTAGGAAACCAAATTCCTTCTCGATATATTACACTACTTTGTTGGAAAAAGAGTTAATATCGTTGAATAAATCAAAATACCAAGTAAAATATTAGCGTCGTACAGTATTTATTGCCTATGTATGTACATACGTATAAAACGCTAGTTTCGGCCACATGTTAGGAAGCAGTAGCTTATACATACATACATATGTGAAGAAGTAACGCGATACTTGATATTTGTCAGAAAACTGGCTGCTTAGTAAATTAAGTTTGAGTCGATGTAATTGGAGCGGAGCTAACCAAATAAGAAACATAAGAAGTCTTGGGTATATGTACGTATATCAGATGCTATCGTATTGATTTAATAAACACTTCAATTCGTGGGTGATGCTTTATTTCAACGCGTGAAAATGTGCGTCGCTGGTCATGCGACTTACAGCCTTTACAAGAATATAAGATTATTTATTATGGAGGAAAAGGATTTAGATACGCAGTTTTCAAGGTTTCCAACTTCCGGTAGTTTTCGCCACCATTCAAAATGCATTGCTGGGTAAACAAGTAATCATTGGATACTGGCAACCGGGGTGACAAAGTGTCATATTTTGAAGTTTTTATGCCATATTTCCTTTGATATCAATTGAATTGGGCTGAATTTTCAATACAATATGAACTTATATCTTTGCCATCAATTTATAAATCTTAAAGAAATTTTGATCACAATACAATCCTAAAAAATAAGAAACAAACTAAATCGTGAGTTAGTGGGAACACATTTTCGTTAAAAAATCTGCCCTAAAAATTGAGCCAAACTCAAGTTAAGAGGAAACTAACTGCTTATGTACAACTGTCTTAAACTTCACTACTCTGTACAGTGAAGGAATTTTTAAAAAGTTGACTAAAAAAATGGAAAATAAGCAAATTAGTAGTCCACCTGAAACTTGTGGTTGCTGATTTCAGGCTGCGTCAATTTTCTTTTTAATTTGTTGCTCTTTGTACCAAAGAATACCTAGAGACTCAGGATCAAACCTGGATAACATTTACCACGACATTCCATGATACCGAGTGACACCTATAAGCACTTAGTCATCTCGGTTGACGGTACTTTGCTTGATCATATCCCGGGGAGGTACTCCTCGGTTTAGATGCAGCAAGAATAGTTATCTAAGCCTGTAGAAAATCAGCATAACATCTTATAACACCTAAAATGAATCAATCTATAAAAGTACACAGCTGCTTACGGAAGTTTGAACGGTTGGATTACTTTTAGAAGGAAATTCTAATTAGTTTAAGTGGGAACTCAATACTACAATAAAATTAAACTTAATACGTAACATTCTGACAATTATATCTGTAATCAAGGTATCTCCCATTATCTGTGGAATGTCCCATAAAAGTTGTTTGAATGTGGGAGCTTTTTTTACTCACCTGTTGAATTCGTACCATAAGAGACCCATGGGATACCTATCGAGGCCTTGAAGGAGGCATGTAAAAAAATTTTAAATAATAAACACGCGACTTTCATTATTATTAACCCCAGTAGTACAAAAAGTATTACTTGATTACGGTTTTACTTGATTACTTTCAAGTTGGAACAGCCTGTATTTTACTACTTTCGTAAGATAAGAAATAAAATTCATCTAGAATATTACTCCATTCCTTCAATAAAATGGCTTGGTTTCCTTTATTCTAAATTCAGCGACAATATTCAAGAACCTTGTCACCAATCTCATACGTCTATTGCTGTAAATAGTTTTATTCTAACGCTTGCGAAAGTAATAATATCTAGGTATGGTATTTTTATTCCGAGTAATTATTCATTTCTAAATATAGGTGTAACGTATGTAATCCAAACTATTTTTAAGTGCGTGCCTTTCTGACATTAACTAGGTGCACTTAGAATATTACCTCGTTTAAATTATAACGACGATAAACATTAAAAAAGATTTATTTTTGAATTAACCTGAATTTGTTGACGGTTATTTCTTTAGTACCCATTTATAAAACTTAGTTTTAATTATTGCTTATGGGAATATGTTATCCGTGTTACCTTTATACGTGTAGCCTAGAAATTGTATCCTAAACAACATTTTATTAGCTGGAAGATTTCGGAAGAAGTTAATTGCTGCACGAGAATTGCAATGAGATTGGAATAAATTTATTTCACGTTTATAAATGGAAAAGCCTTTCTTGAAATATGCATTTAAGACTAACATTACATTGTACAAGCCAAAAAAAAATGCAAATTTCCAAACTGGATTTTGGAAGTCGGTTTTTGTGTTGATTTCTGTTTATTGTTATGGTATCGACTTTTATTGTGTAACTTTTTTTATGTCCATATTGCCTATTGTATTCATATGTAATCCAGTGTTCGTAGATATAGTTTTCTACATAATTATGAATTGCATTATGTGAGTAGCCTTTGGAAATAAAGCAACAAGAATAATCTCATTTGTTGAACAAAATTCATAGTAATGCATCGTTAAATATGATCTATGATCATCCAGAAATAATATTAGAAGTTCAATTTCATGTTTCTTGAGCTACAGGAGGGAGACATTGGTGCTACATGCAAAGAATCATTTGCTCGTTATTTATTCACTGTCTATTTCCTATACTCTAGGTTCTGCGTACGTTAATAATAACACAAGATGACAATCTGTAAAGTATTCTACCTTCTGTGTGTAAAGTAGGGGATACAGTTAAAGGTCCTTTGTCTGCGTCTTTTACCAAATCGTTCTTTTTTCTCTTTTTGATGTAATAACACTACAAGATTTCGAACAAAATAGAACGGCTGACTCATCATAATATAGTATCGTTTTAGGATGTGACAGTGCACTAAGCATGTCTATTGATTTTGAATAATCTTCTACTCCTGTAAACCAGCTTCTTAATAGATTTTCTGTAATACAAGCTCTTGCACAATCACTATTTAAAACAATACGACTATGGAGAGGTTATGTCGCGGCATTTATGGCATATGCCCTTGTATCTAGTTCCAATATTATCAAATACTCCAACAATCTAATCAATCATATAGTTAATAAAATATCTTTAAGATACCTTAATGCGTCTACCGTTTATGAAATTTTCCCGGAGGAAAAGGATCTGAGATAATTAATTTTCTTAGATAGACATCTCAATCTGTTTCGACAAGCTCGCCACATATGCGAAGAAGATATCCGTCAGATCGAAGTTACGATATTATAGGAATCTTCTCAAAAAAGATCGCGACCGATACAACTTTTCTGCTTGCTTCTTTCCATCAAAGAGCACATTAAGGAGCTCCCCTCGTATCGTAGCTGGCGTAATTGCGATTGACATGTTTGACAGACACAACTCTTGCGAACAGTACCATGTGAAAATGCTTATTGGAAAATCGGTTAGAGTGCTTCTGTAATAAATCGTTCTGTAGATAAAGTAGGCAACTAAAGAGAAAATAAAAATTTTAGTCGATAGTATCTATCGATATAGAATTACAATAGTTAAATCATGCAGTGCGTTTATAACTAAAGTTCGATGCACTTTTACATTCTTTCGACCAGTTGTGCAACGGTTTGCTTGCAAAAGTAACATCTCTATGAAACACGTGACAAACTCTTTAATTACTGCAATTAGAAAGTATCGAAGACACGTCTATGCAACGAGTTCGTGCCGTGAACACAAAGAAAACCTGACTGTTGCAATTAAATTAAATGAGATGGCAGAATATTAATACAAAAGACACGTAAAATTTCCTTTCAAAATCCGTGTTTCCAGTTAATTTTTGATGTAGGAAAATCATTTTAATTTATGATGGATGGATTCTTGAGTGTATACACTGCAGTGATAGAGTTTGAAAGTAATGAAAAATTTAAAAAAAATGCATATATATATATACACAAGGGCGAATCAAACATGAACCGGATTTTGGTTTTAAAATATTTATTGATACAGTAAAAAAAATTGAATACACTTTACCATAATTTTCTCTTTTACTCATACACTTTCCCACCCTGTCGGAAGTTTCTTAATTACGTCATTAAAGGATGAAAGTGATCGCGTCTATAACCAATTGCGCAAGAACACCTTAGCCGTCGTCAAAGTGGTGACCTCCCAGTCCTTCCTTGGGGTGGCCCAAACGTGTGGTAGTCACACAGTGATAGATCTAGACTGTAGGGTGGATGTTCCAGTGTTTCCCAATAAATTTTGTCCAACTTATTTTGGATCAATGCAGCTGCGTGCGGCCGAACATTGTCATGGAGTAGAATCGCACTTCGAATAGACATGTCTCGTCTTTTTGGTGGATAGGCCTATTTCTCGGCATTAAGCAATTAGCAGTAGTACGCAGTATTAATTGTGCGCCTTTCGTGGAGGAAATCAATGAGTAGTATGCCTTCAGAATCCCAAAAAACCGTTGCAGGAACTAGCGGCGTCATGCACGCCTGGGTCTCGTTTTTCATTGACTCTCGGCCATTCTGCTTATTAATTACTCCAGGTAGTTTGGTGCCCATTTGATCCGACGCTTCTAGTAGGTAGTTCCAAACGTCTCGAGCATTTTGTAACTGTTGGTCATTAGGTTTTCTGTCCAGTTCATCCTACAGAAGCTCAATAGGGAACTTGAACCTAGAACCGTGGAAAAGTCAAACCATTAACGTTACTTGATTTACTGTACCTTTTCTCTTTCAAAAAGTTCTCACATACCATAGCTATTATCTTTTTGGGATGTGACCGGTTATGACCGATAGTGTGATTTGCAGATGGAAGTGCGGTGCTTTTCTTTCAGACGGTTTTCGAGTGAGCTTACAGGTTTTGACGTATTATTCAAAAGAGGAGAGCTGTTTTGTTTTTTTTTTGTACGGAAGAAATAGGCGAAAAAGTATGGGAACAAAAGCCAGCATCATGAGCGTACATGGCAATCTAATTGGGAAGGTTGGCAGATCTGAGATATAGATGTGAAATAAGACCGGCCTGGGTACCGATCCTTGCCGGGCACCTGCTGCTACTATTTTTCTCGCGGAATGGGAGTCTTTTATCTTACCTGTTTAGTAGATAAGTATTGATAATATGTATTAATGGAGGCGGTAAATTGAGCTGTATAAGAAAAGCCCTCAGTGCCATATTTTGTCGAAGGTTTTCTCTAGGTCAATAAATACGACGCCGTGTGCATCTTCGGACGAAAGTCTTCACCTCTAAACCAGCGAGATCACGTAGGAACAGTCGCTTTTAATACCTATGTTGATGTATCACTGTCTGTGGATATGTTTGTAAATAAAAAAAGCCTACGTAAATTATTTGCAAAATGAAACAACCTATTGTATTGCAATATTCAGTGCGTGACTGCTCGGAAACAAAAAGTATATAAAATGTCGTCTTTCAGACTACAGAAGAAATACGTGTTCTGAAACGAAATTAAGTATTTATACATTTCTTAATATGTTATTAATATCGTGGGCTCAAGCTTTGTGTATACTTGCTTAATCATTATTTAGTATTACAAGTACAGTATTTCTTTACAAATATGTCACGACTGTTATATAGAACCACGGTGCCATATCATTATCCTTTCTTTTCATAACAGTATTTTCCGTAATAATTTAAAGCACGCAAATGTGATAACTTTCCTCAAAAAGGATGATGTAAATGACCTGGATAATTATAGACCTATAAACTTGCTTACAGCTTTTCAAAAGTTTTCGAGAATAAATTTTATTATTACCACCTTGGAGCGTAAGAAGTTACCATGTTGTATAATAGTATAGTACAGACCAATCTAAATTAATCTGTAAGCTGGGCTGCTATGATGTTGGGGGGCACGGTTTTA
Source organism: Trypoxylus dichotomus (assembly GCA_023509865.1). Taxonomy (NCBI): domain Eukaryota; kingdom Metazoa; phylum Arthropoda; class Insecta; order Coleoptera; family Scarabaeidae; genus Trypoxylus; species Trypoxylus dichotomus. The sequence goes on along the minus strand of CM042079.1, from coordinate 50,699,106 downwards.
TCCTTGTTGAAATCTTACTTGATTCATAGACAACAGACAGTAGAGATCAACTCTAACGGTTCACAGTGTTCGTGTTTACTGAAATCCCATTTGTACTTGTAAGGGTACACCTCGAGGCAGTGTCTTGGGGCCACTAATATTTGTTATTTATTTTAATGATGTCTAGTCTGCATGTTCATGGCATAGTTCATTAACATGGCCACTTTGCTAGTTGTAAAATCTTCATTTGGGACGGTCATTGACAATGGTTCCAGGCATTTAAGGTTACTTGAACAATGGTTAACTGCTAATAGCTCAATTTTTAATCACAGTAGAAGCAACGTTATGCTCTAAAACTGAAAGAAATTAATTATCCTGAGCTTTTGTCTCTCAATAACCATGACTATAAAGTATAACATTCAGCACGTCTTTTGGATCTTGCTGTGGATGACTGTCTTAAGTGGAAATAGATTTAATTTATAAGAAAATAAGTATTACGTGATGGTTTAGCGCCAATTCGTTACGACTGGTTTATTTCTGTGTTTGCTATTTGCATTTAAAGTTTGGAGTCGCCTTTTAGGGAAGCAGTAGAGAACTAGATCGTATTTTTGTTAGTCAAAAAAAAGTTCTGCGTTTCATATTGTGCCTCAATTACAATCGATCTTGGAGAGGGCATTTTAAAGCTAACAGGTTTCTGACCATGCTTGCAATCTATATTTTCGAATGTCTAGTTTTTTTTTACCTAAGAAATAGTTTGAACATAATACCTTTTTCACACCCACCATACTAGACACAAAATAGATTACTGTTACCCCAAACACAGGCTACGGTTACCTGGAAGAAGTCTTAGTTATGTGAGTTTTTAACATTTTTTAATTGTTGCCTCATGCAATACAACCAGCAAGGAGAATGTTCTCCAAAAATCAATTCACGAATTGCTACTAAACATTGTACTTTAATAACATGGATGAATTTGTACATTCTCGTCTATTAGGTAGATAAATTTATTTGACGTTTACCTTTGTAAGATTACAAGGTAATAATACAACATTATTATTAATACTGCGTCAACATCGCAATAAAACTTTCACACAAAATTTTTGTGGCTTCACCTTTTTATATACAGTATATTATTATTTGTGGAGTGATAAAATTACAGTTTCCTTGCAATTACCCAACGTAATTAAATTACTGAAAAAAATATCAGTTTCAGGGACTCAAACCCAACATCTTTACGTAAAGATGTTTCTCCGAGACATATTTTTTTTGTAATTTAATTACGTTGGGTAATTGGAAGGAAATTGTAATTTTATTATTACTAATGCCAACGCTGGTTTAGTCTTAATATTGATATTAATACTAATATTGACATTAGTTTATTTGTGGAATATTTAGTATTACGATGCAGTTTCAATTACTTTCTTTCAATCATTCCAAAACGGAATTTCGTTTTGGAATACCAACGTTTTCACATTTACACAGACTATTTGGATTAGAAGCAAAATACCCTTCTACTATTGATACTTCCAAATAAAGCAAAATCGAATATTTTTTTAATTAAATCACACATACACTTGCACGCGCAAAATTTGCAATTCCAAAGGTAACGCTAATCTTTACCCTTCTCTTTTTTTTTTAATTTCAGAAGCGTCGCCGGTGGTGCGAATGGAATTTTCACCCGCCGACTAGACTTCAGTTCGTTCAACGCATTACCCAAGAACAAATTGAACTCCTATCAAATAAAGGTAGGTGATGCCCGCCTCCTATGCTATCGCGCTTGCTGCCTTTTGCCAGAAATTTGCCCGTTTCAATTTTAATCTAAATCTACATGTTTGATGTATTTCCAATGGTTTGAAACAATCTATCATTCGACGGATTAGCCGGCTGTTTCGGAACGGGATTAAGATTGATTGGTGGAGCGGCGAAAAAAAAACCGCATACCACGCTTGTAGAAGGTTTTTCGTCGCCATCCACCCGTAGAAAAAAGAGAGCGTATAGCTTTTTATTACGTAAAAATTCATCAATTAGTCTATACCGGTCGTTCGGGTAATTCGAGAACGGAGCAGAAATTGGAGGGTGACTCCGGCTGTTCCTCTACGCGAGTCCTCGGTGAAAATAATGAAAAAGTGAAAAGATTAACCGGCCGTTTTTGTATTTTTATTGGTGTATAATTAGGGGGAGCGTTTAGCACGTTTTGGAAAATTAAAACGCATAATTGAAACTGTCTCCATTTGTCCTCTTTAGAGTGTTGTTACCATGCCAAAAAATAAAAGCCTGTATCGATAATAAATTATCAAAAGGAATATATTTTTCAAAATACACTCGTTTCTTTTGAAGGTTATTTTGAATCTCCTTGCATAAAATCTTCTTCTTCTCATATCCTTATACCTATTCAGGCGTCGAGGATTCCGGTTTTTTTTGTACCCATTTTTTCGCTCTCTTCTATTTCTTGCCATTGCCTTCATTTCTTCCAAGTTTTTTCCCTTTCTTCTACCCATTTCTCTTATCTGATCCATTTATTTCGTCCTAGGTCTTCCTCTTCTTCTCCTGTCTCCATTATTTTTCGTGAAACTCTGTCTGTTTTCATCCTTACTATATATTCGTGCCAATTTAACTTGCATAAACTAAAACTTAACTTAATTAATTTCCAATCAGTTATCCATGATACATTTTCGCAAATATAAAAGATTTCCCAGCTCAACTTTGTTGGTTCTGTCATTTTTATGCTCTGTGTCCCAAGTGCTGTTTATTTGTTAAGTAGCGTGTTGTATTTATTTGTCTGTAATAGTCTGAGCAGTTGAGGCATCTTAAAAACAGCATTTGACATTTTGTAATTATTACATTAACCACTAATTTCTTTATATACGCATACGTGTTTAAAATACATAATTGTTCAAAACAAGAAACTTTAAAATGTAATAACTTACCTCTGACGATACACCGTGTTTTTAGAAACAGTTATTTTCGGTACACCTAAGTTACGATTTCCGACAACATGTATAGCATTTATCTTTAGCGACGGGTGCATTGGTATTTATAAGTTTAATATTACATTTACTAGGCATAGTGAAAATGCTTCTGGTCAAAGATCCATCAACTTGGCATACAAAATATAATTCGTTACTTAATAACGCATTTTGCATGTACATTTGCGCTTACATTTTCAAATGTATACAGCATTAGAAATCACCGTCGTTTTAGAATTTTAACTCATTTATTGTATGCTGCACATTTCTTCGTGCATTATTGGAGGTATACAGTAAACATCGCATGGAACATCGCGTTATTTGGTTACCGTGCGATAATAGAGGAGGTTAACTTACTGAACTGAAAACCAGATTGATTTCGTAATATATACTATGACTAAAATTCAAAGCATTCATTTTAAAAATCTTTGATTAAGGAAAAGGTTTTGTTCTATATTTAAGTTACCAGCAGCCTTTGTAGTATAACCAATATATAGTTTCTGAAGCTGAATTTTTTCAATAACATCTTGTCATTCAGAAATCAAAAGAGGTATCAGGCGGTACCCGAAAGTTCTCGAAATTCAACGTTAGATAAAATTTCATGCACACAGCATCCACATTTATTTTCAGAACAGAAATGGAGTATGCATTTTAAGGGATATGCTGAGACATCTTAAATAAAAAGAATTTCCTCAGTTGCTTTAAATTTTAAATTAACTATTGCAAGAGGTAGGTGAAATACACTCTTATAGTTATTAGTAGTCACTATTACAGCCAACACTCTATATAAAATCTCTTGGAACAGTTTGATGTCAACCTAAGAAAGATGATTTCATACATTACAATGGAGTGGAGATAGGGGCGCTCGCTAGGTGTCATTCTGATTGGCGACTCATCATTAGTACATAAGTTAAATTGCAGCGCTATAGCGTCAGTCGTTTACGAATAGTTGCCTGCTAAACAAGTCAATCCGGAAGAAAACTGAAACTATGGAGGAAATTGAACACCGCGCTGTGATAAAGTTTCTTACAAAGCAAGGAAAGAACGCTCATACCATATTGAATGAAATGGAAATCGTTTATGGGGAACAGTGCTCTAGTAAATCAATGATTTATAAGTGGCATGGTCTTTTTAAACATGATCGAGAGTGGGTTGAAGACGACCCCGCGCTCAGGACGGCCAGTTGAGGCCACCACATCAGACATCGTCGAAAAAGTGCAAGAATTTCTACTGCAAGATGCCCGTTTGAAGAAAAAACAATTATCTGCATTGGATGAAGTATCAGATACCACCATTTTGCGTATCCTACATGACCACCTGGTTATAACAAAAGTCATGGGTACCGAGAATGCTCACGCCGCTGCAGAAACAGCAGCGCGTCTGTGCCTCCAAACAATTTTTGGAGCTGTGTGGAGACAAACCTGCACAGATTTTGGAGCGGATTGTTACCGGAGATGAAACATGGGTTCATAACTTTGAGCCTGAGTCCAAACAGGAGTCCATGCAATGGCATAAAAAGGGGACACCACCGCCAAAGAAATTCAAAGTGTCAGAATTGGCTGGAAAGTTGATGGCTACTGTTTTTTGGGATTGTGAGGGAATATTATTGATTGATTACAAAGAAAAAGGTAGGAGCATAACCGGAGAATATTACGCAGCGATATTAGAAAAATTAAAGTAGGCCATCAAGGAACAACGTCGAGGAAGATTGACCTAGGGTGTGTTGCTCTTGCAAGACAATGCGCCGGTTCACAAGAGCAAAGTTGCAATGGCTGCTCTGCACAAGCATGGCTTTCAATCAATACTCCATCCACCCTACAGTCCAGACCTGGCACCTAGTGATTTTTATTTGTTTTCCAATTTAAAGAAAGACTTACGTGGAAGAAAGTTTTCCGACGACAATGAGGTAAAGGAAGCAACTTTGACCCATTTTGAGGCGAAAGATAAAAAATATTTTTATGATGGTTTAGAAAAATTAATTCATAGATCTAATAAATGTATTGTGCTTATGTGTGATTATATTGAAAAGGAAAAATAGATTTATTGTGTTATTTTATTTAAAACTCTTTCATTCCACGAACTTGTGGACCTCCCGCTCATAATATTTCAGCTTTTTTCAATTAGATGGTAAAGTCTACTGTTTAAGAAATTCCATGTTTGGATTTTAAGCAGACAGTATTTGCAGTGTAGAAGATTATTCTCCACAAACCAATATTGAATCAGCAAAAAACTACAGTAAACTTATACAAGTAAAATATTTTATGCAGTTAGTAATTGTCTGTTAAATTACCTAGCTAAATGCTTACTCTCGTAATGTTCACGTGCATTTGAATTATTTAGCGTGTTGAATATAAGAAGTATAACTTCCTCGAACGTGTGATAATATTTTCCAAAATCTTCAATAAATTTCATATTCAACCAGAATGTTACTGCTTCCTATACGAAAATAATCGTAGGATATAAAGTGAGGTTATAATTTCTAATAAATATACATTTATCGGAACGATTTTACAGCAGATAAATTTATCCCTCTAATAAGCATTTTACTAACTGCTTTTAGTCTGTTAGAAATGAATAAATATGTACGTTATATTGCGTTACCTACAACTTTATCAGAATATGAATAGACCCTTAATATCTTGTTCTTATAATCTAATAGCCCATGCACCACATAAATGGTGTCGGGAGCTTGTTCTTATAAAGACTCAAATTTTGCTCCGTTTGTTTCCTCTTCCAATCATATCAATCGGAGGTACGTGAGCAGCCGAAAATCTCCGAACGTGAGAGCAGAGTTTAGACTGCAACACAAACCCGCCGTTTCGATTGTTCTGGGTAGTACTCACCTACAAAGTACGAACCCGAAAGATCCCTATCTGATACGATTGATGCATTTCAACCTCTGTAATTACATATTTTTCGTGTCTCCCCACATATCCACGGGATGTTCGGCTGTACGTGTGAGTGTGTCTCGCAGTTGTACAAACAAGTAATGTTATTTTTTATGCAACGCTGCGCTCGGCTGGTCGGCCGTTTGTGAAAACCAGTCAGACCGAAACGGAGAGAGAGCAATAAGACAAGAAGTGGCCCTGACCTAGCTAAGCAACTGGTTTGTGGTAAGTGGTGAAGGTGTGGCCGGCCGAGACGCGATAGGCAACCATCTGAGAAAATTATGGAATCTCCGCTGCATCTACACGTTTTATTTCTTTCGGTTATGAGAGAATTAACGAATATTCCCAAGGTAAACTAATTAGAATTTCTACGATAATGCGAACGTTCACGAAATGGAAATGAAGACACTCGTATGTGTATGCATTTCTAGAATTTAATTATATTTACGAGGAAGAAGAAACGAATTATTACCATTTCAATGTAAATGCGATTGTAGGTTGTTATTTTAAGCACATTTATAGCAAATCAACGAAGAATTTCTGTAACTAACCTGTAATTTCATAAAGCAATCAAATTAACAACGTGCTTTCTATATTGTTAATTAGTCTACAAGAAGGTTTAAAAGTGTGGCCTGCATGTCCAGCGAACACTAATAGGAACAAATGGAATGTACACCGTACCATATTAGTTCGGACTCGCAAATAAATTTAAAAAGAACGAGAAAACATTTAAACTCATTTCTATAAAACTTAAAATTTTGATTGCAATTTATTAATAGGGTTTAAAATTAAAGTATAAAAGTAAAACAAAATAATTCTAGCGAAAAATAAACAAAAACTTCTTAAACATTCCGTTCATTAAAGAATGAACAGCTTTCACAATCCGAAGCATCCCCTCCACTAGTTTTTCAAGGACTCTATTTGGCATATTAGTACACTCCTCTTCTAAAATGTTCGATAGGTGTCCTACGGAGGTACTACATGGTTTTCGGAACCCTTGTCCAATTTATTCCATAACAGCTCTATGGGGTTTAGGTCGGGGCTTTACGGTGACCATGTCATTATTTGTAAAGTGCTATTACCTTGTTTTTCAGAAATTTTTACATATCACTGCAGAGTGTTTGTGGTCGTTGTCCTGCATGAATACACAGAACTTCTTCCTTGCTTGACAGTTGGCACTACACAATTCTGCAACATCCTTTGGCCTTTCGCTCTTCTTACAAAAACGCGCCTTGATTCTCCGAGCACCTCCAACTTTGACTCGTCAGTCCACAGCACCATTTTCCAATCATCCACTGTCCATTTTCTATGTATTTCTGCACACTGTAGCCGTTTTTGCCTGTTTTCCCGTTGAAGTAGGAGTTTTTTTTTGCTGCAATGTGGCCGTTAAGATTTACAGCTTTTAATTTTCTTTTCACTATAGTAATAGAATTGCACGATCACGATTCATTTCGGCCGCGATTTCTGGTGCTATCAATCTTCTGTTTCGCTTGCTCAGCAATTTTATATGCCCATCGTCGGCGTCAGTTGTTATTTTCTTACGACCTGAACATGCCCGATCTCTTAAACTGCCCGTGCGTTGATGTCTCCGAATGATATCACCAACAGTCCATTTGTTAACATGTATTTTTTAGGAAATTTGACGCACTGAATAACCTTGATGAAAAGCAATAACCACAGAGCGCTTTTCTAAAGTTGTCGGTTTTCCTCTCGGCACTTTAATGACTTTTGTGGGGTTCACACAAAAAGATACGCTCTTAACACTAACGCACGTACAAGCAGGTTTATTTAGGAACTAAAGCATTTATCAATACATAATACACTTTTGGGTGGCCTGCTTCCACCCCAAAGAGTATTGTAACTTTATTACCTGTAATATTGTCCCAAACAATAGTCCCATCTGTGGCGGTGAGGATTATTCTGAAAATTACTATATCGAGTCTTAAAATATAATAGGTTGTTAATCATTCTCTAATCGATATTCTTTTAGGTTTGCCTGTACAATTAATAAACAATAAACTTCATAAAGGATCTAATACAAGCACGTTAATAGAACAACAGGAAAGAAACTAGCTTTAGGTCAAAGAAATTTGTGAGATTGTTTAGTTTAGTGAGAGATAGAAAAATAATGGTGCTGTTGTAGTAATCATGGAGCTTATAAAGTTTATAGAGGTAGAGAGTAGTATGCCATTGTTTTAAAACTGAAAGCACCAGCAAAAACTCTTGCTAAGAAATTTCATCTTCCAGGTTGCAAGATAAGTTAAGAGTGTAGAAAATAGAAAATATCTATTGAGCATTATAAAAACTCAAATAATCTTCTAGTTTTCAAAGTGGTCTTATAGCCATTAAGTAACTATACACTTAGTGAAACTTCTATAGTCCCATACAAACTAGAATAGGTTATTTGCTTTTAAATGGAAGAAAAAATGGTACTATGGTGAGAAAATGGCATGGTTTATTGCACTTTTTAAGAGAGATCGATAAACAATTTACAATTCCAGCCGAGGTTGATATTGTATATTCGATACTTTATTTAAAAACTACATACTGGGTACTAATTTGATCAATATTGGAATAGGAACTTCATTCCACCTCCTCTTGATCGCAGTTTTCAGTTAATTGATGCTTATTGTATTGCTTGTTGTTGGCGTATGCCGCAGTTACTAATATTCCCCAGATGTTTTTAATTGGATTCAAATCTAGTAGGTGAGCTGGTCCTCGTAATAACTTAACCTTCTTTTCAAGTAGCCAGTCCTTTACTCATCTGGCGGTGCAGACAGCAGTGTTACTTTACTGCGGTGTGCAGTCTAGGGGCATTTAGTTACCAAAGTCTATTCTAGCAGTTATCAAAAGCTCTGTATAAGAATCAGGACCAAGATTTCAATCCATTGCACCTTAAGCATTCAAAGCAGTATTTGAAACCATCAGATTTGTTAATTGTTATAGGCGCTTTTTAGTTGCCGATAAGTTAAAATCACATACAATTACGTTACCAGAAGAGGCTGACTGGAATATCGATGACCACTATCTTCGTGTCAGTGTTTCATTTTTCCCTTCACCGCGATTTTTTCTGCAGGACTGGCCCAATTTTATAAAATGATTGATTGAGTGATGAGATTGTCCTATTTTTCTAGGAACAACTTTGCCTTTTTTATAGAAAAGATTTTGTTCTGGAGTTAGCAATTTACGCCTCGTCATATTTGAAACTGATTCTTATACTGGAGGACAATGTCTGACTGTGTATAGTGTCTACCTAATCCTGTGGACCTGTTGAATCTTCGGTCATATTTAAGTGCACGTTTATACTAACTGTACTATTTTATTCATGTCCAGAAATGCAAATTATAAATATTTAAGCACCAAGTCAAATGGATTCACTTCTTCAAGATTGTACCCGGACTAGATTCAAATTGTCGCGGAAACGACTGAACCAGTTGTTATGCAACCTTCAAATTCAGTGTATAGGTACTCTACCTATACAAAAAATTTCAGTATTCAAATATTTACTAAACGTACATGCCAAATCCAATCATTCAAAAGCGTTTCCCCCCTAACATGAAAACAATTTCGACATATTTATTCACATATGCGCTCGCCGGAGAGAAAGAGACACAGGAACTTTTTAACGGAACGTGCGTAGACGACGACCGCATAAGCGAATAAGGGATCGAATTCAATCGCCGAGAGAATGTAGTTTATGCAACCGCACCCATAACAACGCTCCGACCCACGTGGATGCAGTAAACCGAGAGAGAGAAGGCTCCATTGTGATCAATAATAATCGTGAAATTTTAAATGCAAGATGCCTCCGCTACGGCAACGGAAAAAAAGTGCCGGACTACCGCCGCCTACCCACGTAACAACGCTATTTTTAAATTCTGCATTTATTTATTTATTCGTTTCCGTCTATTCCCGTCTAGCGTGATAGAAGAGACCTTCGTGATTATTGTTGATTAGTTCGCTCGTGTTATTTTTCTTGATTTACAAACGATTCTCGAGCGAATGCAGGCGCTTTGTTTTTTTGCGTTCACTACCTTCGTTAGTGATTCATGTGCTTGTAGCTAATTTATTAGGTTCTCGCCAATTTAATTTAATGTAATGCGATTGTAGTTGTTGCTAGGATTTCCGAAATATGGTATGTAAATCTGTTTGTCTAGTTACGTTGATTTACAGGTGGTTGGGGAGAACTTTTATTTACTTAGAAACTGTAATTGTTGAAAAAAATTATTTATTCGTGACGTAAGTTGAATTAGTTCCTGCAAGAATACGTTTTTTTTTATCAGTTTTGGTTATTTATAGCTAATAAATGATTGATATCATGATTTTAATAATAATATCCTATGTTTGTCCAACGCTAATTAATTACTTACAGGGCAATATACTTTTCGTGAATTTACATAATGTGCAATACAATTCAAATTAAGAAACACTTCCACGCCACACAATACATATTACAAACGTAAACAAAATCTTAATACTCAATAAATATTCTACGGATATATTCTATTAAAGTTAGTGACCATGTGAAACACAAGTGACTTGGCTAAAACATTTGTACTATCACGAGAACATCAATTGATCGTGTGTAACGTGGTAGTACTCCGAAATCCACAAAAGCCAGCAATGATGGTGAATCGACTTCATTAGAAAAATTTTAGGAAACATCTTGCACTATTTTGGTTGCGACGATCTTCCAATGAACTAAGGTTGTGCTGCTGCAGCAACGTCAAATAATCTGAACCACGATCTGGTAAATATACCACTAACCTTTATAACTGGGATATTTGAGAAATCTTTGGACACGTTCTATTGAAATAACCTAGTAGGTGTAGTAAGGATACCATATTAAGTACAATTTGGAACAAGGGCCATAGTATAGAGTATTTATCGCCGAGATGCACGACAAGTTCTTATTAGGAACCCGAATGATCGAGAAGGGACTTAGTTTTGAATCAGAAAATCCCTTATTCTTTCTTTTCTTGTAATAAATGTAGATTGAACAGTGTAGCTGGAAATGGTAGGATTAAAACGTTTTCAACATTTAAGAAACAGTTCAGAGTACAACAGTCATTAGTAATGGTAAGGTAAGTCTGAAAGTTGACGCAATCCACTAGCAAATCAATAACATTGTAGATCTTGAAATTGTCCGCATATGCTAAAAATCCACATCGCAATTTATCAAGTAAGTCGTTTAAAAGAATATTAATGAATAATGGTCCGAGATTAGAACCCTGCGAAACTCTAGATGATATTTTGAAGCGAGCCGACGAATACCCATTATAAAAGATATAACCATTCCTTCCAATGAGGTAAGAAGAAATCAACTTCGCGAATGAAGGGCAGAAGCCAATACTGTCTAGTTTAACACAAAGTACATTACGGTTAATGCGATCAAAAGCCTGTGCAAAGCCAATATAGACCACATCGAGCTGTCTGGTCCAATGCTCCGGATATATATATTGGGTTTGCCAAGTTAGTTACATGGATCTGCCCGGCATAAAAATCTGGTTTGCTGTCTCGACAATACTGATTTAACATTAAAGTAAATATTGTTATATAAAATATGTTCAAATATTTTTGCAATATTAGTCCGATCACCTCCCTTAAACACTGGCACTATTTTATCAGTTTTGCAAATTGCCGGAAATAATTAAATTGTATAACATAGACAGCGGATACGTAAAAACATAGGCACACCATGAACAAGTAAACTGAGTGTTATCATTACCCGATATCATATCATTCTTGAGTCTTGAAACACTCTCAGTAACAAAGAAAACACCAAAAGAGTGATAGTTTGTATTTATAGTCTGCGAAGTCAACGCAGTAATGCTAAATGCGTTAGTAAAATGATGCGCAAAACTATTAACTATGTCCTGAGGTTGAGTAAGTTGTTCATCGTTGCAGAACATGTGCCCGGGAATCCTTAAAGTTGTCCTACGACTACCAACAAATGACTAAAACGCCTCGAGGTTAACTGTAATACTCACTTCTATCTGCTCTTGATAATTATGGTATGACTTATCTGCCTCTAATTTAAATAATTGACGAAGTCTTCAAAACACACTCAAATAATAACTCAATCGTGTACTTTTACATTTTTTAAAAGTAGAACTCTTTCCTTTTAGAAGTTTTTTTTAACTTTTGCCGTGAACCAAGGCGGATAATGTCGAGTTTTTATTTGATTTTAGATACGCAATGATCAATATTATAACACATGTGCTGAAAAGTCCCGGGCCTAACACATAGATGACGCTAGTTTTATTGCAATCACCTTTCTCTCAGTTAGTACTAACCTTCAAAAGACAGCTGTGAAAATTTCATGATATTCTATTCATTAGTTTGTGAGTTATTGTGCTAAGAGTCACGCTACTTTTGTTATTTTCAAAACAATGGATCAAAAACAATTTGGTGTTGTAATTTTACACTGCTTCTTGATGGGAAAAAATACCGTTCAAGCGAGGCAATGGCTTGAAAAGTGTTGTGGGGACTGCGCTCCATCAGAAACACCAATAAAACGTTGGTTTGCTGACTTCAAACGTGGTCGTAGAGTGGACGTCCAAATGAGGCGGTAACACCAGAAAACATCAAAAAAATCCACAAAATCGTTTTGAATGATCGAAAAGTGACGTTGCGTGAGTCAGCTGACATCGTAAAGATATCAAAAGAACGTATTGGCTTTATATTGCATGAGCATTTGACTATGAGAAAGCTCTGTTCAAAGTGGGTGCCGCGTTTGCTCACTATTGACCAAAACCAAGAACGTGTTGATGATTCTGAGCAGTGTTTGGCCATGTTTAAACGTAACAAACCGGAATTTTTGCGTCGATATGTGACAATGGATGAAACATGGATCCATCACTTCACTCAGGAATCAAAACGATCGTCATCTGAGTGGACAGCAACTGGTGAACCTCGTCCAAAGCGCCCGAAAGCAGAACAATCGGCTGTAAAGGTTATGGCCTCGGTATTTTGAGATGTGCGTGGTGTAATATTCATCGACTATCTTGAGAAAGGGAATACCATCAACAGTGAATATTATATAGCGTTATTGGAGCGTTTGAAGGCCGAAATTGCAAAGAAACGATCGCATATGGCAAAGAAAAAAATGTTGTTTCATCAAGACAACGCACCGTGTCACAAGTCAATCAAAACAATGGTAAAACTACATGAATTGAACTTCGAATTGCTCCCACATCCACCGTATTCGCCAGATTTGGCTCCCTGCGACTACTGGCTGTTCGCAGACCTCAAAAAAATGCTCGCCGGTAAGAAATTTCGCACGAATGAAGAGGTTATCGCCGAAACTGAGGCCCATTTTGAGGCAAAAGATAAATCGTTCTACAAAAGTGGAATTGAAATGTTTGAGCGGCGCTGGAATGATTGCGTTGCTGTTGATGGAGATTAAGTTGATGAATAAAGTTAATTTTGAACGAAAAAAACCGTGTTTTCTTTGTTAGGCCCGCGACTTTTCAGCCCATGTGTTATATACAATGTATTGTAAAATACATGCACTGCAGAATCAACATCTTCATAGTACAATAAAGTATTCCAATCAACAGCGCTAAATTCAGAAGAAGTCCTAGAACATCCACCATACGGAAATTGTAGCGAAAGTTATTTTTGTTCGAATGATTTTGTTAAGTTTGATGAAATACATTTCTGGTTATATTGACTCGAATGACACAACTGTGTAGTATATATAAAAGTTTAGAAATCTTTATTTAGTATTCTGATTTTTTGCATTTGGTATGTGGTCACTTTAACAATTATGTCTTTCTTACTCGCAAATATTTCTTCATTTTATAAATACACCAAATTTCTCAGTTTTATTTGTATGGTATTCATGTATAAAGTCAACAGTAGCTCTTACGATGTTTTCTACGAACCTTAAGCTTCCATACGATTCTTACTTCTTCTTTGTGTGAATCAACGAACAACTGAATCAACAAAATTTATAAGGGAGGCCATAAAATTTATGTGTCAAAGGTACAAAGCAAGTGTAACCAAAAGCAATCAGAATTACTGATTATGGGTTGGTGGGTTCGTTTGTTATAAAATGTTCTTTTGTACGAATGCATCAACGACAAAGCTTTCCAATAGTTCTGAAAAGGTACCACCAATTTATTTTACGACACAACCATAAAGTTCCAAATCCAGTTTTTACTACCTTTCCCAATCTAACCTACGACGTTCATTAACGAACTCCTTAAACGCTATCCTTTCAGCATCCTAAAACGCAAGAAACGGTTCACTAGTTATAAGTTAGCCTCGCGTTCTAATTTAGAACCATCCTTATTCTTAATTCATCCGGTCTTGCAGCCGGCGAAACATGCCGCACAAGATAAATATATCTCTCTCCTTAAATCGTCCGCTTCCGTACGTCGCTAAAAAATTCCGGACACTAAAACTAGATGGTCGACCGTAAAAGGAACTAAATTTGTGTGAGAGGTACCGTCATTAGTTGCTTGTGCATGCGGCTCAAGACTCGGACGTCTTTTAAAGAAGTGAGACGCTAAAGAGCAAATATCTCGAGTGTAACGTAAAGCGAGACTTAACGTGGTTTATGTCAGTTGCAATTTTTGCACGGAACGACTAGAGCGGAGATGTTGCCGTAGAGTTGCGGTTCACTCGTGCGAGCCATATATGAAGTGAAAACGGACATAATGAGACCAGACAAGTTACGAGTAAAGAAGTTGTTGTACAGTTACGCCCGTACATTACCTACGAGAATCGACAAAGCGCAGTAACCGATCCTAGGGAAGTAAATGTAGAGCATGAAAAATGACGGACACGTTTGGAGAAAAGAAAAATGGTTGAACGAATGCGAAATGTACATATGTTACTAAGCTGCATACTGGGTGTCCCACATTCTCTATTACAACTTTTTTTATCTTTAAAGATACCATTTTCGATATATTTTTGCTTGTTATAACTATCACTGACACACTGTAAAGAACACAATGACAAAAGGGGATATTATCGAAATGAAATTTGGTATAATTGCAAAATATAAAAACAAGTGGATGGTGCCAGTATTTTTGAAAATAGTTGTGTCGTTCCAAAGAACACTAACTTCTGAAAGAAAAACAAAAGGTAGTAACAGTGTATTGAAAATGCGTATACACATATTGAAACAATTGAAATATAAAATCTCTCTCTCTGATGATGTTACTCAAGTATGCTCAACTGATCTCTTAGAAGCTGCAATTTCTGGTGTGATCTGGAAGAAGTATCTATAAATTTTACTGGACCTCGCTATACAATAGATACGACGCGTTACCAAGAGTTTAATAGGGCGCAACAGATATCTTTTTAATACGTGTCTCTGCTTAGATATGATAACTGCACGTATGGAGATCGCTCCCAGACTCTTAGTGAAGAAAGCTTTTCTCTAAATTTGCAATTAACATAGAAAAATAAAAAGTTTGATAACCAATAGTTCAATTCAATTTAACTAACAACAATTTACTGTTACATAAGACGACATTGGAGTTAAGGAAATGAATGAAATTTGAAATGAATTAAAAAATTAATGAAGAGAAAATTTAATCTATGGCACGGACTCGAATATTACTATCGAGAATTATGTTACATCTATACCTCTGGCTAATGATATGTTAAGGAGTCGTAAGTTGTCCGTGGTAGCGACTGTTCGTCATAATAAAAGGGAAATACAACCATCTTTTCTGCCTGATAAAAAAAAAGAAATTCCTTCATCACAATTTGCTTTTGCTAAAAAGGCAACGTTCACACCAAATCGTTCAAAATCAGTAATATTAGTTCCACTCTACATTGAACAACAACAATAGATAAACAAAGAGGTAACCTTTTTTATAATTCTACAAAGAAGGCAGTCGACACCTTAGATCAAATGGTGTATAATTACACAGTACACACGCGAAAAACTAAGCGATCGCTAGAAGATTCTCTTTCGGAATGCTTGATCAGGGGATTACATTATAACATATATATATTATAACATATAACTTATTGACTAAACCTGACAGAGCAAATCGGAAAGAATTTTTAATTAAGCTTGGTATACAATTAATACGAAATTTTATGGAGAATAGATTGAAAGATCATTTACCAAATGAGCTCAAAGAGGATATAAAGACAATACTGGATATAAACACACCAGATGAAGCTGAATTACCAGCTAAAAGGATGAAATCTAGAAGATGATGCTTGTACCTTAGGATTAGGGATCGCAAACTTAAAATATGCTGCGTTAAGTGCAATAAGCCCGGATGCACCGACCATAGAGTTAAATTCTGCGTTTTCTGTAGAAAAATAGTAGTCTAAGCTTAAGTTACCCGATGTACACTACCGTTCAAAAGTTTGGAAGCAACAAAGGATTTTACAAAAAGCCACAGATACAGTAAAATGTTATTATGATTATTGAATTTGTACAACTTAAGTGATTGTCTTCAAATAAAAGTAAATTTATTCAAACATAATAATATTTAGGCGTTATTTACCTCGTAAGTTTATTTTCGTCGATACGACCTCCTTAGACATTGATAATCGCTGTATAAAGTTTAGGCATTCTTCCATTTGAATAGGTGTTGGGTGTTCTGAGGTTGTCGCTGTCTAGTCTTTCGATCAAGCTCATCTCATAAGAGCTCTATGGAGGATAATCCGCTCTTTGAGGAGGCCAAATCATTAAGTTTATTGCATTTTTTGCTGCGTTCTCCTCTAAAAGATTTTTACAGATTCGAGGTGTATGTTTATGGTCATTATCTGGAAACCAAACGGCTCACCAAAAAGGCGGTTCCCGTGCGGAATAGCATAATTTTTCAAAATATCAAAATACTCTATTTGTGTATTGTACCAGTAATTTTCACTAAATCACCTGTAGTTTTATAATGTTCGGACTTTAGAGATTATATGTAAAAGTTTATATTTACATACAATAATTTACGATAGGGATTAACGATTTCGCGATATGCGTATAAGTTGTATTATTTTAAAAGAATATCACCTTGCGTCCAAAATTATAGACGGTAGTGTATGTATTTATAGTTGCAATGTTTGTGTATGTATTCTCGGGTTAATAAAAGATCATGTACCTATACATATCCAATATCTAGATGCAGTAGATTTTTCACGTCATTTCGTAAAAGCCACATTAATCACACAGAAAGCATTTTCTTTTGGAAATGTAAAAATGAGTATTTGTAAATGACGATTGTAAGGACTATGTGGATGTACAATTCACAGGTATAGCAGTAAACTCCACTCACACAAATTAATTAATTACGCGGAACGCAGCGTTTCGAGGGCACCGACAGTCGGTAACACGGTTGACAGTGAGAGCCCACGTGCTCTCGAAACGCTGCGTTCCGCATAATTAATTAATTTGTGTGAGTGGAGTTTACTGCTATACCTGTGAGGAGTATTTGTATCTATTAATTATGCAATATAGCGCTGATTTCTCTTAAAAATTCCCATCAAATCGCCATAGGATTTTCTTATATTTGCTTAAACTTTTTTTCCTAAAAATATTCTAAATTTTAATAATACAAAATATAAAAATGATCATGGAAAGGTTCCACCCAGACTTATTCATTTATTGGGAAATACTATCCAGTACAAGTAAAATAGCGAAGTGTTTTAAACTACTGCTGGACATTGCAGTCGCAAAGTTTTAAAACTGAATATAAAACAAACATATTTTTAATAATTACACACCACAGTAGCACGTAATTCCAATACACAGCTTTCATTAATATTTATTATAAGACATTTACAATGAATTATTAATAGTAATAATACAATAAATTATAAAGGAACCTTTATGGAAGAAAATGCAGAAAGAACCAGTTCCTTTAGAATTCCATACGAATGAAGAAAAAAGAGCGTTTCGTCTAAGAAACGAACGAAAGAAAGCAGAAAAAATAAAGAAGAAATGAAGGAAGGAAAGAAAATAAAAATACAGGATCGATACTCAATACCTTTTTGAGGCGAGCTTCATATGCAATAAATGTATGCAGCGAATATGATATATGATATACGCTACGTACATGCATTGCCAGCTTGCATGTAGAGAAGGATCGAGATTGGCAGTAAAGAACTTGGCATGCTACCGCCGAGGTTTCTCCTCATTTCATGTAATATTTACAGCTATTCGCCAAAAATCTCGCATACGAAATCAATCCGTGGAGCCTTTGTTTCCTTTTTATCTACTTTATAGTAGATAGACGCTATCGTAAAATTGCGTATGAGACTTGAATATTATCGAACGTCGGGGAGCGTATTGTTAAGATGAAATATTGTATGAGGTTCTCGGTTGCAGTTCTTTGATAATCCTTTCGGGAAAAAATATATTAAATATGTATATATATAAGAGTTGTAATCAACTTTTAACAGTGTATAAGGATGGTTTTTAAAGTTAGAATCGTTTCTTTTGTAATCACTATCTTGGTATATAGTACTAGGTGTAACACATGGGCTGAGAAGTCCCGGGCCTAACACATAGATGATGCTAGTTTTATTGCAGTCACCTTTCTCTCAGTTAGTACTAACCTTCAAAAGACAGCTGTTAAAATTTCATGATATTCTATTCATTAGTTTGTGAGTTATTGTGCTAAGAGGCACGCCACTTTTGTTATTTTCAAAATAATGGATCAAAAACAATTTCGTGTTTTAATTTTACACTGTTTCTTGATGGGAAAGAATACCGTACAAGCGAAGCAATGGCTTGGAAAGTGTTATGGGGACTCCGCTCCATCAGAAACAACAATAAAAGATTGGTTTGCTGACTTCAAACGTGGTCGTAGAGACACCGATGATGCAGAACGCAGTGGACGTCCAAATGAGACGGTAACACCAGAAAACATCAAAAAAATCCACAAAATCGTTTTGAATGATCGAAAAGTGAAGTTGTGTGAGTTAGCTGACTTCGTAAAGATATCAGAAGAACGTATTGGCTTTATATTGCATGAGCATTTGACTATGAGAAAGCTCTGATCAAAGTGGGTGCCGCGCTTGCTCACTGTTGACCAAAAACAAGAACGTTTGGTGATTCTGAGCAGTGTTTGGCCATGTTTAAACGTAATAAACCGGATTTTTTGCGTCGATACGTGACAATGGATGAAACATGGATCCATCACTTCACTCCGGAATCAAAACGATCGTCATCTGAGTGGACAGCAATTGGTGAACCTCGTCCAAAGCGCCCGAAAGCACAACAATCGGCTGGAAAGGTTATGGCCTCGGTATTTTGGGATGTGCGTGGTGTAATATTCATCGACTATCTTGAGAAAGGAAATACCATCACCAGTGAATATTATATAGCGTTATTGGAGCGTTTGAAGGCCGAAATTGCAAAGAAACGACCGCATATGTCAAAGAAGAAAAATGTTGTTTCATCAAGACAACGCACCGTGTCACAAGTCAATCAAAACAATGGCAAAACTACATGAATTGAACTTCTAATTGCTCCCACATCCACCGTATTCGCCACATTTGGCTACCGGCGACTACTGGCTGTTCGCAGACCTCAAAAAAATGCTCGCCGGTAAGAAATTTCGCACGAATGAAGAGGTTATCGCTGAAACTGAGGCCTATTTTGAGGCAAAAGATAAATCGTTCTACAAAAGTGGCATTGAAATGTTAGAGCGGCGCTGGAATGATTGCGTTGCTCTTGATGGAGATTACGTTGATGAATAAAGCTAATTTTGAACCAAAAAAACCGTGTTTTCTTTGTTAGGCCCAGGACTTTTCGCCCATGTGTTATGTAGTACAAAGGATGTCCGGTTACTAAGGTGCATTTGTGAATTACAAACAGACTACTTTATTTATAGAAATTAAACATATACTAAGTGAAAACGGACTGTTAGCTACTTTTCAACATAATCGCTGCCAGTGTTAAGGCACGTATTCCAGCACAAGCTTTTGTACAGTCTTTGTAAAAGGTGCGATCCAAACTTTTAAAATACTGCCTTACTTCATCTTGAAGTTTGTCGTCATCTTCAAACATTTTACCCGATAAATGAGCTTTCAACGGCCCAAACAAATGAAAATCAGAAAGAGGTGGACAGATGGCTAATAATTTTCCAATTGTGTTTCTGAAGCCAGACCTTCGTCTGATGTGAGGTGTGCGGTCTTGCATTAGCATGCAATAACCTAAATCCTTTCAGCAATCTTCCTCTTCGTTTCTATTGAATGGCTTGGCGTAGTTTTTCGTGAGATTGACAATAAATATAGCCGTGGGTTGTCGTTTTCGCTGGTAGAAACTATATGAGCAAAATGGCTTGCGTATTCCAGAGCACAGTTGCCATTGATGTGCCTTTGATTTCCTTGTGAGTATTGATGGATTAAGTTCAATAAAGAATCCAGGTGATATGGATAAATACTGAAGAAGATCTGTGCGCTTTTAGACTTGACTTGCATGATCACCAATGTAATATGAAGTGGTTGGTGACAATCTATGAAATACATGTTCATTTATGTCTTAATGCATACCGAAATGTAAATTTGTTATGGTAAATGTTACCTGAAATTATAAGCAACATGTAATTTTTATATGAAGAAATCTGATTATACGCAGTGTTTTATATGTTGTTCTTGCATTCTTGTATAAATACTGAAGTGTAGTGTTTCCAACCAAATGTACATCTGGAAGATTCAGTCTAGCATGAAGCAGAATTTAATAAAAAATGTCGATCGTGAAAGATTGGTACAAAGGAAAAAAGTCTATTAACATGCTTGGTGAATATTACTGAAATATTCTAAGAGACCTTCTTCAATATCGCTGTTGATTGTTGTTTTCCATATTCCGGAACACACTTGCCAATGTCCTTTTTGCAAAGTGCTGAACAGCAATAACAATAGCCACCTATGCAGTACATATGCGCATCTAAAATGCATGCAAGTTTTAAACAGATCGGAGCCACATAGGTGGTGTGCCGCGCAAACTTTTCTTTGGAACTGGACATCCCCCGTATAATGCCGTATCCTTTTATTTAATCCAATATCGTTACATGTTCCTTTTTTAAAACGATTTCAAGTAACTGTATTTTGACGATTAAATATGGAAGACTGCATGGTATAAGATTTAATAAATGTGGGCACTTTCGCTTCTTCTTTCCTCGTATAAAACGATAGCTTCATACTGGTATTCGGTATACCTAGTTGCATACTGTAATGACAGTCTTAATAATTATGTAATATAGAACTAATTAGCGATGAAGTTCAATTACATCGAAACAATGAATCCAGTACAATAGGATGCTGGTTATGTAATATCAAATTATTTGTCACTTCGCTCATAATAAACAGGATGTGTTTATAAACAGTTCGTTGGTAACATAAGTTCGGTATGAATTTATCTTCAATTCAGACATAAGATATTTCTAAAATAAATTAATATAACGGAATCAAAATCTGATGTTCCTCAGGGATACAGTTCAGGACCATTACTCTTTGTTCGACATGTAAATGATTTACGTGAAAACCTGCCAGGACCATTATTTGCATATGTTAACGATATTAAGATTTATAAACCAATTCTGTACTGGAATGATAATTTGAGCTTTCAGGACCACACTATCGATTAGTAAGATACACTTTAACTGAAATAGAATTTTCATGAACGCTAATTTCTTGTCTTACACCCGTAAGGTTAATCCTACTCCCTTTGCATGCTATTTTAACGATAAATTCTTGAGAATTACAATTATAAGCTTTAAGCTTCATTATATAGTCAGCTGGATCATTTTATGATGTTCTTTTATTCAAACCTTCACTCCATAGCTTTGTCGTTTGTAACACAGAGTATAGATCACAAGTACAATCTCCCCGTTGCATTTATCTTCAGCTTTCTTCAGAAAAGTATAACAACGTTTCTTTAAGATTCTTTCTTTTAAAGAGAGAGGGAGTATACCTCAAGCAAGGAAAAGTTATGTTTGCTAAGCAGACATGGTTTCACGTCATTGTTATCTTGATGTGAATGTCAAGTCTTCAGAGTCTGCTTTGTGTACGAACTGGAAAAATTGTGGTATTAATAAATTATTGTATTTTATAATATTAATAGATAGATGATTTTTTTTTAATAAAAATAATGGCTATACATAGCCAATAGCCTTACTTTTAGTTGAATAACTATCTAGTTACTCTAGGAAAACCTGTGAGAAGCAGAGTCAATTGTAAAAAAATGAAGCTTTAGATACTGGAATTCTGGAAATTCTAATAAACTACCGTGAATAGGATGCAACTCTAAAAAAAAGTATTTGGAATAAACGTACTGTTTGTGTTTCGTACAGCGAAGTTATCCTGTATTTCAGCAAATTGGGGAGTGAGAGGGGGAGTAGTACGAAAATGAGGGGAAAAAATGCCGCAGGACGAAGATAAATTGGGTATTTGACCAGGGAGTAAAGTAGGGAAAAGTATGGTAGGATAAGGTTAGCTGGGAAACGGAAGGGAATTATCGAATAGGGGAGTATACATTGGAACGCAGAATAGGTTTAGGATATAAATGTGTTTGTATGTCTGTGTTACTTTATGTAAATCGATATCGATATATGTAGCTCAATATTATAAAATTATATCATTAGTTATAGTTCTATATGAACTTTTGAACAGAATAATACTACTTTATTTAAAACACATCTAAAACAATGCCTAGAAAATAACACCAAGGTAAGGGTGAGAAACTGTACCCGCTTCTTTTCGCTGTCTGACTTTTCGGAAAAATGTTTCTTTCTTTTGGCACTAGTTAGCGTCAGGAATGCTCATTTATATCGTAGAGTTAAGTATGGTGATAGAAGCAGCGAGAGAATTACATGTGTTAGCATAAAACTACTTGAAACCACGCTGATGACGCCGGGAGGGCAGAAACATGTCCGTGTGTTAGCGTTTTATGTCTCACATGTCTTTCTCGTGAATTGATTTCACTAATACCATGAGAAAGCTGTAATTAGAGCGTTTACTTATCTTGGTGATAATACTTTATTGTCCAACAGATGAAATAAATATTCAATTACCAGGCAAATATGATAAAATAAATGTACACATATAAAACCAATTACCTAAGGATAAACGCAAAACTAACAAAAAAGGAGACAAAGATCAATTTACAATATACTTATATTAAATTACAACTAACTATATCTATTCACACCCACACCTAAAGTGATCTAATGTAGCTGAAAATCAATAGTTGCTTTTCTTAATATCTTAAATATAAATATCTAAATATTTTGTTCAAAAGTTCGTACGGAACTGTAGAAATTTCAATGAGTCTACAAGCAGGGGCAGGATATACCATTGAACGTGTAAAAACATGTGCAAGCTTGTTACACCGAGTTATTCTATCTGATTTACCAAGCTTTTCTATGTAAATTTCGCTGGTGATCTCATTATGACACGATCCAATTCCGAAAATAGTTCGCTTATTACTGACTCAGGCCGTGGAAGCCTGCGTATTTATTTCAATATGCATAAGACTTTGCACTTTTCCTTGAATTTTGCGTCCGCGCTTAATTTTTCTTGTTTATTTTTACTCTCAACTTTAATAATCGCCTGTAACCTTGTAGTTGCAATTTTAGCGCCAAATATAGAAGCACCAACCCAACGGAATCGTTATAATCTCTTTTTAAAACCATTAGCGACGCGTATTTCTACCTTGAATGCTTATAAACATCCATTCGTTCCGCATACGCGAGTACAAGAGATAAAAGAATTAAACATCAAAGTTGACTTGTACATCGACGTCAGCAAAATATTATACGACCGCTTTCCACCCTTCTTCCTCTTCACTTTCCATCAACGCTGAAAGGACGACCACGCAGAAATTATAAACTTGTTGTGCCTCTAACGAGACCCCGACCGTACGTACATACGCGCACGCATTTTAGCTTGTCGAAGCTCCGGGACGGACGCCGCCGTCGTGCGACGCCGGCGCTGCAGCGCCCTTGTTCATTATTCTCCCTGTCTCTCATACTACGGCGCGCTGCCTGTCCTACCCCACAGCGTAATGAGTTATGCGTTGTCCTGGAACTGCCATCGCTACCGTGTGCGTGCTTCCTACCCTTGCGTATTCGACCCTCCTCTCTACGCGCAAAAATCTCCCTTTAGGTCCGCGCTCCCTAACTCACGTTGCGGTGGTGGCGGTGCGTTGTTGCTTGGCATCGCCTTTGCCCCGCCAACCGGCCCTCCTCGTGTAGTTGCACGCGTGGCAGGAACGCGGTTTGAATTTGAAATGTGAAAATCTGAAATCTATGATTATCTGATGCTTCGTGTTTAGAAGAGAGTTTAAAATTTTTTGTTCAGTGTTTGAAAGCGTTTTTTAACTCTTATAAATGATGTATTTTAATTTTTAAGGTCTAAATACAAGGTGTCCCAAAAGTCCTCTTTAAAATAAAAGGAGTATAGGAAAATAATGGCTAGGTTTTATGAATAATTTGTGTTTTATTAAAATACAGGCTTTGGGAATTTATTTTTTTTAAAATTATGTCGACTAAATGTGTCTTCCGTAAAACGCCCAATAGCGACTAAATTTTATGATTGTGTTCGTGCAGTGAACAGAACAAATTTAAAAACACTTTTGGGACACTGAGAGATACTGTCTCAGTAATCCCTTCTAGCTGCCCGTAGAGTAGAACTAATATGAGTAATATGTACATACATGCATCGGAATTAAGTAACAATCTAATAAACAATTTAATTACAGAAAAAGTAACACACTGGACTTGCAGCATTGGCATGTTACATTATACACGATACATACTGTAAATTTTACAAGATGTGCAAATCTACGGTGTCTTGAAAACATCAACCGAGAAACAATATCGAACTAAGAGGGTTTTAACAGATTAAATTTGCAGAAGAGTAAAATTTTTAAATCTAACACTTACACATTATACACATACAAAGTATGTATATTATTATTCAGTTATTATGTTTTTTGAAAATAGTTGTTCGAAGTTATAATATAAAAAATACGTCAGATATTTTACTAATTTGTGTAAAGTTTCTGCGTGAAATTCAATTCACTCAGAATAAAGGCACTTTAATGCGTTTTAATTTTTCGAATGATGGTTTTGAGCTTATGCACGAGGGTATAGCTCAAAACGTAATCGAAGTTGGAAAATGTTCATGAACGGCGTTTACATGAAATCTACAAATAACGAAATTTTCCGATGACCCTTTTCGCTTTACTCGAAGAATTTTTGACCTCTCATTTGTTAAATAACACAATATTATAGCATAAAGAATAAACACATTAATTTAAAATTTAATGGTCCAAATATAATACAACGGTGTAAACATTTTTTGTATTTTATATTGTGTACTAATATTTAAGACAAATTACATAAAAAAATTCAAGTTTATTTCTACATGTTACGTATTACAATAATAAATGAGTCGATTTCTTAATACTTAAGAGAAAATAAAATTGTTTATATTGTAGGATATAGAAAATTCAGCATTAAAACAGCAATCATTCCGAAGTACTATCCAAATTCATTTTTATTTAGGTAATTGGATTGAAAAACTTAATTTTTTGTCGCTTGACCTTTATTCTTTATCACTTCTTGATACGTGTGGGCCAATAAGTTTACCAGTTGCCTACATGTCTACTGAAATTTTTTGCCATTCAGCTTGGCATATTCTCCACAGATCGTCAATATTTTGCAGCTTAGCAGCAGATACAACGGTTTTGAATTGCATCCGTAAATTTTCAATTGGATTTAAGTCAGGCAATTGCAACGGTCAATCATGTTTTCATTTCACGAGAAAAATGTTTTGGATCGTTATCCATCATTTGCAACCATCTCACTAGCATTTCTTCCTCTGCATATGGTAGAAGCACAGTTTGTAATATGTTTACAGAATCATCATCATTCATTATCCATCCAGCATTCTATCTTATGTGAAGGGTCTACGCCATACCAATGTAAAACACGTTCACAACATGATGCTTGCGCCTCCGAATTTTACCGTGTTTTTGGCGTACGGGGGTTGAAATGCATCAGATGATGGTCTTCGTATGAAATTATATCTAACTGCTTTAGTTTCATCTGGCCACTGTAGATTACGTCACTTGTTTTCATCCTATTGTGCATGTTCATGAGCAAACGACAATCTGCCCTGTATTTGCCTTTTATTTAGTAACGGTACGTTCCTATATCTTCTTGCACGCAACTATATTCGCATAATAGAAGAGGTGCTTATAGAAAGGGTTTAACTCATTTCTAATTGTAGTTGGACTTATAAACGCAGTTTTCATTCCACAAGTTATAATGTTTCTGGCTTCTCTAGGGCTAGTTTTCATTTTTACACCACGATTTTCTTTCAGGTTTATCCAGTTCTTAGTGTTTACATCCATTTCCGCAGAACAAGAGAGGGTTTATTGTATAAACTTGTAGCTTTTCGCTCTGTTAAGGAGATCGAGTGTGATTGCTCTTGTTTCCGATGAACAATGTTTCCCCAGTCTGCATTGCAACAGAAATGGATAATTATGGAATGGTTGTATTATTCTGCAACAGGCAGAACTTTATACATATGCGTTTAGTGCCACCAACTAGGGTACTGTAATTTCAGTGCATAGGCAAACAACTAAGAGGGAATTACTGACTAGAAAACTCAGTAATTCCCTCTTACATTCAGCACTTCACAGGAACTATATGTATTAAGGGATTTCAAATAATTTTAATATAACTGCGTTAGAATTGTCTGTTGTCTGTTTTCGTGCGCATGGTTTTATATAGCACATATTTTTGAAACTAGAAGAAAGAAGCGAATTTACATATATGTATAAATCTATACATGATGTCCATTTTGAAAAATATTCCTGTCCAAGAAAATGTTTTAACATTAAATCTGCACCATAAACCGTACACGACTTCACGTGCGATTTAATGTTTTAAGATATTTTATTACCGCTGAAGATAAAGAAAATCAAATTAGAATAATTATTATATTATCGTAGACGGATCTAGCTTAAGAACATCATATAAGAAAGCTTAGCAACCATACTTCCTGTAAGTCGCAGCCATGCAACAATCTAAAAAAAGTGTATCTATAGAATCCATAATAATGACGCCCGCACTCGTTTCATTTTTACCCTTAAAATATCTCCGAACAAATAATTTTATCACCTCGCGATCCAACGTTGATTTTCAATGTAAAATTTTGAATTAAAGCGGAGTTAAAATATGCGGTCGTAAGACAGGTTCTCTTAACAAGAGATACTTGTGAAATCGTTAAAATAACGTCGAGAAACGATAGATCAGAGGAGGCAAAGAGGGAGTACAATTTACAATTCAATCGGTACGCAAACTATACAGAGAAACGTATATTTTCCAGTTCGGATCATTAACGTCGCGCTTTTAATAAACGTAGAAATATTCAGGCAAACGGCATTGCAACTCCAACGCGGCGCCGCCAGTGTACAAGTGCTTCGTTTGTCAGAGTTCGTGACATTTGCCAGTGTTTTGTCTGGTATAATTATGAGTAATGTAGCTCTCTTAATAACACTACAGTCTGATTACGGCATTGTTTTTGCCGTCAAGAGCGCATTCGTCTACATTTTCGGCTTTCGCTTATATTGTTACGTTTGTTATTTTATGAGAAGAACAATAATAAACTCTCGTTTTCCGTCGAGCTTGAATCTGTCTTCTTTTTATCCGATGTACGACGTTGTTATCCGGTTGATTGTTCTTTTTCATGATCGCAGTTCATTTACATGATGACGTCTGTGTTGTTTTTCAATTGATTAAGCATAGCATTACACGAAGGGATATTGCTTTCAGATCTATCTAACAGGTTTTATAATGTAGCTGGGTCTTTGTATACCTCACACCACCTTAAGTAAATATTTATTTTGTTAGATGGGGATGAATTTGTCTTTATCGGGAATATTTTCATTATAAAGGGTTTTTCCACTAAGAGCACCACATTTTGTTTGCCAAATATTGATGGAACACAACATCATTCAACTGAAACGCTGGGAGGAATGACCATGTTGTTAGGCCTTATTGGGCTGTGCGAATGAGTAACTATTAAAGCACTGTTGCCAAATTACGACAATATCGAAAGATACATAGGATCTCTAAGCACTTGCGTTATTTATTCCACCAGTGCATCTTCACGCTTAGGACACGCTAATAATGGAATAGAAACAGAATTGGTTATAGAATAGTTTTAAATATGTACATACAAAGACTAAAACTATATGAAAATAAAAAATAACAACGCAAAGAATCAAAATTGGTATTACTATGAAGTAGTCTTCATTGTGAGTTCGATATTTCAAGAAAAACTTAAATAAGTACTGTAACTTCTTCTTCTATTTGTAGCATGTTCGTCATCGAAGGTTGACGATCACCTCATCCAAGGTGCCTCGATCTGTAGCTACTCCAACAAGGACTTCAAAATTTAGTCCTGTCCAATTTCTAATATTTTGCATCCATGTCGATTCCCTTCTGCTAATCCCGCGTCTGCCCTCTACTTTCCCTTGGATTATAAGTAGAAGTTAGTGATACTTCCTATTTCTCAAAACGTGTCCAAGATAAGCGGTCTTTTTTTAGTTTAATTGTGTGAAGCATTCTCCTTAAGACTTCCTCACTCGTGGTTAGTGTTGTGGCGAGGATTTTGGAAATCTTCGGTATGTCCACATTTCAAATGCTTCGATACGGTACATACTAACAGTTCTTAGAGTTCACGTTTCCACCCCGTGCAGTAGTGTTAACCAGTTATAAAATTTAGACGTAGATCGAGCTTAAAGAAATTTTACTCAATCCTAGATTTTATTTCAACATCATGATCCAGACCCAAGTCAGTCCAACAGCCCACGGACTTGAAACGATGAACTTTGCTCAATATTGCCCCTTCAACCCGCATGGTCATATTACATTTTTCGGACGTTATATTTAATCTGTTCAATATATTTTCTAATCCTATATCTTTATCAGTAACTAATGCAGTATCATTTGCATAGCATTGATATGTTAACTTCGTTTATTTTTACCTGTCAGGCCTAAATATTCTCAAAAGCTTCTGAATAAACATTGTGGACATGGGAATTCACAAAATTTCCTTGACAATAACATGGGCTCCATATACACTATCATCTACAACATTGACAGAACTATATCCTGTCCGGCATTTATTCCCTAGTAAGTAAATGATTTTAAAAACAAAAATCAAATGCTTAATAAGGGGTCCCCAAAAACGTTACACAACATAAATGAAACATTGTATGTCCGATCTATTTCCTTGGTACCAATTTGGACATATGACCAAAAGAAGCAGTTCCTCCCAAAGACCTTGCCACCTCCACGCCACTGACCACGTTGGTACTTTGAAAGAACTTTGATTTATCGACCTTTACGATTCTTGATGTGAAACTTTTATTTAAACCATCAGTAGCACTAGGATTTCTAATCGGAAATTTTTCACACACATCCCTGGGAAAGTTATAATACTCCACAGCTGTACACAGATAACTATTTCCATGTATAAAGTATTCGAGAACGTCTTATTAGAAAAATAGGGACACATGGCCGTTTGCACATAAACCATTTCGAGTATAAGAGAAACAAATTAAATAGAGAGTGAAATAGACAGGCATAGAAAGCACCCTTATTTGGAATTGTGTGTGTTGCTGTTGCAGTTTCTGTGGTTCTATTGCGGTTATTTTTGATTCTAGTTGTGTTCTTCAGCTCTTACCATATTCGATGTACTGTTTCTAAGGTACCAAGAAAGCTTTTGAAGAAGTTGGCGATATATCCAGCAGAATATCAGGTATAGGGTTACTGCAACATGCACGATAAAAGCTGGAAGACCGAAAGTGTAACTTATTCCCAAAATTTTACACTTTTAACTGTAAAACAAGTAACAACGTTTGAGAGTATAGTTTCTACCATATACTTTTGGCAAATCTTATCAAAATCTTCAATGTAAGATTTATCAAGAATAATAGTGTGGAGTTGTATAGACCGTTTTTAGTATTAAATTCTATAATATGTTCGGCTTCATGTGTAGTATTATTCTGGCTAAAGTTCCTACACAATCTAGAAGCAATTACCATATTAAAATTTGGTCAACGATCTCTGCAGTCTTTCGCCTTTCCTAATGAAGCAAGCATTTCTCAGTAATACGTGTTCCACTTACTATATTATGATATTTATTGACGGTGCCGTGCACTGTTAAGCCGTTTTGTCATTTTTTGGTAATGCAATTCGTGAATAACCCAAGTAACGAAAATGGGGCAATGTTTTTTTCATTTTCTGCACTTTATCAAATAGAAGCTGTAATATGTTACCTTAGTTTCTTCATTTTTTACCGGGTTATAAATTACATCCAAAAGATGGTCAGACTTTCCTCTTTAAGCTCAGAATTGAAGACGATTTTAGTAGTAAGCCTTCACTGCCTTTATTAATATTGAATTTTACTAAAAGAACGCATAACTTAAATATCATGTATCAAATTGGACCCTGTATAAACTGTATTCGAAAAAGATCTTCCAAAATGCCCTTGTGCTGTTCCCATGTCAGTGCCGATAAACAGACCAGTAACGGTTAACGATAGCATACTATACTTTCTCAAGATACCGTCTTCTACCGAGCATTAAAAATTGATCCGAAACGACCTGAGAGTTTGAAGTTACTGTTGGCATTTTCAACGATCCTAGTCACATATAAGCACATAAAGGAATTGCTGACACTAATCCTTAAGTGATACCTCCCTTTGCTCACCAGACAAGATTTTATATTGATTTGTAAAATGTTCCGTTCGTTAAATATAGCACTTTTACAACATCAAAAGCACCTTATTAATATCAAATTCAGAACGTATTGAATACAAACCGACCTAGGACAATGGAGTTCGGTAAAGTTTCCGTGAAAGGACAACAGTTCTACCCCAACGGTATATACGTTTTATAAATAAATGCGAGGCGTGTTATGGCGTGGTCTCGAGGGAGTTTGTGTGTGTGTAGTCTGCTTGTTTGTCTCTCCCCGGATGTCTTTTACACTCGCACAAATAAGCAAGTACAGCAGAGAACACCATGGAGAAATAGTATCGTAAACTGAAATATTTATGAGTGCCGTACGTCTTATTTATTTTTGTTCTAGACGATTTCAGGTGCGCACAACCATAACCGTTGTTATTGATTTCTGAATTTTTACAACTTTTCTCCCCGGATATAATTAGGGAAGTAGACGGGAACGGATACGTACAACTTTGTATACTCGCTCGATGTTTTACGACGTTAGCTAGCCGTGTACAAACAAAAGGATATATATTGACAGAGCAACAGGGCTATCCATAACCGAGTAGCGGATAAATTTAGTACACTAGGAAAGGATCGTACCATGTTCACTGTGGATATACAAAGTGATAGATGGGGATCTATTGCCCCCATCCTACACTTAGGTCTCATCTTTGTTGAAATTTGATTTAACATGGCCGAATAATCAATATTCGTATATAAGAGAAACACAACGACAACCTTTGTACATCCTCAGGGAATGTCCCGAGACAGTTATTGATGAAGTTCAAGTTTTGTTTGTACTTCAAAGTAATTTTAAAAAGAAAAGAAGCAGATTATAAGTTGAAATTTCCCAGAAACAGTTAACATGAAATTATTTTCTGTTAAGTGACAGAATCTCTTGGAAAATTCATATAGGAGCGTTACAAGTGGCCAATTAAAGAAACAATAAATTCGGTATACCCAATACACTTACTACAGCTAATTATTTGAAATAATTTGAACGCAAAAAATAACTACTACGGACATGAAGTTCGCAATTGTTTTGCAATGTGACAACCTCTCATAAGTTGTGTATTACAAGTACAGAAAAATTTATGAAATTATATTACAATATCCAAAATGTCAATAATTACTATTCCTAATACTTATAGTGCCTATTATAGCGTTAATCGACCGCGATGCAAGGCCATTGTTGGTACGTCAGAAAAAAATTAAAAAATACAAAATATTTTTTCTGCACTTACAAGATGTGTCGCGCCATTAAAGGGGTGGAAGAAAATAAAGGTATAGTAGGGGGATGTTTTACATCACTAAACGACGTAAATTCATTATAAAGAAGTGATTTGTTTTTTGAAGAAATGCTCAGACAGATCAATTTATTTCCTTTTTAATATGCATCTTTGCATGAATTTTAAATTTCCCTCACATCTGATTTTCAGATAATAACGTCATCTCCAATCGTTCAAATGATAACTTCCTATTTATTTTTATTTCGTTAGATCATTTAATGGTTTAAATGGTGCCATCAAAATTTTAATACCTCACGTGATAACATTTTCGAATAAAAGTCATTCAAAGAATGGAAAAGAATGCAAAGACAAATGCCATTATTCAAGAATTTAAATGATTGTTTTCTTTGCTGTTATCTTCTATTAATCTACCCTAAAAACGACAGGAAAGATAATTTGAATCTAGTCACCTGCAAGGAGTGCAACAGGAAAGGTGATAGAGCATAACGAATTTATGCAGCGAAATATCCAAATCGTCCATGACCTACCAGAAGTATCTTAAACTATTCAAGGAATCCACTACGCTGCAGTTCGTTACGACCATTGAGATTTCATGACAATTAGTATAATCAGAGAATATTCACTTCAAAGGTATATTATAGTTATTAATAATAATAATGTTTTGTTGGCAAATAAAATGGTAAATGCGAAAACAAGAAAAAAGTTACAAGCATAAGCTATTTTTGCCAATTCGATCGTCTTCAGTAAAGAAGCTTTCCTGTTGTTAATAATGGGCCAAGAACAAAGAAATAACAAAATAATTTGTTCGCAACCAAATCATCTATCTATACCGCAGTGCTGCAAATGAACATAGAAGAAGAAGAACAACATCACAGAAATTAAAATGTAATAACACCAAGGAATGACATAGCAGCTTCTTAATGGAAACGTCAAGGCAATACCGGTGGGGATAAAATAATTTTAAATTGCAGTATACGCCTCTGATACAAGTGCTGACATGATGTTTAAACTTCATAAGGTCATTATCTACAAAGGGACCCAATTTTTTCACATTACTCAGAAATATCGGGAGGGTGTTATTAATTGCAGGTCTGATGTTAGGAAGTATGTTTGGCCTCACTTCAGAATTACTTAACATTGTAAAGTATGATTTGGTTTAATTTAAAAATAGGCTATGTTTTCTTGCAATAATATATGGATTGTTAAGGTTGCGGTTGGTATCATCGACAATACTGTGAACCTCATTAATGGAGAAGAATCTGTACAATTGTGAATCATCAGCGTAGGATGGAGATTGCACGTGAGATTATGGAAAAAGAATATATGGATGTGCCGTGTAAATAGATAACAACAACGGACCAAATATGGATCCCTGTGGAACTCCTGAAGGAGTATTTAATGTTGCATTTTCTCTACACTAATATTTACAATCTTAGATTCACTACAGGTTTTTAAAAGGTGCAATTTCAGCCCGTAAACGGTATAGAAAATTACACTTTTAAATTATTGATTTCTTGAATACCTACCCCGCAACTGATAAATAAAACATCTCAATCTTTCTACTCACAAAAGGCATATTACATGCGACGTAATAGATTTAAATGTCATCGTCCGGAAAATCTAATCTCTTTCACGTACGTACGAAACGTACGTCGCAAACGACGTGGAAGAGAAGAGCCTTTAAAGAGCGCTATTTTTACAATAAAGCCATACGTCAATACCAGACATGTCTCATTTTTTTTTCTCTAGGCGAACTGTAAAAAATAGCTATTGTGCAAGATTGATATCGCGGGGGATTTTTATCCTGAAGTTTTTCCAACAAGACAATCTTTTGTCTGTTGGAAGGCGAATAAAGGGAAAAACATCGTCGTGCGGTGAAGTAGAATGAATGACAAATGATAATAAAGTAAGACGTAAGTTTCGCTGGTTCGAAGCTTAAAGTCTTGTAATTACGTCGTTTTGAGAACGTAGCGACTCCAAGTTAGCGTAATAAAGTTGGCGGCAATGGATACGCGGATTTTCTCTTTATGTGAAAAGGTGGCACGAGTTTTACTTCTGTTACCTGATGTCAAATTTCTTGCTCATTCTTCTTTGGGCGCAGGTTTTGCTTTTATTTCCTGCAACGAACTGTGAATGTAAATGGGAGAAAATATAAATTAAAATCTGAAAACGAAATTACCATGCAAATGTGCATCGTAAACAAATGTTAAAAGTTGTTAGAAAAGTTATCAATTTTTTGTGAGCTTGGAATAGCCTTATACATACACTATTGCTCATGACTTTAAGGTCATCTGTCGAAAAAATAGCAAAAACATATCACCTAGCAAAATGTGTAAAGTTTATTTCTTAACACCCTGTATAGGAACGCACCCTGTATACCTCAAATAGAAAATAGGTTGCAATTATTAATAAAATTTATCTGCCAAAAGGCCTAAATCGCCTATATCCATATATGGAGGTATACAGCATTCTAACTTTAGTCTTAATTAACAAGATGTCAAAAAAATAAAGGAAGATTAATTTAAAACAAAAGAAAAGATTAAAACCAAAATAAAAATGGTAACTTAATATGCTTGCTTGTGTAGGTGTAGTACGGAGAAGAATACATTATTGATGTTGTATTGCTAGTAAATTGTACGTGGTTTCTTATTTTGTTTAGTGGAGTAAAAGATAAGACGTAGGTATTTAAGGTCTTAAATATACATACTATACTTGAAACCACGTTTATACACCCTACATCTGCGTAAAAACTGATTATAACCAACGCTCCGTCAATATGCCTGATATCTGAATTTTTACCTTGTTGTACTAATACAGTGGAGATTTACGTTTAGTAATGCTAACAAAAAACGTTGCACTAGGCAATGCCGCAAACGAAGCGAACGCAGCCGTTTTGAAGTCGCTGTATTCTTTGACCGTCTTATTTTGTAATGTAGTGAGTGTATATAGCATATGCATAATCAAATTTATGTAAAACGATAATTTTCCAAAGCCTGGATCTTGTTCCCAAATCGAACAACCTTCTACGTATAAAAAATTGACTTTACCGCTATGATAGCCTTCCTAATCATATGTGAGGTATTCTGAAAGAAGCCGGGAGAAGAATCCATATACAAGGCTAAGCTCTTCACACACTCGAAGGGAACAATCTTGTGGGACCCAATATAAATCAAATTTGGGTAAGATTCTACCTGTGGGATATCTTGGACTAAAAACAATAACTTGTATTTTATCACGGTTCAATGCCAATGGGAGGTGGCTGCAGTACTGTGTTAGATTATGCAGATCTTCGTTTATATATTTCATAGCTTCGGTGAGCTTGAAAGGGTTGAAGAGGAAATAAAGTTGAATGTCGTCCGCATATAAATGATATTTGTGTACGACGTTGGGAAAGTTACTAGTATAGACAGAAAACCAAAATGGACTTAAAATGGCTCCTTGTGAAAGACTGCTGGATATGTTGATCTTTGCGGAAATGCGATTATCTAATACAACTTGCTGTATTGTATCTCTCAAGCAGACAGAATCCAAAATATGCAACAAGATGTCATGGTGAACTGTATCGAGAGCTTTAAAGTCTAGAAGAATCAAAGCTGTGATGTCTTCGTTGCCAGTGGCATGGAGTATATTATCCCCAACGTGCTACAATGCTCTAGTGCAACTATATATATATATATATATATATAATGGCTAGTCACACCAAGGGAGTATCGCGGCTTTTGAAGCTTTCTAGATTTAAAAAATCAAGGGGTAGATCAATCCATTCTCTTCAGTTTGTATCCTCTAGCATATGTTACTCCATTTATGTCTGCCTTTGGTTTTCTCCTGCTATCTGTATTCGCCAGCTGCACCAAGGTCCGTCTTCACCTCCTGGAGCCGCCAAGTAATTCTGGGTCGTCCACCTCTTTTTCTTCCTCTCAGTTGCAACTCCACGATGTTGTAAATTGTGATTTTGTTCCGAACTCTTCTCACATGTCCCAACTATCTTGCTGTCTGTTGATTTATTTCTCTGTCCATGCCCATACCTTCCAACTCGTTTGTTGCCCCGCAATTTGCTCTACGCCCGTATTATTATTGCTCTTAATATCTTACGTTCCTGTATTCTCAGATCTTCCTCTTACTTCTTTGACATTGTTATTGTTTCTGTCGCGTACAAGATTGTTGGTGGTATTATTGAATTTCTCTGATTTCTCTAATATTTTACTTTTGCCTAGTAGGTTTTGTTCAGATTCATCACGTTTTCCCTTATCTTCCTTCTGGTCATCGCTTGCAATGCTTGTATCCACCACTTCAAGGATGTAGTAGTGCAACTATGCCTTGGTCAAAAACCACACTGCCAATTAGGCAATTACTAGTGTAGTCGAGGAATTGACACAGTTGGTCATTTAAATAACGTTCAAATCTTTTCGAGAGAGCAGGTAAAACACTAATAAGGCGCAGGTCTTTCATCTCACCTGCAATAGCTAACTTAGGATTAGGCTTAAAAAGAGGAGTGAATTTTTATTCACGAACTAATTCAAATAAAAAAATTAACGTTAGCAATATAAAGAAAATTAAGTGTAATAAATGTCTAATGTTCCTCTCCCTTCCATTTGCCTTTCTTTGTAGCTTAATATTCATTTTAATGTATAAATTGTCGATGTTAAAAAATATTCTATTCGACAGTTTATGTGAAGCTATAGCAAAGTCTCTGGGTGTATTTACATTGTATTTCCATTTCTTCATAGTTTCTTATTCTGAATTTGGTATTGCCTTCCGTATTTAGTTAATTACTGGCTAATAATACAATGTTTGCACAACAAACATTAAGATGTGCAGCTATCGTGCTAATATGGTTGGTCTTCCAGGAACCCGCAATAACTCCATACGGTTTGGCGACAATATTACCAATCGGCCTTCATCTTCAATTATGTACAGTATTAATTTCGTTAAATTTTACTGCAATCTGTACGCGCAAGGCGAGGTCTCGTATACCCTTTTCGAGATTCGCTAAAAAGGTTCGCCGCTTACGTAAACCATAATTACTCACGTCGGACGCGCGTTCATTACCGCAAGATATATTAGTCAGAAGACGTACACAGATATCCCATATCGACGTACGATTTGTGAGGAGACAACGACATTTACAAGGGTGCAATTACATACTTAAATAACTTCTCAATACAACCGGTTTGCTTTTTGTGCCGTTCGAAAGAAGAAAACGTGTACTTATACGATAGCTATAAGCGGTGTACGCATACATACATATGTCCGTACGAACATAAAAGAACTGGTTATGAAATCTTCACTGATATGTAAATACGAATCATGAATAACATTTTCTACAGACGCACCGTCAACGCAATACGTACGACGCGCTGCCGAAGATATTGTTGAGGACGCGATGTGGAAATTACATTCAGGAATTCGAAATGACGTGTGAATTCTGTGATCGCGATAAGAGACGTGAGATATACGCTCATATAACATAGTAGTCGTCGTATATTTGGAATAAATTGCTGTTTTTTCGTCCAGGTGTCTTTCTGGAGAGTGAGTCATAAGTTGCTGTAAAGAAATTGTTGGTATTAAGGACCACGCCCCTATTCGATACTCGAAGGAAATTTCCGGCGGTGGTTATCTTATGATTTAGTAAGAAGTTGTACTAAGATGATCATACATATACTTGCATCATCCAAGTTCAATGCTGTTTGCTGATATCTTTGCAATAATGTCTTTGCTCCTACCAAATTCTTCCATCTCTAATACGATTCTAGCCTCAATTTTGAAATTGAGAATTGCCAGGTTTGGGAAATGAAAAATGTAGCACTTATGCATCCTTATACTGATATAATGCATTACTGTTTATCATGCAATTTTATTCAAAACTACTCTGTTGTCCTTCATTGCTTACCATAACTGATTTATGGGAACGCTGTCATAAAACTTTTTCAACTCTATAAATATAAGATGCAGTTCATGACTGTGTGCTATAGTTTTTTCAGTTAGTTGTTTTAGATAGAAAAAATATCAATACAAGATTTTCGAGGTCTGAAACCACTCTGTTCCTCTGAGTCTTTTACTTCCACCCAAATATGTATTCAAAACTATTTAGATTTAGATTCCCTTAGTCTATTTCAAATAAATCAATAGAAGATACTGAATCACCTTCTAAGTGTACACTGAGAGCAAACTTTTTAGGAAACAAAAGTGTTTGCATTATGAAAAACAATACGGTAAAAATAAATAAATAAAAATTTCGGTAATGTCTTCGCTGCCACAAAATTCTTCCACCTCCAATGTAATTCCATTATCAAATGATGCTAAAGATTCTAAAGATTTGATTAATGCCTTGATCTTGGACTTTTTTCTATTAATATTGCGATATATTCATGCAAAGCAAAATGTAGTTGATGAAGAAATATATAACGCTATCTCAACAATCAAAAATTCATCCACACTGAGCAAATATTCTGCAAATTTACACTGCAGAATATTTAGTGCTTAATGTCATGCCCAATCATGTAAAAACTCATTTAACAATAGTACGTAGAAATACCTTCGGAAATATAACTCTAATCGAATGTATTTTAAAATTACTCCATAGTATGGTGGGTCTTAAGCTACCACGGAGTCGAGGAAAATCAAAAAGCTAACAAGTTGATCAAAGAAGCAACGAACATACCTTTCGTTGGACTAGAATTCTGCAGTGGTCTATAAAAAGCACGAAATGGATAAATAGAGGAACATTAAAAGGTCTTGTACTGGGAAACGTTCCTCATTAGTCATATGAAGACATTCATTTCGTCCTCGCCAAGTTCGGTAAAAAACGTTGCTACCTTTCAACGAAAGGACTCTGAGGCTAAATAGTCAATACATTTTACATACAGTTGGTAGGGGATAGAACAACTGTGGGAATAAACAAAAACGTCTCCAGTAGGCTAACACTTACAAAGACTGGACAATAGAACAATGGGGAAACGTCCTGTGGTCTGATGAGTCCAAGTATGAAGTGTTTGGTCAAAACCGCAGAACATTCATCAGACGCTCAAAAGACATAAATGCTTCCTAAATGGATTACACCAACAATAAAGAAAGGTAGTGGTTCAATCCTTGTATGGAGTTGTTCTTTATTAAATGGAACAGGGGACTTTATGAAAATTGATGGAATAATGAGGAAGGAGAATTATCGCGAGATATTTCAAAAAAAATGCTTTACGATCCGAATTGCGCTTAATAGGCAACAGTTTGAGTTGATGCACGATAACGATTCGAAACACACATCGTTGTTATGCAAAAACTATCCCGCTGAGGCAGAGAGTAAGGGAATATAAAAAATAATAACTTTACCTCCCCAGAGTCCGGATTTTAATCTAATAGAGCTTCTGTGGGACTTTTTCTTGTGTGTACACATGTGCAATAAGTCGTAGATAAGATTAAATATTTTTCTTATAATTATTTTGTTTAAAGTTTTGAAGCAAGCGTCAATTTTTTTTATGAAATAGGTACTGTTCATACTATTATGGGCGGTAGTGTAAATTAGTAACATAAAACAATGACAAGATCCAACACAGGTTAATTTAAGGCAGTAAAAGAGTAAAACTAAAAAAAATCAAACGATGAAATTAGGGAAACGCGAATCCTTTTTCATACCTAACATTGGCTATTCATCATTATTAAATTCCCTTCACTAACATCACTTACCAATATTAGAATAAACAAGCGCGTTATCCTGATGGCAAAGGATAAAAAAATCTTGTGAAAGGTGCAATTGATATTAAACGGATTTAAATTACTTTTCGGGAGAAATAGATAGGACAATTCTCGCATATTACGGCTAACTTTAGAAATACAAATGCACAAGTTTTCCAACCAAGCAATATTTACTCGGTTAAAATTTTGCAGGTTTTAGCGTCCCATAAAACAGACACGCATTCGTCAGGCAAAAATCCGTTCTAATTTTATAAGTTGGAAATGCGCCAATATCGAAAGTTATTTTTTTGCCACACACGCTACGAAATATTTATTTTTCCATATGTTCTTCTGTATGCATAATTCGCTCTTGACCTTATTGAAAAGGCCGCAACGTCCCACGTTCGAGTAAAATATCTCTTTCGTTACATAAATTAGGAAATAATAGAGAGACATACAGAGAAAAATGTTTATTTATTTGCAAGCCTTTATTATAATAATTTAAATACGTTTATTAACATATAAACGCGGCATTGTTCTGCCAAATATAGATAACAGTACCTTTTATTGTCGGACATTGCAAAATTATGTGTATAATAATTATTTAAAGTTTTATTATATAATAGTGTATGTAGTTAAATAAATATTTACTTAAGTGCTTACACGTACACTGAAATGTATGTTGCCTTATTCCAATTTATCCTCAATTTGCAAATGTCAAACTTTCAATATTATTTAAAAGATATAGGTAGGTGTTTGCTAAATGTCTATTGGAATTCAACTTGGAATTAGAAGTGCTTATTTATGATTTAGGTGTTGCAAATCTGAATTAAATCTAAAAATATATCTAATTAATTATAAAGGTAAACGTATGAATGTAAATTTTCACACCTAAAACACTTTAATTTACATGCGTTAAAATCCATTATGTATTACAGATTAAAAAAAGTTGTTCTTTCTTTCAGAATCTTGAAATCAAATATACCAAGAAATAATCTGTTTTTATATATGATCCATGATCCAAGGTAAAGATTGTGTTTTTCTTTATCTACATGTTTTGCACTGTCTAAAAGCGATAAAACTTCATTAATCTTACAGTTCATAGTTGATTGAATTCCTCCACTGCTGCCTATCCTTTGCCAACTTCGCTGCTTCACTCCATGTTTTAGCCCTTGCTTCCAGAATTTCTGCTATGACATTGTCCCAAGTCTGCTCTGATCTTCCTCGTCTCTTTTTTTTCGCAATATTTGCTTTCCATATTCTTCTAGGTTGTTTCTCATTATCCATTCTTGACAGATGCCCCCACCATTGCTATTGTCTCTGCTCAATAAATTCCAGTGCTGAATTAATTTCTAAATCTTCCCTTATGTCGATGTTTTTTTATTCTATTGCATTTTGTGACCCCTCTAACTCTTCTCAGGTATTTTATTTCCATGGTTTGTACCTTAGTTTTTTTTTGTTTTTGGTTTAGTGCCCACGATTCGCAGTCAACCGTTAATATCGGTCTATAAATAGACTTACATATATACTTTTATTTTTTTCCGAGAGATTTCTTTCTTCTTTATAAATTCAGTATTGATAGTGTAATATAATTTCGTTCCTTTCTCAATTCTTTTATTGATGTCTGTTTCTTGTGTCAGACTCTCGTTGAGTATCACTTCTAGGTATTGGAACCTTTTTACTTGCTCGACTTGAATTCTCATTTACACTGGTTCTTCTCCTATTGTTATTGCTTTAGTTTTATTTTTGTTCATCGTTATTCCACTCTCACTTAATGTGAAGTTCCATATTTCTAAATTTTACCAACCCAAACTGTATTCTCAAGATAGGTGGAGTAATAAGCATCTTTTAAGTAAATTTTATGAAAAAGAATTAACTCCCTAATTGTACAATAAGGGTGTTCTCGTACTCAACGAAGTTTTGTTTATCGCAATCTGGGATTTACATTTAATTGTATGTTGCCCTAATTAATGTTGAAAAAGTAGCAATTTGCTCCTCAAAAAAGTAAGCAGGTTTTAGCCGGGTAAATCTTAAAGCTTATGCAAATTTTATATAAATAAAGTCTGTCTCTCTGAAATAACTTTCTTTTTCTTTACAGGTAAGATTTCCATTGATCAACCTCACCAAATCGTACGTATATTCTTAATATAACAACAATGTATCTATTTTAATTAATATCCTGCACAACTTGTTTAAATACTTAATTTACTTTTAAGATCACTTAAAGTTATTTATAGTCGTGTATTACAATAATACGTGTTTCCCGTCTAAAAAGGAAATGATAAGTAAATAAACTTGGTTAACGACCTCTCATTTCCCTTTAGAATAGCGATAGTGATTTTTTGCGTCTTACATTTTTCGAATTCACCTAATTCTCTGCCGATCACGTTCTTGCGCAAGATTAGAAACAGCAAGAGCTGATTTTTCACGAGACTCGATTAAAACTTCTATAATTGATTGATTATTGACTTGAAAGTGGGTCGACGTCACGATGATTAATAACCTAGCGCGATAAGGGAGCAGTAAACGTCTTGTGATAAATGTATCGTGGAAATGTTTAAGAAATTAAAGTGGTAACGGTTGAAAAGAATATACATTTAGCGGTATTGTTAGTTCATCATGTATAAAAATTTCGGGAAGCAAATACACATTAGGTCAGAATCTAAATGTAGAGGAGTGCAGAGCCTTCGATGTTACCTGACAAAAGCATTAATTGTAGCATCTTTCTCAAGGATTTCTTAGTGTAAGCAATATGTCTGTACCTGTAATATGCACCTGTGTTGGACTCCCATGTTGGAATTACTTTTAAGTGAAAATTAGGACCATATTTGTTAAATGTCCACAAGGTAGGGTCTTTAATGGTTACCTAAACGGTTGATCGAAGTTGGATTGTTTATATGAAGTTCATTGAGGATCTTCTGATATCTTCTAAGATATCCTGGCTTTATAGTCTCCTATATATCTCTGTGAACTGGTACTGGTCTCAGCAGAACTTGTAGGGCTACTGTGGGGCGAGTATGCATCACTCCCATGATGTTGAGATATGCAAACTCCTGGATTTGCTAGAACTGCTGTTGTATGATCTTTCGACTAATTTTTGGCCACCATGCCGATGAAGAGATTACTGTAGCATGTAGTCAAAGGATCATTTGTGGTTTAAGGCCTCGATTTTTACTGAGAAGGGAACCGCTCCAAAATGGCTGTAGAACTTTCCATGCGTTTGAGTGTTTGCGGTGGTGTGAGCTTAGAGATGTCTAATTTAACATTTAAAATGTACGTCAGCCGTTCTCTGGAGATGCCTGTAGTCATAGCAGTATCTTTCAATGTTGATCGGCGATCAGCTTCCACAAATTTCAAAACATTTTGCACACTTTCTGCAGGAGTGGTTTTTGAGCGTCCAGAACGGGGAATGTCATTTACGCTCGTACAATATTTTTAAATTCAGACAGTTTTAATAGAAGCGTGAATTTCTTTGGGCTAAAAATGCTTTTGCCACAGGTATTTAGTCACTGCGCGAATTTCAATATTTTCCATTATTAAAAAGAGCTAAAAGTGCTCTGCTTTGAGCGAGTGTACACCACTAACTACTTGACAGATCGACAAGTTTAACACATCAAGCTATACAATAGCGGCAAAAATTGCTTTCGGACAGCGCCATTTCATAGGTAGTTACCGATTGTTTCAGCTTAATGATTAAATCAAGCAATCTTGAGGTAAAAGGTGTCTTTTGGATGAATTATAAGCAATGAGACAGATCAAGACAGATTTGTATTTAGCAGTGAAAATATGGTAACAATACTAACAACCTAACCTAAAAAATATCATAATTAATAAAATCATAGTCTGTCATGTCACAGCATAGGTATACTAATTCTTCCAGTCAAGCAATATATTATCAATTTAGGATACTTGATCCAGGCGGTATATATTTGCTCTACTGCTTTCACAAGAACACCCTGTAGCTTTTCCGGTTCTTGTTGACATTTTCAAGGTGTCCATATTTGATTGTGACATGCATACGTGTCTTACAGATTATAAAATTCTATTTTCATCACGCACCAAATACGAAGACCGGCGCCGTTTCAGAAAAAAACGCCCCTAACGTTAAACTATGCCGCGCCGTCCGTAATCCGCGGCGCAAAATTTAATTTGCGCCACAATCCGATTTAGAATTCCGCAAGAGCCGGTCCGAAATTGAAATAAATCGTCCGCAAATGAAGGCAAAAAATATACGTACGCGGTGCGAAATTAAACGGAGTCTCGGGAGGTAGGTGGACCCGGAAAAATCCGGCCGTAGCGTAGACGTTTTGCGCGACGGAGATGGAAAATCGAACCCGGAGGTCGGGAACGACGAAGGGTATCGAATTTTGCGTTCGCCATCGAGACAACAATTATAATCTGTCAGGAGCACGTTCCCTCTTCGGATTTAACTCTTTTGCGTCTGAAAGACCGCAGAGAGAACGCAGACGAATTTTCAGTTTGACGTGGCGAATGAACGTCGAAAAGAAAGACGGGACGAGAAAAAAGCGATAGGAGGAAAAAAAGGAGTGCGCAAAGAAATATGTCTTGCAGCGAATGAAAAGCGGATAAGCGATATCGTCGACGAAAAGTTGCTGCTGCAGATATCATTATTCATGTCGTTACCTTTCCGTGATTGTGTACAGGTTACCGTAAAGACAGGAGGTGGGAGAAGTGTGAAACTCCTTCTTTCAATTGATTCCTCTTTTCGCCGAAACAAGTCGAGGAACACGGAGAATCCAAGAGAGAAACAACGCATAGTTTACCCGCTAGAAAATATATATATATTTGAGGTTCTAGCGGGTAAACTATGCGTATATATATATATATATATATATATATATATATATATATGTACTTGTATTATATATACACCAGGTGTATGCAAACGTTTTTTCCTGTTTAACTAAGAGATGGCGCCAGCGAACAGTACGCAGCGTATTAATTTGACACGTACGTCATTTTGTTCGGCTGACATTTCAACTACAAACGCACACAAGTTGAGTCCGCCGAAAGCTAGCGTCTTTACTTTTACATTCAGTAATCATGTCGAGTTTTGTGCCTGAAAAGGACCATTTGCGGCGCATTACTTTTTTTATTGAATCAAAAGCGAACGGCTGTTGAAAGTCATGGTTTGCAGGTAGAAACATATGGTGAACACGCTCAATCGATTAGAATATGTGAGACATGATTTCTGCAGTTTGAAAGTGGTGATTTCAGTGTGAAAAACGGTGACTGCTTTGGTTGTCCACAAAAATGCGAAGACGAGCAATTACAGGAATTATTGGATGACGACCCAACTCAAACACAACGGCAATTAGCATCACACATGCCAGAAGAAAGAATCAGCAGATGTTTATGAGTAATGGGGAAGATTTATAAACTCGGTAAATGGATCCCACACGATTTGAA
This sequence comes from Trypoxylus dichotomus, assembly GCA_023509865.1. NCBI lineage: Eukaryota > Metazoa > Arthropoda > Insecta > Coleoptera > Scarabaeidae > Trypoxylus > Trypoxylus dichotomus. The sequence continues at coordinate 50,654,198 of CM042079.1, read as the reverse complement.
TGAATGTCAAGCCATCTGACTATCGCCTCTTCGATTCAATGGGGCATGCGTTTGCAGAGCAGTACTTCCGCAATTTCTAGAAAGTTGGCAGAAGGCTCGACGAATGGTTTTCCACAAACAGCAAGCGGTTTTTCTAACATGTTACCTGAAAAAAATAATTTTCCTTGAAAATTACGCGTTTCCTTTTAGCAAAAACCGGAAAAAGATTGTATACACCTGGTATATATACATATATACATATATACATAGACTTTATGCAGTAAATGGTCACCTGCCTAATGAGAAAGAGTCGTAGGTTCGAGCCCCGGTGGAATGAAACGTTTGTAAAATCCAACTAAACCAAATTAGATTCATTTCAAATTTAATCAAATTAAATTCGACGTTGGTAATAACAAGGAAATAGAATAGAACAAACGGATGTTATTCTAATAATTAATATACATATATATATATACATATATATATCTGTATAGTCAAGTTATTCTTAATTTTATTATTATATATATATACATATATATTAGTGCCCACTGTCCTTATATTTTACATAACCAAATCATATCACTGGGTAGATGTATAATTTTTTCAATACAGCTGTATCAGTATGACGTGTCCTGCGTCTGACAAACTGTATACATCCTGTCATTGCTTCAAGTTATTTTGTTGAAACTTTCGTACAAATGGCTAGAAATATATTCTCTTAAACGTTTGCACATAATACTAATCAACTTTGCACCTAAGTCTTGCAATGAGAAACATCTAGAAATAAACAACAACATATGTATACCCGCAAACAACCGAGAGAATCGTAACTGATACTACAATACGTTGTTGGTTATTATCGATTTAATAACAAACGAAATATCCGTCTGCTGTAGCGTTAATTTCGCTCTAAAGTAATCACTAATCAAATTTATATGGAAATCATTGATTTTGATTCGGTTACATTTGCTAGTTAATATTCGACACAATATGTATCCGTGTGTCTATTAACTTCTATTATCATGGATGCCAATGATCGAGATCTACAGTCCATTAGAGTACACGTATGCACATATTCGAGTTATTAATTATTAAATAAACAGGATACCTATTCCTGCACATCCAATTCTACCAATTATGCATGAAAATAAATTTAGCTTTCGTTGACTGGTTCATATTCCCGATGGGTAGTACATATATAATAGCTTTATACTTATTAAATGCAATATTGAAAAATATATAGCAATATTGGTGGTTATTAGAAAGCAAAAACCTTGATATATACCATAGGCGTACAATAAATAATTTAATTAGTAATAAATAATGTTTCAATTGTTGTCTAACACTTACTCGCAAGACAAGTATTAACAGTATGAATCAGCTAGATTAAACATCTGCAATATTGCGTGAGACTCCACACTCTTTTCGAAAAACGTTCTGCTATGAAATGAACGAGACAGTTCAGCGCCTAGTGGTGTAAAATTTTCGTAGTTAAGATGGTGTTTGAGCTGAATTAATGGATAAGAAATGTTATTTTAAGTTTGTCTTTATCTAGCGAAATTTAAGCTGTTATATCCGAGCATTGTTATCATCATTTAAAGTACGAGGTATGTCTCAGGATTAAAGAGAATAATTAGTTTTAAAGTATTTAATTGGATGCATCTACTATTTAATACTGTCCCCTTCAAAATATGTTCCTTTGGAATGTAGACAGTGTCTTTAGCGAGCTTCCATTCCTAGTAACAAGGAAGTTTTGTCCCGTTAGGCTGTTTAAACCTCCGTGGCAATTCTTTGTTGTTTATTATTCCGTAATGGAAACCTTTCAACTTTCGCTAAAGCGTTGGAAAAAGAAAATAATCACATAGAACCATGTCTGGACTATAGGGCAGGTGTGATCTAATAAGACTAACTAAAACAAATTTTCAAGGAATAATTGTGTAGGACAAGGAATAGTCATCCAGTTTTTATTAGAACGGTTTCACAATGCAAACTTTGTGTTATTAAGAGACTAATGTGTTGAGAGTTTCCTATATATATATACATCTGATTTTAAAGTAAATAAATATAGGTAACCAAGAGATGAACATGTTTTCATAGATCATTTCTTTTTCTTCATTCCAGAAGCAATTAATGTATTACAATCGATCGAAGGTATACATCAACTCGTTAATAGGTATTTTAGCATCTAATTTATCCAAAATAATCCACCAATTTAAAAATTTAAATTATACCTTGCGATCAGCATTTCATATCAGAAGCAGCAACCAACATAGAGGCCTTGAAATATGGAAGATTATCTTCAGCTAAACATCTGGTTATCATCTCTGATTCTGCAGGTGTTCTAGCATCATTCTAAATTAAGAAACACCGTACAAAAGTGCATCCAACATTACAAGAAATTATTGAGATTTTAGTAAACTTGCAAGGAGATTCGATGCTGACTTAATCGTGTTGGGTAAAAAACACATGGAAAACTCTTTTTCGCAAACGTTCAAGGCCAACGCGATAAAATGTTTGTACGACTTCTTTGTGGACAATTGCACGAGAATCAAAACGGATGATAAATATGGACTTGATTCGGAATTTGTTCATGCGAGCTTTTTCGGCCATAGAGATGCAGGTGTGTGGCACTCCACACTTTGTCGCTTTGCTTCAGGATCTTATTCGAATACTTGTGTTTCATTACCTGTTATCGCTCTGTCCATGTTAGGATCGGCTGTTAAACGATCCAAAAGTTTGAAACAACATCCAAAGAGTCACGACGCAGGTTATAAATAACCTAACGGAACAAGACCAATATTGTTACCGGGAATGGGAAACTCACTGAAGATGCTCTATGCATTGCAAAGAAGTATAGTTTGAAGGGGGCAGTTTTCCAAATGTTAAGACAATGTTACGAGGGGAGCAGTTCGTGGAATGAAAGGGTTTTAAATAAATTTATTTTTCCATTTCAATATAGTCACCCTTAAGGACAATACACTTATTAGATCTATGAATGAATTTTTCTAAACCATCATAAAAATATTTTTTATCTTTCATCTCAAAATGGGCCAAAATTGCCTCCTTTACCTCATTGTCGTCAGAAAACTTTCTTTCACGTAAGGTTTTTTTTTTAATTGTGGAACAAATAAAAATCACTAGGTGCTAGGTCTGGACTGTAGGGTGGATGGACTATTGATTGAAAGCCATGCTTGTGCAGAGCAGCGATTGCAACTTTGCTCTTGTGAACCGGTGCATTGTCTTGCAAGAGCAACACACCCTTGGTCAATTTTCCTCGACGTTTTTCCTTGATCACCTCCTTTAATTTTTCTTATATCGCTGCGTAATATTCTCCGGTTATGCTCCTACCTTTTCCTTTGTCATCAATCAATAATATCCCCTCACAATCCCAAAAAACAGTAGCCATCAACTTTCCAGCCGATTCTGACACATTGAATTTCTTTGGCGGTGGTGTCCCCTTTTTATGCCATTGCATGGACTCCTGTTGGACTCAGGTTTAAAGTGATGAACCCATGTTTCATCTCCAGTAACAATCCGCTCCAAAATCTGTGCAGGTTTGTCTCCACACAGCTCCAAAAATTGTTTGGACGCACAGACTCGCTGCTGTTTCTGCAGCGGCGTGAGCATTCTCGGTACCCATCTTGCACTGACTTTTATCATACCCAGATGGTCATGTAGGATACGCAAAATGGTGGTATCTGATACTCCAACTAATGCAGATACTTGTTTTTCCTTCAAACGGGCATCTTGCAGTAGACATTTTTGCACTTTTTCGACGATGTCTGATGTGGTGACCTCAATTGGCCGTCCTGAGCAGGGATCGTCTTCAATCGACTCCCGACCATGTTTAAAAAGACCATGCCACTTACAAATCATTGATTTACTAGGACACTGTTCCCCATAAACGGTTTCCATTTCATTCAATGCGGTTTGAGCGTTCTTTCCTTGCTTTATCACAGCACGGTGTTCAATTCAGTTTCAGTTTTCTTCCGGATTAACTTGTTTAGCAGGCAACTAATCGTAAACGACTGATGCTATAGGGCTGCTACTTAAATTAGGTACTAATGATGAGTCGCCAATCAGAATGACACCTAACGAGCGCCCCCATCCCCACTGCATTCCCTCCATTCCACGAACTTCTGGACCTCCCCTCGCAGTAGAATTCCCATATCCGTTTAGAAATTTTGAAACAATCGTTTGTAGTATTTGCCATTAAGCCAACAGCATTTGAGCAACTTTTACGAATAATTTCTGCCGCCACATATAATGAATGCAACAAGCATGTTAAATTTGTGCAATCCATTAGTTGTACATAAATATCTGGCAAAAACATAATGTAACTTTTATAGATTATACATTCGCAACTATATAAAAATACTATAACATATATGCAATAACAGAGTAGTTTGGTGCATACGTTACGTAAAAGTAAAAGCGATTTCGCCCTATTGTTGCAACAGTGTTTCTCAAATATTAATGGTATAATAATCTATGGTATCATAATAATGCGATTTTGTTAACCACATAACATAATATTGCAAAATGCACCCGTGAAATTACAAATTACAAAATTAGAAATGATCGATAGGTATAGAATTCAAACAATTGTCCCTATTCTTTCCAAACAAAAACACAAAGAAATAAGAAAAAAAAAACAGTTTGCAACATAATTTTAACGTGTTGTGTTATGTAACATTTTCAAATAAGTTTTAGAGTTTTTATAGAAGCATACACTGTGTGAATTTTATAGGAAATAATTGTTATTTAATTTTATAAAAGAGAACTACATTGTTTCGTCTACCTTTGTAGAATGATGTTGTAATATTACCAACAGCAGTATTGCCATGAAAAAGGTGTAACAGAACGCCAAAATGCATCATAAGACAAATAAAGCTAACGCATGGGCTGAAAAGTCCCGGACCTAACAAAGAAAACACAGTTTTTTTGGTTCAAAATTAGCTTTATTCATCAACGTAATCTCCATCAAGAGCAACGCAATCATTCTAGCGCCGCTCTAACATTTCAATACCACATTTGTAGAACGATTTATCTTTTGCCTCAAAATAGGCCTCAGTTTCAGCGATAACCTCTTCCTTCGTGCGAAATTTCTTACCAGCGAGCATTTTTTTGAGGTCTGCGAACAGCCAGTAGTCGCTAGGAGCCAAATCTGGCGAATACGGTGGATGTGGGAGCAAGTCGAAGTTCAATTCATGTAGTTTTGCCATTGTTTTGATTGACTTGTGACACGGTGCGTTGTCTTGATGAAACAAAAATTTTTTCTTTGCCATATGCGGTCGTTTATTTGCAATTTCGGCTTTCAAACGCTCCAATAACGCTATGTAATATTCACTGTTGATGGTATTTCCTTTCTCAAAATAGTTGATGAATATTACAGCACGCACATCCCAAAGTACCGAGGCCATAATCTTTCCAGCCGATTGTTGTGCTTTCGGGCGCTTTGGACGAGGTTCACCAGTTGCTGTCCACTCAGATGACGATCGTTTTGATTCCGGAGTGAAGTGATGGATCCATGTTTCATCCATTGTCACATATCGACGCAAAAATTCCGGTTTGTTACGTTTAAACATGGCCAAACATTGCTCAGAATCATCAACACGTTTTTGTTTTTGGTCAATAGTGAGCAAACGCAGCACCCATTTTGAACAGAGCTTTCTCATAGTCAAATGCTCATGCAATATAAAGCCAATACGTTCTTTTGATATCTTTACGATGTCAGCTAACTCACGCAACTTCACTCTTCGATCATTCAAAACGATTTTATGGATTTCTTTTATGTTTTCTGGTGTTACCGCCTCATTTGGACGTCCACTGCGTTCTGCTTTATCGGTGTCTCTACGACCACGTTTGAAGTCAGCAAACCAACGTTTTATTGTTGTTTCTGATGGAGCGGAGTCCCCATTTTCAAGCCATTGCTTCGCTTGAACGGTATTCTTTCCCATCAAGAAGCAGTGTAAAATTAAAACACGAAATTGTTTTTGATCCATTGTTTTGAAAATAACAAAAGTAACGTGACTCTTAGCACAATAACTCACAAACTAATGAATAGAATATCATGAAATTTTAACAGCTGTCTTTTGAAGGTTAGTACTAACTGAGAGAAAGGTGACTGCAATAAAACTAATGTCATCTATGTGTTAGGCCCGGGACTTTTCAGCCCATGTGTTATAAGTAGACTTCTATGAGACACTTAATAGTTCTATTTTAAAATAGCTATAAAAGTGACAATTATAGAACGGTCTGGCCATTACTTCAAAGATATACATATAAATAAATACAATGCAATAAAACTAGCATCATCTATGTGTTAGGCTCGGGACTTTTCAGCCTATGTGTTACATGAAATAATCCGAACGGATTATTATTAATTTAACTACAAAATCTCAAAACCAAAAGGAAATATTGAAATTGTTATCTACTGACTCTAACTGTGAACAATTTGGTGTTAGAAATTTGGCAGACCAGTCATATACTCAGCCAAATTTCTATAGCCCCATATGAACTTTGAACAGAATATTTGTTTTTTTTTAATATCGTCGGCAAATTATGTATCGAAGTTAATACTGAACTACGAAAAAGCACATATACAGGAGAAAATAATATTATTATATCTTATACAAGGAATATTTACAATAATATTAACTCGAAACAGCGAAATTTCTATAGGACCACAACTATTATTTTTTTTCCCGGCAAAAGCGATGTTGTTTTTTAGTAAATACTTTACAAAAAAAATATGTTCTCTCCTAATATATGAATGCAGAAGGGATGGCGAAAACTGTCTGACAGAGCACTGCTTTAATTACATGTACTTTAGATAACGTCGACTATCTAATCCGGCGGATACTCTTTCCACTCCAATCGCACACCGCCACCGTTGAATTATATATAATTACGTCTGGAATGAACTTTGAACGAATCCACAATTTGAATCCTCCCCTAACTATTTTACAATTTAGAAGTAAATGCGAGAATGACACGTAACAATGGATGCAGGAGGAGTAATTACATAATTTTCTGGAAGCGAGCGCTCAGTGACGTGGCGGTTCGGCGCGAGGGGAGGCGTCTAGATGAGACATACAGCGAGATTACTATTGTGGTTTATTTTCAGATGAAGCTCGCCACTGTCTCTGCATTATCGCGCAGATAAAGGCGCAGCAGTTTTATCGTAATTGCTGGGCTCCGCTGCGACCGGGTATTTAGACCGTAATTCCAGCAACAATTCGCAAAGGTTCTTTTATTCTACGGGATCCACCTGGCACGCTCGGAAAACTACAGCGGTTCATGACTCGTAATTGAATTGCCATTTGAAGAAGGCGAACCTCGACAAAAGGAAATGTTTATTGGTACTGAAACGTTGACTTCCCTAAGAGCTTTATAATCCTGTTGTAAGTAGCTGTTATCTTCGAGTGTTCTTAAAATCCTCTTGTTATAAATGTAATTTCTAAACATGGTTCCAGTAGTAATTGGTTCGTTAAGGTGTCTAGGGCGATAACTAGGCTTAATGCTTGATTTTATGTGTGTAGTTGCAATTTGAAACTTTACCACAAATCCATTTGCATTAAATGCGAAACTTCTGTACACTACTGCTCATAATTTTAATAGCATCACTATATTTCGTCAGGGCTGGTTCGCACCATTGCGAACAACAAAAAATGTCAGCGATTAGCTTTCTGGTCAATAGACCCGTTAGATGTGCGCTAAGCAAGAGCAGGTACGAAAAAGAATTAAAATATATCAAAGATGTAGTGAGGTACAATTGTTTCTCTTCTACGGATGTCGACCGTATCTTAAGGAATGTCCAACACAAACAGCACATCAGAAATTCCACGACCTTGACATCAACAAACACCGGTAATAAGAAATTTATAACTCTTCCTTTTCACCCAACAGTAAAAGGGTTAAGTAAAATTTTCCGACAACTAAATATGAACGTGTCTTTTGTGTTAAAAAACAACTTAAAGAATCTCTTAGGGAATCCCAAAGATAAACCGGAGATGATAAAAAGGTCTGGAATATACCAAATCGCAGGCAATGATTGTGAGAAAGTTTATATTGGATAAACAAAAAGGAGTATCGAAGCGAGGTTCAAAGAACATATTAGACACTATCATTTCGATAAAACAGAACTGTCAAGCGGAGCAGAGCATATAGTAGAATCCGGATATAAAATTGATTTAAAAAATCTTAACCTTCTTAAAAACATAAACTCGTGTAGAGAATTAGACGCGTACGAAATGTCATTTATAAAAAAGGACAGAAACTTATTGAACAGAGAACCACCCCCATTGCATACTCGAGTCTGATGGATTTATTGCCCTAAGGCCCTGTTAAAGATACGGTTCGTTTTCGTTCCATCCTTGCCTGAAAATACAGATATCTGAGATCATCCATAGATTGTCATATGTTTTAAGAAATTTTTGAGACTGCGTAGAAAATAATTTACATGTGTGATACAGTTTTTACATTCAATCAGTAACACAGTTGACAATGGGAGTCGGCATGTTCTCCAAACGCTGCGTTCCGAATAATTAATAAATTTGTGGAGTTTACTGTTATACCTGTGAAGCATCACTATATGATTATGACTGTGGTTTTACGTATAACTCGCAGTGTAACAATATTCCTAAAACTGCAGAAGCTGTAAATCTGTCACCATCTATTTTAACGCGAAATCTTGGAAATTCTAATGAATGCGTTTACTTGAACACCTACAAGGGATTTCTACTTGTAAGAAATTATTTTGTGGGGAAAATCTTAACTCAAGCAACTTCTTCAGTGTTAAACGAAATTATACTATCTATAAGTAAGATATTTTACAAGTAGTAAATGATTCTCTTAATATCGATACGACTAGCTTCAAGATTGCACATGTGGCACCGTCCTACTAAAACCACATGTCGTCAAGAGCAATATTTTCCAATTGTATCGCGTGCAAGATGTGCCTTCAGAGAAATACGGCCCGATTATTCCTCCAGACCACAATACACACCAGACAATGCTACGTTTTGGATACGTTGCTTCATCATTGAAAATGCTTGTCCGCTCTTCTGTTTGCTCAAGGATCTAATTGGTGACTTTCTGATGGAGCGGAGTCCCCATAACACTTTTCAAGCCATTGCTTCGCTTGAACGGTATTTTTTCCCATCAAGGAGCAGTGAAAAATTAAAACACGAAATTGTTTTTGATCCATTGCTTAGAAAATAACAAAAGTAGCGTGACTCTTAGCACAATAACTCACAAACTAATGAATAGAATATCATGACATTTTAACAGCTGTCTTTTGAAGGTTAGTACTAACTGAGAGAAAGGTGACTGCAATAAAACTAGCGTCATCTATGTGTTAGGCCCGGGACTTTTCAGCCCATGGGTTATATACGTTGCGTGTCTGGAGCGGTCAATAAAGTTCATGGGTTTGTTTTCATCGATTGCTGATTTGAAGCAGTTATTACCAGACAATAATATGAAATAGAATTTATATCACAACTGCTTTCTTCGCTTGAGATTCAAGAACATTGAAGAGTTAGCAAGAGTTGCAGAGAAAGATTTTGAAGGGTTTAAAGTTTTACAAGAACATATTGAGATTTTATTTATCGTTAGAGAAAATGCTATAATTTAATGGATGAATTTAATCTTCGTAGTTATCTCATAATTATCCACCACTTAAATTCTTCACTCATGGTATTTACAACTCTTCCACTAACAGTTCGAAAAGCTTCCACGTTATTAATTCAGTTTTTTCGTCTTCGTAACGTCGACTTTCAGTATAATAAATATTTCCCGAGTGCCGAATCAATAAAACTAGTCTGAAAACTTTTTGCTAGAGTGACCTCGCACGCTACGTAAATAGCAGACGATCCCGCGTACAATATTAAAAGCGCATTGTAAATAAGGCGCCCCCGTTGTTCTTAATTGCGCGCTCGGACTTAAAATTCCGCGCATAGTATTGAAATTTGCGACAACCGGTTTCGCAGATGCTCAACGCTCGTGTAACAAAGGCGAATTTTCCCATTTCTTTACCGTTTTTAATTAGTCCCATCATTTATTTAAAAACAAATCCCATCCACTCTGTCTCCTTTTATTTCGCTCTACGTCTCTCCTTTCTACTACCATATCTTTTTTTTTTATTATCTGCTAATAATGAGGGCCATTATCGCATCATGAAACGAACGACTAAATTACTAATAAACCGGGTCCGTTGGAGAGAACGACCCGATTAACAATTCCTTTTGTCCTCTTTCCATTATTTTCAATAAATAATTCTTCTCCGATCCTTTTGAAAGCGATTTTCCCGTTTTACGAGCTCCCCGCTAAATGTTAAAGAGGCAGAACATCCAACTTCTGTTCGAAGTCGTAGATCCCTAGAGTAAACATTGACGTTTAAAATAAATGTTGACGTTTCGTTGTTAGGTCTGAATAATCAAGAATGTTATGTAAGGATTTATTAAATGGTAGACGGTGAAGGTTTAAAGTTGTAGGTACATTTGTAAAATTTAAATTCGGATAATTCGTGTAGGAGAGTAGATTATTAGATTCAAAGTAAATATGCCCAAACCGCGAGGTTACCATAGATCGCTTCACGCTGAGAAAATAGTACAAGGCTTTATGGCGTATATTAATCTTTTACGCCAATGATGTTAGTCTGAGTTAGTATGGTGATAATAACTAATTTATTTGTAGGGTACCTTCTCTATTTAACGGGGGGAGGGGGAAAATACTTTTTAACATATTTAAAATTCAAGATGACTTAAGCTCGTAAAGAAAATAAAGGAAATATCAAAAATAGGCCACTGTTATGCTAAACAATTCTTCTTCTTCTCATATCCTTATACTTTTTCAAGTGAGGATTCCCGGTTCTTTTTGTACCCATTTTCTTCACTCTCTTCCATTTCTTGCGATTGCTTTCATTTTTTCCAAGTTTTAACGTTTTTCTCCTTATTTCTTGTTATTATTGGTTCTTGTTTTGTTACTGTTATTTTTATAATATCTTCATTCTTGATCCTATCTCATCTTGTTTTCCCGGTATTCTTCTTGATGTTTAATTTCCATTGCATTTATCTTTACTTAATCTTTCTTCCGCGGTTCAGTTTTCACATGCATACATGTATTTTTTTATCTCTTTTTTCGTCGTCTCTCAGTATATGTGATTATTCTCTTCAATGTATTACCTCTATACTTAATTTCGTTGTTAACTCTATGGTCTGGGTTTTCGTTTTTCACCATTACCTTAGTTATACTCAAGTTTACTGCCATCTTTATGTTTTCTATTTCCTTCGTTCTTCATTAGCTTTTGCATTTTATTTTTAGAGTTTGCAATCAGGACTACATCATCTGTATGTAGTAAACTACTCACTCTCTTACAGGTTCTAGCTTTCTGTACCCTATGATTGTGCTGAGCTGTTCGGTTTGTGGTTTCACACGTTTGACTACTCTGTCTATCATTAGTACGAATAAGAGTGGACTTAGACTTTCACCTTGTTTTATTCCTTTTTTTTTTACTTTCTCACTGTCTTGTATGTACTTCTGGTGGTATCTAGCAGGGTTTTATGGATTTCCATATGCATTAAATTTTGCCATACCTCTCTTCTATCTGTCGTATCAAAGGCTGCTTTCAGATCGATGAACACTAGAAATATTTCTTCTACTTTTTGAATTTTTCCCTTTATTATCCACTTCTTTTTCTGTTTTTTTTTTTGTTGTTGGTTTAGTTCTTCTCTGTTTATCCTTTGCAAAACAATCTAAAGGTTGATAAATTTTCGTATGTAAAAGAAATAAAAATTATCGGACACTCCTTAAACAAATTTTATATAACACCAAAGACAAAATCGCTGTATCGACATGTATTGATTATAAAACCGGTAGAAACGACGCTGATGACGCCGGGTAGACAGAAATATGTCCGTGTGTTAGCGTTTTATGACTCTTCACATGTCTTTCTCGTGAATGATTTCACCAATACCATGAGAAAAGCTGTATTTACAGCGATTTTGTCTTTAGTGTTATTTTAATGACATTTCTTTAGACGTGTTTTAAATTTTATATAACAAAAAGTGTAATATGCTGATTACTAGATTTACATCGCCTACTTGTTTTTTCGGCAAGTTCTACACAAGAAACGTTACGAACCAACTACCAACAATTCTGCGAGGGAAGCTATAAGAGAAATAGAAGATAATCTGTTATATTTCGTACTACACGATTTAAATTTACTATAATACACAATTTAAGAGACATATTAACAATCAGAATCATTCCTTCTAGTTACGCATATTGTAATAGAATTTTCATTAAGGCCTTTGCTCTTCTCCTCGAAGAAAGACGAACTCATTCGATATTTACTACTTAGCACTTAAATTTTGCTTGCAGTTGTTTTCAAAATTGATGTTATTGTAAGACTGGGCTCCTAATTACTGTTGGAATTTAACAGTTTTGCAGTTATAATATCCAAATAAACTTCATTTGATATTCATTTCGCTCTTATTATCTCAAGATTTGCTAAAATCATATTTCTTTTACAAATCTCAAAATTAACTAGCCGTAGGTATTGCGTTGGATTCTTATCGAAAATTTAGTTCATGTGACATAACTTTTTATCTTGTATTAATATAATATTTTCCCACAAAATAGCATATTTTCTTATGAAAAAAATATATGTACAGTAATTCACAAGCAGAACTAGCAAAATCGAATTGAAGAATAGTGCGCTGGAATACATCGCCTTGTTAAAAGATTGACCAAAAGTAACAAACTAATCATCAATATTGCGAATGACGATTGCAAGGACTGTGTGAATGTACAATTCACAGGTATAGCAGTAAACTCCACTCACACAAATTTATTAATTATGCGGAACGCAGCGTTTCGAGAGCACGTGGGTTCTCATTGACAACCGTGTTACCGACTGAAAGTAAAAACTGTATCACACATGCAAATTATTTTCCACGCAGGCTCTAAAATTTCTAAAACACATGATAAATTTGTGTGAGTGGAGTTTACTGCTATACCTGTGAATCAATATTGCGGCTTTCAACTTATACAATGCATTTTAATTTCTTGACAATTAAAAGGAAGATAAAACGAGAAGAATTAGTTGACTCACCCCCGAATATTGTCCATTAATTAATCAATTACCTATTGGACAGTAAAAAAATGTTATACTATTAACATTTATAAATGATTATTTTGTTTTAGAGATATCCAAAAGTTAGTAAGTCATTTGGAAATTGTATATACACAGTTTCCAAAGATTTACTACGACGTTCAATGTAACATCGAAACCGTTTAGCAGATTCCGCACGTACGCAAAAAGTTGTTAAATTTCGACGAAACTCCGTTCCCGACGACGTTTCCACCCCCTCTTCCTAATTGTAATGGTAAGTTTCGGCATAAATTAGCCGTAAAATAATTGCTTCAGCTAGGAGAGCTTAATCTCGCAGATACTTTGTGTGGGAATTGACTCCTCTCGCAAGCTGAATCCTTAATCCGTACGAGCCCGGTACGTTTCGCCGGGCGAAGAGGTCGGCGGCGTGCGGTATCAGTCACAATCCGGTTCTTCGACCGAGCCCATTTACATAGTCGATTAAAAGGCTTAGCGCGATATAAAACAGATGCAGAGTAGGCTTAACGCTACTTCTTATTGCCGCAATTTACGAGACCAGTTGTGAATGGGGAACGGGAGGGACGTGGCTCGCTTCTTGAATGACCTTATATATATACGCACGGTATACATGCTGCGAACTGGTTGTGCGATTTCATAAAGCACGGACAGGCAGTAAGCGGCGGATAACAACGCGAACCATTCATTTTGCAATCTTTGCGGTGCCGTCTACTGGATACCATTACGCATTTCGATTCTTACACGCGTATGTGTGCGTGCGTGTGTATCTCGCGTGAGGTTCACCTCCTTTTTTTCATCGGTTTATTCCGTAGGTAGTCGTAGTATTGGGGCAATGAAATTGACACGAGTAACGAGTATATCTATGTACACGTATTTGTACATCCATCTATAGGTATAGTAAACCACAACCTGCCGCGAATTGTGCTATCAACACGATTGGTATTCGATTAGAAATAAAATCGAAAATGTAAATGATACTGTAAAGAAGATCGAGGTATTTTGAGACGATCAGACTTTTTCAGTTTAGTTCTTTAAGATAGTTTCTATAGTGGGCTTCGGTAAAAGTTCCGTATAAAGGGCATAACGAGTTAGGGATTTTAATGGATTCTAACGGAAAACTCACGTTTTCTTGTTTAGAGTGGCCTTCCTTCTTTTTAGGGGTTTAGCTTAAGATACCAAAAAAGAGCCATTTCTTGGTTATGTTTAGTGGTATATGAGTCATAGTGTACGAAATTTAGGTTGGTACTTATTGTGTTTGGGCTAAAACCTTCCAAAACAGATAGAAAATACTGATGAGTGGTAAAATTTGATTTGAATATTGGGGAATAATCTGTTCTATAATATTTATTATCCCATATTTTTTTATTTTTGTATATAACATAGGTAAATGGACTACTATTGTTTTGAAACTGTATTACATTATTGTGAAGTTCTTATAGTCTTTTTTCTATGGCTCCCATTACCGAAAACAATTATCAGGGAAAGAAAGGACAAAAAAAAATAAAGACAATAATTTTCTAGCGAATTTATATCCGCATCCGAAATACATGAAAGTTACGATAAATAAATGAATTAGTTTGGTTTTCAACGCAATTAACTAATTATTACTTCGGACAATACACAAATACTATACCGAAGTGGTAGTGAATTATAAGATACATTTAAATATTAACGTGATATTGTTAGCTGCATTCAAGTAACCCCACCCACCAATACGAAACATGTAAAATTAATATGATATATTGAGTCTACATTGTTGGTAACGTCAAGGCACTGATTCGTGTGGGTCATGCAAAGCAATTAGCACAAAAGCGCAAATAAAAATAGTTCTAAAATAGTAAAACATCAATTAATTAAAAATAATCATTCAAACAAAGCAACAAAAACATATTTCTAAAATAATAAGCAATTCATAAATTAATAAATAATCCTGGAAATAAGATACACTACAAAGTATTTTTGAAATAATAGATTTGAAAATAAATCTGCAAAATAAACAATATCCTAGCAAAAAAAAAAGATAATTCTGTAACATACTTTAAATACCCTAAGGAAAGCATCTAGGATTTTTCAATTAAAGATGTGCAAAGCTTTATTTTTAAATCGTAATAATAACACTAAGTGAGGAAAACCACAGAAAAACCTACACCCTGAGAAAGAACAATCCCGAGATTCGAACCCGGAACCTCCGGACTGATAGCCAAGCGCGCTAGACACTGAGACACCAACTCGATACAAATTTAATCCATATTAATGTATGATTTTAGGAAAAAAGAATATTCCTAATTGAAGAAACCAACACACTGCTCTGAACCGAAATAATAAGAAAAAAGGAAACCTGAAATTTATACTGAGCACTGCTGTCTAACAATGTACAACATTGTGTTTATCTACTATTCGAACTAGATTTGTTGGTCCCTCGATTTTCTGTTCACCAAGTAGTAATTTTTACGTAGCAACTGCTACAATAAATTCAGTTCTCCATTTCCTTATTATAGTCATGGCACGAAACCTTAATAGCATTTCCTAATATCGTGATATGAATTACAATACCGATACCGAATTGCTTAACATAAGCTGGCAGTTGTAAAACTTTGTATACTTTGTTCTTTGTTTTTATTGTTACACCCCACTCTATTTTATTGTATAGTTTATGATTTTGTTTTTCCTGCTACTTAAAGTTAAGTATTATCCAATAGTTGAATTGTAATCTAGTGGATAGTAAGACTACATTCCAAGTGGACTCTTTTCTACTTTATTCAAATGGAAATGGACAGTATTCTGCACACGCTTTAAGTGAAGACTCTTCTTTGCGTTTGAGCTATCCTTTGGACTACCTTTTTGTCACGATATTGAGGTAGGTATCCATATTTCATGAATGCTGTCGACTTGGTCGCTGTAATGAGCTAAACGCTCCCGAGATTGGCGACAAGTGTCGTTCCTGTCGAGCTTCCTCTCAGGTTCTAATGGTTTTGGTACTAATCGAACTGAAGGCTTGCTTACTCCCAAAACGTTCATGTAAGATTCCCCAAGTAACATTAATTTCACAATTTCTGTCGCTTTCGAGTAAGTTTTCTACGAAAATAATGCCCCTTAATTTACAAAGGCCATCCAGTGCGCCGATCATTTTCGAGTGATGTCCTTCCATCTCCAAAATCATTTACTTGGCGATGAGCAGTACTTTTAGGTTCTGCAGGTTTAATACCCTTTACACGGTTTAAGTTTTCACACCCTATCCTACACAAAAAATGGGAGACCAGAGGAATTAGATTAACCAATATTGCATGGGATAGTATGTAATTCAACTAGGAAACTTTTGGAAGTACTTGTATGAAAATAGATCGTTCTCGTTGAAGTTGAGTTACTCATCAAACTTTATATTATTTCTGCCATCCGTTTTGATGAGTAATGCTTATGATATTTGATGTGATAATCAAACATTATTGTGGTTTAAATTACAAAATTTACTGGTAGCGTTTCGAAACTTTCAATTTTTCAAGGCAAGATGGAATAGGTGTACGAGAGTCTAATTATTTTACAATTCCTTAGCAGAACTAACTATAAAACAAATAGTTTAAACAAGATACAATTAAGTTCATTACAAGGAAACTAAACTATCTAAATTACGCCTATAAATGTGCTTTCTCCTGATTCGATCAGCAGCTCATTACTACCAAGAAACGGAGCATTTGAGGTTGGTTTCAGATTTCATTATACATAATTCGCCTAATCTATCATTATCTAGCTTTTTAATTAATTATCTGGGCAAATATCGAAATTACTTTCGTATAGAAAGACATTACATCGCGTTTGTAGTATAGACATTTTCAAATCATGCCGAATAAAAAAATTGCTGTACGTTATGCAATGTATTTCGCCTGGAATATCAGTGATCGATACCCGGAGCATTTTCCAATTTCATATTCAGTCCTTTACGGAACATATTTTAATCGGATATTTCCCGGTACGCGTAGCAGTTTCCTATTACAAGTACACGCTGTACCACCGCTACTACTACTACTACTACTAGTACAACTACAAGTTCGCGAACATTATCGCAACCTGCGCTTTTATGATTATGAGCGTCTGCTGCCGGAGTCTTGCGTTATTTGGCCCGTAAATTTTCGGAATGATGTGCGCTCCTATTTAATAACAGGTCCGGCTTTTTTCCTCTTCTATTCAGTAATCGGGAAGCTGAAGACTAGACGGAATAGAATTTAATTTCATTGAAACGTCGTTTTTTTAACCGCGAAAGGGGAGAAGGTCAAAAAAGTAATTTCGACATATCGTTCATTCGAACCAATAGCGGTGCTGGTATATGCCGTAGCCGAGAGCCGGACCTTTAAAGGTTTCTCAGTTATTACAACGTGAGTTCTAATACGCTCTAATTGTGAGTATCGCTGTTGGATACATTTTTTAATTAGTTTTCTTTGATCTTATTTATTTAGTAGGCTTAATCACTAATAGATATTTTAAATGATGTACTCGGTGTGAGAAGGTACACATAGGATATTAAATAAAGTAAATTATAATAATTCTTTGTACAAAAAAAACAGAAAATAATTCTTCTGTATTGCTTTATTAATAACCGTTGATATAATAACGGCAGTTGTTATCTTGGGAATGCATACCTATTGACTTTTACATTACCAATTTCGTTTTATCGCTGCTTTCCAATACTTCTTTTAATATCTTTCATTAGCTTTTCTTTAGCAATTTATTTTCCCAACGACACCATGTTTCTTAAAACATTCCTTGCTCATTTTATTCGATTTAGGTCCCGAACATTTCCTGGCCAATATATTAACGCCAAATTTTCTAGGTTTAAATAAATTGTAATAGATTGTGGTCTGTGACACAGAACATTGTCATGAATAAATGTATATGAGCTGTTAGTTCCATTTAACCTTTTCATATATATGGTAATAAATAATGTTTTTAAAGTCTTTTGTATTGTTTTTGGTCCAGAATCTCCTTTACAAAATACAGTAGCTCTGGAACTTGTGTTACAGTGCACCACCACAAATCATAACAAAAGGTGGAAGGTTTACTGTTTTAATAATTGTAACAATAGTATCACTTTATTGTCCAACAGAAATGAGCGCAATTACAGGACACAAATGACGATTACATTTAATCCACAACCAACATATAACGCAGGTTAACATAAGTGAAGACATACATATTATAATATGCAGAACCACTACAGTAACCACAGGATTACTCAAACACAAGGCACTTATTTCCATATTGACACAAAACGTAGACAGATGAGCACGAAAAACCATTAATCCTAGCTGTAGGTAAATAAAATAGAACCGTTGAACAAGCTGCCAATCGGGTAACGTTGTAGTAAACTTTTACGGTGAATTATGGTCTATTTTTACCATTGTTTAATAACTTGGCGAGAAATTTAGCACACTGTTTTTCTATTTAGTCAACATCGGCTACAAATTAAGTTGTTCCATAATGTTATTAACCCTAGAACACCAGGATAACTTGTTACCCCATTATGTTAAATACACTAGAATATATATGTATATATATATATATATATATGATTATTTATTTTGAAAATTTGATACAACCTTATTTGAAAATATTAGGACGATCTCTACTACTCAACTAGGAAAAATGATGCCGACAGTTTCAAATTTTGCCGGGGTATCTAATTACCCTAGTATGCGTTCTAGGATTAAGATTAGAACCACGTGCATACCTGTTATTTTACAAACAGCGATCTTCAAAAGTCTACGTTAAATTTGTTCCGGATTTTGCAAATGGGTGAAATAAATTAAAAACTAGATTAAGCTAAAGTATTCAAGTTTGCACCATCAACTGTGCAGCTCTTGTACTTTTTAGTCCAAAATTAACGAACTTTCTTCAAGCACTCTGTTAATTTTGTCTTTACTGGATAGCTATGTTCTAGTCTGGCTACATTCGGATGTTTTCGAACTCTTTGAATACTGGTTACGTTCAGGTATCTTCGAACTCTTCAAATACTGGTTACGTTCAGGTGTCTTTCAAATTTTCAGTGGGCTATGTTCAGATCCAATTCTCTCACGATGTAAAGAGTGTTTCTGTTTTTATAATTCTGCGGTCACCCCGAATTCTGGCTATTTTTTCATGCCACAATATTGCCGCGAGGTATCCGTTCAAGAAATACTTTCTTGAAACCATTCTGCAATTCTCGTTACAGTTTGATGGGAAACATCTAGATGCCATGATGTTCTTTTTACCCGTAAAGGGAGCGATTGAAAAAAACTCTTATCACAAAATAAAATGAAAAAATTGACGACACAGGATGACAAGATGTTTATTTTAATTTTTGAACACACTAAATACATTATGTTCACTGTACGGTAGTCGAAGATAAACTACTTTATAGCTTTATGAGGAAG
This sequence comes from Trypoxylus dichotomus, assembly GCA_023509865.1. Lineage (NCBI taxonomy): Eukaryota > Metazoa > Arthropoda > Insecta > Coleoptera > Scarabaeidae > Trypoxylus > Trypoxylus dichotomus. Next base: position 50,634,683 of record CM042079.1, on the reverse strand, counting down.
TAGTATTTAATTATGTCTGTTTAAATGAAAATAAGATTTCCTAAATTATTCGAGGTGGCATTGACCAACAATTAGGGACTCTGTGTTAGAAAAAGAATTACCATATTTCTAACCTAAAAGTTAATAAAATGCGATGAGGGAGTCACCCAGTACAGGAAGTGTATGTTGAAAAGTTTCCTTTTGGCCATAAAATTCCTTGCAAATACTTTGTGACAGCTTCAATTTCAACTTTACCAAGTTTTGAATAAACATGAGCGCTACACATTATGAATGAAATATCATTCTCGCACTTTGATCCCTCAGACTTAGCATGATGTATGTACTATAATTTAACATCATTGCAAGCTTGAGGCATCATTCACTTTCTTTAGTTTAGCAGTCCATAAACTGCTTGGGAGAAGGTTAGGAAACCGTATCTAGTTGTGTCGTGTTCTGGACGGCATCCAGTTATATAGCTTTGGCGCTAGGTATTTTTTGGAAATATCGCTTCGTTGAGGGCATAGCGCAAATTATTAGCTTTCCTTGTTTTTTGTGTTATCTCCAGATCAATTTTTACACCATGCGTAATTATGCTTCCCCAACATTCGTGAGTTGTGATTCTTTTCATAAGTTTCCTGTTTATTTCTATGGTTCTATTATTCTAATGCTATTGTCTGGTACTTATTACCATCATTATACACTCTCCTACATTTATTTTCATTTATATTCTTTCACTTTCAACTTGCATACCATATATTTATACTAAAAATGGCATATAAATATATTTACAACGGAGTGAAATAAAATGTGTAGATAGATTTTTTTTGATTCATGTTTTTTACCTTTAGAATCATAGGAGACACAGTATAAAATATAGATTAATGAAAATATATTCCAGTTGCTAGAAATTAGCGTTCGCATACAAGCTGAATGTTTGTTTTTCTAAAGCGGATTTTAGAATGATCTAATTTAGGATTTGTTATGATGTTACATCTCCAGTTCTATTGATAAAAACTCGTGTAAATATTATGAAATGTTCTAAATACTCTCGCGGAGTTCTATTCTTAAAATTTTCTTTTCTTGCAACAATATTGGACGTATACACGTATTGACGTTGTACTGTACATAAGATTTCCGTGTATTTTCCAGACGATTATTTTACTTGACATCTTTACTTGATCAAGCTTGCTTGTTATTTTACAGATACACGGTTCGCACATTTGATCGTTTGAGAGAAAAACAAGCTATAACAGCAATATATTAGTATAATTGATTTCTTTTTTTTTTTCTAATGTTTGTTCTAATGTTTTTCTTCCTATTGACACAGACACTAAATACGTTTTCACATATGCCGTGTGTAGTGTACTTTTGTTTCCTATCAAAAAGGTGTCAGCCTATTATTCTTACCTTTTATTTCTTTTATCTCCTTCCTTTTGATTCTTCGTAATCTCTTTATTCTTGTCCAAAATGTTCTATTGTCTACTTACTGCTATACGTTTCTGTTATCTGTTCCCCAAACCCACTCCATGACTTCTTTTTGTCTTCCTTTATACTTCTCTTTACTAGGATTCTCTTCCTACTATAATCTTATCTTTATCTTTTACCTTTTTTTGTTTGCATGTTTGCAATTTTTTCCAAGCAGTTTTTTCTTTCACCATCTTCTTTATTTTATTGTTCCACCGATTCATTATCGTCACGCGTTTATTAAACATGACGAATGGTCAAAGTTATTTATAATACTCTTCATTTATTACATGTATGGGGTTACCTAAGCAACATAGCATTTTTAGAATTGAAATACAGTTTTGCAGATAACTTAAGGTCTATACTTTGTCCATGTTCCAATTAAATATATGTTTAACATAATGTATCACAACTCATAACTAATTAGAAGAAATATAACATAACACATGGGCTGAAAACTCAAGGGCCTAACAAAGAAAACACGGTTTTTTGGTTCAAAATTAGCTTTATTCATCAACGTAATCTCCATCAAGAGCAACGCAATCATTCCAGCGCCGCTCTAATATTTCAATACCACTTTTGTAGAACGATTTATCTTTTGCCTCAAAATAGGCCTCAGTTTCAGCGATAATCTCTTCATTCGTGCGAAATTTCTTACCGGCGAGCATTTTTTTGAGATCTGCGAACAGCCAGTAGTCGCTGGGAACCAAATCTGGCGAATACGGTGGATGTGGGAGCAATTCGAAGTTCAATTCATGTAGTTTTGCCAATGTTTTGATTGACTTGTGACACGGTGCGTCGTCTTGATCAAACAACATTTTTTTCTTTGCCATATGCGGTCGTTTCTTTGCAATTTCGGTCTTCAAACGCTCCAATAACGCTATATAATATTCACTATTGATGGTATTTCCTTTCCCAAGATAGTCGATGAATATTAGACCACGCACATCCCAAAATACCGAGGCCATAACCTTTCCAGCCGATTGTTGTGCTTTCGGGCGCTTTGGACGAGGTTCACCAGTTGCTGTCCACTCAGATGACGATCGTTTTGATTCCGGAATGAAGTAATGGATCCATGTTTCATCCATTGTCACATATCGACGCAAACATTCCGGTTTGTTACGTCTAAACATAGTCAAACACTGCTCAGAATCATCAACACTTTCTTGTTTTTGGTCAACAGTGAGCAAACGCGGCTCCCACTTTGAACAGAGCTTTCTCATAGTCAAATGCTCATGCAATATAAAGCCAATACGTTCTTTTGATATCTTTACCATGTCAGCTAACTCACGCAACTTCACTTTTCGATCATTCAAAACGATTTTGTGGATTTTTTTGATGTTTTCTGGTGTTACCGCCACATTTGGACGTCCACTGCGTTCTGCATCATCGGTGTCTCTACGACCACGTTTGAAGTCAGCAAACCAACGTTTAATTGTTGTTTCTGATGGAGCGGAATCCCCATACTGAATAGAATATCATGAAATTTTAACAGCTGTCTTTTGAAGGTTAGTACTAACTGAGAGAAAGGTGACTGCAATAAAACTAGCGTCATCTATGTGTTAGGTCCGGGACTTTTCAGCCCATGTGTTAAGTGATAATAAAGCATTTATTCAGAAGTTGTGAAGTTCAAAAGAGACAAGATTATAAATATTAAAAATGCGTTGCAAAGAGTAGCTAAAATTAACAAACAATTAATAGCGGAAGTAGACCTTATTGACATGTAGGATGAGAGTACAGTACAGACTGTTTTTAAATCTACTAAGTTTAGATTAGTGAAAAGCTAACGCAAAAGTAAAAGATGCTCTTCGTTTTTTTTTTTAATTTCCTGCAAGATCCTGTGTAAATTCAAGACAGACATAGCATTAAGCTTCATTAATACGCAATTACTTTTATCTTTGAAGGCTGTTAAGTACCGTAGTTAAATTTGAGCTTATTCAACAAGAACATTAGGCGTTTATCATATAACATGAGTATAGTTACCTTTCTTTTTTATTTTAACCCGTACACTAGACCACATACTCCTGAGCATTTCAGAAAGTTTTCGTAAAGCACACAAAATTCGGATTGCGCTTTCTAACTTCGCTCTAACTAAAACCAACTTAGCGAATACCCTTTTGGCGAAGATGGAAGAAGAGGAGGCGACTTGGAAAGCTCGCTATAAATAAGCGCTTTCCAGATTAGATGGATAAAGCTGAGACGTTTGTGCGGACTACGTGAGCTTCTAGTTTACGACTTAAACACTGCGCGTATGTGTGTACGTAGTTGGAGAACATGGTGTACGGAGACGTGCATGCGGTTATGTAGGTGTGTTTGTTAAGTATATAAGGCGGTCGTGCGTGTACAAAGTACATAGGTACCACGAGCTCGTGCTAGCGTTGATTTATTAAAGGTAACGCTATTAATAGAGGACTAACATGTGAACAGACCTTTTACTTTTGTGTATATACAAATATCAATTATTGTTGTTGGCGCGGCTTAATTTACGCGTTATCGTTAACGTCCCGGGCAGGTAAAGCTGTTCAGTTTGTCGTGGAATTGATTAGCTTAATTATCAAATGTGTTTATTTAACTTGCTAGGTAGTATGTCGATAATTTGTATTCATGACTAAGGTACAAGATTACACGAATTCCTTGACGAAATAAAATGGAAAATGACATGCACTTTTGTGTATAAAACGTTGATTAATGTAGATTAAATGTATTGTCCGGTCAAAGTAATAAAAATAATTTGGTTAATCAACTTTAGGATTAAGTATAACCATTGTGGTGAATAACATTTCCTAAAAGGATGATATCCCAAAGCTACATTTAAATAATGAATTAAAATAACTAGGTTAAAAGATTAAGCATGGAATGGACAACATTTTAGGCGGTTTCGAACTATGTACTATATCTTGTACAAAACCAAAACCTGTATCTATACACAGATAAGAATTTTTTCGTATGAAGTTTAAAATGTAACTGATAAAAGACGAATTAAAATTGCGAACAAATTTAGTTAAAGTAATGGTTTACAATAAAAATTATGCTGGGAAATGTTGTTTATTAACGAGATGGAAGGAGAAAACCTTAAAGTTTGGAACATTTCTATGAATTAACTGTTAAAATTCACTAATAATTTCCTTGCATCTTACCAACATTTTAAATTCTTGAAATAATATCAGTCAAGATAGGATTTGAAACCACGACCTCTGCGGTACCCGCGCAACGTGTTACCAACTGCACTACGAGACTGACTTTAATTTTTGAACTGAAAAGGTCTCTCAGGGCACATGAATGTTGTAGATAGAGGATGTTGTATTCAAGCGCCACCCTCTTATGCTACAACCGATCACAGTAAAATGGAAAAGAAATTAACTCAAGTCGTTAATATTTAACATCTTTTATTGATTTTAAAGCATTTTCAATTGTACAGGGTATTCTAAAGGTGTACAGCAAGTCATACCTTCTGCTACTAATACCAAAGCCATCTATATATTCTATCCATATATTCTATTAAGAAAAACTGTCATTAATTAGAGTAAATTGCATAAGTTATTATGCCCTAATGTTAATAATTAATACAAATCTAAATAATAATAATAATAATAATAATAATAATAATAATAATCCTTTATTGCCCAACAGCCCAGGGGCCAATTACAGGACAAATTACAATACAATTCTTATATAAAATAAAATAAAATAATTCAAATCGTGTTGCCTACAATAATAATACAATAATAATGAAACAAAAAAAAAAAAAGAAAGACTCACAAAAATGGCTCTAGATCCCGTTTGTTTGCGTTCCTCACCATGTGACTGAGGGGTGCCTTAAGCAAAATGTTGGTATTAGCTCTAGGTACTTGAAATGTATTAAAGTAGCGAGTATGATGAGTAGGTACGGTAAAGTTTATTTGCGCCAGAAGGGCTGGCGAGTCGACAGTATTTTTCAGGATCCTGCAAAGAAACTCCACACTGTTACGCTCGCGGATTACATGTGATCATAAATCCATAGTATTCATAATAATGAATAAATTAATTTAATGCGTATTTGAGTTATGTATTTATGATTTGCTATGGTAATGAAAGTCATCAAAAAATGCTTAAAGCATAAAATATTTTCCCACCAAGAACAACGAATGAATGCAAAAGCATCACATTGAAAGAAATGGAGTGGAAATGGAAGATCTTGGTTTGAAAAGGCAAAACTCATGGGATGTTCGAATGGCCCAGGTCGATTCTCTAACCACGTCAGAAAATCATCCATTAAATCCCTTCCAAATTCGAAGTTCCATAGATGTCCAGTGGTTGAACCATACCCGATGTTTTCTTTAGTATTGTTAGTATTTAAAAATCTTTATTGGATGCAACCTCTTTCCTAAAAGACTTTGGACAGTGACCTGTCCATGAGTCTAAAGTGTAAGACGCTTTGGCCCAATGCTTGATAAGTAAATATTAAGAGATCAATTGTTAAATAAATCAGTGGTTAATTTACATGAAAATGAGGCTTGAATAACAACGTTTGCAGGTCGAAGTAGGGTTTGTTGTACCTGGGGTCTAAACCTGTAACCAGGTTCTTTTAGTACTATCAGTAGTGGAGCCTTAAGTATACCAGATACAGATATTATTATATTATAGGACTGTGTTACATGCAATTGTAACACCGCCTTTATATACGATTTCTGCTTACTTTTGCATTCGCCGAGTAGATATATATGTAAATGTTGTAATATAAAACCACAACGTTATCTGTATTATATACTTGTTTTTCTATACCTTACCAAAAAAAGCAACTTTGTGGTATATTATCAAAATATCGAAAATCGAACAAATACTGCAAATATCAAAATATACATATCCCTAAAATTGGTATTAAAAACCTTATTATATTAATACCTTAGCTATGAGTTTTCAAATAATTGGATGTGGTTTGCAAATATTTCGTTTTAAAGAAATGTGATATTTTTGAATATTTACAATAACAAACATCCACACACTGCAATGTGTCAATTTTGTCGGGTTTTACTTATAACCAGTTAGACTAACAACAGATGTATTTGATACCATATCAATTGATGATTGCAGTTATGCACTTCAATAAAGTTTAATTAATGCCAAGCAAATGGAATTGCCTAACCTGTATGAAGTGGGATTATATATTTCCCTTTTCTGATGTATGTGTATGTAGTACATGCGTAACTTATAATATAAGTTCTTCAGTTAATATCACCTTAGGAAGACCCTGTATAATGGAAAATGCTTTAAAATCAATAAAGCATGTTAAAGATGAACAACTTCTGTTAATTCCTTTTCCACATTACTAAAATCAGCTTTAACCTAATAGGGTGGTGCTTAAATGCAACGCCCTGTATATACCACATTCACGTGCCCTCAAAGAGACCTTTCGGTAAGGTACAATATTTGTACTTAAATTTTTGTTCTGTCTATTTTCGGTCAAGTATTAAAGGAAACTGAAAATCTGTTAATTTTCAAAGGGGTGTTTCGCCCCCTCAAAGTGAATTTCAGCACGAACAAAAAATTCCTATCTTCAAATTCTTTCCATGTAAGTAACGTGGCAAAATGGATTCTGATCCCGAATGCCAAAAGAGATCGATTTTGCAATGCAATACAATGTTTATATTTTCTTTCATTAAATGCGACTCGCATATAAATATTTTTATTGAATTTTCCAATTCGATTCGCCAGTTTGTACTTGCCACTTACTACAGTTGTTGACAATAAAGTATTGTTTATATTGCAATATATTGCGTTTGAAGTAGGTTGTCAGTAAACGCATTTATCGATATCTTATGTAAATCTATCTAATTCGATAATAAATAAACAAATCGATCGGGCGATACAGAAGAAAAGAATTATTTATTTACGTTCGTACGCCAATGGTACAGCATTGACCGCTTTTAATCGAGATCGCCGTATTAATTACGCTCGCTGCACAAACCATCGCCATCAATAAACGTATATGCGCGTAATATATACAATACGTACAGATATATGTACTCTTAACTACTACTTTTCGTTGCGCAAAATCGTATAAATATTTATATATATTTGCATAATGCTCTTCTAGACCAGCAGCAGCAAACTATAGCGTATAACTGTAAAGCGTGCAAGCCGATTTTACCGTTACCCCATGTACCCGAGTCGCATTTCGAATATAAGAAATTAGTTACACCGATGGAACGTAAAATCTATGAAATAGCGAACTGAATTTAATAAACCGAAATGTAACTATGCAATGACAAATACCGGTTGACGATGTTATCGCAATAACGTTACAATAATTACTCCGTATACAATAATAATGTCGGTATTAGATGGGCTAGTTTTGCAATCTCGAAAAACGTGATCGAATAATTTAGTCCGCAAATGTGAATGTACTGAAGTCGTGTATGAAGTGGAGCGGGAGAAGCAGGGGGGAAGTATTTAAGATTCAAATTAGTGGAATACATCATTTGTAAACCGTAGACATCTTGCGATCTCATTTTTCTAAATCGCGATTAATTTACTAAATTACACTCTGCAGTTTTTTCTTTTAAGTAATATACGGAAATTACGGTGGACTATTCAAGCATATTAAAGGACTATGTACGAGGGCGACCTGAAATGTTTCCGGAATCGACAAGAAAAACAAAGGTATTGGTGTGGTTTCTTATTTTTATTTTTCGATGTAGTCTTTTTCAAAAGGTGCTCCAGTCTCTTCAATGATGTTTCAAGATCTGCAAAATAGCCATCTGTAGCGGCGATGACCTCATCGTTTGAGGCAAATCTCTTTTCTCCCAGTGATTTTTTCAGGTTTGGGAAAAAGTCACTAGGGAGTAGGTCTGGTGAATATACAGGGCAAGAGACTAATCCGTAGCGCAACTTATTTGGACACGACGATGCAGGATGAATGAGCCGGTGCATTGTTCTGCCTTCAATACTGCATCGAAAATACTTGCCACCATTGCTCACGCATTTGTTATATCGAAAAACCTATTTTTATATACCTCCTTCATAAAAAGATACCGCCAGTGAATACAGACACTACGAAACACCGTCTTTTATGTCGTTGTCTCTGTCAAAGCGCCTCCCTCCAAAATGATGCTTCAAATTCAAGGATAAGTGTGAGGGTGTGAGATCTGGGTTGTACGGGCGGTACAACTGCTCCCAACCGAATTGTTCAATAGGCTTTCGAATAACACCAGCAGAATGTGGGCACGTGTTGCCATGAAGCAACACAATGCCTTAATTGAGCCTTCCACATCTTTTGTGTTGAATTGCCCGCTGAAGATTTCTCAATGTTTCACACTATCTTGATGGTTTACTCTCGAACGACTAAAATGCCCTATCTGTCCTAGAACACGGTGCACATGATTTTTCGTGCTAACAAGGTTGTTTTGAGTTTTGGTTTTTTTGGGAATTATGAGGACCTCCACTTCATCGACTGTTGTCTTAATTCTGGAGTGACATAACAAATCCAAGTTTCATCACCGGTTAGAATACTGTTTAAAAATTCATCTCCCTGAACATTGTACCGAGTAAAAAATGTCAAAGGACTGCCAAGTTGCTTTGTTTTTGCGGACATTTAAACGATTTGTGACAACTTCTTATTATTTACCGCCTGTTTTCACAAATTTTCTCATCAACATTTTCTACCAAACCATAATTGACAATCGCGCACTCCGTACTTTGTTATTAACATTAATTCATCCACCATAAAATTGTTTAATCCGCTTTCTCACTGTTCCATCTGTTATTACATTTTCAGCATAAATTTCTACAAGTTGGCGATGAATTTCAGTTAGCTTAATATTCTTTGCGTTCAGAAATCGAACAGAATGCACATCACAGCCGGCGGTATCAGAAATTGTCCTAAACATATTGAACGACCACTAAGGAATGTAAATGCAACACAATCCAGTTGCAGTGGCGTCAGCGGAGAGACTGAGAACCAGAGATATACGTGTGCATGCAAACTTGGTTGGCATTAATATTTTCCACATTTTCAAACCACAATGTGTTGTATTTCTTAGGCATCAAATACGAAGATTGAGTCTTCCACGGTAGGAAAATTAACATTCCAAATATTTGGAAAACGAAGAGATATGCATCCCGTTCATTATAGGCACTAATACTAGGACATCCATGGAGGTAATAATTTTAACAACCCTTCGTTGTCTTCTAGAAAACATGACCATAACACTAATTCACTTTTCAAAGGAATAAATCTTAAACTTTACGAAATCTCTAAAGTTTACTAACCGTTTAGAGAAACTAATTTCGTTTAATAATTTAATTAATTCCGGGCATCCTACGATAATCTAATTATGTAATTATATAAGATGGCCTAGTTAATATAAAATATTACACAACCCTGTAATTATTGTCGTCTTTACGAATTCAATGACGTAACTTCCTACGCAAATCGATTTCAGAATAGACGACAGAAGCTAGGCGATATCCTTTCCGTCGACGCATCTGCTCGACAGGTTATAAACAATACACACCAGCTTAAAGGGGTCACACTTGTACTAAACATAATGTAATAATATACCGATTGTCACGTAAGTTTATATAAGCCGTAATAATTTCTATAATTTATACGAATTCCCTCGTGTTGTAGAGCCGTCCTTTATTCAACGTAATTTCCTTGGAATCTCTCTGTTTGCTAGAAAAGGAAAACGTATTTCTTTATAGATAGTTATAGTATAAAGTGAATGCGTAGGCTTTCACGGCCATAGTTAATAATAAATGAACTACTTCCGGAATTGGACCGTGTCATGATGAGATATATCGGAGATTTTTCTGGGATTTGGTTTCTTCATGCGTTGGATATGAACGGGGAGGTTTGGCCTTGATGAGGCATTTGGCTGTTTCGAACCGGACTTGGCGTATAGAAGACTGCACTTCACAGCAATAATACTCTCCTTGGGAATAGTTTTGGGGGATATAGTATAATTTAGTCCTTTGGCAAGCGCTAGTTCTTCGTTAGCGGATAGAGATCTAGAAGACAGGTTCACAACTATCTTGAATTTTTGACATGGACGAGGTTTAGAGGAAATCGTTTGGAATTTGCGTCGGTGATTTTCCGTCATTTTTTAAACGTGATTTGGGACTGAATATAGGAGATTTTGTCAAATAAGGACCAGTCCTCAGAAGAAATGACAGATGAAAGTTGTAAATGGAATTGAAGAAGCGATCGGGAAATGATATCAGGATTATGAAGAATTCATCCGAAGTCCATTAAATCAAGTTTCTGCACCAAAATGCCGTGGTCTACACTATTAATTGAATTCTAAAAATGTGTATCTGTCAGAAACTATATACCGAAAATGGAGGAGACTATACTATTACATATTTCATCAAAAAATACACATCTACGTTTGCCTACATTAAACCAGTTTATTTAAAGCTTCGGTAATTGGAGTGGTCAAACCATATTTTTGATTATTCCTTTTTCTTGTGTCTGTTGTAAAAGGTTTTTGCAGAGCTTGAACGAGTTCTTGGGAGCACTACGACTGCATCATATTAGGCATTTTATAGTTATATTGCCATGATATTGATTTTTAAAAATTTTCCTATTTCTCGACAGGTAATGTTAATCTTGTGAGTGATAGTGTATGTAGTTATGAATATGTAAGCTTCCACGGCCGGAGTCAGTAATAAGCAAACTATTTCCGGAATTGAACCGTGTCAGAGATGAGATATAAAAAATGAAATAAGAATAAGACAAAAAAAGAAATAAAAGGAAAAACAAAAAGAAAAGGAAAAGATAAAAAAAGAAAGAGAGGGTGAAAAAGTAAAAGGTGAAATAAAATAAGAGAAGGAAAGTGGAAAGAGAGACAAAAAAAGAAAGAAAAAGGAAAGAAAAAGAGGCAACGTTACCGTGCCACTTTGGTTTCCCTGTTTTCTCCTGAAGAAGCTTCCTACGACGAAGACGAAACGTCGAATTCCCACTTTTCTTTTTCTTTCTCTCTTCCTTTTTTCTGTCTCCCTTTTCCTAGTCTTTTTTCACCCCCTCTTTTTTTTCATTTTTTTCTTTTCTTTTTCTCTCTTTTTATTTATTTTTTCTTCTTACTCTTATTTCATTTTTTACATCTCATCATGACACGGTCTAATTTCGAAAATAATTCGCTCATAAGTATATGTAGTTGCCACTTGTTGCGCTGTTTTAAGCTTCTAAAACTAACCAAACTTCCACAAAATCTAGTACGATACATAATGCAAGTTTATTGAGCATTTGCCTATTGTTACCCATTTTACGATATTATTGACATCAATAACGCGAACAAGTGCTTCATAACTGCGTATTCCAATGATGAAAAAAGTCAACACTAGATATACACATGTACGTACAGAATAGTTTCATTTCTTTGTATTCCGACACATTGAAACGTCAACGCTAACGCAGTAATTTAATAACAGCACGTTTCGCGGTTAATAAATATTGATACTCGAACCGTCCATGCACGTAGAGGTACTTGCGTGTTTTTGAATCGAAGGAAAAATGCAATAGCGATTTGTAATTTAGGTCACACTCATGTTTATTGAAGCCTTTATTAATAAACTTTGCTATATTTATGGTGAACTTTTCGCTGGTTTGCTGCGCGCGTTGTTAACTGAATTTATTGGTTCTTCGGTACAAATAAACAAGCTCTTTCTAATACAAATTCCATGTTCTCCGAGTGCTTTATTGCAGTGTTGGTATGTTGTATATCAGTTATTGGCGTAGGTGAGTTTTCTTCGCGGCAATGCAATAATTCTTCAAGATGAATTGGAATTTGTTACATACGCATTTACCAGATATTAAATGTGACGATAAGATCTTTCCACGGTTGGTCGTAAAATTATTCCAACTGTAACTTAGACATGCAGCATATATTTTGACTTAATCACTAGCTTCGTTATAAATACGCAAGTGATGAATATTAATATTGGTTCTTATTTGTTTGATTGATATTATATAAAATAAAATAAATATAAATATAATATAATTATAATTATATTAGATTAAACACTTCAATTCCCTTTAGAAACACACGTATTGTTATGAAACTACTACCGTTCAAACGTATTTGGGTACTCATAGATTTAGAAGAAAAGTCTAAAAGCACTAGCGAAAAAGTGAACATATTATAATGATATGAATTATTGTCTATTAATTATCAATGATTTTTTTCTAAATTTTACTAGTTTACCTATTCCAGATATTTTCTTCTCACTGTTTGCTGCACGTCGTTATTTTTTTATTATGGTTGATGTTATAAGTTGGAGGCAAAGTACCATTGGTACTCCCCTTTTCTCATATAACTTTTTAATTTACAAAGATCTTCGAATATATCCAGTTATAATATGTATCAGCTGATGCTAAAAATAAAATCTAGAAGTTCCGGACACATTTACTGGAAGCCGAAGACCAGTACACTTAAAGGGCGAGAAATCACGTGCGAGTACGATTTCAAAAATTAATGACGTCAAATCTTTCATAAATTCCTCCGCATTATTTGTCTCTCATTTTGTTTCACATTTCAATTAGAATATTTAAAATTTAGCTAGACGAGAGATTGCCTTAGGTATTCTGTAAACAAAAAAATATTTTGTCATAAAAGCGATATTTGTCGATTTGTTAATATATTTATTTTTACAACCTTATATTTGGTTATTTTAATTTAAAAACAAAAAAAACAAAATTTAAATCAAAGAACCCGTTTTAAAAATTAAGGAGCCTGAGATTTTTCACCACAATATATTTATTATTTACATATACCATATGTACATAGCTATGGTCCATTCATTTCAAGAATATAGCGTTTGGCAAGAGACGCTAATATTTTCGACGATTACTACTGGCAGATACCTAAGGCAAAATTACACACTACAAAAAGGTTGTCTGTATACACGAAGGTTATGTTGAATAAAATGAAAATTTGCCGATCACTATTACTATGTCTTTGTAATGTCAAATTTCGTCATTCGTTTTGGTTATCTATTTGGTTACTTGTGTTTCTCGTTATATTATTATTTGTATAGTACATTCCATTCAAAATTGATTTTGTATTTGACTTGTTATAATACAACTGATATTTTACTTTCAAATCACCCGCTATTATTTAATCGTGTTAAGTTTTGGCAGTGTAATACGGACGCCAATACCAACGCTATATACTACACTCTTAAAGTGAATGGACTATAATTACATATTTGGCAGTAGAATTATATTTAAACTATTGGAAGCCTCTCTTTCAAAGGTTACGTAACAATAAAGCTAAGCAAACCATTAAAAAGCTTCTCTTCATTTCAATATTACCAATAACGAAATGCACATAAAGTAATAGTTAAGCTGCTTATAAATGAGCTTGTCTAATACCTTTTCAAAAGAAGAAGTCAACTTATCAACCATTCTGTATATATTCAATAGTTCTAGTAATAATAAATAATATAATTCAGAGGAAATTTCCAATACTCTTCCAGAGTCATATTCCCTGGTAACTTATGCAAAATTACTTTCTAAAAACAGAATTCATGTGTTTTTACTGATATTAGATTGGTTTATCAGCATTAATTAAGAGATTAGAAGATTATTTACAAGGAAATATTAAAAGATTAGTTGCATAAACACAGGATTTTCGAAAATATTCGAACGCTTCGGTCTAAAAACTAATTCCCTGCAGTAAATCACGCAAACCCTGACAGATTAGTTGTTTACCTTGCCGAGTTTCTAACGTGCAACTATGTATATGCATGGATTAAGAAGTTTTTTTTAGTATTAGAGATTATTGTAGGAAACCACAAAATATGCAAGGAATCAACAATGTTTAATTATTTATCGGTTTTATAGATTAACATTTATTTAAAACGATGTGTATTTAATATTTAATTCTGGTTTTAATAAGTGACATCAATAATCAAGAATATTATGGAAAACTAAACTAATGTTTCGCATTTGTTATGCATAAAAGAATAATGAAGGAAAAAGGTTTCCTTCGTTTTTGAGGTTTCAATTCTTACAATCCTGCTGAAGATGACCAAGATGAAAAATGTGATGCGGGCTTCTCCTTACAACGTTTAATTACTGAGAACATCTTGCTAACGATATGTCTGGATCGCGTGCAAATTCTCGGCTGATCTTGCGGCACGTGGATGGCCTGTCTTTTGGTTCGCAATGGATCCGGTTTGCTCAAATTTCTTGATTGTTTTCACAAGCGCACTACGATTTGGTGCTTCATGATGACGAAAGTGGGCACGAACCAGTTCAGCAAAGCTTTCACCCACTTTCAATAAACTCCATGCGTTATACGATTGTGTACCTTTCCATTTTCACAAATCTCCTTATATTTATTTGTCATTTGCCAAGTACAGGCGTTCAAAAATACGTTGACATTTAACATGACGTCTAGTTTTGGGAAGCTTTTTACATGAATATAAATAAAGAATTTGACATTACAATCATTACTCTTCGTACTGGAGATAAAAGAAGACGTTACATTTTAAGTAAAGTAAAACCTTCAAAAGCTCTTGAAAGGTATTAGAAAATAGGAAAAAAAACAGATCACCCGCGCTTAGAGAGACCTAAAGCAATCTGCGTTAATCGGAATACGAAATCTGCAACTTATAGTACTTGTTATCTTTGGAGATGCTAATAGAAACCATTAAAATATTCGGCTAAATGTAGAGTGCTTAAAAGAGTGCGTCGCTACTAGAAAATCACTACTACGAAAACACTGAAGTTGTGGACATTGAAGCACTGAAAGATTGGGCAAGTGTTCTTTGAAGCGATGACTCCAAACTGCTGGAATAAACCGTGAATTTTTATTCGAAAACCAGCTAAAGAAATAATGTTGCAAACTGTCGTAGCATTTTTAAGACACAGGGCAGCTATATTGAGAAGAGGAAATTGTAAAACATTACGTGGTTCCATTTGGTTTGTCGTTGGTCGGGGGTCAGTTTAGTTTTTAGCACGATAATAACCCTAAGCAATTCTTTAAAATCTTAGAGAAAGAGAAAGAAAAAGAAAAAGTTACTCAAAGCATGATCTGATTCCTATAATCTTGTGGAGAAAGTGTGGTACAAACTAGAAAGAAAAATGCGTCAACGGAGTCGAAGTTTAGCCAAGGATTTATGAGAGTGTCTTCAATGTGGTTGAAATTAGTAAAAAGAATGCTAAAATTGTGCCAAACTATAATAAAACACAGAGGTTAAACACTAATTACCTGAGTGTATGTACATAATAACGTAACATATCTAATGTATTTTTAAGAATTTAATATCTTCCGTTTTAGTATTATATTTTCTAGTAAATACACGTGTTTCCTCTTCCCTCTTTAATTAAATTTTGGTGTAGGTTTCCCAAAGTGGTACTATACTTATGAGCGATGGTGTAGTTTACAATATTTGTATTTATTTCCAACTGTCATTTCGCCATTTTCCACTGTAATAAACAATTCCCTTGCAAAGCTACTTCTTTACCAGCCCTACATATCTTCGGTTACTGTAATTTCCTGAACGGTGTATAGAAAAAACGTACGGTTGAACACCGTTAAGTCGCCACAGTAAATCGTAAAACTCCATTCTCGTCCTCGCACATCTAAGACGAGATCTTGTTTACGAGATACACGCAAAAACAAAAAAAAAGGAGATAAGCCAAAACAATTAACCTTGTGTGCTGCTTTTCAAATAAATCGCAGTACATCGTGATGTCAGCGCTAAAATATCGCGAACATTTCATCTTTAATTAACTCTTAAATGGAAGAACGAAAGCAATTATTTAAGCGGACACGCACACGCGCACATCTGTCGTATGGATGAAGTTCGTAAACGAAAATATTTTGATGAAATGCTAATTGAATTAGCGGACGTATTAAATTATCAATTTGTCGATGAAGAGCGCGGGTTAGATGTCAATTAATAGTGTTAGCGTATTGAAGAGAAGTCGGATTCGAAGTCGATTAGTCTTTGTGCGCGCTGATTATTCTCCAATTCCCCTATCGCCATCTTCAGAGGAATCAAATGAACTTATAGCCTCTAGCTTTACGTAAAAAATGAGTGCACCATGTAGTTTTGATTCGCCAAGGTACAATGGCGCATGGAAGAAGAGAATTATCAATATCTCTCAACCAAAAGGCAACAAAATTGATACGATTGGTTACTCAGACAAACGAAATCCAATTGTGGAATTTCAAGTGGAATATCTCACGTCAGTGCGAGTATTGCTATTTTAAATATTGAAAGTAGAATAAAATGCATTTCTCGGAGTTTGTTTGGGCTAATATACAGAGTCCCTGTTAAGGTATCTTATATCTTGTTAATTGAATTCTTTTTATTAGTAATTTTTATTTCACGAATTGTTAAAATACCTTGCAAACAAATATAGTATAGAATAAAATATGTAAAAGAGGCCAAATATATTAATATTTGCTTGAATTTATCTGCATTACGAAAGAATTTGACACAATCGTAGTAAGCTCCAGCCGTACTTTGTAGCACTCTTTTCTAAAAAATTACACACAAAATCGGTGACGGTTCTTGCTCTATTGTCTAGTGGATATGGCAAGATTATTTTGTTAAAATGTCACATTGCAACTCTACTACTTCTTTCAAAGGAATATTGAATGGTATTCATCATGAATGTAATGAAAAATAAAGTTTTCGTGGTGGTTTCCAAGCTTGCTTATTTATATAGACAGTGATACGAGGGGAGGTCCAGAAGTTCGTGGAATGGAGGGGATGGAGTGACGATAGGGGCGCTCGCTAGGTGTCATTCTGATTGGCGACTCATCATTAGTACATAAGTTAAATTGCAGCCCTATAGCGTCAGTCGTTTACGAATAGTTGCCTGCTAAACAAGTCAATCCGGAAGAAAACTGAAACTATGGAGGAAATTGAACACCGTGCTGTGATAAAGTTCCTTACAAAGCAAGGAAAGAACGCTCAAACCATATTGAATGAAATAGAAACCGTTTATGGGGAACAGTGCCCTAGTAAATCAATGATTTATAAGTGGCATGATCTTTTTAAACATGGTCGGGAGTCGATTGAAGACGACCCCCGCTCAGGACGGCTAGTTGAGGCCACCACATCAGACATCGTCGAAAAAGTGCAAAAATTTCTACTGCAAGATGCCCGTTTGAAGAAAAAACAATTATCTGCATTAGTTGGAGTATCAGATACCACCATTTTGCGTATCCTATATGACCACCTGGGTATGACAAAAGTCAGTGCAAGATGGGTACCGAGAATGCTCACGCCGCTGCAGAAACAGCAGCGCGTCTGTGCATCCAAACAATTTTTGGGGCTGTATGGAAACAAACCTGCACAGATTTTGGAGCGGATTGCTACCGAAGATGAAACATGGGTTCATCACTTTGAGCCTGAGTCCAAACAGGAGTCCATGCAATGGCATAAAAAGGAAACACCACCGCGAAAGAAATTCAAAGTGTCAGAATCGGCTGGAAAGTTGATGGCTACTGTTTTTTGGGATTGTGAGGGGATATTATTGATTGATTACAAAGAAAAAGGTAGGAGCATAACCGGAGAATATTACGCAGCGATATTAGAGAATTAAAGGAGGCCATCAAGGACGAACGTCGAGGAAAATTGACCAAGGGTGTGTTGCTCTTGCAAGACAATGCGTCGGTTCATAAGAGTGTTCACAAAGTTGTAATGGCTGCTCTGCACAAGCATGGCTTTCAATCAATAGTCCATCCACCCTACATTCCAGACCTGGCACCTAGTTTTCTAGAAAGTTTTCTGACAACAATGACGTAAAGGAGGCAACTTTGGCCCATTTTGGGGCGAAAGATAAAAAATATTTTTATGATGGTTTAGAAAAATTAATTCATAGATCTAATAAATGTATTGTGCTTAAGTGTGATTATATTGAAAAGGAAAAATAGATTTATTGTTTTATCTTATTTAAAACCCTTTCATTCCGCGAACTTCTGGACTTCCCCTCGTAGAAAAATTAAAGGAAATAAATTATTTTATTTCATGGACACCCTGTATATTAGTAAGGTAATTTTTCAAATTCAGATTTCAAGTCGTAACGGTTGTCGGATTCCACCGTGTCACTAGGTTTTTTGTCCTTGACGTTTTGCGAACTGCGGTTGTACTTGCGAAAGTAATGAAGTGTTCACGATGTGCAGTTCGTACCACGCTGCGACGATGTGAAAATAGTTAACAAATGGACCAAAAAATGGCCTGAAAGGCCTTACAACGGTAAGAGAAGATCGCATTATAGAGAGGATAGCTATACTAGATCGTACAAAAACATCAAGAGATCCATCTAGTGAATTATTAGTATGGCATGGAACTTCTGTTCCTGCACATACAGTAAGAAGACGACTAGTAGCTAGTGGTTTACATGGACGTATAGCATATAGTAGGATATTTGAAGAATGGGAGAAAATAGATGAATGTTATCATCCTGTGTTAAGTACGACAAAGAGAGTCCGCACTGTTATAAAACCAGGTGAAGAAGCACTAAATCTTCTTGTTAGTAAATTATCGTTGTATACATTTTTATTCTTGTAGTTTTATTCTATTTCTTACAATTTGGTTCCAATCTATAAAAGTAAAGGGTGTCTAATACAATTACCCAAACTGCAATGGCTACTGGGTGTATTGCAATCATATATGTACTTTTTACTTTGCTATTAGTAGTATTTCTATTATCTTATACGGAGCAAATTTGTCTCTTTTGTTACCGTTGGTCATAGACAAATACGTTTAACAATACATATGATCCAGACCAATTTAGAAGCGGAAAAATTTTATCTTTCCTATTCATTTTAGATAAAAATACACACGGCTACGTCTGTTTCGAGGTACAAAAGCAACAGCGATATTAGAAACGTTTCGACAATGAACGCGGGCGACGATATCAATCTAAATAGAATTCTATCTCTCCGCAATAACCGTGATCATACAATTCGTGACGTTAGAATGAGGAGAACCGCAGGAGAGTGCAGTTGGTAGGTATCCGTTCTCCCGAACAACAGTTCAGACAAATGCATTGTAATGGCGAAATATCGCAGACACTGCGCTGTCTTCTCCTTTATACTCTGGTTCTTTCTTCGTCTCGCTATGAAAGTTTTTCAACGAGTTTAACTTCCATCTCTCTCCTGTCGACAGTCGCAAAAGCTTGTTGATATATGTTTCTACCGTTTGGACTTGATCCATGACTCGTTTACCGTAAAGGGTGTATGATAGTAGTAGTTGGGTATCGGTGGAAGTTTTTTTCAATCCATTTTTCTTGCTCCATCGATAAATTCTCTGGTGATTTATCTGGGGACTGCGAGCAAATTTTTCCTGTGCTCATCGATAAAAGGCATGGGTGAAAATAAAACAAAAAAGAAAAAAACGGAACGAACAAACACACTAAATAACGTCCATTGCGACGATATGAAAACGCAAAATAAATGTGTCTAGTGTATATGCGACTGTTTACGATGCGGCATTGTATGTTAATAATACGAGTGATAGATGTAGTCTGTACGGGAAGTCCTATAAATTTCGCGACGTTCGTACGATCATACGCCGGCGTATATGGGTGGAAATGAGGAAAATATGTTTTCGTATGTCACATCATGGCCCGTTGCTCATGAATAGTAACGATCGGTTGGGAAGGCTTAAAGGTCTAGTTGCGAGAGAGAGGAATTTATTGATTTATGCCTAATTTGGCCGACGACTTTGATATGCAAATTATGGCAATATTCCGATTTAGACAAGTGATCCTATCATGTCGACTTTCTAAAATTAATGTGCATGTAAATTATCGGAGATTCGTTTACTGTTATGATAAGCATATAAAGAAGGAATAGATGCCCCATTCTAGCCATACCTTAAAAGTGAATGGAATGATAAATGCCATAGTTAGGTATAATTCTCCCGAGATCATTTCGCATTCGATTCTCCAATTCTACTCTGTGTACGTGCTCCTTATGAGGAAGCAAGAGATAGTTTCATTTATGTGGTAAAGCAACAAAAATTATTTGAATCTCTACCACAGATGGAACATTTTCAATTCAAATTATTGAAGTATTTATTACTGCAGAGTAATTGTAATACTTGTAGGCGTTCCAGGACATAGAGGTAACATTACATTCAAAAAAATTGAATACCACAATATTGACAACAGAGGAGAGGGAGAGGAGGGGAACATGTAGCATTCCTATAGTGGGTGGATAAAATATTTAGTGTAAAAGAGTGTGGAATAGTGTGACGTAAAACAAAATGGTGTAGAATAGTCTAGCATTCTCCTCATTATAGCAGGTTAAAAAGCCCTAGGAGCTTGTCAATCTTTTTCTGTTTCTGATCTTCAGTTAGCAGCTTAGGAATCCATCGATAGCACAGTTGCTTGTATTCTCTAGTTCTCAGATACTTCAAATATGTGGTAGCTCCAAAGATAATTTGGAAATTGTGAATCTCCTGTAGAAAACCGGCAAGATTACCCAGTAGGATTTGTAACCTTGAAATATCATTTATATTAATTTTAAAAAGTTGGAAGTGAAAAACAAGAAAGCTTCAGACAAAATAGATCGACAGATAGAGAACAAACGATCGAAATTTTTCTCGAATATAATAAACCTCTGTTTCTTTGTCTAATAGATCTCAAAAAAGCAGAGCGCGAACAGCCTGCGTCATAGAAATACTCTGAGAAAGCGGGATGCATATGGCTTACAGTAACGTTATAAAGGACTTCAATAAAAATAACGAAACAAAGATCAGAACACCACAAGGATTTACCGAGCAAGCACCAGTACCAACAGGAATTCGTCGAGTCTATAGTATGAGTTCAGTTTTGTTCAACCCCATTACGGATAAAATAATTAATAGGGTGGGGCAAGAGTCAATAAAGATGCAATCTTGACGACAGATGAGGGTGACCACCTACAACAACTGTTACGTTCTCCTGGTTTGAAGAACAGCGCCGCTGTAGCCTGCTCGTAATTTCCTAAATTACTTGACCAATACTTACTTGTAGAGTATGTTCGCTTATTTACTAAAGGAAAGGTTGTACAGTGAAACTCAATGCGCATGCGCAAAAAAATATATTTAAAAATAAAATGTGTACACGGTTTCCACTCTTGCCTATGTACATGTACGATGTACGTAAGATATATATATTTGCAATAATTGCAGTTATTCGAGCTCTCTTATACATGTAATGTACATTAGCATGTGTATATGTATTTTCATTGGTAGCAACATAAAGTAATGCCTCAGCATGTACGTTGCAAAGCCATGTCTTAATTCTGTTTAAAAGGTTAAACTCTTATATGCTTCCGCTGAAGCTTTGTTAGAGGCATGTACTAATGCCTCTATCTGTTTGCATGCACCACTACCTTTTATAGGGAGCCAACCCTATTTATTTCTTAAATTTATAAGCGCACCTCGGTGCTATGCTTATTTATATGTCCCTTTCCGGGACCCTAATATACTTTCCTTGTTTGAAATTTGCCTAAGGGACTTGGCCCTGTATTATTGGCATGTATTTGTACTTGAACCAAATACGTTCGTTATTTTCACATTTATAAGGGAACCCACCCTATCTCTTAGAGCTTGAACGCCTGGTCGAGGGCGACAGTAGCGATAATAGCCGATCTCAAAACAAAAGTAATGTCACAGCTACCCAGGCGTTCTCGTTTGAAATATTACGCTATGTGCAATCTTCAGCTCTCTACTACTGAGCCCCAAAGAAGGGAAAAATCCAGTAACCAGCAAATGTGCGAACTGCGCACCGATAAGTAAAACGGAGCGATGATGCCGACACTACATAAGAAAACTGGTCCGTGAAACTCGTCCGCTACGACGAGCAACTAAAGTCCCGATACGACAAAGGACCGAACAAACGTACAAAAGACAACGGACGCTGCGGCCGCAACGACCGTCAGCAAGAAGCGGAGTGATCGTACTTGTAGAAGATGTCTATACATGCGCGCCGACAATCTCACCGAAATAATTTCCGACACAAACTTAACCGAAGAGTAAAAATATATATAGACGACAATGGACACAGTAGCGTCGACGTACGATGATAGAAAATCTATACATGCGATTCGACGACGTTACCAAATGACTCCCGCCAGAAATAAATGTATAGACAACGTCCTCGACGATTCCCGCCAAAACTAGAAAATCTTAGAAATCTCTAATAATCATACGACGACGTTACTGTACACGTTACGACGAGGTACGAAAGGTGACCGAGAGTACACGATCGCTAATATCTCGACCGTCGCGCGGGAGACGATTGCCTATGCTTGTGTACCTTAAATTTTAAGAAAACTCCCATTACTTATTCGACGACGTTGCACTGAATGATTTCTAATTAGGCAGTTTTAGCTAGCGTAATGCGGATATAAGAGAGCAAAATAAATAAATATAAAAATGAAAATAAAGTAATATTCTAAATGAAAATAATAATGCAAAGAAGATAAAATACATAGTAGTAAAAAATTTATAAAATACAAAAAACAATGTTAAGTCCTTAACAACAACTGCTATACCGGTTCCAAATGAAGACAGAATATGCAGATATCTATGGAGAAGATAGAATCAATGGTCATAGTAAAAAAGCCCATTAGATGTAAATTGTCCGTAAACGATAAATCTATTTGTCAGTGCATGCAATGCACATAGTTAGGAGTTGAGATAACAAGCTCCAAAAACTTGCAACAGGAAGTTTGAGCCCAGATTCATAAAATCTCAAGAATCTCTGGGAAGAATCTCTAGGACTTCATATGGAGCAATAAAACTATGTCCGCTGAAAGTAAAGTTTTCATATAAAAAAAAAAAACAAGCATGGGACCTGTGCTCACATATGCAGCGGAAACTCGAGCAGATGCAACAAAAGCGAAGAACATGATGAAGGCAGCGGAGATGAAGACGTTAAGGGCTATTAAGGGGGTGAGTCTGAGGGGTCAGATAAAAAGTAAAGTGATAAGAGAATTTCGAAATTCAAGATATAATACAGTTTTGGACGAATCAAGTTGACAAAATGACAAAGAGTCAATAAGCGAAATGGGCAAAGAATGACAAACCGAATTCTAGGAAACCTCTCGGCCGAAAGATGGTGCGAGAACTGAACATCTACTTCCCAAGAGGTCGAACAACATTAAGAAGTGTAGAAAAAACAAGACCAAGCCTTAGGAAAAAGGAAAGAAGACGACGAAGAAGAAAAGGCTGAAGACCAACTCAGCCAGCTTTACTAAGAATGTCATATCATATAGACACATTGCAATCCATAGCCCACAACAAAAACTTTTATATCCTTGACTAGTTCCAAGGTTTATTCTAACCACATTAAGAACGTCGTTAAGAACACCATATATAATAGATTCCTTAGAGCGCAGTAACTACAGGCATTGGTACTTTGACTGACTCCAATAATAATATGTAATGTAACTTCTCCAGAATTTGGTGTTTATTTCGTAGAAATGATTTGCAATGAGGCTTTCACATTTAAATGACTTTATTTAAAATGACATATCTTCTTCCGGGAGCCCATAAAGTTATTGTTTTGGAGAGTAACAATACATATATGATGGTAGTGACCAATTTGCAAATTCTAGTTCTGTAGGTATCTTTTATTAGAAATAGAACATATATTACAGTGTCACCTTAAAATAAACATTATTACATTAACATCACTACAATTTTGGAAAAATCGTGGTAATAACAATATGAATAATAAATAACAATATGTATCGTATTTAAGTGATTTTATTGAAACTAAAATAGAGCTATAGCCAGTTTCATTTTATCTTTTTTTTTTGTTTTTGTAGCGTACGGTATGTGACTTACTGCAAGAAATTGATATGTGTGACAGTTTGAGCAGTTTTCATTCAAAATTTTTTTAGTATAAATTTATTGTTAAAGGGTTGGTATTAGTAGTACCTACATGTAATGACCTTAAGAATTATGAATGTTTAGTATTAAAATAAGTAATATTATAATAGCTTACTTATTATATCATGAATATTCGATGGTGCTTCGAGTGAAGTAGTTATTTTTTCACAACTCATCAATTGTTTTGATTTTTATTTTCCTCGAATTTATTGCTTTATATTGCTAAATGCTTTGCATGCCTCCAGAAAAAATCAAAAACGTTTTTAATAGTCAACCTTGAAAGATATTTGCTAAATATTCTCCACAAATCTGGTATTGTGAGCCCGGCAACCACTTTACTGAAAGAGTTGATGGAAATTAAGGTCTCCTTCTCGAACAGCAGGTATTATGATATTAACTTTAAGTAATTTTGGGTACTGATTATCTTTGAGAGGGAAGGGGCCAATTATATGGTTGTTTAGCAATCCGGTCCACATCTTTAGCATTTGAAAATATTGATCCATGGCCAATAACGAACGATAGATTTTTGATTGCCTCTTCATATTCTACTCCAAAGGGATAGACGTAAAATTCATTATGCTATATCCAAACTGCCTTGTTTTTTTTTGCATACCTCAAAAGTTTCGTGAAATCAATCACTTCCCAACGCACAGTAATTGGACCAAGACACTCATCATCACTATGAAATGTATAGTTAAAGAATATGGTTTATATTATAATTTATGATATTTTATACGTAGTTCTACCAATGTAATCTCCATACTAATGAACGAAATATTGTTCAAACATTTGCTTTCCCGCATAAACTATAATATAACGTATATAAATTATGCGTGCCTTCTCGGATTTCCTCATAATTTCATTTTGTTATGCGTATCGCTGCGTGTATCGAACGAGAAGATGTTGCATGTGATCTAACGCACAAGTCCAACACGCACATATAAAAATAAGATTCTGTTTACAATACCGAACGGCTACAATGTAAACTATCCAGTTCGAAAATAACCTAGACCTACGATGTTAACGTTCTATATTATAAACGCATCTGCGTAAACGTGTAAACACACAAACACGAGATGCTGCATATTTTTACAGAAGAATTCCTTTCAATTTGCGGCCGAACCGCATAAGACGCTATATATCCGCGTTATTCACGTAGACCTATTGTGCACCATATGTGTGCGGTTTCTTAACAATTCAGCACATGGATTCTAAACTGGAAACCACTTAGTGTTTTAGTAGTTCTTTTATATTTCGATACGAGGGTTATCTTTTAAGTTTTGCATATGGAACTGGAATAAAACAGTAGATGGCTTTTAAAGACTATTGGTTTTCGAAGTAGTTATTGCGCTGGTTTGTTGGTACAGCCGAAATTGTGTTTTTTAAGGCAGCGACTGCTCCTTTCAACGACTGGAACCTGTGATCACGCAGTCCGTTCTTGATTTTCGGAAAGGTAAAGAAATCGTTGAGGAGATGGTCTAACAATTCCACGTTCTGTTGCATTAAAATTTCAATTGCGTTGCGAGCTGTCTGTGAATTTACATTGCCTTGGTGGAGGATGATTAGTCGTTTGGGGTTGGTATTTCGAAGAACCATGATGACTTTCTGCAAAACAAATTGTTGTATACCAATCGGCAGTAAGAGTTCATTGATTTGGTAGCAGAATTGTTGCTACATGACCTGCTTTTGAGACAATTGTAAAATAAAACAGAATTAAATGCACTTACTAAGAAGAAAACAAAAGCTGGACATTTGCAGTTACTCTATGCACGCGTCCTCTTTGGTTTAACAGTTCATGAGCTGCTCGGAAGAAGAGTTGGAAAGCTGGACTCGCTTGTTTTACTGTCTTTGAACCAACAGACGAGTATGATAGTAGCCGAGAGGAAATTACAATGTGTTAAGCGAAACCACGCTGATGACACCGGGTAGACGGAAACATGTCCGTGTGTTAGCGTTTTTTGTTTCCTCACGCTGTTTTTCTCGTGAATAATTTCGCCAATGCCATAAGTAGCTGTATTTAGTAGCATTATCACGTTTGCTGTAATACTGAAATAAATTAACAGAAATCAAAATATTGTGCTAATTCCTATCCAATAAATAAAATTTTCTCAACAACGTGCTTAACGTTTTTATTTTAGCAGTGAATTTTCATTTTAGCATAGTTGAATGCATGCTGAAATTTATCGCCCCTTTGTTGTATCAGCTGTACGGAAGACATACAAGACAAAACGGTCTCGGACCACGTCCAACGCATGTACATATTACATCCATACACACGCACGAGTTATGTTATGTATGCATGCACAAAATCGATAGTATCAAAACCGTATACGATGATCAATTACACACATCTGTGGATTATTTATTATACTAACGGTTCCTCTTAACATTATCTCGCGTGCAAGCCGCGTTATTGATGAGAGCGTTGTATTACCCGTGATGCAATTGGAAGTCAACGCGTCCTCTGCTCGGAGTCCGCCCATGCGAACCATGCCCGCAATTTATCAACGGAGAAATCTGTGTAATTATACGTGACGACGATTGCGGGTCGAGATCGTGTAAGGTCGATTAAAAAAAAATAGAGATTCGTTTGCGCCGGGTAGGCTGAAACGTTGTCGTAGCTCACAGCACGTCGATGATGATCGAATTCCGATTCGGAGGTCCATATAGAGAATCGGCGTTGCTTGTGGAACAAACGACCGCTTTAAATAAAGGAAAGATTTCGTGTCAATCGTTACGAGGGCCATTAATTAGCGTTCGGTACGAAAATTAATTGCATTTGCAAAGTCGATAAATTCCTTTTGAAAAGAAAGTTTTTTATGAACGTTAAGTGACAGGATTAAAAACAGACTCTTCTGTATTCTTCGTGGATTTATAGGGCTGCACCTCAAAGAACGTAACTTTATAAGGAGTGTCATTTGAGGTACCGTTTCTTAAATTGCTTGTACAGTGCATCCTCGTTATTCCGAATCTTCAGTAATCCGAATCGACAATTATTTTAAATGTGTACTTTTATGTATACTATAATACGAAATTCTATAATCTCTCAGTTAGTACTAACCTTCAAAAGACAGCTGTTAAAATTTCATGATATTCTATTCATTAGTTTGTGAGTTATTGTGCTAAGAGTCACGCTACTTTTGTTATTTTCAAAACAATGGATCAAAAACAATTTCGTGTTTTAATTTTACACTGCTTCCTGATGGGAAAAAATACCGTTCAAGCGAAGCAATGGCTTGAAAAGTATTATGGGGACTCCGCTCCATCAGAAACAACAATAAAACGTTGGTTTGCTGAGTTCAAACGTGGTCGTAGAGACACCGGTGATGCAGAACGCAGTGGACGTCCAAATGAGGCGGTAACACCAGAAAACATAAAAGAAATCCACAAAATCGTTTTGAATGAAGTTGCGTGAGTTAGCTGACATCGTAAAGGTATCAAAAGAACGTATTGGCTTTATATTGCATGAGCATTTGACTATGAGAAAGCTCTGTTCAAAGTGGGTGCCGCGTTTGCTCACTGTTGACCAAAAACAAGAACGTGTTGATGATTCTGAGCAGTGTTTGGCCATGTTTAAACGTAACAAACCGGAAGTTTTGCGTCGATATGTAACAATGGATGAAACATGGATCCATCACTTCACTCCGGAATCAAAACGATCGTCATCTGAGTGGACAGCAACTGGTGAACCTCGTCCAAAGCGCCCGAAAGCACAACAATCGGCTGGAAAGGTTATGGCCTCGGTATTTTGGGATGTGCGTGGTGTAATATTCAACGACTATCTTGAGAAAGGAAATACCATCAACAGTGAATATTATATAGCGTTATTGGAGCGTTTGAAGGCCGAAATTGCAAAGAAACGACCGCATATGGCAAAGAAAAAAATTTTGTTTCATCAAGACAACGCACCGTGTCACAAGTCAATCAAAATAATGGCAAAACTACATGAATTGAACTTCGAATTGTTCCCACATCCACCGTATTCGCCAGATTTGGCTCCCAGCGACTACTGGCTGTTCGCGGACCTCAAAAAAATGCTCGCCGGTAAGAAATTTCGCACGAATGAAGAGGTTATCGCTGAAACTGAGGCCTATTTTGAGGCAAAAGAAAAATCGCTCTACAAAAGTGGTATTGAAATGTTAGAGCGGCGCTGGAATGATTGCCTTGCTCTTGATGGAGATTACGTTGATGAATAGAGCTAATTTTGAACCAAAAAAACTGTGTTTTCTTTGTTAGGCCCGGGACTTTTCAGCCCATGTGTTAAGATGTGCCATCTTGGTAAGATCGTAGTGACCACTAACTAATGGAGTACTAACACCCTACTAACTTTCTAGCTATGAATAAACTTTTACCAATAGCTTTATACTCGTAATTTGTTTGAATAGAATGCCCATACGCAATTATGCAAACTAATTATTTATGTCTTAATACCAATGTAATCTAAAAATAGTCATGCATATCGTCTCTTCAAATCGAGAGAACCCAAGTTTCGTCGTCGTACCACTCGATTAGTTAACGCAAGTAGAGTTGCGATTGTCACATTCGTAATTCACAGTTTAAACGTTCACTTCAAAGAAATTCCGAATAAGAGTAATAATGGCGTGTGCGTCCGTCGCCGTTCTGTAATTGAATTTTATTCTCGTCTTTCCGAAACCGGTTCAGCAATTTTACCTATTAGCGGAGTTTCCTAAGTTTCGCCGATGTTGATCGTCTCTTTAAATAAGGCGAAAGAAACGAAAAAGGATTACATATGTCCAATAAATGCAATCACCGCGGTATGCGGGTCCTCGGCGTGTAATGTTTGCCGTTGCAAGTTGCTTAAACGCAACATAAATATTGCGATGGACAAATCTCGCGTTTCAATTTTTAATTCCACCGGGACCATCTCATGGCATTTTGAAGGTGAACCGTGAGCAAATCGTATTTAAAAGCTCTGAAATAAAGCTTCTACTAAATCCGTGTTTCAATGTCAAATAAAGTATAGTCTTGTATATTTCCGTCTCGATAGCAAGTTTTGTATGTTCCCTGTATATTCCGAATATTGTCCGAATTAATTTTAATCCGTAAAGTAGCTTGCAACTTTGCTATTTTACGCGTTTGAATATGTCAACGACACAAGTGGACGCTTCCAGGAAGTGCATAATAAATTTGCCCACAAAGCAGATAAAATTCGCTTAGAGTAATTTAGTAATGTGTTATTATCATTTTAAACGTGCTTTTGACTTGATATTGCCTTATGTACTAACTTGTCAACTAACATAATGGGATCCAATGTGTATACACTACGGTTCATATGTATGGAAATGAGTATAAAATTTACGTTTATTTTGATTTGAATTGTAATATAGAACTGGTTTGTAGTAATATTTGTTGTAATGTTTAACAATGAGAAAAAAATAAAAATTTAATCTAAAAAGATTTCTCGTCAATGGACCCACCTCCAGATTGAATTACGGCTGCATTCTTGACATTCTTCTAATTAGAGATTCCAGATAATCGCCTACGATTTCAGTGCATGCTGTCCAGAGCTTCTTCCAAAGCTCAATAATAATAATAATAATCCTTTATTGCCCAACAGCCCAAGGGCCAATTACAGGACAAATTACAATACAATTCTTATTTAAAATAAAATAATTCAAATCGTGTTGCCTACAATAATAACATGCTGAAAATGTATATAATAATGAAACAAAAAAAAAAAGAAAGACTCACAAAAATGGCTCCAGATCCCGTTTGTTTGCGTTCCTCACCATGTGACTGAGAGGTGCCTTAAGCAAAATGTTGGTATTAGCTCTAGGTACTTGAAATGTATTAAAGTAGCGAGTATGATGAGTAGGTACGGTAAAGTTTATTTGCGCTAGAAGGGCTGGCGAGTCGACAGTATTTTTCAGGATCCTGCAAAGAAACTCCACACTGTTACGTTCGCGGCGGTCAGCAAGAGATAGAAAACCATGCTCAACAAGTAAGCTATAATACTCGATACCTCTTGCAGGATACACGTTGTCCATTCGAAAGGAGAGATATTTTAGAAATTTCTCTTGAACGCGTTCGATCATAAGCTCTTGGTGTAAATAACGGGGATACCAAACAATGGAGGCGTATTCAAGCTTAGAACGAACGTAGGCATAATATAAACGTTTCATTACACCTAAGTCTGAGAAATGCCTGCAAGAACGCATGACAAAACCGAGAGTTTTGGAAGCAGATGAACACATGGACGAAATATGTTCCGTAAATGACAGTCTATTATCAAACAAAACACCAAGATCCAAAGTTTTGATATTGCGTGGTATGGCTGCATCATTAATTTGGTAGTTATAGTATAAAGTAGTGTGAGTGTTATTGTAGGAAACCACAGTACACTTGTTGATGTTCAGAGGGAGATAATTGACCTTGCTCCAAGTATTAATGCGAAGAAGATGTAAATGTTTACAATCGAAAATGCTACCAACAGTATTAGATATCTTTACGTCATCTGCGTATGCTAAGACGTGACATGTAAACATAGATAGTAAATCATTTGTATAAAAATTGAAGAGAAGTGGTCCAAGATTTGAGCCTTGAGGAACACCCGATGTTGGAGAAAACGGCGTAGAGGAATAACCATTGTAGCAGACATAACACTTCCTTCCAATAAGGTAAGACTCAATCAACGTCAGGAAACCCACACCAAAACCAAATTTGTCCATTTTTTGTAGTAGCAACTCATGGTTAATGCAGTCGAAAGCTTTAGAAAAATCTACGTAAATAACATCCACCTGCTTTCGCTTATCAAGCGCTTCACCAAGATATTGGCCAATGCATGCTAAATTAGTGAAAGAAAAGATAGTATAAAAATGTAATGGATATCGAACAATTACGATTCTTTATCTATTAACTGCCCAAGCTTCAAGAACTTTGTGTAGACGTACGAAGTAACGTATGGTAGGATATTTTATTATTGAAATTTTCGATTCAGTATCAAACGAAGAGTGTTACATCCTGTAGCTCTTTTCGCCAATTTATACACACCCTATATATTGCAATTTAAGTCTTCTAGATAAAATCAACATTATACATAGATAACGTAAGTGAAAAGTAACGAAATAAATTAATACACAGAGTGTTCTCAATTACACAGAAGATACTTTATTTTACGAAGCAGGTGTTAAAAGGGGCCTGTAAATGCATCTGCTGCGCTGGTATTATTTTAAAGATAAATTGGCACATTACCTCTAGGCATCTGCTTGCCAAAATATCGGATGGCGATGCCAAAAAATAACAGGAACACATGCCTGATAGACCGACAAGTTACATATAGAAGGCGCCAGTGAGGAAAGGGAAAAAACTGCGAAACACCTTGCTGTACCGATCGTATTGCAATTTTTTTTTTTTGTTTGTATGAATTTTATTTTTGTATATACGAATGTTATGTTGTTGCTGACAATTGTGGTGTATATGAATCGTATAGATTATTTAAAATGTAGTATTTTCTATTTCGAATGCTAGTGTAAACGTTGCAGTTTTTTAACGAAAAACAACATCGTATAAGTAACTTCTTAAAATTTTCAATGATATTTTGGGAATAATTGCAGTAGCTTCAACAAGATCATCAGTTCTTCCTGGATTGCTAGCGTGATTTTTTTACTATAAATAATCCCAAAGGAAATAATCCAGAGACATTAAAGTGGATGATTTACCTAGTCAATTGGTGCTTGTTTTTTAAGAAATCCGATTACCAAATCGTTGATCTAAAACAACCATTATCTCTCCAATTCGTCAAAACAAAAAGATTGCAATCATATTTTACTATCAAGCTCGAGTAACACTGACAGCATTGCCATCTCTGTATTTAAAGATTTAGACACGCATCAAAAACCACACCAAATAGTAATTTTTTCTGGATCCAACTGGTTTTTCTGTCAGTTCTCATTGTGTTTCTTTGCCTCAAATTCGGTAATTTTGTTGAAAAAATTTTCTTATTCTATTGCTTCACTTATGGATGGACGATGTGCGATCCAAAGTCCACTGCCTCTATTTTTGACTTATCTGAATTTTATACACCATTAAATGAAGATTTTTGCGTCAAATTTGAAATAAGATGATTTTTGGAATGTGACACTGCATATAATATTTTCGCTTGCACCTAGAATATTTTTTTCTAGAGGACTACTACGATCTTTATTTTACTTTTTTGTCTTTTACAGTTTCTTCGAATTTTGAATTAATCTTTCGAATGCTTACGTCTAGTGGACATTTCTTTGATCATATTCTGTATAGAATTTGCAAACTTAAGTACAATTTTCAGTAAACTTAAGATGATTTTCAATAATAAGCAAACGGTGTTCCTTTTTTTTAACCCTCTTTGCTGATGTTTACTTGTCTGTTAAATAATATGGTATTCTACTACAAACAATACTAATTACGCTAAGTTTAAGAAGCAATCTCAAATTTGAAACCCGTTTATAGAGGTTGTAACAACATTGTCCATTATCACTTGCTTGTAGAAGTAATTATATCAGCAACTAAGAACTTTTTACCTATAGAACTGTTATTAAATATTAAAATATTTGGGTTAGATATATCTTGAAGTGTATTAAGCAACTCCATTTAGCCATGAGCTATATGACTAATTAGCTCTTAGTGGATGGTAACATTTTTCACTTACTTTGTAATTCTGACTTGGGACTAATTAGTGTAAGATTTTGATAGTGTTACTCCTAGATTCATGTCTTGCAACTTCTGTACAAGACTATCATCAATTCGCCAATTTCCAAACGAGCACGTAGCATTTTCTAAATTTAGATTTACTGCTATAAGTCCACTCAAATGTTCAAAAATTTATACTTCTTTACAATACGCGTAATATGTAGCGTTCCCCAAGGCCGTGTTCTTGGTCCTCTGCTCTTCGTCATTTACATCAATGATACTCCGGCTAGCATTAGTGTAGATTGGGATGTAGATTAGGAACTGCTCCTCCAGAAACCCGAAGCTGCTGTTAATTATATTTTAATATTTATTAATTAATCTAACACTAATGTAACAAAGTTGGGAAATTCTTAAGTGTTCAATATTCGAAACCATTCTCTGTGCAAATCAAAAACCAGGTGTCACTGGAACAACATGTTTTTATGAAAAAGCGCTTTACAATGTCTAACTGAGCGTGCTTCTCCCAATTTGTGATTGATACAATAGAGAATTGTGGACCAGTGTATGCTGTATACACGAATATCGCTAAAGCTTTTTACAGAATAAATCGTGGAATACTTCTAACGTCGTTGCTTCTTTTCAATTCCTACCGCTTGAAAAGATCGTAATATGTTACGTATTATGGGTATAACTCTGCGTTCTATTTTGCAACATCGGGTGTCTCTCAGGGATCAAATCTTGGGCCTATGTTATTCTTGTTTGTTTTAAACAATCTCTAGAGCTACTAAAATGTTGAAAATACGAATTTGTTGACCACTCTCATGATTTCCATAGAAACTCGAAGATTCTTACGTACTCCAAGCTCAAATCAACGTAATTCAACAGTGGTACGATATTAGTGGACTTGTAGCGAACCTGAATAAGTGCAAAGTGCCTACACCAGAAAGTATAATCCAATTGTATGTACCTATGTTTATGATAGCACCGAACTAGTGCGTTGCTCAATTATAAAGGATCTTGGTGTATGCTTTGATAGTAGATTTACTTTTGTTGAACACATAAATCGAACTGCTGACTCTGTAGTAAAGATGCTGGGGCTTCTGGTTCGTAATGCATCGTCATTTAGTAATGTATCCTCTACCAATATGTCGTATTGTTCCTGTGTCCGATCAAAATTCGAATAGCCTTCTTTAATTTGGTACCATGTATACAAAATACGTAGGATTGTATTAGACCCAGTTCAGCGCAAATGTTTAAGTACTTGCATTTCAATGTTGACGATACATTTCCACCTCGCAGTGGTGCTACTTGCTACTCCATTTGGCATGCTTTCGGTGGAGATGCGTTATAGGATAAACGGTATTAAATTTGTGTACAACGTTTTGCATTATAATATTAATCATAACTAGTTTCGATTCAAGTTTTAACTGTGAGTATAAATAATTTTCTACGCATGCTGGATATCATGTGGATTATCAACATCAATTGAGAGTGTCATGACTCGTTCCGAAACCAGACGTACGCGGAATACACACGCATTTAGAGGCGACGTTTTGCCGTAAGTATGATCGTATCATTGCACGTTCAATTTTCAGCCGGGCACCGCGAGATAGAGATAGCTGGAATTATAATCGTGACATCGCGTTGCGTTCCACCTGCATTCGCCTTCGGCCGAACGCGGGAATAATAAACACAAGCGGTATTTTAATTTTCGCATTGCCTAATCAACTCGAGCACTATAAATAAATGGGTACCTACAATAAACTCCAACAGTCAACGACCTCTTACCTAATATCTAATAGAGGCAGTTCGTTCGACTACACCTTTCCATATTGTAAATTCCGATCGGAGTCGCTGTTATGCGTCGTACACGTATGTATTTGTTCGAGTGTGCGTGAGGTTCTGCGCGTTCTAGAACTTGTATTTGTGTATAGACGTGTTATGTAGGTGCGTATTTGTATGTGTGTGGATATGCATGCGTTGGTTGATTGACTCGTTTGTTTGATAAATATGAACAAACGCACCTTGATTGTCTAGATACGGTACGCATTTTTTCTTCGCGTCTAGATTGGTTTTATTAGTTCTACCTAGTTGCTAGTTGAAGTTATTATTAATCGTTCTACTTTGGTACAACATTTTCGAATAAATCTTATCATAGTTCTCCGTTGTATTTTTCTATATGTTCGTGAGGAGTGTTAGGCGAAATACCTACTTGCTTTAACCAAGCCTGTAGGCTAGTGAAATGTATTTTCCGCGAGATAATTATAGCATATACAGGTTCATAATATGATCTACAACGTAACTCTCAGTTCTGTTAGAAATAAAATTGTAATTGATAAAATCTATCTATAATTTTTTTAATATACATATAAGCGTTATATAACGTGTAGCGTGTTATATTTAGACAACATTAAGGCTTATAGTAATGATACTTAAAGATCATTTAATATCTAGATATGCACGAATTAGAGAAATCTGAAAATCTCGAGACTCGCTGGAATCAATAAAAATAATTTAAATATTATTTTAAATTAAAAATGGATCGCAGAGTGTACGGTTGTCTAGGCTTCCCATTTATAAAAATGCTGTACACTGAAAACCACGAAACTTTCTAGTTATGTCATAATTGGTTATGACGTATGGAGCGTTTGAAGTAAATTCAGGTACAGGTAACGTCATCTTAAACACATTTTCTTGCTTATATAACATTTTAGTCGACGAAGCA
The DNA here is from genome assembly GCA_023509865.1 of Trypoxylus dichotomus. Lineage (NCBI taxonomy): Eukaryota > Metazoa > Arthropoda > Insecta > Coleoptera > Scarabaeidae > Trypoxylus > Trypoxylus dichotomus. The sequence goes on along the minus strand of CM042079.1, from coordinate 50,599,054 downwards.
TTTAAAAAGCAAATCATGGATTATAAACAGTGAGCTCTTCTATTGACAATGCTTTCATAATAGTGTATCAATATGACGATTGCAAGGACTGTGTGGATGTACAATTCACAGGTATAGCAGTAAACTCCACTCACACAAATTAATTAATTATGCGGAACGCAGCGTTTCGGGAGCACGTGGGCTCCCATTGTCAACCGTGTTACCGACTGGTAACACGGTTGACAATGTAGCACGTACACGGTACACGGTAGCAGTCGGTAACACGGTTGACAATGGGAGCCCACGTGCTCCCGAAACGCTGCGTTCCGCATAATTAATTAATTTGTGTGAGTGGAGTTTACTGCTATAGGAGGTGAATGGGCTAAAGTAATTATTAAATGTTTTCTTAATAAAAGTCTTTATCACACTAATAATATAGGTAACATATGAAAAAGAAACTTATTTTTGAATCAAAATGTAGAAAATCTTGAAACCAGAAACATAAAGGTGTTTAGTCCAATGCGTGTTACCCATGATTCATTAAACGAAATACAGTGAAATTCCCCTTGGGGGACACCCCTCTTACACGGACACCTCCCTTAAACGGACAGTTTCTGATGGTCCCGACCGACTCTCATATAATTTCCATTGTATTAACTCTTTCTTGGACGGACATTCTCTTGAACGGACGCGGATACGAGAAAATGTTCTCTTAACCGGACAAAAAATAAAATAAAGAGAAACGCCTTATCTTATTTTTATATCGAGAGTATTGCTATTGCATTTCTCAATCGCGCCGCGCGCCAGTTTCGCTGGGACTTCCCCGAGTAAACCGGAGATTTACCGACTTTAATCTTTCGGTACAAACGCAGCCTATGTCGTGCATTTTTGCCTGGGGTGAGGAGCACCGAGAGGCATCTATAATGCCGATGAAACGGGCCTGTATTTTAGGGCTCTACCCGACAAAACGTTCACATTAAAGAAGGAAAAATGTGTTGGGGGTAAGTATCCCAAAGAGAGGTTTACAATTTTGCATTGTGCAAATATGACGGGTGAAAAAGAAAAACTCCTAGTCATTGGTAGGGCAGCTAAACCCAGAGCTTTTAAAAACATTAATATAAATAACCTGCCCGTAACTTTTGATGACAGGACAAATTATGACAGAGTGGTTGGAAGACCTAGATTGGAAAATGGTTAAAAATTTTGTTATTTTTAGATAATGCGGGATCTCATCCGAAAGACGTTCGCTTAAATAATATAAAAATATTATTTTTATCCCCTAATTGTACATCAGCTTGTCAACCACTTGACCAGAGGATTATAAAGAATTTTAAAACTTATTATCGAAGTCTAAAACTCAAACATCTGCTAGTTAACATTGAAACTGTTGGTACAGCTTTTGAGTTAATAAAAAAATTACACCACTGGATGCAGTTTATTTGGCAAAAACCTCTTGGGACCAAGTAATCAAAGAGACAGTTCAAAATTGCTTCCACAAAGCGAGATTTAATCATGTAAAGATGCAAAGTGAAGACCAGTTAACTGGGGCTGATACATCTGGCCTAGAAGATGATTTGCCTCTGAGTGTACTTTCAGATATCCTCAGAAATAAGAATTTATTGAAATTGACGGATAATGAAAACCTTAATGATTACTTGAACGTAGATGAAGATTTGTATATTGAAAATCCAGATTCAGTACAAGAAATTGCAAATCCAGTTGAAATACAAGAACTTTCGGAAGATTCTGATGTCGATGAGGTTCCAGTGCCAACAGAAGCTATCCCAAATTACGGTAAAGCTATTACCCTGATCAAGCAGCTAGAAAATTTTGTTGAAAATCACGGAGATACAGAGTCTTTGGAGCTTCTTTCTAAATTAGAAATACGATTTCAAGACGCCATTTTAAAGGAAAAGAGAAGACAAACAACAATATATGAATTTTTGTGTCCTTAAAGTGACTATGCATTTCATTGTTTTGTATTACATACTACATCTATGTATCTATACTGTGTATGTATATTATACTTTGTATGTATATATCTAAAGGAAATAAACTTTTTTTTCTTAAGTTTAAAGTTTCTTATTTATTTTAAAAACATTTATATACATATACGATTTAAATGTCCCAGTTTCTTTAATATATTCATTTTTTGTTAAAACACGATTTTTGTAGTATCTACTACATATTTCTTTTATGCGGACACCCCTCCTGAACGGACATATTCAGTTGGTCCCGTTGGTGTCCGTTCAAGGAAGATTTCACTGTATATATTTTATTTGTGTAAGTTATGCAAACTAAATTAAAATATGTCAACATCGAAAGAAATTATCAGATAGGGCAATTAAAAATATATTTAATCTGTGTCTTAACTCTCGTCTTCTGATCCACAATTAACCGTATTTTTGATTTATATATCTTTTCACATAACTTTTCAAACACTGCTGAAAAAGTATTATCAACGTCACACTTTAAAGTTCTGATGCCCGTATTTATAAACCCTTTACAATACCAAGAAGTCCTTCCGAACGCAATAAATAAATCACGATCTTAACGCTTCAATTCTATAATTTCTATTTTGCAAAAACTTAAAGCCCACGATCTATTTCGCCATCCACCTAAATTTGGGGAATATTGCAGCTAGAAGGCAGGTTTCTTGTTTTTAAGTTTGTGTCTCTGAACATTTACATTTTCTGTGTAGATCTCGAAGCATCTAACTTACTGGGCTCTACTAAGGACATTTTAGTTGGGGAAACGTAGGTAAGCACATATCTTACGACTGAATCCAAAGGCAACTTATAAGGGTATTTTATTGGAAGTACAACCAGATCTTTACTTTTTCATGGATTACTTCCGTTTGGGTCTTCTAATTACATTTTGGACAAGCTATTGTTCGTATCTCCTTGAATGTTTTTTTTTGAATATTGGAAGAATATGAAAACAATGGTAATTGCTCGTTAATTGCCAAAAATACAGCTGGATATTATATATCGGCATAGTCTTCAAAATTTTGTAATAAGTTTATACGCTAAAACGTTTTCCAATATCTACTACATTTTTTTAATACCTAATATGTACTTCTCCAGATATTTCGAGATATTTTTCTCTGTCCTCGAACGGATGTTATTGGGTATTAAACGTATATCGTAATGCCACTCATAAACTCTTGTATGGGACGTGCATTCATCAGGATACACTTTTTTCAAGAGTTCCTACGTCTCAGCAATTTTTTTCCTATTTCAAAGCAAAATTTAATATTTGCCCTTTATTCCATTGTCATTTCACGACATGAGCACCTACAGTGTCTGAAATGCGTGTAACTTTATTAGCTATCATTGACTTGAACTTCAATACGTTTAAAACAGGAAACCTGTGTGTTTCCAGTGCTACTACCGCTTAATGCACAACGCTAAGTGTTCTATGATTTAAAGTTCCGTTATTTAATTATCAGACTGTGTATAAACAATCGCTACTTAATTGCAACTAAATGATTTAAATATTTAAGTCAGAAAATTATTAGTTAAATGCTCAGCTCAACTAAATAGTAAACACCATTTATATTTTTCTAGATAGAACACCGATACGCAAAGCATTTCCCTTAGAATACATTAGATTACCCATAACAAACATAAGTAATTCATTCTGTTACTTTTTTTCAAACAGTTCCTTTTAACGATTAAAACAATCTAGCGGAAATTGTTTCATAGATATCTAATATCAAGTGTGCATGCTGTATCGTTGTGTCATTCAACTCGACAGACTTTCCGCCTTAAGTTTGTCCTAAATACGTGTACGTGTGTATCTGAATGGAAACTCATTCAGAGTTTCCATTCGATTTCACAAAGAGAGTAGTCTATCATAGTTCGATTGATTCGTAATTCGAATTTCTTTCCAGCCTACTAAGATTTTATTAGTATATAACAAAAGTTTTGATAGCCCATAATATTTCATAAATTACATCTTTATAAGGTTAACTAATTTTATTCAGCGCTGATTCAATAAAGTAAATATCATTCGAATAGATAATAGTAACGTGCGCCATCGTAAATTAATGACGGGAATTTCACGCATTTCAGGGTTACACTGCATAACTCAAATTAGTACGTAGCTATAATTGTAAGGAGTCGTCTATAGAATTACATTTAGTCTGGGAATGCCTCCGGTCGGTGTAAGTAAATTGCATCGAATATGTAGAATACCCGTCTTTACATGCAGATGCACGGCACTTATAATTAAACTGCACAACTATGTGGAAAGGCAAACATAAGATTCGAACGGAAGCCAAACGTAAGACAGTTCGGTTTTAGTTGCGAAAGATAAAGGTGTCGCGTTTATTGGAAGTCGCGTAGTCACTTAGAATTGAAATAGGGACGGATAATTTGACAGTAAAGTACGAATTACTTACTATAGATAGCGCTGGTATCGGCGTCCGTATTACACTGCCAAAACTTAAGTCGATTAAGTGATAGCGGGTAATTCAAAAGTAAAATATCAGTTATATTATAACAACTGTCAGTTTCTTTGAAAGTAATTCTAAATTCTAATGGCGAATATTTTAGTAAGATGTTTACAAACATACATTTAAGTTTATTACAATTTATTGAATCCAATTAAAAGAAAGGAAATAATTTTATTTAAAATATGTCGTATATTTTATTGTATATCATGGATAAGTAAACTTCTATGAGACACTTTAATAGTTCTATTTTAAAATAGCTATAAAAATCACAATTATAGAACGGTGTGCCCATTACTTCAAAGATATATATTGTTTCATATTGACAATTCGAAGTTATCACTGAGTGAGGACATTTCTGATGATGATCCAATATTAGCCATGATAATAAATTCTTCAATCATATCTTCAACGACGTTATCTAGCTTATACATCCTACTTTCTTTGGTAGTGGTGTGTTAATTGCAATTTTTTCATGCTTCAGGAGTTACCAATTGGAATCCATCAAATAATAGTTCTTTTACCTCTGGCGATTTAAAAGTTTTGTTATTTGCAGGTACATATTCCTTGACTTGAGCCCATACCATTCCTATAGGATTTAGATTATAACGATATGGTGACAGCCTTAATATACGATCAGTTTTTGCTACCATTTCATCGATTACATAGGGTATCGGATTATTATTAAGGTAATTTCTAACGAGTTGCAAACGTTTACCTTTAAGAGCAAGATATCCGTGTCATTTCCGTTTAAAATAATCCAATTAATTAAAGCATCCTTTATACATACCGTCGTTGAGATTTTTCTACCTTGAAAGAATGATAAGGTGCGTTGTCCATTACAATAACGCTATTTGGTTCTAAAAGAATATTTTTCATCCATTCAGTAAATACTTCACGATACATTTCTTCATGATAATCTGAAGTTTTTTTCGATTCAAAATATAGCTACCCATTCTCTACAAAACTCACTCTCGATATGCAGTATTATAGGTCTACTTCTTTTTCCAGATGGATTTTTTAGTCCGACTGTTACCCCTTCAATAAGAGTCTGTCTTCAAGAATTTTGGTAACTTTCCATCTATTTTGTTTGGCGTGGTTTGTGTTAACCCACGTATCATCTAAGTAATATATTCTTCGACCCTCTGCATGAAATTTCCTGATGTTTGTTAGGTAGCGACGTCTCCATAAAACAACGTCTTGCTCAATTTCTTCACAATTTTCCACAGTGCTGTCCGGTTTAAATCTGGCAAGGTATCGTCTGTATTAATAATTTACAAATATGCGATAACATTTTTTTCCAAAATCAATATTATGTTTACGTTTAAAGTTTTAGTGCATGTTGGCAATTCATTCCTTAAGAAAAATTAATGTATATTTATGCGAATTGCAGCCGTTTGGGCGTCGTCTAAGACTTCGTAAGTTGTTATCCGTTTACAGTTTTTTGGAGGTGCGTTTCCTGTACACTCCTTTTCCTTTACAATGCTTCATATAATTGCTTCACCAAGTCCCAGCTGCTTGGAGGTTAGCTTGATAGCTGCTGATTTAGAATTATTCTGTTTGCATTGTATAAATAAATTATAACCCATTAGCCTTTGTCTACTACTAATGCGTTTCCCTCGAAGAGTTTTCGATGCACCCAAGAGATCGCCATCATCTTGCTCAACGGCCTCTTCCTCAGCCATGTCAGAGTTGTAATAAAATTTAATAACCGTAGTAGTATTATCAAAATTGAAAAAGAAAACGGCCTTTGCGCAGATATCGTATTAATTGACAAAAATTATAACAAACAACCAAATAGGCAACCAAAACGAAGGAAGAAATTTAACAATTGACATTACAAAGACATGGACCAGTAACTATGGTATTAACAGTATTTAAAAGACAAGTAAGTGCGAAGAGACTATTTCACAGAACTACTTAATGGATTATCATGTATTTACTTATAAGCGAATAATAACATGGACAACTGTGTCCATGCTATTATTCGCTTATGCGAAGCTACTGGCTTCGAATACATTGTTTCATGAAATCGACATTTGTATGGGTAAATACTTATGTCCGTTAGTATATATGAACATCGACTTATTGTATACATTGCTGTATGTTGCACAATACATATATGTAAAAAGATTATTAACCTGAATTATAACAAATGCATACTAAAAATTTAACCTCCCAGCTTCAATGGTTATAAATAAAGAGAACGGCGTATCTAATTGCTACTGGAATGCGTAATATTTTTAATGTGTATATTTCTTACTTTATGTCGTATTTATTTTTGCGTTTACGGCTAATAGAGCAGTTAAATACTTTCATAAATTAGAAGGTCAGACAGCAGATAGAAATAGATCGGAATATTATGCACAGTAGTAACATAATTTAGTGTCCATAAATTAAACGTTACGTTCGCAAACGTCATGTTTTACGCCAACGTATCGGTACATGTGCATTGCCCTCTTCTAATTAAATAAATAAAAGTACTATTTTTGGGTTTTCTCTTCACTTATGCAACCGGAAGGATTTTCTGAAATTATTAATAGCTAGATTTAATATAAGAGGTTACTTGAGAGAAATTGATATTTCGTAATTATACCAACTTTTAATACATTTGAAAATATGTAAAGTTAACATGTCTGCGTTCGCTGATGAAATGATATACATACGTATTTTGAAAACGGTCAGACATACCCGAAGTTAGGATTCATACGCGTATGGTTAGTATGTGTGTGGTGAACCGACGGCGTTGTTTGTTATGTTCGACGAGTGTTAATAGATTTCTGTCCGACATTAGAATACACTGGCACTATTATTAAATACATTGTTTGTAATATCAATATTTTACCGTACAGTACTTTGTGTGTAAAAGACATATTAATAGCAAACAACACCGGTTAAATGCGCAAAGTGATGTACCATTATTATAAATTTCTATATGACTTTATTTATATGTTAAGTGTTTGCAACATATGCTCAAAATGTAACCTTATTACTACGGTTTTGAATGCTCCATTTCTTAAACGAATACGGTTTCAATTAATAATATTCATAGATGTAACCCCGATAACGACCGTACAATTTCATATTAAAAATTGCGGCATGTCTCGGCACCCGTTCGCCATCACTTATGCACGGGAGTAATAAATTTTATAAGTTAATAGTATTGTATTACGGGAATCGAATTAAGGTAACAACGTTTAATTAGGGTATAATTCGATGGGGAGACGTTTTAAATTGAATATTGTACAACGCTTCATATATACCATGCTTCAATTATGGTATCGTTTAAGATAATTGAAGGTTATATAAGCGGGTGTACGTACATACGTATATCTAGATACGCTCTAAGTATACACGCATTCATTTAGAAGCGTATACTTGTACACGTATAAAGTGTTTTCCATAAACTGCGATGTAGTAATAATATTAGAGAAATTTCGCATTTTACGAAAGATTACGGAAGCTGTATCAGTATTAATTTGCGAAAAATAATTGGTTCATTAAAAATAAATAGTAATAATAGCAATATTCCTTATCCTTAAAGCAATAGTTAAAATGAGAAGAGGCTTTATATTCTATTGTTTTAAGTATGATGCTTATGTTACAACTTTTCCTACAAACAACTATTAAGTTTGTGATAGAGATTGGCATTTGCTGATTTTGTAATAGGAAGTTCTTGTACAATTTTGAAGCGATTCTTGAGCGGCATGAATTTAATTTAGTAGTAGATATATAATAATATAATTCTTGATTTGTTTGTATGATAATATTATAAACGTGTTCTACAAAATTTTATCAAATGTCCGAACTTTCATGAGCATGAGTGTATATCGTCGAAATTGCCTTTTATACTTTAATTATTTAAGAAATGAATGCAGGTGATAAAGTGACGTTGGTATGACGTATTATTGCCACCCAAATTGATAGGATTCTTCTAAAATGCATTCAATTAAAGGATTGCGACATTTTATAATTTTTATATGTAATGTATGTACCAATAGCTTGAGCAATGCTAAAGTAACCGGAATTATTCTGAGATTCAGACACCTCTCTTGGCTCATATAATAATTAATAAAAGTATTCATAAAAAAGGAAACAGAAAAGTTGATATTGTGTACCGGAATTAAAATGATTTTATAAGATAGAAGATCTACCACGCGAGCAACTTTTAACTTATAGAAGAGATTTTTTACTGGCGCGGGCAATAAAGAAATCACCACTTGTGTGTTCATTGATTTGCCCAAGGCGTTTGATTATGTGCATCACTGCGACGCTGGAGAATTTATCCCATATGTTAAGTACATCTTAGTGGCGGAGATGTACTGGTTAGCTCTTGTAAGAATCATCGACTTGCGGCATTAATATGGGCAATATGTATGATGATTCTATTGAAACCTTCACTTTTCTGGTTTTGATCCAATTACTTTTTCAACTCATTAATTTGTTGAAGGTAAACTGGTGGCACCTACGAAGTGCATTTTTGTTTTAAAAATACTGAAGGTAACGCAGGGCATCAAAAGTCTCGAAACGTTGTTCTGCACGATTATCAAAAATATTTAATTCACTTGGGTCCTGCAGGTATCCCCATTCACCTTTGTAGATTATATTTCTTTTTGTTTCAATCCGAAATTGTGCAATATATACTCAAATAGTTGGAAATGAGAACAGTAGCGTTTTATATAGAAACACAATTTCCAAACCTCAACTTACAGATGAGATTACTCGTCAAAAAATATTGTGGTAGTAAAATTGCGTCGCATTAATTGAAAATTTCAGCCATGTTCGACGTTTATTTGCAAACCCGATGTTAGTGCTTCTATAAAAATGGAAAGAATCGAATATGTAGCCATTAAATTCTCACATTTGAAAGGCAATATGTCTGCCCCAATTAAAGGCGAGATAGATGCTGTTTGCGAGGACTCTCACCATCATTTACCACAGAGTTGGCAATGTTCGAGACGGCGAAAAGCTGCGGTCACTATTGATGCTAACATTGGAAAAGTTCACTAAATAGTTATAGACTACTGTTTAGTTAAGATTGGAGAACAATCGAGGCTGTGGATATCTCGCATGAAGGTGTTTATCATACATTGACTGAAGATTTAGGCATGAAAAATCGTTGGTGCTACGCTTGTTCGCTCAAGATCAGAAACGCATTCAAATGAAGATTTCCAAAGCTTTATTGAAGCAGTTTAAGCGATACAAGTCGAGGTTTTGGCATCAATTAATAATTGCAAATGAAGCATGGATACGCCACTACACTCTTGAAACAAAAGCACGAAAAAAAGTTGCATTTACTTGACAAGCTGAAGATAGATATTGCGAGAAAACATTTGAAGAAACAGAAAGTTTTAGTCCACCAAGAAAACACGCTTCAATAGTCGCCAGGATAAAAATTTACGAAGTGGCGCTCAAATTGATTGATCACCCACTGTATTCACCAGATCTAGTCCTCAGTAACTGTTTTCTGTTTCATTGGCTCAAAGTGAGGGGGTTAGAAATTTTCATCACATTCATAAACGCCTCTTTTGCAGAACAAGATGCCGACTACTACTTGGACGGATGAAAGAGATGGGAGCATCGCTGGGAAAATAATAGGCTCTCAAGGAGACTTTGTTAAGAAATAAAACAGAATTTGGCAAAATTGTATTTTTTTCTGTATCAGACTAGAAATCCTTCAGACTACCTACGTAGATGGTCAATCAACATTGTAAGGAAAAAGGTTATCCAATTGAAAATCTTGTATTGAAAAAGAATATAGCCAATTCTTATTGGCTTTATGTTGCTAAACACTAAAATTATATTAGATTGTTGAAATTGGTATCACTAAACGCTTCTGGCAAATAAAAATCTGGCGAAGAAATTCGATTGTATCTTCACATAGAGGACAAGGATAAGGAAAGGATTAAATCCCTTGACATATGCAACTTTGAAAAATTTTTCCACGGCCGTGACTTTGCCTATAATTCTATTCGTGGAAAACATCTATTGGGGGTTTAATGCTAAAAAGATCGCATTGGAATGAGCTTGCGTAATTAATGCACAACATTCGCTGCAGTACTCGAGTTCCCTACCTACATTCATCTATGACACATAGCCCTAATTCTTCGCTTCTGGTACCCGTACTCTCATTACCTGATTAAAACTGCGTTCCTATTAGAAAAATGCAAGGGTTGTGAAATAGCGCCGAGCAAACATGCACACTTACGTTACACATACCCACAATACACTGCTGCTATGCATGTGTGTACGTATCTCAAGCACGTTACGATTGCGTTCTCGAAATGAGAAGAACAGGCAGGGGCTGAATACTACGATTGGCGAAGGGTGCGTATCCAAGTACCGGTGGGGAAAGTCAATGTAGAGCAATGTGTCGTTGGTTAGGGTACGGCGAGGGAGCCGTAAGAATCAATAACGCATTTCCCCATGCATCACTCGGTCAGAACGCGTTGAAGGCGGTACCGATGTTGAGTCAGCTAGGCAACGCTGGAGGAGTATGCGACAACCGTTGTTGCCGCTGCGTATCCGCTCTGGAAGATTCTCCGCATATACATGCGTAATATGCGTATCTATTTGAAATACTTTGAAAGCAATCACTTTTCTTTTGTGGAGATATATGTATTGCATTTGGATATTGAAATATGATTTTGGGGATTTTAATTAAAGTCAAAACAGTGTACGGAATTTTTATAGGTAAATTTGTGATACAGGAATTTTGCGTAAAATGTTTTCAAAGTGGCGACCACTTCTAAAGTTTCTTTTATTATAATTTGACTATATATTGTGCTTTCAGTTGCATTGTATTGTGTGAAGTCATTTTATGTAGAAGTAGGCAAAAGTAGCATCGGATCCTTTGATAATGCCTACAAAAATGTAAAAAGAATAAACAATACATCCATATTTCTCTTTGATACTGAACCAGTTGAAATTTATAATCCCATATACATACTCAGAAACACTATGCCAGTAGGTGCTGCTGGATTGCCTACGAAGCTAGTTAAACGTTATGCAGGCTTTTTATCCCAACTATTGTCGTGTATCATAAATTTATATTTCAAAACTTAAAGACGACGATTATCAAACCAATTTATAAAGGTGGTGACAAAAACAATATAGAAAATTACAGATCAATTACTTTATCATCTATTATAGCAAAAGTAGTGGAGAAAGTAATTCTAATAAGTTTCGTGCAATTTACGGAGGCCAGTAATACACTAACAGAACGGCAAAATACGTATATAAAAACACGTTCTACTATTCGAGCAATATATATGGCACAATGCAAAGTAAATGAAGCACTTTCTTTGACTGTGTAAACCATTCAGTTCTACTGATGAAACTGTCGCTTATAGGATTCAGAGGTAAAATACATGACCTCTTGAGTTCATTCAATTAACATGGTTAAAATCAGAGGGAGGAATGCCACAGGGTTTCCTTGGAGGGCCTTTCCTTTTTTTTGTTATACACAAATGATTTACCAAACGCAGCACAGTGTTAATATGTTTGCAGGTGACATCCCGATTGTCGTAACAAAGAGCACAAACATCGAGGAAGAGGTGATTAATGTATTACATTCAACGGAAGAGAGTACCTCAAATTAAACATATTGAGATTTGGCCTCAGAGAAAAATGACATTAAAATATGAGAATGCACAAATCACATCTGGACCACATGTAAAGTTTTTAAGACTACAATTGGGCAACACCCGATACTGGAAAGAACACATCAATGTATTCACCAAAAAGGTTGCGGGAATGGTGTACACTCTAAGAGTGATCTCTTCGGCGCTCCAAATTGAAGCGGCCTTAACAGCGTATCATGCTAACGTTGGTTCAAGGTTGGAATATGAATCAAATTTCATCGAATTTCAGCATTAAAACAGGTGTTCTTGAAAGCGAAGTACATCATAAGTGAGCTATGATTGAATTTAATAACGTATTTGGCATTAATAAAAATATATACTTGCATTCATGTATTTACAAGTGGTTCGTCCATACGGCCTCCGCGGCGTAAATGGGAAACACGCTTATCTAGAAGCTGTAGGTTCGAATCTTAGCGGCACCGTAAAATTTTTAATTTCACAAATTAATTAAATTAAACTTCAACGTTGGCATTACCAGGGAAATTAAATTCGTCAGCGGGCTGTGATGTTGAAAAGACAAAATGAACGTAGAATTCAACATGGAGGCGCACAAGATTTCTTGACTTGCATGCTTCAATGGTAAATCTGTAGCTTGGGGGTGATAAGTAGGGTTGGCCATATCTTTGGCGCACCAGGTCCGGACTCATTCGTACACACGACCGATACGATAATTGGATATTCAGCAGGAAAACGGAGAGAGATTGATTCAATGAACTCGGTTATTTTCCATATCGATCATGCGTGCAGCCAACCCGATTGGTTTCAGATTTGTCATTCTACTTCCTCACATGTCTCAAGTTACCCGGTTTTAATGGTGGCTTGGTATTAGTCCGATTTGCGGAGTTGCTAGGATATGTGTCCTCCGGGTGTGTCCGAAAATTCAATTATTTTTCGAAGATGTCACGAATCTAATAGATTTTTGCCTTGATTCAGGTGTGGCTAAATGTTCAATGAGGTTCGACTTGGAGCGGTGTCCCTGGTGTGGTACGGTTTTGGGCCATATTGCATATGCTCAGATGTAGACCCCTTCTATGGTAGTTGCGATGGTGGACTGTTTTTGGGAAGTTACATATAGTGGTTGTAAATATCACGTACAACAATACTTTTCAATAAATTTGTTTAGCTATACATTTATGCAAAAATCCATCCATCAATTTCTGAACAAATTGAGGTGTATCTTATGGTATCAACCCGGTTTTTAAGAGTATTATGCAAATTAGGGCCCAACATGAATTAGTACTAGTATTACTGGACTTTCTTGTCACACAAACTATAGTTTTAATTATTATCTGTTGTAAGTTTTTTGAATTCGAGTTTAATACAGTATACATTTTTTTACGTAAAAAGTAAATGATAAACACCCTTCCTCACATATTTTTCATATGAAGGGTCCACATACGTCACAAGACAAGCATACCAACCAGAGACCCTACTTTTGCAGCTGCAAAATGCATTACACTACAGTAATAGCACGTTAGAAACGTTCACTTAATGAAGCGACCTCAAAGGCCTTATATGCGTACATACTAACCTATAAGCGACGATACACTTGTACACAGGAAAGAACTTTAACTATGAGGGCAGCCGATGCAGCTTAGGATATTTAAAAATAAAGCTGCGACTGGCACACGTACATATGCATCGTGTTTATGGCATGTATACATATGCATAATATCTGCAGGTGCGTTCAACTGACCCATATCCATTAAGCAACTACAACCAGTTTATTATAGTGCACTTAAAGAACGTCCATAAGCGTAGTACATAAAATTAGCGTTTGTTTAGAGTTTAACAGGTAGAAAATGATAAATGCAGCGACGCGTCTCGTGAAATGGGTATACTCTTGGATGTAGCAAACGAGCAAAAAAAGTTCTTCGTTCAACTAAGTTACAACTTCATTGTTTTATGGTCTGTCGTAGCCAAATGATGGTATTAAAGTGTTAAACAAACTAAATAGGAAACCGTCTTTGTTATGTTGAAAATGTTAAAGTAGTAAAAGAAAAGTTTTTCATCTTTAATAACAAAACCAGTAAAATTTCAGTTACTTTATCGTTGTCCTTTATTACAAAGCTCTCTGTTGTCCACTTTGCGTATAGTCTTCAAAGAATCCTTCTAACATAAAATGAGAACAACAGAAATATGTAGTGCGTTTAATTGTTACTTCTATTTGACGATCCATACAGTTCCTGCATTACTATACGCTAGAAGGAGAGGATGCACAGTTAAATATGCGTATTCACATATGTTTGTAAATTAAGAGATAGATGCCATGCTGATACTTTCTTATACATCAGTACTTTTTCAAAATGACGTTTACTTTATTTATGATTGAGTCATTAGTTTATAGCTTCGTAAATAATAGTACTGCAAAAGTACTATGAACAAATATTGATTACTTGTAAGATATTTAACCTGAAACTATTTCAAACCATTAAAGAAAATGTTTGTACTAGATTACGGCATTGTTCACAGATACATTCGAAAAACAGTATCGACCTTAGATCCTTTCTTTTATCTGTATTGTTTACAATTTAAAGTCATGTATACGGGTACAGAAAAACAGATAATTCATGCATTCCAATTCCGAAATGCAGATTATATCGCTCACAAGGGAAAGCGAATAAGATTAGATAGTGGATAGTGGGGATAGCTGCCAAATAAATTTTAAATAAAACAAAATACTTTTAAATCATCATGGAGTATTACAGAGGTTCCTGTATACGTCTATAGGGAATAGAATTTTGTTTAGAATCTGTTGCCTCATTATAACTTAACCACAGTTTTTTTCACATACAGATGGTAAATAATTGCTTAACGTTGATTCTGTTTGCGTAGTTATGATCATTTGGTTTAAAATTCACTCTTCATGATCTTAAATGGTACATTATAAATCGTCAACACACAATTTTAATCTAATACAAACTCGTCCTTAGATCTGCGATCATACTTTTTACTTTTAGCTTTACCTGCGTGTTTAAAGCAGTTTCTTTTATTCCGACACTACTTAACTTAATTCAGATCTTGAAATTGTCCTATCAATTTATTTCCTTCTTCCATGAAATTCATTGCAATATCAAGTGCTGATCTCCACATCTTTGCTGTTGTCATAAATGTTTAAAATTTGAACGCTTTAGCTATCATCAAACCTTAGACAAATATGTTTGTCTAATGTGTATACAGTGAAATTCCCCTTCGCGGACACCCCTCTTACACGGACACCTCCCTTAAACGGACAGTTTCTCATGGTCCCGACCGGCTTTCGTATAATTTCCATTGTATTAACTCTTTCTTGGACGGACATTCTCTTGAACGGACGCGGACACGAGAAAATGTTCTCTTAACCGGACAAAAAGTAAAATAAAAAGAAACGCCACAATATAAGTTTTAAAGCGACTTCGGGAGAAGGAGCTTCGGTTAATGCTGAAGATGTTTCATCGTTTTTAAAAAAATGTCCTTCTTTGATTAAGGGATATTCACCGAGAGACATTTATAATGCCGATGAGACAGGCCTGTATTTTAGGGCTCTACCCTACAAAACGCTCACATTAAAGAACCTAGATTGGAAAATCTCTAAAGAAAAAAGAAACATTTTGTTATTTTTGGATAATGCGGGATTTCATCCGAAACACGTTCGCTTAAATAATATATATAATATATATTATTTTTACCCCCTAATTGTACATCAGCTTGTCAACCAGTTGACCAGGGGATTATAAAGAATTTTAAAACTTATTACCGAAGTGTAATACTCAAACATTTGCTAGTAAACATTGAAACTGCTGCATTTACACCTTAAAATCTTTGGGAATTATCTTCATGCACTTGTAAGCTTTTCAGTAATTTACCTCTGTTCAAAGTATTATATGTGATTAGTAGGTTTGAATATGCTTCACCTAGTTGGTCCCTCCGCTACATTTATTTACAATTACTCATTGAAAAGGCGTAACGGTGTTTTCTAAAGCGTTTCTCTTCCAAAATCAATACTGAGTATCCTAAACGAAGTATTGATTATAGTTTGTAACATAGAAAACATGTTGTCCAACCTTTGAAATACCGCTGGGAAATCCTGGGAGCACAATTTATGTGAAAACTCGTTCATGGTTGCATTAATTCTCCCCATTTACTTCCCTCCATAAACTTTCCTATACCTCGAATTTCCTCTCGTTCCTTTTTCACGTTTTCTTTATCCTTCCCTAGAAACAATTTGCTTCAGAACTCCCAATTAACTCCGCTATGCCGACTTAATTATTTTTTTATACTACTGAAGTCAAATATATCTAACTTCAATGAGTTAGTCGGTAGATAATACATATTATTATTATTCCTACTTATTCTGCTTGTACAGTCATCCAATTGCTAATTATATAGGGTAGTTCATAACTTTATATAGTAACTGTACGCAGGTAAGGTATACATTAAATGGAAACCTATATTGAAGAAATTTTCATTTACAACTAGGTAACTGAGAAATTAAATCATTTTATGACAATTTTTTTAAGGGAACCCAAACTGGCTGATCCTGAAAGCACATATCAGATAAAATAATACAACGGTGTATGAATACAACACTAAAATCGGTGAAAATGGTTATTCACTCTGCTAACTCCTGTCTCGCCAGTATATCAAATGTTACTTCAATATGTTGCCGTAAATCTTGCACTTTATAGTTAGTTAATTAATAGACAGTAGAATACTGGAAAAGAAACAGTAGAATACTAAATCATCATCAAATGTAAGGTACTAAGTGGCAAATACGTTTTATACAAGTTTGTTCGCAAAATGTAAAACAATAATAGAAGCGTTAGATAAATATTTTTCGTAAAAATATGTTCGTTTAACGAATAGATTCATTCGTTTAAAATTATTATATGAAGTTGTGAAGCGTCCTGTATATTACTTGTTCCAAACGCTCCCAAAAACGTTCGATTTCATCCCACGATATACATACATAACTAAAATAAACTTCTAAAAGAGAAAATAGAAAATTAGTAAGACCGTATTAAATTCACAAATTATTTATATCACTCTTTATTAAGATATGCTTTAACATGATCCTTTTTCTGTTTCAGGTAAGAATATGACGAAGTTCGCGCTAGCATTGAGATTCCGAAACTACTGACGTGTGAGTAAAATCTTTATATCGTCCTAAAAATAATCTACGAACGAATTACATCAATATTGCTTTTAGATTTGTTACTTTCTTTTCCATACTTTCAACAAGTATAAACAATCGCTGATGCTGCTTTCGTCGGCCAATATAAATATTTGTTATTCCGATGCGAATTTTTCCAAACTGTACAGACGTCGCTGTTTATGCTCGAGGAAACAAACTCAGCGTGATTTTTCCTGTTGTATTATGCTAACACCTGTTATCTACACACCGAAATCTCGGTATACATTATTACAAAAGTGTTTGCTTAAAACTCCGACGGTTCTAGCCGCGAAAATACATCACTACTCTAATGTTTACAAATTTACATCGCATACATAACTCTGTAAAGCGTATGAATAGACGGATAAAGGGTATTAGCAAACTTGAGTCGTATTCTATGCGAATAGATTTTTGTCTAAATGATGTTTGAACGAGATGCTCGCCATTAAAACTTCTGTTTCGTTGCCGTTTACTGTTTGTAGAGGTAGTAAGCATCTTTTACATTCGAAACACGTTCGCGCGGTGCTATAAATAGTTTCCAGGCGTTGAATGTACGCGATTCAATTGCAAATATTTGGCAAATTACTGACGATTTTGTGCAGATATATTGCATTGTTTTTGGTGCTTGAAATGGTAAGTAAACTTTAGAAATTTTTAAACAAGTGAAGTTAAGAATTATTTCTGATTTTATCTGGATGGTTAGATTTAGATTATACGTCTTGATTGAATATTCCACGTAAAAGCTGTCCTAATTGACATATTATTTTTCAATGTATAACAGAATACACAAATTATTTAAAGTGGCAAAACTACATTGCCACTCATACTTAAAGAATCGTCTTTCACTTTCGTCCCCTTCCCTACCTAGATTTCAAAATTGTATACTAGATCATTTTTTCCAGCTATATTGCTGCATAGATCTGTGAGACTTGAGCGGAATCTTTGTATAGTCCACTGAATTGTACTCATCTAATTCAACTTTTAGAAAATTATTTCTCAGAAAATCGGCAAAAGTCTGACTTTGAATAATTTGTCAGAGTATTCATATTTTCTTGGAACCATTTTACAGTTATTATTTGATTGTAAATCATTACTCAATATACAAAATCGATTAAAATCGGCATGGTTTCTATATAGAAACCATTCCAGCTAGAATGTGTATTCCAAAAAGCTGTAAAATTTCAATGATTAATGCATGCGTTGATGGGTTTTCCTACTTTTTGTGTCAAATATAAATTTATTTGATGTGTCAGATTTTGAATGACGTTATCAATTATTTTTTCTAAGTATTTCAATGGGCTGACGTCATCATTAGGTAGGTCACCTCTATTGGTGCCATGCTTTTGTGTTACCAACATTAATTTCTTAGCTCGTGTATAGGTAACTGGCTTTGATTTTGTTTTGCAAATCGCGCAATACGGAATCTGTCATCTGGTGAGTTTCCACAGACACATTGAAGCACTCAAAACTTCCCCAGCAGGAGCTTCTTCAGCCGAAACTCGATTGCGGACAGCTGTTTAAAATATATCTTTCTCCACGTCATTCTATCAGTCAGCATCCTCAATATTCGATAGATCCCCTTATAAAATTGCTACAATTTCCACAAGTTCAATCACCATGACATATTTCATAAGAAAAAATCTAATTCGCAGTTACATTTGGTTCATAATCTGAAATCATAATCTAATTTTACGAAAAACTAACCTATATAATCATATATTACAGTATGTACTTAAGATTATATACAGGGGGCCTTTGAAATAAATTAAAAAAGTATCGAAAATGAAAAGGTCAAATTATGTAGAACATAAATCCAGAAAATTTTGAGTCAATTACGGCGTGAACGTCAGAATTAAAAAAAAAACCTTAGGAAATTGTAATGTGTCTCCTATAGACGCAGAATGTGTATTAATAATACAGCCATCCAGCCAAACTAGGAAACATGCACGTAGACTGCATACCCTGCTATAACACAGCTGTCGATGTTATAAAAATTGTTTATATTTCAAACGGCATGCTAAAAGTTTAATAACATGCTTATATATAGAATTATTTATTTAAAATATCTTTGTAATTTTTTTCTCGCGTCTGGAAAGGAATTTTCGTAAAATATTTCTGTCCATTTTTCGTACCTCTTAATTTTATTTCACGGACATCCTGTATAATGTATATTCTATATTTCATTGTTAACATCTCCAAAGGTGATAAATACCGAAACTAAATAACTTGCCACTCAGGTCCTGAACCAACGCGTGGGAGTACCTATGGCAGTATTAAAACCTATGTTAAGTCCAAGTTCGCCGCCAATCACCGCTCCTACTGGAACGGTGTAGACGGTTTGAGACACTGCAAATCTCTCGGGATTTATCCGGATGAGAAAAGACTGCGTAAGATAATCCTTATGAGCAGGACCAAACTGAGAGCAATCTTAACTGGACACTGCGCACTGAACAAACGCATGGGTCTAGTAGACTCTGCTTCATGTGGTAGAGCAGAGCAAACTCCTGTGCACCTTCTTGTTGACGACCCGACAGTCTTAAAGGAAAGCCAGTTTTACCTTGGGGATGCTCAGCTTGACGAACCCAAGTTAGGAAAATTACCACTCGAACGGATTATGGACTCAGGTACAACCCGGTCGAGCGAATTAATGTCACATGGGTGCATAATAGGCAAGGTACTGGTCGAGTTGCTCTTCGGAGTTAAAAGCCCCGCCCATGATTATACAAA
Source organism: Trypoxylus dichotomus (assembly GCA_023509865.1). NCBI lineage: Eukaryota > Metazoa > Arthropoda > Insecta > Coleoptera > Scarabaeidae > Trypoxylus > Trypoxylus dichotomus. The sequence goes on along the minus strand of CM042079.1, from coordinate 50,579,097 downwards.
GTAAAATGACTTAGGTCTGCTGATTCCAAACTAAATCACTATATTTTGCACGAAAACATTGTAATTTTGGGTATGTATTCTAAAGACGTAACACGTGCTTATTATTCTCTAATTCTATAATTAATAGAACCCGATACATACCTGTTTTTTATAAAATCTCAAGTGGTCGGAAGTTAGAACGCCAAGTGCATCTGAATAAACATCAAAGGAATGTAACTGAACAATCGATAGCGATTGATCAAGGAACTGTTGCAATGTGTCAGCGACGAAAGGGGCTATAATGTATGATGTCTATTGGAATCATTCGCCACGCAATATGGACTTCAAAACCCAAGGCAGGTAGCGATTGTAATTAGAATTCCTCGGGCATAAGGATTTAAATAATTTTCAAAAACTTATCCACTCAAAAATAATTGTAGATCTAGGGAAAAGGGGGAGAAGACAAAAATAATGTGATATAAAGTATTGCAAATGACTTGGATGGATACTTCGAAGTTTAATACGAAAGTTGCGGCTTAGTAATGAAAAATAATACCTTATAAGCGACCTCTTATAAGATAGGTCCGTAAGCAAAATTTTCGATAACATTTCGATATAATTGCAGCTCCCAATATTGCCATCTCTATTTTTAATGAAATATGCGCCAATCAATCGACTTTTTATAGAGGAATTGCGTTTTTTCTGATATAATATTTAAGCTACTCGCAGAATTTATTCTAAATCATCAAAGATAAAATCTAATCATTAATCTTGATTTAATGTTTTTCGGTAAAAACGCTTAGATCGCAAGCAAATTCTACAAAAAAAAAATCAAAGTACCTCGAAAACGTCTTTAATTGTTTCGCTTATTTAAAGCAAGAAAATCGTAAATGTTCGCCGAATTACCATAAGGGCGCGGTAAAAAGCGACTGCGCCGACATCTGGCCGAAGCCGAAAGTTTAAATTACTTTCGCTCACTTAGAGCAACTTCTTAGCCTTTAATTGGATATTCATAGTTCGTTTACAGAAAACGTACCATTAAAAGGTTATTTGGCGCTATCTCGTCTGAATCTCTGGAACCGCTCGTACAAATACGTCCGCCGAGCGAGGCGAACGCGCCTCTGCTGCTGTTGCTCTTCGAGAATATCGCCGTTGCTGCCTCCTGCACTTAATTTTATTGCGCGTCCCGTTAGACATTCGTCTTCCGAGAAATAAACCGAATCAACTTTTTCTTGACGTCGTCTTACAAGAACGGTTTATAATGTCACATTTGTCTTAGCTGATATCTCTGTAAGCGTATCTGGTTTAGCTGCATGTTCAATCTTGTTTTTTTATTGTTTACAATCGTGGATTTTTGTAGACATTAAAAAAAATCTTCAAGCTTTCCTAGTTGTAAAGTTTTTCTTTATTTCCCAATTGGGTTATGCTACACGTTCTTGGCTTAAATCTAATAGATTTCGTTACTGTTATCGTACCTTATATAAATAGTATTAACAAGGCAAAGGTTATCTAGGTTTTTAGTTAGATACAGATTATTTCAAGATATAATGTGCAAGCTTCTACAGTAATATGAACGCAGCAGGTGATATGCAATAAAATTTGTCGATGCAAAAGGGTCTGTAGAGGCATCTGATTGTCAATCACTTGGCAAAAGTTTTTTCGTTTTAATAAAAAAAGATTAATTCAAACTAATATAATAAATAAAAAGGTAATCATTATTGAAAATATAATTCATTATAATAGATAGTTCTCTGCTATTGTCTGGTAAGCCTTCATTGAATATATAATCCATTATAACGGATAGTTTTCTGCCATTGTCTGGTAAGCCTTTCGATTCCACACCTGTCCCATTCCATTGTTTGGTTACCTTCTCCAACTTACGAAGATTGCTGTGGTGTATTGAAAGCCAGAGTGTCTTCAATTCTTTGCTCAACAACTTCTCGGTCAACGTTAGGAAGGTATTCCGGCACATCCTTCCTTTCGAAGATCTGTTACACTATTAAGATGGCAAAGAGTATTAATTTTACGTTGATTCTTTACTGACACTTCAAATTTTGTATTTTCATTGGTGGCTAATGATGAGATAATCACAACAAATTCGCGATGGGTTTGCAAATATCGCGTTTTCGTTGGTGGCTAATGATGAGATAATCACAACAAATTCATAATGGATTTGGTTATGATTCCGTGCCATAAATTGAAACAAACTTTTCTTTGTTTTCGGGGATCAAATATAGTTCTTGCAGGTGTTGATCCGTCTAGATATCTGGTTCTGAGAAGAATCGACGTTTCGATTAAGTCCCTTTCATCTTTTTCTCGCACTTCTGGCTCGACTCGCTCCTAAAGAAGAAGAAGAAGAAGTCGCGTTGTCTAGCGGTAAGACATTTACTCATATAGCTAGAAGGCGTAGGGTCTAATCTGCCGGGTTCGGTATTTTCTCGGAATTAGGTTCATCCTGAATTGCTAGCTGAGCGAGAGCGTCCAGAAGAAGATGACTGAAAGCTCGTCGAAATGGTTCCATTGGGGAACGAAAACATACGCTGTCGCAAATTCGTGCTGTATGCTGTAATTATATAAGTTGTTGTCCTTTATTTACCAATAAATTTCTTCTATAATTTTACTAGTTCGCCTATTGCAGATATATTTTTCGTCACTGTTTGATGCACGCCGTTATTCTTTATTTTGGTTGATATTAGAAGTTGGAGACGAAGTACCGTCAGTACTCCCTCTTTGTAGGATATAATTTAACAAACTTTGTAAAATTATCAAAAATGATTAAAATATGTTTATTACCATTAGAGGGGAGTAAATTTTGGATGAAATCAATCGAAATCACCTGGTGTATGTTATTGGCCGACATATTTTTACCGAAAGCATAAGGGGTATAGTTTATGAATTTTGACAAAAGACATTGCTCACAGGTATTAACAACCCTTTTTGTTAGTGTATAATCATTTTTTGATATATACTTCTTTCTCAGTATCAAATATAGTTTCCTGCACCCAATATGTGTATAAATGAGGTGTAAATCTTTTAAAAGTTTGATGCAATGATCTTCTGGTAAGACAATCAGTTCATTTCCATTTTTTAACTTTTTGTGTAATACGTCCTCTTTGATAAGATAATTTTTGAAATTTATGTGGTTGCCGAGTTTAAATGAAATATCACTAGTATAAGCATTGTCCTTTTGTAAGGTGGAGATAAGTTGTTCATCATACAGGTATGCGTTATATTAAGATGATTTAAATCGTATCCTCTTTTTGTTGTTGATACGGTTCTCGATAAATAATCTGCTATTTGTTTTTCCGGGAATGTGTTTTATTTGAAAAAGAAAATTTTGTATTGCCAAATACCATCTATAAATCCTATTGTTGCTAACGATCCCTGTCCTTAATAAGGCCCATAAAGCCATGTTATCTGTTTCAATAATGAAAGGTTCGCCAAAAAGGTAAAATTTGTATCTCAGTATGCAATATAGAATTGCGAAGAATTCCTTATCAAGTACGCTGTAATTCAACTGAGTCAATGATAGTTTTCTAGAGACGAAAGCGATTGGTTCTTCTTCACCCCTATAGCCGCAAACGAAGCATCTGTCCTTAAAATAAAAATTTCTTCAAAATTTGGATGAATTAATGGGAGACCATTACAGAGAACTGTTTTTATGTTATCAAAAGCATCTTGTCGTTCCTTTCCCCATGAAGATTTTGTTCCTTTTTTAAGAAGTGTTTAAAATGGTAAACAAATCTAACTGAAATTATAGAAGAAATTCATTGGTAAATAAAGGACCACAATTTATATCATTACAATACATACACATATATCAACAAGAACAAACAACCAAATTTTCTACGAGTTAATAATCAACCAATCTCACCTAACGAAGAAGTCAAAAGATTCTTCGTTAGGTGAAAATTTGTTTGCTAGCGCATCTAAAATTTATTGCGACATTCTTGAGCGAAGCCCAAATTCTAACTTGATTATTGAATGTATACCTTTTATTATATATATATATATATATATATATATATATATATATATATAATATATATATATATATAATATATATATATATATATATATAATATATATATAATATGTATGTGTATATATATATATATACACTGCTTACACATTGCTGTAGGTATCAATACACAAGAAATGTAGCGGGTCGTAAGTAGATTTCATGGTAGAGTGAAAGTATGATAGAGCAGATAAGGCGCTTTCAATAGCCTTGTCTAAGCTTAATTGGATTAAAAGTCTATGTTAAAAAGAATAGATATTATTGCAAAAAGTTAAGTAACAATTGGTGAATGACTGAACGAATTTAAATTTTGATTGTAATTTCCATAACTTCCTTCTGTTTCTTTTCCCTGATCATTTCTGCAGTTGTAACTTCTCAAATGAAAATAATTGAATGGTAATAAAAGATTTTTTAATTTTGATCGGATATATGTACCCAGATATCGTACCACCTTAATACCCGAACAAAATTTTAACATTCCTGTCTCCTTTCATGTGATTACTAACAACTGACAACAGAGCTATTTTACTGTATTCGTTATTCTTATTACTTATCTTATTACATTCTTCGCAATCCTTGCAAGTGTCAGAAGTGTTGGCCCTCTTCAGTTGTCTGCCATTGTGATATCAAGGCAAATCATTTTAATATTTATTTAGTTCATTTAAACGCGCATTTTCTTCAGTATACCGTTTATCCATCTGCAATGTCTACTAACTCATATTGGTGCACAGAGAAGATCTAAAGGTCTACTTCTCAGGATATAAATGGAAATTTAAATTTCCCTAAATCTAATGCATTAAATTCGAGAGTACATTGAATGTATACAATGTATTTGGAAAAATAATGTCATAAATTCATAGATGAGAAATTACAGAAAGTTCCATGTCGTATTTATGGTGTTTTTCGAATATGGAGTTATTCTCTTTCGTGATTAACCATAGAATTCTGAAGCAAAAGGTATACAGCAGCACTCCTTATTCTCTGAATGAATTAAAAGAGAATATTTGAAGCGAAATGGGGGCTATCACGAGCACTCCTTAAGAGTTTTGCTTCACGTTTAGAAGAGTGCCAGCAAAATATTGGAAACACATTTAGAAAACGTAATTTTTAAGAAATAAATTCCCAAAACCTATATTTTAATAAAAAGATAAGCCTAACCATTGTTCTATTATATTCTTTGCATTTCGAAAAGGACTTTTGGGACACCTTGTACAACACGATGAGAAGAATAGATCAGCTGATCCCACCAAACAGAAACTCGAAAGCAAATGCAGAGCGAGCTATGTACATTAAGTTAAGCGTGAAAACGCATTTAATGGAAAGGGGAAAAAGTGTCAGCAGTAACCGAACATCTTTCTCAAAATGAAGACAATAGCATCATTTACGAGAACTTGAAAGTATTAGCTAGAATTACTCGCTACCATTAGAGAATGGTACGTGAATCTTTAAAAAATCCGAACAATTTCAACCGCTGGAAGCAAAAAGTGAAGCGAAAATTTACTCTTGACAAGCGATATGTCAAGAGTAAACTCAACAACAGGGCAACACCCGGAAAACTATCTCACACTCCGTAAGCTATTTAGCTTCCCAAAAGGCATATAGCGTATAACTTTTACAAAATATAAAACGGAAAAACAATTAATAAACAGAATTAGTAATTACAGCCTTAACTATTGAAATTAATATTTCCAAAATCAAATAAAATTTACGCATAAACATCAATCACTTTATGGTAGAGCTAAGTTTTAAAGAAAAACAGAAGACTAAGAGGAATTGCTTCATCATCCTTCGAAAAGAATCAGCTATGAAGCAGAAATATCGGTATGGATATATCTTAAGACGTTAAAGTAAGATGTGTATCATAGACCTGGAATTGTTAAACATTTAACGTAATTTAACTTCACTGCAGAAGAATGAGCGCCAGATGGTGTGTTTAATTTGGAGAAGGTAGAAATCTAGTAGATTAAAAGAACAACCAAGGACATTTAGAACAAGAACAAAATAAAAATAGTGCAGGACCAAAAAAATAATGAAACAAAAAAAGAAACAATTTGGGTGAATACTCATTTTTTACATTTCTCATGGTAAAAATACTCTCTAATCGAGTACATGCAACTAAATTCCACATTGTTCTACAAAACATCTCGCTATTCAAACTATATTTATCACAACGCTCTAACTTGGCAACGTTCTCCTTTCCAAATTACCTATGCATCAGCGTATCCGTATAATTCTAATTTTAGTAAACAATAAAAAACAGAAAAAAAAGTTCCCGAATTACTCACGCTATAGACGCAACCCCCTTTATTTCGAAATTTACGAACCGAAAATAGGCCTTATAATTCATCCATCGCGAAATTATAGGCGGGAACCGATAAATTTTCAAGTGAAACACTGTTTTTATGGATCGAAACCGCGCTAAAGATTAAGCTGGGTCGCTCGCGAAACTCGGTAGAAATCTTCTGATTTACGAGTTCGTCGCGTATAGATGTATGCGCCGTAAAAGCCTGTCGGAATAATCAGAGCGTGAACGTATTCTGCTTCCGTCGAAGGGGCTCGAGATCTCGGCCTAGACGATATGCATAAACCGCAAGCTGTGAACCTTATGCAGCGAAATATATTCGGCGTTAATAATGTGTACGTCAATGATTTACTGTTAAATATAAATATAAACCATGTTGAAACATGGTGACTGGTTAGAAAAAAAACGGCTGTAATACGACACAAGCTTTAAATGTTCAATGGCATAAATAAATTTGAATAGGGGATTTATTGTTGCTTCTAGCACTTCTCCGAAAATATTTTTGTATAGGTATACGTTCTTCGAGTCTATTAGGATGTCAAGCTGTTCTACCAAATTATTATGTAACTGAACCAAATACATTATTCCGTTTTCTATTGGAACTAATACTATTGCAGATAACCATTACTTTTGTGTCACATATAAATATTTGCTAGGGTAACTATTAAACTAGAAGTAGTTGAAATATTGATCTACACAGTTTTATACTAACACATGGGCTGAAAAGTCCCGGGCCTAACACATAGATGACGCTAGTTTTATTGCAGTCACCTTTCTCTCAGTTAGTACTAACCTTCAAAAGACAGCTGTTAAAATTTCATGATATTCTATTCATTAGTTTGTGAGTTATTGTGCTAAGGGTCAGACTACTTTTGTTATTTTCAAAACAATTTCGTGTTTTAATTTTACACTGCTTCTTGATGGGAAAAAATACCGTCCAAGCGAAGCAATGGCTTGAAAAGTGTTATGGGGACTCCGCTCTATCAGAAACAACAATAAAACGTTGGTTTGCTGACTTCAAACGTGGTCGTAGAAGCATCGATGATGCAGAACGCAGTGGACGTCCAAATGAGGCGGTAGCACTAGAAAACATCAAAAAAATTCACAAAATCGTTTTGAATGATCAAAAGGTGAAGTTGCGTGAGTTAGCTGACATCGTAAAGATATCAAAAGAACGAATTGGCTTTACATTGCATGAACATTTGACTGAGAAAGCTCTGTTCAAAGTGGGTGCCGCGTTTGCTCACTGTTGACCAAAAACAAGAACGTGCTGATGATTCTGAGCAGTGTTTGGCCATGTTTAAACGTAACAAACCGGAATTTTTGCGTCGATATGTGACAATGGATGAAACATGGATCCATCACTTCACTCCGGAATCAAAACGATCGTCATCTGAGTGGACAGCAACTGGTGAACCTCGTCCAAAGCGCCCGAAAGCACAACAATCGGCTGGAAAGGTTATGGCCTCGGTATTTTTGGGATGTGCGTGGTGTAATATTCATCGACTATCTTGAGAAAGGAAATACCATCAACAGTGAATATTATATAGCGTTATTGGAGCGTTTGAAGGCCGAAATTGCAAAATGAGAAAAAGAAAAAAATGTTGTTTCATCAAGACAACGCACCGTGTTACAAGTCAATCAAAACAATGGCAAAACTACATGAATTGAACTTCGAATTGCTCCCACATCCACCGTATTCGCCAGATTTGGCTCCCAGCGACTACTGGCTGTTCGCAGACCTCAAAAAAATGCTCGCCGGTAAGAAATTTCGCACGAATGAAGAGGTTATCGCTGAAACTGAGGCCTATTTTGAGGCAAAAGATAAATCGTTCTACAAAAGTGATATTGAAATGTTAGAGCGGCGCTGGAATGATTGCGTTGCTCTTGATGGAGATTACGTTGATGAATAAAGCTAATTTTGAACCAAAAAAAACGTGTTTTCTTTGTTAGGCCCGGGACTTTTCAGCCCATGTGTTATATCAGATACAAATGTTCCTATGAAAGCAGTGACACAAAAATTCCGAAACTTAAGTATTGGTTCAAAAAAAATAATATTTACAAGTCAATAAAGTATTAGCTGGTAGCATTGCATATATGTATTATAACAGCTGGCATCTACCGCATCTCAATCTCTAAGAGGCTCTATCCCTAAAACCTTCTTCCGCCTCCTTCTTGGTGTCCCTTTTTTCCTTCTATTAGCAGGCTTCCATTCCCAAATCTTTTATGGTAGTCCCTTATTTCCCTTATTCTTTCATGAACTAATAATGTCTTCTTATATCAGCGTCTCCAGTACATCATCTCTGTTGATATTATTTTACTTTCCATCTTCCTATTCAGCACCCACACTTCACTCTCATAGGTAATAGAGCTTTCAACAAACGTGTGGAACATCCGAGTTTTTGTTTTCTTCAAAATATTGTCATTCCACACCGTAGTTGTCTAATTATACCTTTTCCCTTTATTATTTTATTTGTTTGTACCCTATTGTCTTTCATTACCTTCTATAACTGATTTCCACACCTTCATATTTCCCGAATTAGTTACGAGTTATTCCACGAACTAGGTTCGTTCGAAATCCGAACATCTCTACTAACTAGTTACAAGGCAGACCTGGATTCGCTTCTGAGTAATGCTCATCCTCACTCACTATGACCTCAGTTGATCTGCTCAACAGTCTATATTTTGCGGATTGTCTTATGCTTTGCATTAGAAAAAATGCGAACCAATTGTCTTTGACTATAGAAATTAGAACCACGCGAAAGGTTTCTTATTGTTTGAGTTGGTACTAGCCTTCTAATAGCAGCAGCAAACTCACTTCGAAGATGCATTAAGAGTGAGAAATCGCACACGTGGGTGGCGACTGGTATCAATTGTATTATGGCTGTTGCTATTGATACAGCTTGTCCTTGCCTTCAACGAACACTTTCAGTTTCCAAAAAGTGATTCCAAAACTAGATATTTCATTTTAGCTTACCCCAAGGTTTTCCGCGACACTATTGTATTCTTCCGCTTTTTAATCGACTTATGTTCTTTCATGCTTCTATCTTTGACGGATCGTGGTGTGCTACCATTTCGAATAGCGCTCAAAATTTCAAATCTCCGCTACTGAATTTTTAGGTACTCATCGAGGAGCCTATTCAAGTGACGATTACCTTAAAACACATAACACGATGTTAAAACATCTACATATATGTACGGTTTCGTGTCTAAAAAATTTGACGCTGGTTTATAGAAATACTTAGACGTTATGTTAATTAACATTGGTTTAAGTACTTAATTAATTTAAAGCGTTTATGTTTTTTATTAGTAAAAAAGAGGAAATACATATTTTTTTTAAATATTCCAATTCAATTAACTTAAGATACAAAGGTACACGTTGAAGATAAAGCAAAAAGTAGTCCACGTACACTTTGTAAATACATATATCCAACGTTGTTCTAAAAACAAAGGCTACTCGAAATCATATAATCTTATTTATAACGTGAAGTAAATCTCTAGAAATTATACGCTTCATATGTACATATATGTATGTGCATACATGCGTATATTCAGGCGTATCTAACGTGCGATCAAAGAATACGTTATTAAGTAACCAACCGCACCTATACACAACTTTCTAATGAAAATGGTTAAAAAGTCATATGTAAGTTATAAAATAAGCGGTTTACGCATAAATTTACGTCAAATGGAATTTATTACATAAATTTTTATTCTACGTGTATTCCATGATAACCACGCAAAGGAAAAGTTGTTATATACTGCAGGGTAATTTCAAATATTTGAGCAATTATATAAAATAGATTAAATTTTAAAATATCAGGTTTCGATATATTTTTACAGAAGTAACGTATTTTTTTCATACAAGGCTAGCCTTGTAAATTTACCATTCGACGTAGATTATTTATTCTCTTTCAGTATCTTACCAGCAAGAAGTAGTTCTAATTTAGTGAATAAGTAACAGTCATTTGACACTAAGTCTGATAAATAAAAAAAAACAATACAGAATAAAACCAAAAATATCATTATAATTCGTAAATTATCGTATTGATTATATCAACCTTCACGCATATTTACAGTAACTATTATTACAGCTTTTGCCATACATTCTCCAACTATTTTATTTACCAGACTTTTGAATCTGGAGTTCTCCACGTAACAAGTTTCCGAAATTTTACAGCCGTTTAAAATCTGTTTACAACAAACTTTCTTCAACTTTAACAACTTGACATGTAACACGACCTTGGGCTTGTTTGTGGGTTCCCTTCTAACCCTTCTATTGATGTCTTTATGCATGCGTTTGGGTCCAAATACATTTTGTCAAATAATATTTTTCAAGCAGCATCAAGTACTATAAACGTTACGTGGATGACATTTTATTTGTCTGGGCCGATGGTTTGGTGGATTTACATAACTCTTTAGATTACATACATAACTTAGCAGGATTGCAAACAAATAATAGAAGGATTAACTTTTTAAACATCTCGTTCAACTACCCTATCGGGCATAAACTATAAGGCATATATTTTGTCAATATTGTACACTTCCGCAAGAAAATTTCAACATTGAATTTTAAAGTATTATATAAACAAATTGCATCATTAAATAATTATAACCCTTCTTGTAATAAATTAGTTGTAGGTTAAAATACAAAACAGAATGCACGAGGAAGGGGTTTACATTATAGAAGATGACTCTAATATACCTTAGGTACATCGATCATACTCATGGCGAAGGGGATTAAATCCTTATATGAGCTTCGTATCCTATAAAATTATTGATCTCGTCAATAACTAAGTAAACGTTCATTTTAAGTCACGTAAGTGTTTTTTTCTGAACAACAAGGATTGAAAAGCAATTAACATATGTGCTGTCTACTTACTTATTTAGATCTAGAACATGTTCGCTGTCTTCAGTCTTCGGCTACGGACTTCTCTTACTTTGTAGAACATTGTACGTCTCGCCAATAAAGGCTTAGCTTTCATTTGAATAGACATGGTTCTTTAAATTTTCAGACTAGATTGTGACCTTATTTTATTTTTCCATTTATTACTATAATTGTAGCGAAAGAAAAAGTAAAAAAATTCAAACAATCATCACCACGAGGTCGTAGAGTTAAAGAAGTCAAATAAATATTTTTTATTCTGATAACAAATTATATTTGATTTCGTCCAGCGTAATTAAAAGATATTTCAGTGATATATGAATTCCATGTCAAAGTAAAACTTTATCTAGATTTTCCATGGGTCTAAAGTGATCACTTTGGTTTTGCTTAAACTTTTCCAAATCAATCATGGGAAGTTCTTAACTAAAATATTTTTAATCAGCTTGTTCATATTGAATCAGGTATGTCGTTGTACTTGGGACAACTTGTTTCAAAACGCCTACTATTTTAGACGCTTTTGTGGTTGTTTAGATTAATAAAATTGGACTGGCGTTCTTGTAAATTTTCGTTAAATAAGCCGAGATATCCTACCTTGACCAACAACAATTTACTTCAATAATCGCTATTGTATTTGGTAATTTTTTTTTCCAAAGATAAATTGCGGCTAACGCATTGTATTAAAAATTAACGTTCGTATTTAATCAAACTCCCATTAACGAATTAATACCGTTAGTCTGCAGCACCGGCCTCTTGACATCGAAATTAACGAACATCAATTTCAATCTAAAGAAATTTCAATTAAGCCTCTCCAATTTAAGCGACTTTTCACTGCAATTTGGTGCGCTGTGATAAAACAATTTGTGCGTTCATTGGATAATTGTCGGATATTCTAAGTAAACAGAGAAGAACAGATGTTTAAAGAGAAAAAAAGAACGCTGACGTAATTGAAATATCTTTGGCGTTTATTAATCTATCTATAAGCGAAACTGGTGGAAACTCTACGGCAACTTTTAATGAAATCCAATCAGGGGACCCCTTCGACAATTTCATCTGGATAATTCGCGTCGATATCGCGAGATAATTTAGATTACTTTTCTAGGGAGGAAGGTTTTATTACTGAAAAACTACTTCTTTTAGATTAGGTTAAATTAACGCAGGAGATCTAGTCCTAAAATTATGTAAAAAAGAAGGAGGAATACAAACTTTTTTGCGAACTTCTTTTAAGAACCAGAGTAAAGTGATAAACTGTTAGTACACAAAGATCTTTCCTACGTTCGGTATCAATTATATCGGTTTATAATTGTCGATGGCAGCTTATGTATTGATATAATTACTCATATTTTGAATGAATTGATGAATGAGTCAGACAAATAGCTAAGTAGCCTTTTCAAAAAAATTGAAAACACTTTGAAAATTCCAGCAGAAATTCCATCGACTCTGACGTGTTGTGACGTTCGTCTCGTAATAGTAGAGTGATGCTGCTCATTAATTCCTCTGGAAACGAGAAAATAAATACATTGTATATATTTTGTCCGAGATTCTATGCTCTGTTATTGTATTAGGTATGATGTCCAGTATATGTGTTGATGCCTGTTTGAATGAAACGTTCAACATTTCTGCCAATAATAAACGAACTATTTCCGGAATTGGACCGTGTCATGATGAGATATATATATATATATAGAAGTGAAATAAGAGTAAGAGAAGAAATAAAAGGAAAAAGAGATAAAAAGAAGAAGAATGAGAAAAGGTAGGGGTGTGAGGGGGTGAGATCCCGCCTTTCTCTTTTGTTCCCTTTTTGTTTCTCTCGTTCTCCCCCTCCCCCAAATTTTTTCTGTCTCTCTTTCCTTCTCTTACTCTTTTCACCTTTCTGTCTATTTCACGCACCCCCTCTTTTTTTTATTCTTCTTCTTTTTATCTCTTTTTCTTTTTATTTCGTTCTCCTCTTACTCTTATATCATTTCTATATATGTATATCTCAACACGACACGGTCCAATTCCGGAAGTAATTCGTTTATTACTAACTCTGGCCGTGAAAGCCTACGTATTCATTTCATTTCTGCCAATATTTGAGGTTCCGTAATATCAGATGTACCATCTGTTCATTTTATGTCAGCATATTCTTTTGTACGAGAACCAACATCCTTCACCACCTTCCACATTGCTCTAGTTTTATTATTCGAACCATTTACACTTCTGCTCGATTTTATAACCTGATCGTCCGAAGGTTGAGTTATAGTGGTAACATAGACTGTTCTTGAAATTTTAATTTATTATTTGTACTAGAGCAGCGTTTCCTCAAATACGAGGGTTGTTTTTTAAGTTTAGCATATGGAACTGAAATAAAACAGTAGATAGTTTTTAACAATATCATTGTTTTTTGTTGTATTCTCCACGAAGATGAATGCACAGTTTTGCATGCTCTCAAACCAACTCTGGAAGCAGTTATCCAACTTGTTTGTTGGTACAATCAAAATTGCCTTTTTGAAGGCATCTATTGCTCCTTCTAACGACTGGAACTTGTCACCACGCAGTCCATTCTTGATTTTTGGAAAGGTAAAGAAATCGCTGGGACTTAGGTCCGCACCGTACGAAGGATGCTCTAATAATTCAAAAAATGTAATTGTCTTGCATCCACTTGTCTTGATGGAAGATAATTCGTCGTTCGGAGTTCCTCTTTCGAAGCTCAGCGATGACTTGGGACAAACATATGGTTGAATACCGATCGACAGTAATAGTACTTCGATCTTGTAGAGGGCCACAATTCTTCATGCCAAATCTTTTGAATCTTCGAAGTGCAATGTTAGTGCGCGAAAATGTTCTCGGTTTAATTCTATGTTTCAACTAACTTGTCAACCTTGACAGTTCGTTGTAGCTACAACACTACACTTTTACACTACACAATTTTTAGTACTGACATTTGATTAGTGGCGCCCTCTTTGGCCCCGTATGCAAAACTTAAAAGACATCCTTCGTATAAGGGTTTCATTGTTACGTAATGTGTAATATCCCGTTCGATCACTAGCATCCTGCAATATGCTACTATTGTATAAATTGCTGTCAAAATTTGTGAATATGTTATTTAATTTTTGTTTATTATGTATTGGTAATTCTAGTATACTAATTTACAACGGGTTTTAGACCAAGACTCGGTAGAAAATATAGAAGCTTTCGGGAATTAGCACCACTGTCCTTATAGAATTCTAGATATTTTTTACCGATAAACTACCATATAAGAATATCATGAATGTTGAGGCATATAGGTAATGTAGTAAATTACTTAGGTGAGACATAATGGATCGAAAATCAGAATCAGATGATTGCTATTCTTTAGTTACAACGTATTTAACCAATCCAGTTTATGTAGCAACCTATACGATCTATACTGTGCATGTATTTTTACAAATACCAAAATTATTTAGATCTATTATTAGATGCTCCGACATTATTTTGGGCAAATATACCGACACCACCACCATTCATGAATCTGCTACTGAAATGTGGCAATTGGCGCATAGGTTAATCACTAGGACCTTACAAAACTTACTGCTAGGTATTGCTAAACATTTAAGTTAGTAGATTTGATGGGAATATATCAGAGAAAGCCATATTATTTTGAAAATATTTTACTAGGTCTTTCAACATATAGCAAATTATTAAAATATAGAGATCGAGTTCAACATTCTACTTGGGTAAAAGGATTCTGTTGTGTTCTGGAAGGTTATAGTATTGTCAATTATTAAAGTATCTAGACCAACTCATAGAAAAATCAGTCATACAAGACAACTGTGAAACGGGCACCCAGGTATTACTGTTAAAGGGGAGAAGCGGAAGAGGTGTTAGGTACAGGTAAAGCGTGGTAGATTGTTAAGATTACTGTAGTCACTGTTTCTTTTCGTTTCTGATTCAAAAGAAACTCATAGAACTTCGTAATGCACCAATTAGGAACCTAAATTTTCTCAATTTACATACCAAGGAAAAGACTACTAAAGACTACTAAAGAGTCCTCTCTTTGCTGTTCGCAATTTTTTTGTCAAAAATAATACAACCACGGTATTCACGCTATGAATTCTCACAATGGCGGTACAAATATCCATTCGACAACGTTACAACTTTGCGAAAGCAAAAATTTGCACATTTTATTCGAATAGACGACACCGTAGAAATTGGGCGCCGCATCCCGATGGTATCATCCAATTTGCATATGAGACGTATCAATTAATATACGAGCCGTACATAAATAACAAAATTAACCATTCCGCGTCTACGATTCCTAGCGCACCGAGGCACACCTCGTTTTCGAAGCAAAACGAACAAAAAAGGCGAAGTATATGGGCGCGGATCTAAATCGCGGATCATCTGAATAACGCATTATGCGTACTTGCCAGTCTGCAGATCGCATAAGATTATTGCATATTACCCGTAGTAGTACGATTCGCGGGAACATTATACGACAGGGTTAGTGGACTGTAAAGTTTAATATATGCAACGTAGTAGCTTTACGCGGGAGATGTATTTTGTACAGCGACATCCAAGATTGATGTCGGGAATTTAAGCAGAATTGCTATGGTAGTGGAAGTGATGTTGTTCAATCTGAGAAATGTATGGTATTTCGAATTGTAATTGGGTTATACAAAACAAAGGCTTTCGGAAGACTGCAGAGGTATTGGTAGCTTCAAGACACGGAGCTCAAATAAAATGGGGTTCATCCATATTGAAGAAAATCTGCCGGACGCTCGGGTAACCGTTCCCCTCGACGAGGTTGAGATTATATTTCTACCCCGCCCAAGACACGTCGTCGCGGACAACGAAGACTAACCGCAGATAAACTAACTTGCTGACCTCCATCACACCTCGTCGCAGCTGCGGTTTCCCTGATAGGGTTGAGACCCATTTCTAAGCCACAACTCACTTGAGCCGAAGGTGGATTGAGTAGCTGGAAGCTTGAGTGAGTTACCATAAGACGGGGAAACGACATCCACCTATTGTGTCAAAGAAAATTCGCTCGAGGGAAAGGTGAATTGAGTAGCTGAAAGTTCGAGCGAATTCCAATCCGATGGAGAAGTTGAGGAAACAGGATTTCTGGCACTTCGAAAGCATTATTCGATCTACGATCTACTTGAAGAAAATCTAAGTGTTAGTACAAAAAAGATTTCCTTTAAAGGCAGGTTAATGTAAGGGCACTATTTAGCAAAATTTTGAAAAAGTTATTGGTTACACCCTTACCATTTGCAGATTAATGGTCATTATTTATCTAGGGAAGAATTCGGAACGTGGTTTAGTATGCAAATTGTATATAATATCGATATTATTTGCAGAGTTCGCAATTCTCGTCAGATTTGCATGTTTAGCGTTTTTTCGTTTTCCATCCATACTTTTTTCTTCTTAAAAAGGTACTTATAAATAAATACGTAATTTTGTCTACTTTCGAATTGCAATGGAAGTTGTTTAGCGATTAAGATTTCAAAATGTTCTTACTTGGATTGAATTCAAAATCCTATTTCTTCTTTCTGTGTTTATGAGTTCATTTGTGAAATACCTTATTTAGCAATACTAATGTTTGCTCAAAACAGCTTTATTCAGCAGATCAAAAGTGGGATAAGGTAATTTGTGAATTTCGTCGATTTAATGATTTTCCACCATTAAATTTTTATCTCGCCTATGCGTGGCTGGATCGATACCAAGAGAAATTCCAACAGTTCTTGTTGTGTTAAGAAATAAAACACTGATTTTACCTGATCAAGGTAAAACTGATGATAGTACTATCTTTAAAACAAATGCATTTGATTATTATCCACTTAACGTTGGTTCAACAAAAAATGGAGGGTTCGAGTACCTTCTCACTTTAGAATTTTAGTCTATTGATAAAGCTCTAAAGTTACACACACGAAAAATGCATGTGTAATAAGAAAAAAGAGCCCGACTCTGGAAATTAACTCCCAATTCTCCCACATACCCCATTCGCTTTAACAATTATACCACCATATCAAGATCGAAGATGGCAATGAAATAAGAAATATATATCTGAACTTAAGCCCGGTATTATAACTTAACGGCTTTGAAAATTATTTTGACAATGGCATTGACTGTCACCAATTAATTTGTTAGGACTACTGAAAGCAACTCGAGTTTGAACAAATTCAAATATACAATGCGAAAACGTACCTGATTGAAGGCTATTTTCGAACTGGAGTGGGAATTGATGGAATTTGGGTGTACAAGCTGTAATTTGCAAAGCTTTTGTAATTGTGTTTCCAATTGTGTTGGTGTATTTCGTCAGACTGGTTCTGTGGACCATAAATCACGTACTGGTAGACCAACTCGGAAGAAGTTATAAATAATGTTCCTCAACAAATGGAAAATGAAAAGAATTAAAAACCCACAAAACCTTCCAAACGTCTTTCTCAGGACACTGGACTTTCTTATGCAACACACCAGAAAATTGTAAAGAAAAACTTGCACATGCATCTGTATAAGATGCAATCACATTAGGGTATTTTGTCAGTAGTTTAATAAATAATTTAATGCAATATAATGACCTACTAAATTTGACATTTTTCTCTGATGCAGCGTAGTTTCTTCTTTCGGGGTACGTCAATTCCTAAAATGCTTGAATGTGGAGTAGTGAAAATCCTCATATTTTTGTTGAATGGGTTCTGCACACAGCGAAATTTGGTATTTGGCTAGCTAGTTCTTGCTGCAGAATTGTTAGACCTATTTTTTTTAATTCTTCAATTAATTTTGCATGAATTTATTGAACAGCTGCACGAAGATAGTTACTTCCAGCATTGACGATCGAATTATAAACGCACATACAAAAGTTAAACTTTCACCACGATCACTTTATTTTTAATTATGGACTCTTTCGTGTTTCCTCACATAAATAATGAAATCTTTAAAACTTCTGTTGCCAATTTGCAAGATCTGCAGCAAGAAATTATTGAGGAGTGCGCATTAATCACGTCCGCAATGCTGCAAAATGCATTTAACAGCATGATAATTCAAAATAATAGACAATTTCAACACTTTAATTTCACCTTTTTTAAAAAATCTCGAATACCAAGTGAGCTTGTTACTTCATTGTATCTTGAAATCGAATAACATATTTATTGATGTCATGGTAACACTGTCAAAATAATTTTGAGTTAAATTGTGTTACGAGTATAATAATATGGTTTAAGTTCAGATCTATTTTAATGCCATCTTCGTTCTAGAATCTTTATGATGTCACGGTATTATGTGGATAACGATGCACTGAAACGCTGCAATTGCACGTGAAATAAATTGCACCTTAATAGTATTAACATGATACGCTTCATATAACCTGACATCCGTAAAAACGTAATCGAGATTATGAAAAATCCGAATGACAAGAAAATGATATCATATATGTATATGGAACATCGTGCGCATTTGTAAAAAGCCTTTTCTTAATCAACATATTGTACATTAAGATGATTTTTAGTGAAATGTGATGAGAATATGGTTCTAATTTGAGTAATTCGAAGCCTGGTGTATGAAAATTGCCTAGCATATGAGGTACATAAATTTCAATAAGGGAAACTATTGAATAAATTTTATTTTCTTCTATTGTAGCTGTTACCTTTTAATGTCTTTGGAGCTATAGTATCTTTTGGGGAAAGAAAATAAAATAACGTAAACTTCTAGCTATGTAACAGTTTGTCATAAAGTTGGTACGCTTCCGTAACACTCTATTTAACGTCGCAATTGAAGCAAAGCTCTTATAAAATGAAAGAAATTAATAAGGAAATATTGTGTGAATTCATATTAATATAAGGAATTTTTAAGGAGTATTTTTCATTATTTTAAAGAAATAAGTGTTTGCTAGCATAGCAGGCTAAGTTCTTTGGAAGATCTGTAGCAACAAACATCATAATGAATGAAGCATGGCTGTATCTAGTGTTAGTCCATGTGTACCATATTGTAGTACTACCATTAACACTTTATTTTTACTGTCTAGAGTGTTATTATATTAAGAGCAATAATTTTTGGATAAAACAACTTACTTACTTAAGATTCCTCCATACCTTCGATAACCCACCCTTTCGGCTCTGTATATGACCATAACTAGTAGGTACTGTCTTGTTAATTGCGGTATTTATTTATAGTAATATATTCAGTATCGTAGACGGGCTCAGAATATTACAAAACGTACCTGCATATGAAATTACGAAAGTTTCTAGTTACATTTTAGTTCATTGATAAAGTGATGACAAAGGCTATATATAAAAGTCAAAAGCACACGTATACACAAGCGAGATAGAAGTATATAACATAAGTCGTAGCTACTTAAGCATACGTCATAGCCAACTACAAAATTTCGTCTTTCCAGTGTATGTACATACATACCTATTACCCATTACAGTCAACCAGTCCGAGATTTCAGACATCAGACTTGGACACCTCTGCAAAAATCGGCCACTGTGCGTATATCGTCGACAACGGTGGTTGCACGGCATTTTATTCCGAATTGGTACAGTTGCGATGATCCATTTCGAAAAGTGCAATCGTCGACGAAGGTCGGTGAACCTTGTAGGAACAAGTTGCGCTTTTTAACGCGACGGTGAAATGTCGCCTTGCGCTGTACGAAATTTCCTTGCTTTCTTCTTAACGCGCCAGGGCACTTACGTAATCTATTATGCGGTTTCGTTACAACATCTGCGCGAACAATAACTTCGAAAAGCACGTTTAAGGACTCGGTGCCATTTAATTACGCGGCGTAAATGATGTTTTTACACGAGACAAAAACGAATTTTACTACACAACCGGTCATTGTTGTATGGTCCTTTTTTGTTCGATACTTTTGTTAACTTCGCGTTGGGTTTATTGATTGGAACGTTGACATCGTCAAAGATTGTTAAGAGTAGCAGACTTTATAAATACGATAATGGCCAAACAAAAGATCTTTTCCCTCTTGCTGCAAATCTGTTCAATTCTAATACGAAACATGAACAATTTGTTTCTATATTTATTATTCAATTTAACCATTGAAGCACGAAACTTTAATAACTTCTCTAGGAAAGCCTTTAATTTTAAGCACTTGAAAACTCCTTTATTCGTATACTATGAGCGCACTTGCGACGTGTCGATAACCTTAGTTGTAAGCAAGGATGCAATGAAATTTTTATAAGTTAACAAAGTCGGGAAATATGCATGCTATTCTGCAGATGGATTATTTGTCGGTAGGCTAGCTCTGCCTGACGATATTCTCTATCCCTGTATAGCTACTACTACAAAATCCTATCCTAACCTCTTTTCAATTTGAATCGATTCAATGAAGCCCTCATTTCGTATTACTTCGAGGTGACGGGGGTGTATCGCTAGGTGTGCGTTATTCGTTTCAAGCAGAAGCCTGTGTTCGATTCATTTTTGAGTCGCCCAGAATGCAATCAACAGCTCACATGTTTACATCCAGTATACATAGTTGCAGAATAAGAATACAACCTTGAACCGTGGTATTCAGCAAGTATACCTCGAATACAAATTACAAATCTTCTGGAATTTTCTATATTTTCAAAAACGATTCTTCCCAGAACTTTGGTGTATTAATTGTTTATTATGCTAGACTAATAAGAAAAAGAATGCTTGTTCCATTATTTAAAGAGAAATATATTCTGCATATCTATCAGACAACAGAAAACGCTCGACTTCTTCATGTGATTTACCTTCTTCTAACCATTTAGACACATCAGCTTCAAAATCAGGCTCAGTCGCTCTAATGCGACTTATAATAAAATCGGAGCGTATACGACACTTGCATGCACAAACAGTATTAACAGCAGTACGCCATAAGTACTGGCCTGTAAATGGTAGAAGGATCGTAAGAGACGTTCTAAGTAAAAGCATGTGGACTGTATATTGTGTTACTTACAGTCGCTTTGATGGTTTCTCTTACAGACATTCCTATAATACGCAAAATGTCTCAATCAGTAATGTGCACAAGGGTGTTTGATAACCGAACTTATCTAATTCTTCAAACAAATACTGGAAATTCAAGGAAGGACAGTACCTCAACCTCAAAAACGGATATAGTATCCCGTCTGCCCTCTTTCAGTGTAAAGAATTACTAAACAATTCAACTTAGAATGGGGTGTCCTATACCTCTGTGTTTGTTCATTTAAAAAAGAATTAAGTTTTCTCTACCTGTGTTATAGACGACTGGCGCAAGGTTGCCACATTGTTAAACCGTTACTAACTTCACTTCCGTTGTTGTAGTTGTATTTGTTGTCTGTGTATGCATACTCTACAGAGTGATTTTAAAAGATGATAATGTAAATTTCTCGACGTGAATTTTTGAGCATTTCACATCTTGAGAATGTCAACTTCCTGCATGACATGTTAATTATTATTGGTATATTTATATTGATTTTATTTTCTATTGTTTGCTTGGTTTTTAATTGAAATCTGTTATTCTTGAAGTTACTATTTGCCAGTGTAATTGTTCAATTCGGTTTTCTGGGAAATCATAGTAAATTAAGTGAAGAAGGTGATGTACTGCAATGGTCATCATGAAGGTGAATCATTAAGTCCAAGCATGCACGCAATAATTTCATGACATTTATCCTAATGTGATACTACGAAAAGTGTTTGTTAAACACAGGGAGAGAATTATTATAATTATTAAACTCTCCATTTATAAAGGAAAATTTACTGGTCGACCGACAATTTTAACAGAAGTGACTGTTGATGAAATTAGGCAAATGAAAACAAGCCGTAAAAAGTCGATTCACAAGTTAGTAGCTTAAGCTGGTATGATGCTTTTTCGATTTTTAAGATTCGGTATTTTATATTTTTATTTGTTTAGGTTCATCGTTCAGTTATGCAAAAAAAACACGTAAGAAACATTTACATATACATCAGTCTAAAGTAACCGTAACATAACAATTACTGCCTATTCATATTCCACGAAGAATTCAATATTGTCTATGCTTTAATGAGAATTTTTGTAATGAAGAAATATTATAATCAACATGCATGTCAGACGCAGCCTTCTTCCATTTGTGAGGGTATATTTAATAGCCAAAATTACGGGATACAGGCTACAGGAAACTCCCAAAATTTTGTTGAAACTTGAAGTGGAGTCTGAATAGCAATGTCTAGATGCTACATAATTGGTTTCATATTTTGTCGCGAGAATGTCATGGAAAGGTACCGCACTCATACTTTACTAGTATTTATAAACCAGTCACAAGATTATGAAATGGAAAGGATCTATTTTGAAGAAGATGGGACACGACCTCTCGTAGATCATAACACAGTGAGATAGATATCTAAAACTATATTTTCATGACAGAATTATTAGTAGAGATTGTTGGCCATCACGGTCACCTAACCTAGCCCCCTTAAATTGTTAGATCTATTTGGGTATTTAAAAAACTAAATTCACGAAAATCGACATCACCGCTTGGAGGAACCGCAAACAGCTACAGAACAAGGAATCCATAATATCAATCGAAACTAATTACAGCGAATATTTGGCAACATTAAGAGATGTTTGGAATATGATGGTGGCCACTTCCAACATACATTGTAATGAAATTGAAAAAAAACAATTGTTTCTTATGTTTTGCTCAATTTTAGATATTGATTTAAAATAATCTATAGTTTATTCTATTTTTTATCACATTTACATTAATTTTCCGGAGATCAATAAAAAAATAGATTTTTTTAAGATTTCCTATCAATGCTTTGTCATTAATACAAATTCTATTTGAGATGCTGCTGGCAAGGAGTTCAAAACCAAATCGTCATTTTGACAAAAATTTACCAAAGCGGTATATTCCAACTATCGTCATTTAAGACCATTTTGTATCCTTTTACATATTTTGTAATTAAAATCAGCATAGGGTTCATGTTCCTCACAACATTACTTCAGAGCACGTCTGTAACTGCATATTAAACGAGCTTTCGTGTAAGACGAAAAGTGCATATATTACGTTTAACGGTACCTTGCAAATAGATACAAGCAAGGAAGGAAAGCTTACGTTCCGAAGGCACTGCTATCCCGTTCATTGCATCGCTGAATTGAAACTTCCACATTACCGGAGAAAAAGCTCTTACGTCAGCCACGTACACGTACATATGTAACTTACTAGGGACGTGTACGGGAGCGCAAGAGACACGAATCCGAGGTCCTACGGAGAGAAAAGTAAATGCAAATACGAATTGAGCTAATCTGTATCCGATTGGGATTCGGAGCACGAGCTGTTGAGGCGAATATGGATAAATTCAAATCCAATCCCGCTCGAATTCCGCTCACAGACTAAATTATAAACAGTAAAATGTAAATCTTGTACGGAATGCTAAGACGGCGGCGAACGCCGGGAAAAAGCTCAAAGTGGATAGGAAATAAAAGGATTTCTGCGTTTTTTTTTTCTTCTTCCAATGGTCGTTGTGTTCGTTCGTATCTTCTCTATAAAAGTGAATCGGATAATGATGTAAATATCCTGGCAAATTAGATGTCTCCAGTTCGTTGGAAATGCTTTGTAACGCGACGTCTGAGGACCTTAAGAATTTGTCAACGTGCATAATTATCCTATATACCAGTTCAAATAAGAAATAGAAGCTTTTGCAAGCAAAGATATAATTGATATCTTCAAATAGTTATTTAATCAAAATAACTTTGTGATGTAAGAGGATAAGACTTACATTGTAAAGGATGTTTTTTATAGAGGTATAAAACTTTAAGTTGGCAACACCTCTTTAACTGGCGGCCATTTTGTCAGGTGTCAAGTAATTTATGTTTAGTTTGGTTGGGCATTTCAACACAAATAGACTTGAGACCTGAACAACGCTTCCTTATTGTGCAAATTTATTTTGAAAATCATTGCGCAGTACGTCCATCTTACGGTCAACATAATCGTCCATCAGAGCAATTAATTCGATTAACTACGGAGCGTTTTCGCACCACGTTTACTCTAAATGATAATACGGATCCACAGAGACGTTGTACAGTGCGTACAGAAGAAGTCATTGCTGCTCTAGAGCGTAGCGTAGAGGAAGATCCGAATCAGTCTATCCGCCATCAGGAATTGGATATGTATCCATCCACTTTATGGAAGATTTTGCGAAAAGATCTTGGTTTGCGTGCTTACAAACTCCAACTCGTGCAAGAATTAAAGCCGCACGATCACCTAACAAGGCGTAGATTCGGTGAATGGGCCCAAAACAAGATTGCCGTTGATCCCGATTTTCATAAGCGAATTTTATTTAGCGATGAAGCTCACTTTTGATTGAATGGATCCGTCAATAAACAAAACTGCCGTATTTGGAGTGATGGTAATCCTCAAGTGTATGTTAGGACACGTTACATCCAGAAAAACTGACTTTTTGGTGTGCTATTTGGGCTGGTGGGATCATTGGTCCGTACTTTTTTAAAAACGATGCTGCTCAGGACGTTACAGTCAATGGTGACCGCTATAGGGCCATGATTACTGACTTTTTCGTTCATCAATTGAACAACCATGATGTGCAGGAGCTGTGGTTTCAACAAGACGGCGCAGCATGTCACACAGCTCGTGCCACAAGTGATTTATTGAAGGGAACGTTTGGTAACCGCATAGTTTCGCGTTTCGGACCCGTGAATTGGCCTCCAAGATCGTGCCATTTAACGCCGCTAGACTATTTTCTGTGGGGATATGTGGAGTCGCTAGTATACGCCGATAAGCCCGAAACGATTGACCACATTCGCCGCGTTATTGCCGATATACGGCCACAAATGTTGGAAAAAGTCATCGACAATTGGACCTCCAAATTAGACTACGTCCGAACCAGCCCTGGCGGTCATATGCCAGAAGTCATATTTAAATTATAATACCAGAAGATTATCTTTCGAATAAAGTAAATTTCATGTCAATTTAAAAAATTCATCTTTGTTTTATTCCATTTCAAAGTTCTATACCTCTATAAAAAAACAGTCTTTATACAAACAAATAATATTAGATAATGAAAAGGAAGACTAATATAATATAAAATAGCTGCAAATTACAATGGAGGACAGGGGGTGAGGCTTCTCCGCTTTTAGTCTAAGGCTATAGAGAACTATAAAAATCGACTAGTCCAGCTCCATAAGCGTGATCTAAACTTATTTTTATTAACCATAGAAAGTGTCATAGCTATTTACTAAAGAAACCTGGAAATCGTTCATTTCTTAAACACGTATATTATAGTTAAATTTGGAGAAGAAATATAGTATATATAATAAATTTATAATTTATAATTGATGTATCAACGTTAAGTAGAGTAAAAATCAAATGTTATATAACTAAAACTCAAACTGGTTACGAATATTTATGCTCAACGATACCTTAATCTCGCAGTATATGGTACGTTGAACCCGCCAAAGAAATGCATACACAGCATTAGCAGTATTGGCAACAAGAAACCTAAATAGATGACCTTCAGGAGATTTGTTGAGAAACCAACAATACGAGAAGTAGACGTAAAAGGTTTGGATGATATTGGTTTAACAGAATTGACAGAAGTGTTGAGGGCTACAAAAAACAGAAAAGCGACCGGTATGGATGGCTTCAACACAGAGCTTTGGAAATACGGAGGACTTATACTACGCCTAAGACTCTTAGAAAAATAGTATTATTCCTGATGACTGGAAAAAAGCCAAAGTAAAGGCGATAAGGATAACAAGGATAAAAATTACCGAGGAATCAGCCTATTGGACATCACTTATAAAATTATAGCAGGAGAACTAATAGAAGAGGAACAAATAGGCAAATAAAACCAAAACTATGGCTTTCCTCCCAACTATAGGACAGAAATAGTCATATGTGATACTGCACTGGGACAGGTGAAATACTGCAAGTATTTAGGCTGTGATATATCTTATGATCAAAACAAAAACTGAATAAATTCACACATGTCTGTGGAACAAAAGAAGAAAGGACACACAAATTTTGCAAGACGATAGCAGTATCAACCCTCTTATGATACACGGTAGTGCAACATGGACAACAACGAAAAAACAAGAAAGCAGGATCCAGACACAGGAGATGAAATTCTTTAGTAGAGTGAAAGGTTGCACTAGATCTGACAGAATAAGAAATGACGTAAATGAGGGAATAAAGGAAAATAAAAATAAGTGGAAGGAACACGTAGAACGGATGCAAGTAACGAAGTTGTCTACCAGAGCGAAATTTCATTGGTGCTTATGAAGAAGAAGTGTAGATAGACCAAATAAAAGATGGGTATCATAACAGGCAGAGTGGCTAAAACCTGAAGTGAAGAAGAAGAAGCTATTCATTGTCGGAGTGATATGTCTACGCTGCAGTTTGAGGTGTTAATTGTAAACACTGCCTTTGGATTATCTCCAAAAACCAAATAGTCATCCTTTTAAACTCATAAGTGATCATGGCTCGAAAATGTATACGCGAAAATTCAGGTTTTAACTAGATAATATATATTTGTTTTAAGATCATTATATTCTATTCGTTGATATCCTAGTAAGGGATAATTCCTTTGATGGCTTCTATTATTTAAAAGAGTAACTTTAATAAAGTGCTAAAGTATTTCACCAATCAGAAACATGTTGAATTTGTGACTAGCCGAATTATAATTAAAATCAAATCCATAAATACACGTATTCATTAACATCTCGTTACTTCTAAAATCACCTCTAATTTCAAAGTGTTGCGGTTAAGCAAAACCGTTACAAAATTACATTCTGAAACGTCGCTTGACACCGCTACTACATCATTTATCATTAATATTAGAATGCGTTGCTTAAATTTTTTTGCACCAACATAAATATTGAAAGTCCTCCGAATGTTTTGTGTGCAGCGGACAAAAGGAATAGCGAATTTACCAACTTTGTAATCTTTTACAAAGGCGTTCCTTTTCTTTCTCCGTTAGTTTTAAACTACACCTTGACATTCACTAGATATTCTATAACGAGCTGGCAAAAAACTTCCGCTCCACTTTATTTTCTGCATGGATTGATTCGCGACATTCGTTTTTGACCGATGGAAAATCCTAATTACACGTCGTCGTGCCTGTTAGCCGCCGCTAATCGAGGAAAAGTATATGCATAATTGAATTTTGTTTTGTTATTTAGACCTTTAGAGTGTAATTGAAGTTTTCGCATCATTTGCTACTTGTCCTGATAATGATTATTAGACAACTATAGTCGCGCTACCTAAGCTGGTGTCCCGAGCGATTTGAAGTTTTCCTCGGGCAATCAGTTGACGATAACTGTTATAAACGGTAGTTCGTTTCACACTCGTTGCAAAACCGCAGAATTGCAATCAGAAAGGTGTACTAAAAATTCCGCGCGTTTCATTTACTCTTTACCGATACTTAGATAGGTAAGGTAGAATTAAGTATGCTCTATTACATGCTGTGAATCTTGTTGTATTCCTCATAATACATGGGATGTTTTTAAAAAGAAAAGCAGTTTTTTATTGTGAAGCCCTGTACAAATATACAAATTAAATACAAGCTGGAATAAATAGCACAAGTTAACAAGTTTTGATTATTTTATAATTATAATTGAACAAATTGTGGTGGAAAATCTCAAGCTCGTTAAAATTTTTAACTGGGTTCTTTGAATTAAAATTTTGATTTATTTGTCTTGAATTAAGCGAAAATGTTTTCTAAATTAAAATACAAAATGTAAAGTTGAAAAGACAATATATATATATATATATATATATACCGCTTTTTTACAAAAAAATGTTTTTTTACAGAAAAAAGGCAATCCCTGACTAGCTAAACTTTCAATATTCTAATTAATTTACGAAACGAAATATGAGATCGAAAGATACAAATAATTTTGAAGAACTTAAGAAGATTCGACGTCTTTAACCTTTGAAATCGTGCTCACTGGCTCGCTTTTAGGATGGACTGGCCTTCGGCTTCCAACATAAGTGTCCGGAACTTCCAAATTTTATATGTAGTATCAGCTGATACACTTTATCATTGGATATAAACGAAGATATTTATAAATTTACGGAGTTATATGAGAAAATAACTAAATATTCTTTCTTAGGAGAAACGATGCCAACATGTCTGACTTTTGACACGATCTTCATCTGTCGGTTTTTTGTTTTACATCCATAGCATTTGTCCGCCTATATCGTAGGCCACTCAGTACACACACATACTAAATATGTGTGACATTATAAAGGAAATTGCTGCCAGTCGTGCCATCCTTTCGTTGACGAGAAATTTCGAAGATTATAAGTACAATTTCGGAATAATGCATATTCGTGCGATGTAATTGAAATATGTGAGTACAGTATATTAAACGTCTTTTAAAGATGAAATTTTGAAATATTTATTTACATAAGAAGTGTGTTTACAAAAAGCGATATATATATAATAAACGATAGAGTAGATATCTGTAAAACTTTTGAAAGGAACCTGTACAGATTGAATATCTGTGTTTAAAATTTTATAAAGAGGGGGTACTAACGGTACTTTGCCTCCAACTTCTAACATCAACCAAAATAAAAATAACGACGTGCACCAAACAGTGACGAGAAAGTAACTGGAATAGGTGAACTAGTAAAATTTTTGAATAAATTCATTGGTAAATAATAGACAACAATTCATATATAAATATATATATATATATATATATATATTTATATGGTAACGTGGGATTGTAGATACCTCTCCGTCGTTGAGTTTGTTCAAATTATGTTTGTATACAAAATAAAATAGCTGTCTAAGATCCTCGCTACTCTGATACATAACACACATACCTAAGGGTTACAACAATCTAATTACAACTTGCAAGTTATAATTGATGAAATCTTTTTCAAATGAACTGTTTCTGGATACGATACTAAAACATAACGTAATGTTGATTCGATGATAAAGAATGGATGCAGCAATCAAGAAACTTCCTTGTGGGCAATACCTTTTGAATCATAAAATGTATCAGCATTGTCTTGATTCGTGACTTCTGAAAGCGTAATGGTTGTAACTTTGGCTCGTCTTTGGACTTGCATTGTGCAGGTTGCCATTTAATTTTAGGGTCATACCTAAAGCATCACATCTCATTACTAGTTATGATAGAATCGAGAAAGTCTGGATCGTTTTCAGCAGTTTCAATGATGTCTCTACAATAGTGTGTATGTCCTACACGAGCGATTTTTTGGTCTTCACTTAGCTGATGTGGAATTAGACGTGCACAAACCTTTCTTTTATCCAAATCGGTTGTCAGAATTTGTCTAACTGGTTTTGTGTCTATTGGTATTTAAATCTTCAGCCTACATTCTCACCAATTCAGCTCGATTTTCACCTTGTGGACGTCCAGGTCTTGCTTCATCATTTAAATCTTTACGACCGTTTTTAAATCGCGTAAACTCATCATTATACACTTTTTTCAATGGTTCGTATGCTTCAGCAATTTTTTTTTTCTATTTTAAAACAAAATTTATTATTTACTCTTTGTTGCATTATGATTTTACGACATTAGCACCCTGCAGTCAATAAAATGTGTGTAACGTTATAAGCTATCATCCTATTTGCTCCAACTTCAGTGGTCTTAAAAGAGGAAACCTGATTGGTTCTAATGCTGTTTCATGATTTAAATTTAAGGTTCGTTATTTAACTGTTAGGCTGTGTATGTCTCTGTGTACTTTTGTCTATAAATTCCTTAGTAAACCTACCGGCAAAGGAAACGAGCCTCTTGAAACATAGTAAAAGAATTGAGATGCAATTACAGATAACAATTACTCTCCAATAGTGATATGAGATGAGCAAATTTAGAATAGAGAAAGACAAATGGAAACAGGAATACTTGTATTTCCAAAAAGATAACAGAAAACGAAATACTATGAAAGAAATTTTCCCTCAATTGAGGAAAATTATAATAACAACAACAAAAGCAATGGTTCACGAGCCCCAATTGCTTCACATTCTTCTGGACGACCTAATCATAATTCTTGAAGCGTCTATGGTATCATTGGACGGCGATGAATGTGCCTCAGGAATTGATCCTAAACCTGCTCAATCGAAATGAGATCCGAACTGCGTGGTGGGCAATTCATTCTCCAAAGACAGGAGGTGTGGTATGTGGACCGTCATTGCTAAGCATTAAAATGAAATCTTGTAGAACCAAAACACATAAATCTAACTTTCGTCACTTGTGATGGCCTTACAAAGAAAATGATACTATCCTTATTATTTCCAAGAAGTGGGAAAGCTACAGTCCCAGAGCAATTAGTTAAATTTCAAAGTAAAACCAGCCTGCTTAAAAATCTTCACAAAACTAATATATTTCTATTAAAAAAAGCTCAAATAAAATAGTTTTGGATCGCTTATGTTATTTTTTATTTAATGTCCGCTTCAATTTATAGGGCGCAATTATAAACAAATCCATTACTGATTTACTGCGATAATTTTGTCATCAGCCCTTGATGGTAAACACAAACCTTCAAAGTTTCTGTGCGGTTTAAGGATATTCTAAAGTTTAAGTGTTATTACATAAGACATGCTGTGCTGATGTTACTGCAAAAGCTTACATTCCGCAGTAGATCTTGAAAGAGACAGTACAGAATTTTTCGGTTCTTTACCGCAAGAGTGTATCAGTATTATCATATTCAGTAGCAAACGCTAAGGTATCATTGTTAATTAATATCACAAGACGTTGAAACAAGAAACTATTAAATTTAAGTGGATTTGCTTCATCGTCGTTCGAGTTGACTTGTAACGCTTAAATTTTATGTAAATCTCAGACAATGTTGCATTCAAAGCCGATAGAATTAAAGAACGTTACAGCCGCCCTTATACACGATACATCCTACCTTCAACACACCGAATTATGCTAAGCTTGCATCGATGACTGTTTACTTAAGGTATTAATTCCTCAACGCACGTTACTATAATCAGCATTCTTCCAGCTAGGATCATTATATATTCGCTTAATACAGCTTACGTTAATACTCGATCTTTTAAAACGAATGACGTTTCACAGATTGCCTTGATAGGATTCTCTTCACTCGAGATAGCTTATGAATATTTTAAATTTGCTAATAAAATGTTTAACAAGTGTTAATTTGTTAAAATTATTTTATTTATTATTTTTATTATTTTATGCTCCTTACTTATAGATAATTAAATACATTTTTCCAGTTTAAATCTTATTCTATACTTAAATTTTAACGCGGTATACAGCGGCTTAATATCTTCGTTAAGTACCAGTAAAACTTCTTTGTTACAACGACTCATTGTTGGCTAAGAGACGGCTTGGTAAATATTAATTCAGAAGACGAAACGATAAAAAGTCACGAGCGAACATCTCAAACTTTAAGATTAACTTTAATTGTTAGTTAAGTTAAATTCTCAACAGATAGATAATCGCAAACCTACAGTTCTACAAATCTCCGCTACAAACAAACTTCTGTCAGTGGCGGCGCATTGTTAATAATGAAGAGAAATGACGGTAAATGAGGGTAACGTCAGGACGAAACTTCCCAGCCGGATTATAACTTACGAATCTACACATTTCTGCTTTAGATAGAGACCGCTTAATTCTAAATGTAAACGTTTTAAATAAGCATTTATCGTAGCAGGTTCGCCTTGCTTATTAACTTGGAATTCTCGATTTTAGAACTATCGCATTTCGTGTACCGTGTGTCACTTTCGTTATTTTTATAGGATATCTCAACAACCATAACAAATATCAACAAACTAATAAGAGTATCTCAGGTTTTCTCTTCAAGAAAATAACTGCAGGCTAATTAGATTATGGTTACAGCGATTGGTGTCGATCATGCAGGCTGTTGTTCTGATATTGGGTTTTTTATAAAATTTGCTATGTCTCGGTTGTATATCTTTTGTTGTCATTTCTTTTTTAACTTGGGCCCATTGTTAGTTACGGTATATACAGGGTGTCTTTGAAATAAAATAAAAAGTACGGAAAAGCTGTAATTATATTAATTATATAGAATTATCATAAATCCAAAAATTTTTGGGTCAATTACAACGCAAGCGTGAATTAAAAAAAAAATGTAAAATTATAGTATGCGCCGCCTATGGATGCAGACTATGGATAAGTAATATATCCTTCGAACCAAACTCACATAAATACACGCAGATTCGATGTTGCCATCACCTGCCGCTAACCCTTACCTTTACTCTTTATAGGCTACAGTTGTAACGTGCACTTCTACAAGTGCAGTGGCGCCACGAATATTTTATAAATATCTTTATCATTTTTTTCTCGCGTCTGCGAATGAGTTGTCGCGACATATTTTGGATTTAAGTCTAATAAAATAAGATCTTTACATTTTTTATATTTCTTTACTTTATATCATAGACACCCTATATAAATGATGTTCCGGTATGTCTAGTATTAGCATGCCTTAAGAGCTTATCTGTTGCATTTGCGATTAGTTCCTTTCTCTGCCTTAATAATGTGATAGTCACACGATGTGCATATGTATATACATACGTCATAAACTTTCTTCTGAGCCCAACGGGTATCTTTAAAATCCTCTATTAAAATTGATGGTGTTTATCTCTAATGAGGTATAAATATCTTCTGCAGTCTTCAACTGAGAGATGCAAGCCCCCATTAGGTCTTGTTCGTGCAGAGATTAGTTCTTTGAGTGATAAATTCCACTTATTGAACTCTTTCCAAGTAGATTCCAAGGTTATCTGCTAATTCTTTCTGCAGTCACCTTCAAGTGAGACTAACGTTCCTTTGAAATGCTCTACTTAATTAGCAAAATTTTTGTGGTAATGCAGGAGGATGTTTCATGATTTTCATAATACAACCTTTTTTTATAATATTCACCTTTGCCATCGAGATGCTCTATATAAGAATAAGAATGAACAAGAATTACGTTTTACGTTTATGGAGTTATCATTATAAATATTAATCTTTAGCTTTTATCAATCGCTACCAGTACAATATTGGTTCTGTTTAGCCCGAAAGCAAGCGTTCCCTAAATGTTGTCTTTTTACAGAATTTCCGCTGTTATTTTTCTTAGAGATTTTGTTATAAGAGGTTTATTAATTGCTGTTTCTCTTATCTATAACAGCGATTAATAAATCTCATAACAAAATTATATTAAAATACATGACACAGCACAACAGCGTGGGGTTTATTTTAATTTTCGAACATACGAAATACGTTATATTCACTGTACAATTTCTACCTACCTGTCGCTCGGAAATGGGTCTAAGATATACAGTAATTCCTCAATATGCAACGTAATAAATCGACTTAGTTACAATACATAATCCTACATAATTGACTGAATAATATTTGGCTATATATATTTCGTGAATAACTTTGCTCTGTAGATATTATTTCGTCGAATTACAAGAAACAATAAAATAAAATATACTATGTATAAATTAGTTATAAAAAAGGTAAAACAATTTTTAACAAATACTTCCGTGATTTCAATACACAGCATAATAACGATAATAACACTGGTAGTACTAATAATAACAAAGTGGTAATTATGCATGTAAGTAATTTAAAGGAATACATAACATAACCACAAATAAACAGCACAAACTATATTAGGTGTTGAAGTAGCCGCCCATTATGTTCCATACATAGTGAACACCGGTTTCGTACGCCATTTGTGGTATTCTCATTAATGTTCTGCTAAGGAAGTGCGTTTTGAAATTAGGATTACTTTTCTACTCAAAACAAATGGTCTCGCACTTTTTAATTAAACTTAAAGCAGTGGAAGTCTACTGGATTTACTGTGAATAGATTTAAAGGAGATACTTGATGATTTACAGTTAATTCGCGCAACTAATATTTGCTTTTAACGAGACGGAACCTCGCCTCAGCATTTTGGCGTGATAAATAACTTAACAGTCAATTCTCCAATTCGTAACCGGTAACCCAGCACTTTATTGTCATTTAATAAATCTATTAAGCTGACTTCTTTGGTGGTGCAGGTTAAAAAAGGGTTGTGTCTAGATATTTGAAAACAATAATGATAATAGTGTTTCTTATCCAACACACATTGTTCCATTACAGCGACAAATTACATAGAATAGTAATGATAGAAAGTTGTACATCTAATAATAACATATACCGTAATGCCACGAAGTTTCTAGGTCGAAGATGGAATCGAAATAGAAAATATATGTCTTAATTTAAGCCAGGTATTATAACGTAACGGTTTTGAAAATTATTTTGACAGTGACGGTTGAAAGTTTGTACATCGAGTTTGGATAAATTCAAATATAGTTTACAATACACTGCAAAAAAGGTACATGATTGCAGACTATTTTCGAACTGAAGTGCGAATTGATGGAATTTGGATATACAGCCAAGGTACGCTACCGCTCAAAAGTGTTTAGGCACTCTCACTGACAGCAAAAATGTATAAAAACTCAGAAAAATGTTAATAATATTTATTTTTTATGTACAGATACACGTACATGAATAAAAATATATTAAATAAATGTGAAAATTAAAACGTTTAATTTAAATTTTGCTTTAATCTATATGACCTCCTCTTGATTTAATAATGCAGCACACGATCGAGGCATTCTCGCAATAAGTTTTGCCAGAGTTTCTTGTGTTATTGAGGTGCGACTCGATTGCAATTTGTTCCACACGTCAGTAGCTGATGTCGGAGCCAATTTCCGTACTTCCCGATCTAGTTCTTCCCATAGTAACTCGATTGGATTCAAGTCGGGGCTCTGGGGAGGCCATTCCATAATTTTGAGAGTTCCTTCCTCTTCTAAATGGCGTAAATAGTCTTTACATAATTTAGAGGAATGTTTTGGGTCATTATCTTGCTGGAAGATAAAATTTCGACCCAAAAGTCGAATTCCGGAAGGTATTGCGTGGTTCTCCAAAATTTCGTGGTAGCCTTCTTTTTTTAATATACCGTCAATTTTCACAATGTCTCCTGCAGTAGTGCCAGCAAAACAGCCCCAAATGATGATAGAACCTCCACCATGCTTCACGGTAGCAGCAATACACTCTTACGAATATGCGTTTTCGGGTTCCGAACAGCTCAAATTTGGACTCATCCGTCCATAGGACGTTGTTCCACTCTTCTATGGTCCAGTGTTGGTGTTCACGAGCCCATTTAAGTCGCTTTTGCTTGTTTTGTTTGCGAAGTAATGGCATTTTCATCGCAATACGTCCATGGAGCCCGGCTTTCTGTAGGCGACGTTTGACTGTAGAAACACTGACTAGTTTTTCGCAACCAACATTTAATTCTGCGGTGATTTCCGGGGCAGTTTTGCGTCTACTTAACTTGCTAGTAACTACTATTCTGCGATCATCTGCAGATGTTGTCGCTTTTGGCCTTCCACTCCGTCTTTTATTAAGAAAACTGCCAGTTTCCCGATATTTTTTTACGTTATAGTCAACCGTAGCGTGGTGTATTTTCATTTTTTTGGCAATTTGTTGATTATTTATGCCACTTTTATGATAAACTATTATAAGCGCACGTGTTTCCGTACTAATTTTACTTCGCGGAGGCATTTTAAGAAATTGTCGCACGTTATTGCACGACGTGAATAGAGTAAATACCACACTGCAACTGACCATAGATTACAGGTTTCACTACAATCTTCTAGGAAGGTAATTTAAATATTATTACCTACAATCTAACAGATGACTAAATTTACCCAGTAAATTTAGAGGGATTGTTATTGTAATTGCACCGGAATAAACAGCTTATGGTAATCCGACCAAGTGCAGGTAAATGATAGTAAACCTTATGCGATATAATGGGTGTTTATTTTACTGAACTACATTTTAAATAGGTATTTCATTTTATTATAACGTTTTTTTTGGTAAACATAATACTATATGAATAATCCATGAAAACAGAGGTGCCTAAACACTTTTGCACGGTAGTGTATATATTTAATAATTTTAGATAGCTTCCTGGAGTTAGCTGTAATACAATGAGTTACATATACAACAACAACAAGATACTACCGTATTAGTGAACATATGTAACTCACACTTCATATTGACATCTAGAAGTATTACAATGAATCTAAAATATATGGTAATATAAACACTTAGATATTAGTACAATTTCCATACGAAAGTATCCAAGATGTTATTTTTAAAGTATTAATCATATTCTCCCACGGAATTAGAGCCTTCATTTTGTTGAATAATTAATACTTTCATAAACACGAAATATGAAATATTTAGCCAATATAAATATATTAGCTAAATATTTCTCCCTTTCATACCACTTTTCAATTGTATACTCTATAGGACGATCACAATTGTTATACTTCTTCGTTAAACGTGGTTAACGATTCTTTTCTCATTTCGAGCACGTTATTACCACATCCATCATCTTCAGTACGAGTATTTGTTTGCGCAAGAGTAATCTCAATAGCATTAAATTCCCAGTAGTAAGGTACGTAAGTATAAAACTTCATCTCCACATTCGCTTGATGAATGGTCAACCATGTACACTTTTTCTTTCTTGTTTTACTGAATGTAGTAATTCAATTGTAGGCATAGCTGCTGCGTTATGTATATTATTTTCCCCGAACCACTGTAGAATTTCTGCATTTGTAGAAGTAATTGTTGGTCACTTTTTTTTCCTGTCCCCTATGGTGTGGTGCATTGTCTGGTATTATAAGCAATTGGCCCTCTAAATGTGATATAAGTCAATTTCTTAGCCGTCATTCATTTCACCATGGTTTTTGTACATTGCGTGTAATTTGGAACTAAAAGTAAGGCTTGCATATACTCCTATGGACTATGATCCTTCACATCCTGTGCCATGCTGTTAAGTTTTTCTTCATGACTAACAATTATACAATTTATACTATCCTTATAATCCCTCCTTCTTTTTACTGGTACTTTACTTTTCTTGGGAAATACTACCGATACTAGAACACCATCGTCTGAATCTTCATGTTCTACTCCTGGTACTCCGATAACAGAATTTCGTAGGAAAACTGAAGTTGAGCTTCTCCAAGAATATCTTGGGAAATGTTGCACGTATCCACATACCATTCTCATCGGATTCTTCCTCATCTGTTTGATGTGCTTATTTTGGACGGCTTAATAACTACCTCTAACTCATCCTTTATAGAAGGAATTTGTTCTATTGCTTCTCCCAAGGTTTTGAAACGTTTGGCATAAAAGCAGTTGAAAGCGTTTTGTTTAAATTCTGAAGACATCCGAATCTTCCCAATGAAATCTTATATTGAGTAACAATGCAAATATGTGCGTCCCCATATTGCGAATAAATAAATACGTGTCCGAAGGCTTAATTCATCGCTTCAATTAGAATATGTTAACATTCACGATCAGATAGTTATCTTGCACAAATATGGTAGCTACGACAACTTGTTTACACAATTAGATACCACGAGATTAGCGACATAGGCCAAAAACTACAGGTTACTTGTCAATAGTAGAGTCTTAACACATGGGCTGAAAGTCCCGGGCCTAACACATAGATGACGCTAGTTTTATTGCAGTCACCTTTCTCTCAGTTAGTACTAACCTTCAAAAGACAGCTGTTAAATTTTCATGATATTCTATTCATTAGTTTGTGAGTTATTGTGCTAAGGGTCACGCTACTTTTGTTATTTTCAAAACAATTTTGTGTTTACAGTGCTTCTTGATGGGAAAAATACCGTTCAAGCGAAGCAATGGCTTGAAAAGTGTTATGGGGACTCTGCTCAATCAGAAACAACAATAAAACGTTGGTTTGCTGACTTCAAACGTGGTCGTAGAGACACCGATGATGCAGAACGCAGTGGACGTCCAAATGAGGCGGTAACAGCAGAAAACATAAAAAAAATCAACAAAATCGTTTTGAATGATCGAAAAGTGAAGTTGCGTGAGTTAGCTGACATCGTAAAGATATCAAAAGAACGTATTGGCTTTATATTGCATGAGCATTTGACTATGAGAAAGCTCTGTTCAAAGTGGGTGCCGCGTTTGCTTACTGTTGACCAAAAACAAGAACGTCTTGATGATTCTGAGCAGTGTTTGACCATGTTTAAACGTAACAAATCGGAATTTTTGCGTCGATATGTGACAATGGATGAAATATTGATCCATCACTTCACTCCGGAATCAAAACGATCGTCACCTGAGTGGACAGCAACTGGTGAACCTCGTCCAAAGCGCCCGAAAGCACAACAATCGGCTCGAAAGGTTATGGCCTCGGTATTTTGGGATGTGCGTGGTGTAGTATTCATCGACTATCTTGAGAAAGGAAATACCATCAGCAGTGAATATTATATAACGTTATTGGAGCGTTTGAAGGCCGAAATTGCAAAGAAAGGACCGCATATGGCAAAGAAAAAAATGTTGTTTCATCAAGACAACGCACCGTGTCACAAGTCAATCAAAACAATGGCAAAACTACATGAATTGAACTTCGAATTGCTCCGACATTCGCCGTATTCGCCAGATTTGGCTCCCAGCGACTACTGGCTGTTCGCAGACCTCAAAAAAATGCTCGCCGGTAAGAAATTTCGCACGAATGAAGAGGTCATCGCTGCAACTAAGGCCTATTTTGAGGGAAAAGATAAATCGTTCTACAAAAGTGGTATTGAAATGTTAGAGCGGCGCTGGAATGATTGCGTTGCTCTTGATGGAGATTACGTTGAATAAAGCTAATTTTGAACCAAAGAAACCGTCTTTTCTTTGTTAGGCCCGGGACTTTTCAGCCCATGTGTTACTATATTATTAGTTTGTAGAAATTCGTCTGCAAAGTGAGAGTGTGCTCAAATAAGTATAATATGGAATGAAGGGTTAATACGGATGCTGCATATGCTACACAATTGAGATGTTTAAATTCAAAATAGTCTGGGGAGATTGCTATTAAAAAACATGTATCAATTATTATAAAAGAATAGTAGAGAAGGAAAACGATGTATTTGGTGAAACTGTTTAATAAAACCTCTATTTCTTACAATAACCGAGATATGCATACTTGTAACCATTATCCGGGATAGCCTATAGATTCCAACAGCTTCTAGTAAACTTCCTTTAAACCGCATACCACAGGACGCATTATACCCCCCATAGTAAAATCGCGTTTTATTAGATGTTTACCTCGAACGCTTTTCTCCTTAAACCAACCTTTACTTTCCTGTACGAACTCGTATCTCCTCACTAGATCTTCCTACGTATCCTGTAGCGCCGCGGAGATTCCGTAAACACATCAACGCGATAGCAATGGTCTTATTACCTCACCCTTCTTCTATGCATCGAAAATATATCCCACCCGGGGTTTGTAGACCACACAAGCGACTCGATATTTCCAGCGGTGAATTTTACAGCAACCCCGGTCCGTCGTTTGCCGAAACCTAAACACCGTTTTATTTTAGGATTACGAGCGAGGCCTTTGTCAAAAGAAATCTGAAAATAAATTGTTTAAAAATAGTCCTTCTCGTTATGTTGTCGTTCTACTTTAGACGAGCGTATGTACGGATGTATGTATGTATGTTTGGAACGTTTACGACCCTAACTAAATCGCACAAGCGTGTTCGGATCTCCGTTGGTTGTTTTGTTTTGAAACTCGTACGAAGTTTTGGGCGTTACTTACTTTAATTTTGAATGGTAACTATGTTTACGAAGAAATAAATGTGAGATGTATCTTGCAATGTACGAACCTACTAATTTTAAGGACAACCAAAGGAAGGAATTTAATTTAATCCAGAAACTAGTGTAAACGTTTGTATTACCAAAGAAATTTGGTTGGGATTTTGAAATTTTCTTGCAACGAATCGTCTGCTAAACTTCTAATTTAGAACTCATATTTTGGTTATTACACGACTATATTATTCTTTTTAGTATATTACTGGAGTCTAAAGACTTTTTATTTATACCACAAAACTTTGAATAATAGATTCTTTTTCCGTGTCATTAAAGGGGAAGCGATATAGTAATCTGATTCCACAATTCATAAAAGCTATAACAGCTACATTTATGACAAGAAATTGTATTTTTGTGAGTGGAAGTGTTTTTGAAATGACTACGTAGGCTTCCACGGGCAGAGTCAGCAATAAACGAACTACTTCCGGAATTGGACCGTGTCATGATGAGATAAAGAAAGTGAAGTACAAATAAGAGGGAAAAGAAGTAAAAAGAAAAACCTACTGAAGGTCTTCGCTTCTATCGCGGTTAAGAGAGTTACCGTGGCCTTTTTCTAAAGTAGTTTCGCCTCTAACGACGTTTACACGTCCAGTTATCGTGCTACTTTGGTTTCCCTGTTTTCTTCTGAAGAAGCCTCCTACGACGGAGGCGAAACGTCTTCTCTTACTCTTTATTTCATTTTTTCTTCTTTTTCACCCCCTTTTTCATTTCTTTCTTTTCATTTTCATTTCTTTTTCCTCTTACTTTTATTTCATTTTTATATATATCTCATCATGACACGGTCCAATTTCGGAGCAAGTTTTTTTCTTATGAGAAGCACTAGTGAACATTTTTTTAAAGTTTAATGAGTTATGTAAGATGTATTGTAAATTCATAGTTGACCGAGGTTATGATTTTTTTTATAATTAGAACGATTCAGCACTAATTAAGTTACCGAACTTTTTAAGTAGTAAAGCACCTGTATAACTTTCGTTTATTTAATTTTTATTATATTTTAATTGAATTTATGCGATTTTTGTAACATATGACGTTAAATTATCTACAAGCAGTATCATAGGGTAGAAACCAGTGGAGTTTCTAAAAACGAAAATCGTCTAATTCTAATTTCTATTGGACTTGATGTATTATCAAAAAGAAAGTCGCGAAATGAAATTCATTATCAATATTTATTGAACTGCCTATTTTTTTACAGGTGGTAGGGTGATTGTGCAAAGCCATGTTTATTTAATTCAAAATCTAGTTCAAACTCTACATTAAAATACGCATTAAACTCTAAGTTTTACCAAGTTAAGCATCACTTTCAAAATTTTCGTGGTTGGATTGGAAACAAATTTATATTTCGCATTTTTTTCGCGTTATACTAATTCTATAAGTACAATAATATAGAATGTAAAAGGAGATCAATAATATAGTAAGATAGAAACCAATTATAAACGTTAGAATGCGTTAGTGCTGTGCGTGTAACAGGAAAAAATTGAAGGAAAAGCTATTTCAAACTTAAAACTTTCATGCAATTGCACATATCTCTGGATTTATCTAAAGCATCAAGCAAGTGTAAACAATAAGTTTTTAAGAAAAAGCTTGGAGGATAAATATGTACGATTATAGTCTTTCTTAAGAAAAAGGCAGCACATTGCTGTATGGCTGGGGATTGCCCAGGTTACTTCATTGGCCCCTTAGCCCCCAGATACACTAACCAACAATAATTACAATACCGGATTCCTATTGACTACCTATCAACTTAAATTTCTATAACAATTAGATCTCTCCTTATTTGCTGGTTATGTATATTTGTGAATTTCCAAATTGGAACATTCAATATACCTCATCAATATCCAATTGTTGGAAGCTGTAATCAAGGATATTAAACCTTACAAATTAGTGAATATAAGTTCCAAATATTTTGCATCCTTTATCTTAATGTTTTAGTGTTAAGAATGATAGACCTTGCAAATGAATTAAAGTCAGACTTCGTTTTTTTTTTAATAGAAAACTTCTCGAGTATGTATAAAATGTTTATCATGCATCATAAAGTTAGTTTCTTAAAGTAGTTCCCAATTGATGGAAAAAGCGTGGTACCCATTATATCCAACTCTACTAAGATATATAAAAAGGCTCTCTATGTTAGTAGTTATAATACGAGGGGAGGTCCAGAAGTTCGTGGAATGAAAGGGTTTTAAGTAAAATAAAACAATAAATCTATTTTTTCTTTTCAATATAATCACTCTTAAGCACAATATATTCATTAGATCTATGAACTAATTTTTCTAAACCATCATAAAAATATTTTTTATCTTTCGCTTCAAAAGGGGCCAAAATTGCCTCCTTTACCTCATTGTCGTCGGAAGACTTTCTTCCACGTAAGTCTTTTTCTAAATTGGGGAACAAATAAAAAGCACTAGGTGCCAGGTCTGGACTGTAGGGTGGATGGACTATTGATTGAAAGCCATGCTTGTGCAGAGCAGCCATTACAACTTTGTTCTTGTGAACCGGCACATTGTCTTGCAAGAGCAACACACCCTTGGTCAATTTTCCTCGACGTTTTTCCACGATGGCCTCCTTTAATTTTTCTAATATCGCTGCGTAATATTCTCCTGTTATGCTCCTATCTTTTTTTTTGTAATCAATCAATAATATCCCCTCACAATCCCAAAAAACAGTAGCCATCAACTTTCCAGCCGATTCTGACACTTTGAATTTCTTTGGCGGTGGTGTCCCCTTTTTTTGCCATTGCATGGACTCCTCTTTGGACTCAGAGTGATGAACCCATGTTTCATCTCCGGTAACAATCCGCTCCAAAATCTGTGCAGGTTTGTCTCCACACAGCTCCAAAAATTGTTTGGACGCACAGACGCGCTGCTGTTTCTGCAGCGGCGTGAGCATTCTCGGTACTCATCTTGCACTGACTTTTGTCCTACGCAGGTGATCATGTAGGATACGCAAAATGGTGGTATTTGATAGTCCAACAAATGCAGATAATTGTTCTTTCTTCAAACGGGCATCTTGCAGTACAAATTTTTGCACTTTTTCGACGATGTCTGATGTCGTCTTCAATCGACTCCCGACCATGTTTAAAAAGATCATGCCACTTATAAATCATTGATTTACTGGGTACTGTTCCCCATAAACGGTTTCCATTTCATTCAATATGGTTTGAGCGTTCTTTCCTTGCTTTGTAAAAAAATTTTATCACAGCACGGTGTTCAATTTCCTCCATAGTTTCAGTTTTCTTCCGGATTGACTTGTTCCATCTGGATCCAATGGATCTTTATAGTCTATTGGCTAATAAATATTATTATTAGAAATCAAAGCTTTCTGAAATTCTGTAAATACATTTTATTAACCACCTCTTATAATTTTGAAATTCTCAGTCAACTTTTGTAGATATTTTCTTAAAAGATTCTAATTATCGCATTGGGATATGTGTATTTGAAGTTTTTCGGGATATTGTATAACATTTTTTTTTTGATCTGATGAATTTTGAACAAATTTTAGGTCGATTTGGCTGTATGGTATAGTGATATATCTGACCTAAAGATATATGATTATTCTCCATTGTTAGGGATTGTATATGAACTTAATATATGCCTGTTAGATTTATAATCAGTAAAACTTTAACCACCCTATTATTGTAATCTCGTTTCGTATTTCCAATATACAAAAGATGCCAAATCCTTATCCTTAGCTGTACCAATTGTTTTTATTTTCTAAAGTAGTTATTCTAATAATATTTTCAAGTCCTCCTCCTATGTTAGAATCCGTATAAATTCCTTAGAGCCGATCTTTTATACGCAAAACTTTTTTAATCTCGTCCTTTCCTTTTTCCCCGTCGCACGAAGTTGTTCGGTGTATATCGATAGTCCGTCGAATGTTACGAACGGTAAACTTTTTTTAGTAGATGCAGAACTTTAAAATAAAGTTTAACCATACTACATTCGACGAAAGGGAAATCGGACTGGCTACGGAAGAAAAAAAAAAAGGACGAAATATCGCAACAGCGTATCCCGCGAGCGTCCTTAGTCGGGCGGAAAATTAGTGAAATATGTTTTTTCGTGGAATATTTCGTTGCACGATAAGTATTTTTTGCTTTCCTTTTCCCGCTACGATTCGCTATTATTAAAATGTAATACGAGCTTTAGCGGAATGACAGTGAACGCCGGCAGAAAACAGAAAAGATTACCCGTAGATGCGGCAGACACTTTCTTTATAAAATATTCAGACGAAATGTAATAGCTTCTAAGCGAATATTTTATATCG
Organism: Trypoxylus dichotomus; assembly: GCA_023509865.1. Taxonomy (NCBI): domain Eukaryota; kingdom Metazoa; phylum Arthropoda; class Insecta; order Coleoptera; family Scarabaeidae; genus Trypoxylus; species Trypoxylus dichotomus. The sequence goes on along the minus strand of CM042079.1, from coordinate 50,535,083 downwards.
GTCCGTACACCCTCAAAGTAAAACACTCGAGAGATATTAGAAAAGTTACGGCGCCCAGAAAGAAAGGTCGTCTTTATGGGTTAGACGTAATAACCGATAGCATTTAGGAGCAAAGGTACAATTTACATCCAAATCCTTGCTCGGGGATGTCGAATGAAATATTCACGCCGACTTTAATCATAAATTTCGTCCAGAATATATTAAATTATCCGCTTACAAAAGCATTGCTTTTATCAATTATGCTTACCGTAAAATAGGAATACCAGTGACTGGAATTGAAATGGTCTCAATGTCTTTTTCAGATTTTTCGTAAACTGCGCTTTAATTTGATTTATTATTTTTTTTTTTAATCCTACGTCCATTGAACCTTACGGTGTCGGACTACCATTTTCCTATTTTTATCTTCCACAGTTTTCTGTTCTGAGCCAGTTGTTTGACTTCAATTCACCCCATACTTCTTTTTTCTAGTGTTCTATATGTATGATCTCTCCAGGTGTTTCGGGGTCTCCCAATTCTGTTTTTAATAAACGAACTGCTTCTGGAATTGGACCGTGTGATGATGAGATACTAAAAGGGAAAGGTGAGATCCCACCTATCTATTGTGGTATCTTTCTTTTTTCTCTCGTACCCCTCCCCCCTCCTCCCTTTCTGTCTCTTATTCTTTTCACCTTTCTTTCTTTTCACGTTCCCCACCCTTTATAATTTTTCTTTTTTTTCTTTTTATCTCTTTTTCTTCTTATTCTTCTTTCTCGTGTTACTCTTATTTCTTTTTTATATATATCTCATCATGACACGGTCCAATTCCGGAAGTAGTTCGTTTATTACTGACTCTCGCCGTGGAAGCCTACGTATTCATTTCAATTCTGTTTTTGCGCTCTGTTTTGTTTTACATCTATTACCCTTCTCCAGCTTTCAGCATTTATTAAAAAATAATTAGTAACTGATTTTTCTTTCCTTATTACCACTTCTCTTGTGTATTTGTGGATGTCCTTATGTCTAAATTTTGTATTTGTTATAATCACGTCTTTTTCAATGCGCATATCTATTATTCTTTTCCCGCTGTCATTTATGGCCTCTTCGCCTTCCCTTCACATATGTCTCTCCACTCGATCATTGTCTCTTCATTTATTTAAGTTTAATAACAATAGACAGTTTTAACCATCCGATCGCACATAAATTATCACGCTTTTACAGTTAACTTCATAAACTAGTCAACATCCCACTCTCACGTATAATTTTACGACCGAATTACACACTGTTAAACAAATTACTGCGTTCAATAATTGCCTATAATAGATAAATTGTCAGCTAAGGTACAGAACGGGATTATTAAGAGAGAAATTTATACACAGTCAGACAATTAAATAACGGAACTTTAATTTAAATCATGGAATAGCATTAGAACCACACAGGTTTTACCTTTTAAATCCATTGAAGTTCGATCTATCACATGATAGCTTATAAAGTTACACGCATTTTAGTTTAGTGACTGCAGGTTAGGTGCTCATGTCATAAAATCACAATGGAACAAAGAGCAAATATTAAATATTGTTTTAAAATAGGAAAAAGAAAATTACTGAAACATATGATCTGTAAAAAAAAGTGTACGGATGATGAGCGCATCTCTCGTATAAAAATTTATGAGTGATTTACGTGATTTAAAAACGGTCTTGACGATTTAAATGATGATGAACATTCACAAGGTAGAAATCGTGCTGAAATGGTGTAAAGAATTGGAGATACCATTGGGAATTTCACTGAGAGAATGTTAGCTAAAGAGTTAAATACCGACAGAGAAATTTGGCGATCGATTTAGGTAAGAGAAAGCTGTGTGCACGTATTGTTCCACATCAGCTGAATGAGCCGAGATTTTTTGAATTCTCTATCATAACTGGTGATGAGACATGGTGCTTTAAGTATGACTCACAAACTAAGCGCCAATCTACACAATGGAAGTCCAAATGCGAGTCAAAATCACAAAAATTGCTTTTTATGGTTCAAAGTTATTGTCTATAAGGGATTTGTTCCAGAAAGTAAAACTATTTAAGAGTTTTACATCGTTTATCGTCGAGAATTGGATAACTGTTTTTATTGTACACCTTACAATACCTTTAAAGTTAATTAGTTTTCGACTGAAAAACAAATTTGTCTCATTGGTCACCCATCGTATTCACCTGATCTATCGCGATGCAATTATTTTCTGTTTCTGAAACTAAAAACTAAAATGAAAGGACACTTTTATGGTAATGATATTTATAACTATCGGCCTAAAAATATATTATCTAATTGTGGTTATATTCTTGAACAGTTTCTCTATGATAGATTATACAGTTATGTTAAATAGTATCAGTATGGCTTTATCAATAGTCCTTTAATTACCACCAACCTAATTGAAATTACACAATATATTATCGAAAACCTTGATATACGTCTACCAGTGGATGTGATATACACTGATTTTGGCAAAACCTTTGACATAATTGACAAAACAATATTAACATCGAAGCTACCTGCCATTGTATTCTGTCCTGCTGTTGTTTGTCCAATCCAGTCGTATCTTTGCTACGTTCACTATAACGGATCTATCTGCAGGTGTACCTCAGTGCACAAACTTGGGCCCACTGCTATTCAACATATACGTAAACGATCATTTACTTTCTCTGAACTGTAATATTCTCTCTTATGCGGACGACTTAAACATTTATACTACTATAAGCTCGGAATTAGATTCTTTAGGCTTATAGGAAAATTTATCAATCATTAACGACTGGTGTTCTATGAACAAAATTCAATCAAATGTTGCCAAATGCGCCATAGTTACCTTTACCGATTCTTCGCAACCGCTAATATTCGGTTACAATATCTTCAATACCTCCATACCTAGTGTCGGTGTGTACAAGGATCTGGGGTGCTGTTTGATGCACAATTGTTTTTTTTTCTCAGCACATTGATGCCATCCCCTTTTCAGCTTCTTCATCGCTTTGTTTTTTGTTCCGTATGATACCCATGTTATCATTATTAACAATTGTTAATTGAACATGTTCAGAAGAGATTTCATCAATATTTATCTGTTAAGTCATCCTGTAGTAGTTATCCTGCTCGTGGGGCTGATACGAATTTACTTAATAGGCGCAAATTGGAATCGTTATTCTGCCGTGGAGATATAGCCAGTGGGAAATTTTTATTCAACGTTATACACCTTGTTGATTCTCCCGCTCTACTTTCTCATATCCTGTTTTCTGTGCCTCAATATGAGCATAGATCTTATGGCATATCAACATTTTATTAAAAGCACCCTTAACACGTATGTGTTGGAGTGCAAACACTATGTACCTGGATGCATTTCCTAAATTTTAAGTACAGCTATGAAGTTGTTCGCAAGTGTATGTTTCTGTGTTTTTTGGAAGAACTTTGTTATATTTTCTTGTTTTTTTCTCGTTCTTTTTTTATATAGCTAGCTATTGTAATTACTGATTGCACTACATATTATTTCTTTACTTTATATATTGTCCTATAATTGGAAGTAGCAATATCTGTTGAGCAATAAACATTATTATTATTATTATTATTATTATTATTATTATTATTATTATTATTATTATTATTATTAACATTGGAAAATTGAAATTTAAGGTGGAATTTTAATAAATAAGTTTACGATTGTAAAATCATAAAATCTACTAAAACGTTTTTGCCTACAGCAATAGTAGTTTCCTCAACCAACCAATATACATATTTGAAATTAACTCATCATAATCCTTATTACTATTATTATTAATACTCTTACTATTATTAGAATTCGCGAACCAATACAAATGTAAATTAGAAACTTGCCGTTTTAAATATCTCGCGGACAGATATTTTGACTTTTACGTAGAGTCGTTAAAGATGCAAGCAATTGCCAACTTCCTTATTGCCGGCAACCGTCGAGAAATGTTATTGTAAACGAAAATACTTTACGTTTTGCTGAGATACGAGTGTAAAGTTAAAACGCACGTAACATCAAAGCGCGACACGCTACCGCGTCTTGCGAATTATTAGCACGCGTTAAATTTGAAACTACATTTGATGATAAAGAAATTTTAGCTTTTGGGAGAAAGGAAAATTTGAGTTGCTTGCCATTAAAGTTTATAAAAACTACGTAACTAGGTACAATTATTTAGGTTCTTCATTATTATGAACATAGAGAAATTACTAGAAGCTTGACTAACAGGGGAAGTACCCGAAATGCTCGTCGTCGATTCTAATGACCCTTTAAGGGTTTCTTTTGTTCATAAGTGTCACCGCACAAATTAATAATTTATTCAGGCCGCAGCGTTTCGGGAGTACATGGGCTTCCATTGCCAACCGAACTACCGACTCCACAATAACAACGAGAGTCTATGTGGTCTTGAGATGCTGCGTTCCGAATAGGTTATTAATTTGCGTGGTGTGGAATTTACTGCGAGTTTACTGTGAATTATACAGCTATCCAGCTCTTGCAATCTTTCTGGTACCTTTTGTTGCTTCATAGCTGCATATTTCAGAAATGAAATTTGGCCGTGAAATTTGCCTCAAATTTCAGCTTTCCTGAATAAGTTTTATACGGTTAACGAAATCCAATTTAATTCTTATCTTCAAGTTTTCTCTTTGGGAAACATAAATAAAATTTTACAGGACGATACCAGTGTCAACCCTCGTATACGGTAGTGAAGCTTGGACAACACCGAAAAAACAGGAAAGCTGGATACAGACACAATAGATGAAATTTTTAAGAAGAATGAAAGGTTGCACAAGATTTGATAGAATGAGAAATGGAGATATATGGATAGAACTAAACAACTTCGACGTAAATGAGAGAATAAAGAAAAACAGAAATAAGTGGAAGGAATACCTAGAATGGATGCGAGTGACGAGGTTGCCAGCCAGAGCGAGATTTTATAGATGTTTAGGAAGAAGAATTGTAGGCAGACCAGATAGAAGATGAGTATAGTAACAGGCAAAGTGCCTGAAATCTTAAGTGAGGAAGAAGAAGAAGAAAGGAACATATTCCGTCATTGTATTCAAAGCAAACGCAATATTGTCTACAATTTAAACCAAAAGTTTTGTAACATTTATACATTTACTTTTGATGTACAATAAATTTCGTTATAGTGTACTACTCCATGTGATAAACAAGTCTCAAGAGGTTTACATTCTTCAGGCAACATTTAAAAGATCATTAAACGCAATACTACTGTAGTTTATGCTCTTGTAGACTCTGCGCTTAAAGAAATAAGGTTACCGGGTTGAAACCGTATCGTAATTGCATGAGTCTGCCGAAGTATCGTTCTCAATTGCATAGAGCAACAATTACGACACGATTTCAACCCAGATTTCCTCTTTTCTTTAAAATAGGAATTAAATTAAACATTCGAGTGACTCGAACATATTCAAATGTAAAAGTTAGTTAGCTGAACGAGTTGTTACCTGAAGCAGGAAATCTTTTTCTCGGTGTAGATTTTAATTGAATCGAATCAACTGTTCCAAAAATTAAAGACGTATTTCTTGCTTTGACTACGTTAAACTAAATCGGTTCCGTACCTGAGATTTCTGGAAGACTACACTTGCCAGAATTTTATTTCAAATCTTTACATAAAAGTAAAGAGAAGGCTTATCACTTTAACAATACCCGCGAGCTTCGTAATATTATTAAAACCATTCCCGCTCGAATCTTTTCAAGCGAGCGCTCTACTCATGCAGAAGTTATCATTGCTACCTCGCGCTATTACGTAATACGAAGCTTAATAAGCCGGGCGCCGTCTAGCCATACTCAATCCTTATTACGTAATCCTATCCCTTACAATGGTTACTGCATAGAAGTGCAGCACGGTACCGCACCCGAGAATCGCTGTTTATTTAACATCCTATGTACATCGTCGTCCTGCAGTCATCATCATCCCTCCGGTTCCTCGTTATTAAAGATTATACTCCTTACGTTGAACGTACGGTTCGCCTGGTTTCGCTCGTTAGTTTTATAAACTTCTGACGTTTAAATGAAAGATGTTAAATTGCCATTGTTTAAACTGTTAATTAGTATCTTTATCCAGACGTATGGGACTCGGTTTCGCCCGTGTATCTATACGTACGTTGGGAAAGACGAGTAATAGCTTCGGAGAGTTTGCAGAACGACAAAATAGCGAAGTACAACGCCAATATAGACGGGGATGCTGTTAGTTATTCTGTTAATCGCTGCAGACGGGCGTTTTGTATCTTAATTAGTTCGATTGTTTCAGTATCGTCGGTATTACTCGGTGCACTTTGCTATAAAACTTCCAACCGGTAGATACCGTTTATTCCACGCGAAATTGGTTGGTATTGTATATGATCCACTGTATTTACTGTTGTTATCGATGCGTGTTAAGGAAAATTAGTGGTTAAGGTTGGATTAAGACTCGCAATTAAACTAGCACTTCTCTAATTGACTGCTATGAGAACAATTAACAAAGGAATTCCACTGGGTGCCGCATGAGGGCCGCTACTTTTTTTTGAATGTATTGATGGTATTACATGTGCGAGATTTATCTTTTCACAAATCGTACACAATTAATGGTAGTTTGGCCGTATTCTATTCACTGAGTTGGAATATACATATATGGTGCGAGAAATTGCGTCCATCAATAAAATCCATTATTAAAACCTTGTTTTTCGTGTTTAAAGTTGGATTAAGACTCGCAATTAAATTAGCACTTCTCTAATTGACTGGTATGAAAACAATCAACAAAGGAATTCCACTGGGTGCCGCATTAGGGCCGCTACTTTTTTTTGAATGTATTGATGGTATTACATGTGCGAGATTTTTATTTTCACAAATCGTACACAATTAATGGTAGTTTGACCGTATTCTATTCACTGAGTTGGAATATACACATATAGTCCGAGAAATTGCGTCTATCAATAAAATCCATTATTAAAACCATGTTTTTCGTGTTTAAAGTTGGATATAAGAGTCGCAATTAAATTAGCACTTCTCTAATTGATTGCTATGAAAACAATCAACAAAGGAATTCCACAAAGTATGTACTTCATTAGGACCGTTTTTTTGTTTGAATTGATATCACCTGTGCGAGATTCATCTTTTCACAAACAGTAGGCAATTAACGGGCGACTTCCTATATTCTATTCTTTGAATATATACGAGAGCGACCTGAAATGTTTCCGGAATCGACAAGAAAAAGATGGTATCGGTGTGGTGTATTCTTCTCGAAGATCAATAGACTTTTTCAAACGGTTCTCCAGTCTCTTCAAGCCATCGGAAAAGTAACATCTTTCGAGATCTGCAAGATAACCATCTGTGGCGACGACGACCTCCTCATTTGAGGCAAACCCCTTTCCTCCCAGTGATTTTTTCAGGCTTGGGGTAGGAAAAAGTCGCTGGGGGCTAGGTTCGGTGAATATGGAGGATGAGAGACTAATTCGTAGTGCAACTCATTTAAATTTGACACGACGATGCAGGATGAATGAGCCGGTGCATTGTCGTGGTGAAAAGCTGCAAGTGAGGACGTTTCTCCTTCAATACTGCATCGAATCAGGTCAATGAATCGCTGTAGCATCGTCCCGTGATCATCTTTCCCTTCTGCATATAGTCGATGAAGATCACACCTTTGCAATCCCAAAAAATAGTCGCTATGACCTTTTCGTCCGATGGATTTAATTTTGACGGTCTTTGCTTTCCGCTTCAACTGCTCCTTGGTCTCCGGTATGTCGTAGTGGTTCCAATTCATCCACGGTTACGAAAGGCATGAAGAAATCACTTGGATTGCGTTGGATCCTGGCCAGACACTCCTCCCAATTGGTCGCCCGATTTCGTTTTTGCTCCTGTGCGAGCAAACGTCGTCCTTCCTTTCTGCAGATAGTCGATGAGGATCACACCTTGGAAATCCCAAAAAAATGATCGCTATGACTTTTCTGACCGATGGAACAGTCTTTGCTTTCGTCGGAACCTCTAGCAAAATATTTAGAATTTCGGTGGCCGATTTCCCAGCTATCACGAAGTGTGTTTTATCACTGCACGGAATTCGAAATTATCCATTTTTGCGAAACTGCCTGACTTGGTACACAAAACAACAACTATTGACAGTAGACGTCTGAAATTTTCACAGTTACTATAAGAAAAGGTTGCTTTTGCCGACCAATGCCACTTCAACATTCGTGCGCCATCTCTTGCCGATTCCGGAAACATTTCAGTGTCCTCGTACAGCCGATGAAATTTCAGTTGCTTCAATTAATAAAATGCATTATTAAAACCTTGCTTTTTTGTGTTGCTGCAGAAAACAGTTGAAAACAAAATTAAATATCTTAAAATTTGCTGTGCCCAACAATAGTGTTAGTTTTTGTTATTAACAGAATGTTAGATAGAAAACAGAAACAATATATTATAGAGTTGCTGTTTGAGATATTTCCATCGTCAACAATATCATGTCAAGAGTTAGAATGTATTTTAGTCCAATATATGTAATTATACCTCATTTCAACAGTAAGACCATAACATGCCGAATACTGAACAACTTTATTAGCTTTTTTCACCTGCATCGAACTATTGCTCGATATGATTATTACCAATGTAAACGATTTAACATCGCAAGTGTGTAGTAAGTCACCGGTCGATGAAGATGCCTATCAAAAACCTCGCTTCAGTTTACATGTACATCCAAAATTATAGTCGCTTCACCCTTGTCCCACGAATTAAAATAAATTATATAACTTTCAAATGGTTAATTATATATTTCTGTATGATGGACTATATTAGGTGATTGGTCATTTATTTATAACATTAAAGAAATAGGTCTTGCTTGCAACGTCTTTTATTTTAAAATTTATGTTTTTAATGCATTTACCCCTCTAAAGTGCCTTAAAAATAACTCATATCCTATTTGTTTTGCACAAACTTATAGACGAAAGATTAAATCTAAAAACAAGAACAACTTGATTGACACCTCTTGATTTAATAACTGTGTGGACAATTCGTGGTATTCTTTCTACCAATTTCCTCAGTGTATCTTGAGGAATATTGTTCTACTCTCTCTACAATCTACAAGTTTCGATTTGTATAAATGTGACATTCCATTACTTTTGCTATAGATGCTGTATTGACGTCCATGAAAACATCTCCATTCCTATAAACACTTTAAAAGCGGCAAAAATTAAAATAAATTCCCGTATATGGTGTTTTAGTTAAGTTCAATACACATGTGCCTGTGTCTTTGTTTGAAATAACCACCCCCTTTGCATAGACTATTGATTTTAACGGAAACAATCAACAGCGCTTTTACGTACGTACAACTACAAGTTCACTTTTGAAAATATCCTAAATTTCGCCCATATTAAGCGGAAAGGGGAATCGTCAAACGCTAGCTGCGATTTTTCCCTAGGAAGTAATTACCCGCCATCCTTTTTACGGCAAAGTTAAAAGTTATTATTAACGGACCCATATGGTTCGTGCGTTGATTGGCTTTGTTGTGTTTTGTGCATGTTCGAGCGTAAAGGGGGTGCGAAAGTGACAGCCAAACGTGTGTAGTCGACGTACCTTACCGCAGCGTCGCTTTGACAAAGGTAAGATAGTCGAACGTGCATTTAATCGACCGGCCGGCTGCGTTGTATATGCTGAACAAAAAAAAAAATCAACTCGGCGGGATTAATTGTTTGGATAAACAGTCGATTTTAGCTCCTAACTGAAGGTTTGCGTGTGTATAAGAAGAGAATCGACTGAGTTTTAATGAGTTTGAAAGCAAATACGATGTCGGTAAAAGTGTTCCCTGGTAACGAATTAAATGTTAGCTCTAGGATTTCAAATTGAAAATCTAGAAATACCTTCCTATTATTTATGTGACATTTACCATTGGCAAATGAGGAATTTAGAAAATGATAAAAATTGCGGCCAAGATAGGAGGAATTTAGGAATTATTAAAAGTCTGAGAAATAAAAATTGTTTTTATCTTAAAGCAGATAAAGGAAATAAAATAGTCATTCTGGACAAACCGGATTATTATAATTGTTACGTTCTCCTGGTTTGAAGAACAACGCCGCTGTAGCCTGCTCGTAATTTCCTAAATTACTTGACCAATACTTACTTGTAGAGTATGTTCGCTTATTTACTAGAGGAGAGGTTGTACAATGAAACTCAATGCGCATGCGCAAAAAAATATATTTAAAAATGGAATGGTTACACGGTTTCCACTCTTGCCTATGTACAGTTACGATGTACGTAAGATATATAGATTTGCAATAATTGCAGTTATTCGAGCTCTCTTATACATGTAATGTACATTAGCAGTTGTATATGTATTTTCATTGGTAGCAACATAAAGTAATGCCTCAGCATGTACGTTGCAAAGCCATGTCTTAATTCTGTTTAAAAGGTTAAACTCTTATATGCTTCCACTGAAGCTTTGTCAGAGGTACTAATGCCTCTATCTGTTTTGCATGCACCACTTTTTATGAGGGGAGCCAACCCTATTTATTTCTTAAATTTATAAACGCACCTCGGTGCTATGCTTATTATATGTCCCTTTCCGGGAGCCTAATATACTTTCCTTGTTTTAAATTTGCCTAAGGGACTTGGCCCTGTATTATTGGCATGTATTTGTACTTGACCAAATACGTTTGTTATATTCACATTTATAGGGAACCCACCCTATCTCTTAGAGCTTGAACGCCTGGTCGAGGGCGACAGTAGCGATAATAGCCGATCTCAATACAAAAGTAATGTCACAGCTACCCAGGCGTTCTCGTTTGAAATATTACGCTATGTGCAATCTTTAGCTCTCTACTCTACTGCGCCCCAAAGAAGGAAAAATCCAGTAACCAGCAAATGTGCGAACTGTGCACCGACAAGTAAAACGGAGCGATGATGCCGACATTACATAAGAAAACTGGTCCGGGACACTCGTCCGCTACGACGAGCAACTAAATGAAAAATTTCTAAGTCCTGATACGACAAGGACCGAACAAACGTACAAAGATACAGCGTATGGCGCGCAAATGACCGTCAGCAAGAAAGCGGAGTGATCGTACTTGTAGAGGAGGTCTATACATGCGCGCCGACAATCTCACCAAAATAATTTCCGACACAAACTTAACTGAAGACTAAAAAATATGTATAGACGACAATGGACACAGTAGCCTCGACGTACGATGATAGAAAATCGAGAATTTATACTTATTAAAAAAATCTATACGTGTGGTCCGACGACGTACCAAATGACTCCGCCAGAAATAAATGTATAGACAACGTCCTCGACGATTCCCGCCAAAACTAGAAAAACTTAGAAATCTCTAATAAACTTACGACGACGTTACTGTACACGTTACGACGAGGCACGAAAGGTGACCAAAGAGTGCACGATCGCTAATACCTCGACTGGCGCGCGGGAGACGACTGCCTATGCTTGTGTACCTTAAATTTCAAGAAAACTCCCATTACATATCCGACGACGTTGCAGTGAATGATTTCTAATTAGGCAGTTTTAGCTAGCATAATGCGAATGGCTGACTTATACATATACAATGCGTAATGTACATACATATTAAAATAAAATTGGATATAAGAGAAATAAATAAATAAATATAAGAATGAAAATAAATAAATATAAAAATGAAAATAAATAAATATAAAAATGAAAATAAAATAATATTCTAAATGAAAATAATAATGCAAAGAAGATAAAATACATAATAGTAAAAAACTTGCAAAACACAAAAAGCAATGTTAAGTCCTTAACAATAATCGCGTCAACACTATGTTAGCGTCAGGACCGTACAGAGAATTAAAGAAAACCCCCCTACCGTCAATGATTAGAATCACTAAAGATACTATTAAGGACTGTCCCAACTTAATCAATAATAACCTGAAATTCAAAATAACAAGTTCAAACCCTACCATTCCAAAAATGTATTGCCTTCCAAAAATCCACAAACCAGGCAATTCCATGAGACCTATAGTATCCGGCATTGATTCTCCAACATACAAATTGTCCAAATGGTTAGTGAATGAATATAAGAACTTGCCCTATGTGTAGAAAACTCCGTAGATTTTGTAAATAAAATTGAAAATATTGAATTAAAAGATGGGGAAGTCCTTGTATCATTCGACGTTTGTTCACTTTTCCCAAGCGTACCAATTCCAGAAACGATGGAGTACTTGGTTGAATTTTTGAAATTAAATAACGTAGATGATGTGAAAACCGCGGAATATAAAAGGTTAACTGAATTATGCATGTCACAAAATCGTTTTCAAATAGACGGAAAATGGTTCGAACAGGTGGAAGGCACGGCGATGGGTAATCCTCTATCGCCTTTTATTGCGAACCTTTTCACAGAGCAAATTTGAAACAAACCTGAAAAAGAAACCAAATATTTCCGAGAATTTGGCTTAGATACGTAGATGATATTTTCGCTGTGTTTGACACCAACAAAGGAAACATACAAGATTTTCTAGCAGAACTGAACTCAAAATTTACCACGATCAAGTTTACCCATTGAAGAAGAAGTGAACAATCGCCTTCCGTTTCTAGATACTCTAGTCATACGCAATAATAATAAATTAAAAATAGACATCTACAGAAAAGAAACTAATTCCAACAGATTCATCACGTTTGATTTTGCACCATTGCGAACAACAAAAAATGTCCGCTATTAGTTTTCTGGTCAATAGACTCGTCAGATTTCCGCTAAACAAGAGCAGGTATGACAAAGAATTAAAATATATCAAAGATGTAGCGAGGTACAATGGTTTCCCTCCTATGGATGTCGACCGTATTTTAAGGAAGGTCCAATACAAACAACACATCAGAAATTCCACGACTTTGACATCAACAAACACCGGTAACAAGAAATTTATAACTCTTCCTTTTCACCCAACAGTAAAAGGGTTAAGTAAAATTTTCCGATAACTAAACATGAACGTGTCTTTGTGTCAAAAAACAACTTAAAGAATCTCTTAGGGAATCCCAAAGATAAACCGGAGATGATAAAAAGTCTGGAATATACCAAATCGCATGCAATGATTGTGAGAAAGTTTATATTGGACAAACAAAAGGAGTATCGAAACGAGTTCAGAGAGCATATTAGACACTATCGTTTCGACAAACCTGAACTATCAAGCGTAGCAGAGCATATGGTAAAATCCGGACATAAGATTGATTTAAAAAATCTGACACTACTTAAAAACGTGAACTCGTATAGAGAATTAGACGCGTACGAAACGGTATATATGAAAAAGAACGGAAACTTATTGAACAGAGAACCACCCCCAATTGCACACTCGAGTTTGATGGATTTATTACCATAGACCCTGTTAAATGATACGGTTCGCTTTCGGTCCATCCTTCCCCGTAAAAGGCATGAGGCCACCTAGTAGATTGTAAATAGTCATATGGTTAGAAATTTTAGAGCCTGCGTAGAAAATAATTTGCATGTGTGATACAGTTTTTACTTTCAGTCGGTAACACGGTTGACAATGGGAGCCCACGTGCTCCCGAAACGCTGCGTTCCGCATAATTAATTAATTTGTGTGAGTGGAGTTTACTGCTATACCTGTGAAGTTTACCATTGGCGTACAGTAAATCTCCTGATAAATAATTAATAATTAGTAATAAGCAACATTCTTTGTTTTACTTGCTAAACACTTATCTACAAAACAAGTATTAGCGATGTGACTTAGCTCAACTAAACAAACTTTGAAATTGATAGCCATTGCAGTGTAAAAATGTTCTCGTTTCAGCTAAGATTGATTTAGGGAACAGAGACGGAATCAATTAAATGATTATGTATTCGAAAGTGTGTGTTGTTCAAAGATATCAATGAAATGAGGAATACTATTTTTATAAAATAAAGAATTTGGTAGGAAGTTTTAAATATGCCTCCTTAGTTCAATAAAAGTTGCATCAAGAAAATCGGTACAGGAAAGATGCAACGAAAGAGATTTGCTATTGCAGTATACCTTAGAGAGCAAACAAGGGCATGGTGAAGCACTCCTACGAACCCCGGCGCACATAATAGTCTGGAATACTCCAGAATGAACATTGCGAAATGGCTTCGATGCTAATGAAACTTTCTAGACATCTTGTCTAGATCTCTTCTGTAGCTTGTAAAACTTTCTAGAAGTATGCGGAACTTTCTAGAGGCATATAGAATATCCCCGAAAAGCACGGAACTTTTGTAGAACTCATAGAACTTTCTAGTAGATTTATGTAGCATACTATCTGTAAATACTGCACTACTTCGTTGAATCAGTTCAGTTCCCAAATAAAAATCAAAGAAAAAATAACTTCTTAGCAGACATGTTAACGGTTTAAAGACATTCGCCACCAGAAGACTTATTAAACAAGCCTCAACACAAAGGAGCGGACTGCTAGCATCTTTTAAGGTCTGCAAAAAACCTCACTCCATCGCAGGAGCGCTTATTCTACCAGCTACCTCTACCATGGTTAATATTATCCTGGAACAATTCGAGGGAAAATTAACAAATCGAAGAATTCATTTGATCTGCAACTTGAGGTTACTGGCAGTAACAAAACGCAAGCCCATTTTATTATGTACACTTCCCGGATGATAATATTATCTTTGAAGATCGTCAGTTCTGCAAAAAGCGTAATTGGAACCGCAATGGCTGAAGACTTATTTAAAATACTTGACAAGTTTATAACCGAAAATGATTTGAGTTGGGCGAAGTGCATCGGTGTGTGTACTGATGGAGTTCGATCAATGTCTGATCGTTGTGGAGGATGGCAGGTGCTTATTCGCAGTGAAGCATCGCATGCCATGTGGAGCCATTAGATCATCCATAGGGAAACACTGACATAAAATTCGCAGTTGTAGTAAACTACGTAAAAAGTATGCAATTGAAGGCCAATTTTTCAAAAAGCTAAGCTGGACACGGAGGCCAGCTATACTACTTGAGTTCACGTGCCAATGACTTCTATGTGCAGCCGAGCTACAGCAACAAATGCACACTTTTCTACGAGAGGTGGATCATGAAAATTTCGCGTATTTTGCTGAACTCCAAACTGCTGAAACTAGCCTATCTGTGCGACATATTTGACAAGCTGAATACCATGAATCCCTCTCTGCAAGGCAATAACATGCACATTTTTAAGGTTTTAAAGAAGATTGCGGCGTTTAGGAAAAAGCTGTAGTTGTAGATAGGAAAAAATCAAGACTATTTCTTTCAATTGCACAAATACGCAGCCTGCAATAAAGTCGTTGCTGGTTTGAAAAAATATTTTGAGGAAGACAATGTCGAGAAATGTGCGTGGATTCAAGATCCTTTCCGTGTTCAAGCTGCACCAAAACTCACTTCACACAAAGAAGAACCCTCGCGCGAAAGCAGCCTGAAAGCAAAAGTTGCTTCTTCCGGTTTAGTAAAGTCCTTAGATATCAGTCATATATGAGTGTCCAACTTTGAGTTTAAAAGCTGTAAGGATCCTCATGCGATCCTTTGCGACTACATAATCTATATACAAAGAAAATATCGCTCAAGAATCGATGTGGGGCAAGAAATGAGAATGGCAGTGTCAAACCTTATTCCGCGTTTCAGTAAGCTCATCCATCACACATTAACTAACATGTCGTTAAAGATTTTACCATTTATTTCTTATATTTTCTTTGTATTTTCATATGTCACTTTATACATTCTTTGACAAGAGCGTCGGCACAAAATCCTAAACTCGTAAGGGCGTCGTAGATTGATACAGTTTCGAAACCCCTGGCTTAAATCAATTTATTTGTTTAACGTACCAAATAGTATATCGGGTGAAAAGCTGCGAATTGTTGGTTGCATTCTGGGTGACTGGAAAATGAATCGAATACCGGCTTCACTTGAAACGAATATAGCATGTCTAGCGATATACCTCCCTCACCTCGCAGTAATACGGAATGAGGGCCTTATTGAATCGATTTAAATTGAAAAGATCGATGTGAGGTTAAGATTTTATAGTAGTACCTCACCCTACAGAATAGCATCTATATCTCGACTTTGTTAACTTAACTACGCTTTGTTAACGTAACTACGCTTACGGTATACAAACATTCTCCAGCTACAGTGCATTATACCAGTACCGACGTAAGCACGTGCTTGTATTAGCAAGGAAGATAGGGGATGACGGTTCAAACTCTTCCATTGTACGTACCATCACATTCACCACAGAATGGTTTTGCTTTAATTCTTCTTTCAAGTTGGTCACGAATAGATGGCATAAGGTTTCTAAAGGATGTGCAACTTGGTAATGCATAATCCGAATATTTGCTCCAGAAGGAGAGAAATGCTTGTTGGTCTAGTAAAGTAAGCGGTACATTATATAGAATAAAACAAACACCTACATCAAATATTAATTGTTCGCTGTATTGTTTGCCACTGATTGCAGAACAGTGTTTTATACTTTTTAGATTGCGTTCACACTAGTGTTGTCGCACTTTTTGTTATTTTCTAGTTTATTCGAAATATGCCGTTTCCGAAGCGTGCCTAAATGCGACATTTTCTATGTATGTGTGCACTGACAAGCACACAGCGTGCTTTGGTACCACACCCCTCCACATTGTTCTCCGCACGGCACTGAAACTTACCTCTCTTTGCCAAGACTACTTATTATACATCACAATTACAAAAACTAAGCTGAGTATCGAGAAAACAAGATGTAATCTGAATAGTTTCGTTTTGAGAAAAATTGGTAATCAGAATTTGAAAACATGGATGCACTGTTTTCCTAAAATTGTACGGTTTCGTCTGAAACAATTTCATAGTACTATAACAAAATGCCGATTACATTGTCTGTTTGTACGAAGCGTAGCCTTCTATTGTAAACTCTGATAAATTCTAACCAGTCGCCTTGTACTACAGCATGTCGCTCTTAGAAACAGTTGAATTATGAATTCGTAGTTGCGATATAAAGATATAGAAATTAATAATAGCCAACCGTAATTTAGGGACTCATTTACACCATACACTTTTAGAATAATTACCTAAGTCGTTAAAGTGAGAAGAGCTGGTTGGAAGCTCAGCCAAAAACCCCGCGCATACTAAAACATTAATTAGAGTGTCATAAACTTGAAACTTTTGTGACGAGGAGCGAAATAACCAGCGCCGTATACCGAATAGAAGGAGGTTAAGACTTTTCGACAATAAAGCGCGTTTCCGTCGAGAAGCGACGGTAAAGGTCGTCCCATTAAAACACAAGAATAACACATAAAAATGTTCCATCACGTCTCTGTCATTCGCCGAGCTCGCCCGGTAATAGATATAGTTCGTATGCAAATCAGTCTCTAGGTCTCTAATTACCGCCAATTCCGTCCGCTTTTTATCATGTGCCATCTTGCTTCTTCGTCTGGTCCGCTTCGGATGTAGTTACGACGTGAAATCGAGGGAAAATACACACGCACACAATGTCTTCTCATTATTATCAAGATCTGAATAATGCGAGCCAGTTTCTGACGAGAGGAGAAGATTTGAGGGTAAAATATCGATTCGAAATTAACATATCCAACTCGCGGCCGTAACTTCTTCGACGTTAGACAGCTTTATAAAAAGGCTTACGCATAATAGCGCCCTAAAATATTTAAATGTTCCTCTCTTCGGCGCGCAGAAAGTCGTTAAGGCGTTCGCCGAAGGAACCGAAAAATTTATCGGTTTTTCGTTACATAACGACGTACTGAATTTAATTATATTCATATGGGAAACAAAATCGTAATTTTTGTGCTTAACCATATGTGTGCGCGCGCCTTTATTGCCCAACGATACAAAAAGAAGCCCGACGTATAGTGCGGTATTACGAAAGAAAGCGCATGAATAATTAAGCAAATTCAAGTGTCATAAACGTCCATAGGCGTAACAGTCCTTATATATTCTACGCGCAGATGTTTAGTTACATTCCCAGCGGGACGTGATCTAAATACTTCAATCTGTAATATTACATTATGTATTTATTGTGTACATATTACGATACACGTGGTAGTACTAAAACGATAAATTGCATAATATAAGGTTTGTTCGATACTTGGATTAAGACTTCGTCCGCAAAGATTTAATTCAAGATGCTTTAATTCATCTTGCTTACATTACATAGCCTTCTATGTATCACTATTCCGTTTTACTTATTCCTTCAAAAGTAATCCGTAGAAAGATTTTCTAAATTTAGGTGAAATAGATGGGATAATCTTCGATTTTTTTGGAAAATAACCGATTTTCAAGTGACTATGATCATGCATGATTTAGTGAAGAGTAAAGACTGGAATCTAGAGGACCTAACTTTCTTTTGTAAATTATTGTTTTGGGTTTTTGTAAATTTCGCCTGCCTTCATAAGAATTTAAACAAATATTGATGTTTGTATTTATAATTAGCTTTATATTATCAACATAATGATTTTTTCTAGCATATTGTAGTGATATGTATTACTTACTAACTTATCTCTTTAACACATGGGCTGAAAAGTCCCGGGCCTAACAGATAGATGACGCTAGTTTTATTGCAGTCACCTTTCTCTCAGTTAATACTAACCTTCAAAAGACAGCTGTTAAAATTTCATGATATTCTATTCATTAGTTTGTGAGTTATTGTGCTAAGAGTCACGCTACATTTGTTATTTTCAAAACAATGGATCAAAAACAATTTCGTGTTTTAATTTTACACTGCTTCTTGATGGGAAAAAATACCGTTCAAGCGAAGCAATGGCTTGAAAGGTGTTATGGGGACTCCGCTCCATCAGAAACAACAATAAAACGTTGGTTTGCTGACTTCAAACGTGGTCGTAGAGACACTGGTGATGCAGAACGCAGTGGACGTCCAAATGAGGCGGTAACACCAGAAAACATCAAAAAAATCCACAAAATCGTTTTGAATGATCGAAAAGTGACGTTGCGTGAGTCAGCTGACATCGTAAAGATATCAAAAGTACGTATTGGCTTTATATTGCATGAGAATTTGACTATGGGAAAGCTCTGTTCAAAGTGAGTGCCGCTTTTGCTCACTGTTGACCAAAAACAAGAACGTGTTGATGATTCTGAGCAGTGTTTGGCAATGTTTAAACGTAACAAACCAGAATTTTTGCGTCGATATGTGACAATGGATGAAACATGGATCCATCACTTTACTCCGGAATCAAAACGATCGTCATCTGAGTGGACAGCAACTGGTGAACCTCGTCCAAAGCGCCCGAAAGCACAACAATCGGATGGAAAGGTTATGGCCTCGGTATTTTTGGATGTGCGTGGTGTAATATTCATCGACTATCTTGAGAAAGGAAATACCATCAACAGTGAATATTATATAGCGTTATAGGAGCGTTTGAAAGCCGAAAGTCCAAAGAAACGACCGCATATGGCAAAGAAAAAAAATTTGTTTCATCAAGACAACGCACCGTGTCACAAGTCAATCAAAACAATGGCAAAACTACATGAATTGAACTTCGAATTGCTCCCACATCCACCGTATTCGCCAGATTTGGCTCCCAGCGACTACTGGCTGTTCGCAGACCTCAAAAAAATGCTCGCCGGTAAGAAATTTCGCACGAATGAAGAGGTTATCGCTGAAACTGAGGCCTATTTTGAGGCAAAAGATAAATCGTTCTACAAAAGTGGTATTGAAATGCTAGAGCGGCGCTGGAATGATTGCGTTGCTCTTGATGGAGATTACGTTGATGAATAAAGCTAATTTTGAACCAAAAGAACCGTGTTTTCTTTGTTAGGCCCGGGACTTTTCAGCCCATGTGTTATTTGATTCTTCTCGATAGTTCTTTGTTGACGCCCTTATTTTATTTTGTTGAGACGAACTTGTTATTTCTCATACGAAATAGAGTTATAAAAACCTTGAAAGCTATTTGAAATAATAAAGTGTCCCAGCTTCTATAGTCTTAATAATTTGGAGATCCAGATACACTGGTGGAAATCGAAGTCCAGGAAATCTAAAAATACTACACAGTACGTGTGAGTGTGGGTACGATTTCGCCATTAAAGACTTAAAATTCTAATTATTATCAAAATTCACTGTTCTCTTTCTATATTTTGAAAAGTTAGCTAAACAGGGACTGTCATAGGTAAATGTTTAAAGAGTTGTGTTAAAAAAAAAACGATGTGTATGCTTTTTTTTGTTAATATATTTATAGAATCTTTCATTTGGCTACATCAATTATTCAATTTAATATACATCAAACCAAAATTTGAATAAAAGAACCGACTCGGCAAGAAAAGGGCTTGGGATTTTCCACCGTAATATGCAGGACGGCATTGAATTTAAGACGACTCAAATGCTCCTTGGATTTAATTTTAATAGGTCTCCCTTTGTCTGCCCAATATATACTTGATAACAACCATTACATGATATTTTGTAAACTCCTGATTTTTCCATGTTATCTATTTGGTCTTTAGGATTTCTTGAAAAGTTGCGGAGGTTATTGTTAAACGAGAAAACGATTTTTTCAGTCTTAGAAAAGATTTTTTGAATACCTTGCGTGTAACTTGGATAAAATGATAACTTTACTTATTACTACTACTAGTACTTTCTAGTATGCTTATATTTTTCATTCTTATTCTATTTTCACGCTTCCTAATAGTATTACAGACTAGATCTTCGAAAAATCCCTTAAAACTTGCAACTTTGATGATTTCATTGAGCTCATTTAGATACCTTCCTTTATGTAAAGCGAAATTAAGCAAACGATGAACCGAAAGTTTGTTCCCATGAGTTATTTAAATCTACAGTTAGTAGGTTCTCTATATATGTCTATTTCTAGCTTGTTTCTATTTCTTATAACTAACATATCTAGGAAGCGAAACCGCTTATCGGTTTCTGTTTCATCGGTAAATTTAATAGATGGAAATTATGAATTTAGTTGTTCTAAAAATCCGGTTATTGAGCATTTGCCTGTATTAAAGATGCAAAAGATGTTATCAACGTATTTAATCCGGAGCCGTGGAAAGTATTCCTAATATCAATTTCAAGTTTACTCATAAATAAATGTACTTTTCGTATACAATAGCTATCTTGTTGGCACTCGAATTTGATACTTTTAATCTCGATATTCCATCAAAGGATTGTTATTCTATTTTGTACCATATGGTGCACAACAATTTATTGCAAACCATTTAGCAGATCAAACATTTTAGTGTCAATGACATAATCCTTATTAGAACGCCAACAACTTTGTACAGACTTTACGGGATATTGATAGTCGATTCTCTTGACAACACCATTCGATTTAGAATTTTTTGAACAGAGGTCACACAACTATGTTTGAAAAAATCTTCTGTAAATCTAAAAGGCTGAACCAACTGCACTAATGTTTTTAGAACCATCTATATAAATTTATAAGAATTGATTAGAATTTTCAGCTAGACTAGAATTAAGAATAATACTGTTTAATGACTTCGCTATTGTATTTGGTATACAAAATTAATAAATTTATAAAAGTGCTGTGGTAATCTGGTACACTAGTAGAGGCCAGTAGATTAATTTGACCTGTTTATTCAAGATAGATGATATCTCTAAAAACAGAAACTAGAGGAGAGGAATTTTTAATCCTCCAAAATCTGTTGGTTAAATTAGGTATTGCATTGTGATATTAAGGTCTAAGTATTTAATTTAGATTTAAGTTATTAGCTTTTAGAATATATTTTCCAGCTAGAAATTCTAATTGAATACAAAAAGGTAGCTCTCCAAACATCTAGCTAAAACAGCAAGATATGAGTGAACATCATTGCGCTTATGCAAAGTCGTGGAGCTTTGTATTGGACTATATCTATTTTAATCAGATGACGTTTGCTTACAGAACTACAATAACTAAAGTTGTTATTTAGGCTATTCCCATCGTCTGTTGAACTTATATAGTCCGACGTTTCGGTAGTTCGTCAACTGTCGTCTTCAGAGCAGCCTTGCGAAATCACCGAACGTACAATTGATCTGGCAAGCAACAGCCCTTCTCAGGGCTACCCTGAAGACGACAGTAGACGAACTGCCGAAACATCGGATTATATAAGTTCAACAGACGATGGAAATAACCCAAACAACAGCTGTAGTTATTATGAGAATCCATCGTCAACAGTATCACGTAAAGAGCTACAGAAAACTATACAAAGTAAAACGAATATAGGCTCTGTAAAATGACAGACATAATGCTTAATCGGCAGCAGTGTATTTCAGTAAATTGAGCGCCTTTTCACACTTTCCTTTGATATAATCAATGAAATAAGGAACTAATACATTTAAATTAAGACGTTTTAAATTGCTTGATATGCCCAATTTCATTTAATAACGTATTTATTTATCCAATAGTTAATCTGATCTTAATAAGATTTTATCTAGTTCGAGAAAGCATTTCCATAGCTTTCTATTTGATTTCCCTCTAACGGAATTATCAACTGCAACGTTTAACTGACTTATCCTTCAACGGCAGACCAATAAACTCCCAAATAACTACGTTACAAACCCAAGTAAATCTTCGAGGTTCGCCCGTTGTATGCGGCAGACCGACGTCTTGATGAAATTGATCCGAATGGTGCAGCCGTCGTTACAACATTAATTCGCCCGTAATATTAATACTTGCCTCGAGTGTCTCACGTCGTCCAATATTCGGCACCTGTATCCGTCCGGATAGTGAACCCCCGGTACCGCTGTAGGGATGTACGGTCTTGCGAAGCGGGAAGAATTCACGCCGGGTCGAATAAGGATGTCTGGAGGACGTGTGGAAATGTAAATGTACACCCCAAGGAACTCATGTATCAATCACTTTATAATTAGTTTCCAAAGTTATCTCGCTGTTGGCGCTGTATAGGTATATACTCTGTCGATGTTCGCTTCGAATCTAGTTTGCACTTCGTCAAGAAATGCGCGTCCGATATCATCTAGCAGTTTGACGATCTTAGAATTTTCATTAAGTCTTGTATTGGATTACGCGAAAGAAGCTGTTCGACTAGTCGATATGCTGAGAAAAGGATATCGCTTTGGTAATCAAGAACTACTAAAGTAAGTTTGCTGCTTTAATATCCAATCTACGTAAGAATATGAGAATAAAACAAGTTGATGCAAGGTCTATAAGATGGCACATCTTTGAAAAAAAAACTATATATACTTTCCACGTGTTCCAAAAGGATTAAAGACGTAAACTTATGTAATACTACTAAATCAGAAAGAGCTTCGAATATGTAGATCGAGGATCGGAGCCGAAAGTGAAAGTGAAGTTGTTCCAAATCTCATTATAATACTCAATCACTTTAAAGCCTAGTCAAGGACCTCTTCTTTCCAGTAAGGGCTTTTTTTTTTATTCAAAATATTGGCCATCGGCTTCTACAGATTTCACCCATCTTTCGGGTAATTTATGGATGCTATGCCAGAACAACCGCTTGCCTTTTGCGGCAAACCATTCGTCGAAACATTTTCCAACTTCGTTGAAATTTCTGAAGTTCAAGGAGGTGATAATCAGATGGCGCTAGGTCTGGGGAGTACGGCAGGATCCAAGCGATTTCAAGGTGTCTTTCACTGGTTTTGCTGTGTTGCACATTGTCGTGTAACAAAATCACTTTGCCATGTTCTCTGGCCCATTTCGGTCTTTCGATTAATGCGTGGCTTAAATTAATCATTTGTTTGGCGATAGCGTTTTGTATTAACACAACTAATAATTCACAATACCGCTCTGGTTCCACCAGGCACAGAGCATGGTCACTGAGTGATAAAGCAGAGACGCCAATTTTTGGCAGACTCAGCTTGTGTGTGTTTGTAGTTTAAATGTCGGACGAACAAAATGACATATGTGTCAAATTAATACGCTATGTAGTTCTTGCTGGCGCCATCTCTTAGTTAAACCGGAAAAACTTATGCATACACCTCGTATACGAGATATTTCTCGCTGCTGCCGTTTTTCTTGGATAGTTTCTGTAAATTATAATTAAGAGTGGTTGTGAGTCCAAACAAGTTGTTAACTCTGATGAAGACCAAACTCTTTTGGAAGCGAATGAATTCATGAACTTTACCAAATTTGTACCAACGTTAGTATTGTGTGCAAATACTAGAGGACATAGATATGTTAAAATTTATGCTTGTGTACAAATCCTTGCACACACGTGCATTAAGAAGTAAATGTGAAGAGAATTTACCAATGTTTTGGGGAACTAACAATAAAGCTTAAGTTACATCAGAACTCTTTAGTAACCTGTTAAAGAAATCAAGGGTTATTTAAAATCAGTAAACTTGGAAATTAAAAGTCTTCCTATTGATCGAAAATGCTCCTGGGCACAGATCCAATTATTAACACTTAAACGTTCTAATGTTGAGGTAACGTTTTTGCTACCACACACCATCTCGATTTTACGGACATCAGATTAAGGTGTAGTTGCTACTTTTAAAACATGCGATGTGCGAAGAACCTTTAACCGTCTATTAAATGCAATGGAAAATGAGGAATAGGCGGTCGCTTAGAGCTGGAAAAAAGTATGACGTGGCAAAAGCAAAAATTAACATTAAAAAAGCTGTCGATGAAATTAAAGTATCGACATTAAATGCATGTTGGCGTAAGATATATGGCCAGCAGCTGTGGGTGGTAGTGAAGCCCCACACATTAATATAGCCGAAATTGTGGATACCGCAAAAGCGTAGAAGCTTTGATTCGATAAACGGAACTGAGATGGAAGACGTGATATTCGGGAGCTAATGTTGGAAGATCTCGAAAAGAGTGCTGCTACTACTAATTATGAACCAGTTTTTGAAGACGATGGCCAAATCGGATTTTATACTAAGAACATTGATTTTGGTCTTATTATGGAAAGAGGATTAAAGTTCAAGCGAAGCACCCAAAATTTATTAAAGCCCCGTAAGGAATTAAGGAGAAAAGCCGAGAAAAAGAAAGAGCAAAGCTTTATAATGGGAATTTTCCAACTCAGTTAAATACATATTATTATTACTTCTTCTTCACTTCGGGTTTTAGGCACTTTATCTGTGCCCATCCTTTATTAGGTCTGCCTACACTTCTTCTTCTTCACCTACACCAACAAGGAGACCACCGAATAACCTACAGCGACGTTAAGGTATTAGCGAGGACCAGACCAGGTATTAACCGAGGATAATACGCGAATCAATAGAAATAATTGAGAATACCAACAATTTCAGTCGCGATTTAACGGAACGGAACGGTTACAAATCAGCAAAGCGGAAAAGAAGTGGGATATATAACGAGAAGCAACATACAACAACACCAGTCGTTAGAAACCTTCTGAAGAAGCTGACAGCTTAATCAGCGAAGTCAAATAAAACAGGACAAAATCCGAAAAACATTTCTACTATGGACGACAGTCGTGAAAGCCTACACCCAACTATCTATAGAATCTCGCCCTCCCTGGCACCCTGATCACTTGCATCTGTTCTACGTATTTCTTCCACTTTTCCCTTGTTTTCTCTTATTCTTCCATATATCTCCAAGATGTTTAGTTCTGTTCTTATATCTCCATTTCTTATTCTATCAGACTTTGTGCAAAATTTCATCTCGTTCCAGGTATCCTGCATTCTTGTTTTTTCGTTGTTGTCCATGTTTCACTAGCGTATAAGAGGGTTGGCACTGCAATCGTGTTGTAAAATTTTATTTATGTATCCTTTCTTGTTTTGTCTTTTAACATTTTGCTGATTGCTTCACAAATATGCGAACAGAGGTCACAAAAATCCCATTTGATAATATATTCTTGTAAATCATTTAAGTAGTCACATTCTTCTATTACTTAATATTAATAATATTAGAAAACTTTAAAGCAAAGAGGTTATACAGTAGAATAATTGCTTGAGATTTTCCACTACAGAACAAAGAACCAATACCAATTTCAACTTAAAAAAAGAAAACTATTCTATACAACTCGCAGTAATCTTTTTCATTCCCTTCTACCTTCCTTAATGGTATTTTGTTTCGAAGAACTCTGTTGTAAAATTCTAATGCCGAAGCTGGATTCTCCACCTTCCCTCGTGAAAGTACCGTAGTTGTAGCATCAAGTGTTACTGAGATAAGGGCTTTCTAAAAGCCCATTGAAAAGCCCGAGTTTCAATAGGGTTTATTCAGGGCAAAGTTAAGGTCTAATTAGTAGCAAAATACGTAGTCTGAATGATACGTGGAATTAAAGTGCATTATTACTTCTCCCTTTTTTCAAATTAATTTTGTCCTTTCGGGGAAGAACAGACGACGTTTATTTATTGATTTTACAACGTCATAACGTAAGCGAAAAAAAAAACAAAAGAAAGGATGTGCGAGGAAAGGAAATGTCCTTTATTTTCCGCTATTTGTTTAATGAAATCTTTCGGAGAGCGAAACACTTGCCAATAGCATCCATCCGTCGCTGAAAAATAGAGTAAAGAGTTTCAATTCAATTTGAGGTAAACTCGTTTCCAGAAGGAACGTATTAAATTTACTCCGCTAATGTTGCGTTGCCTCACGGAAAAACAACGCCGCTACATCATCTCCTAAAAGCAACAGAGATCCGCCACGTAGACGGGGAATAATAAATGCAAACCGAATGTACTTAGTACTCATTTCGGAAAATGAGACGGTATAAAAAAGACAATTTCGCGGTATTATACCTTACGCTTTGCTACATTCATCCGTTGAATGTTGGTGTATGATGAACGGCGGGATGGGGGCGGCTATTATTGTTATGGTACAGTCAAGAACATGGAGGGTATTATTGTGCCGTATCGCGCTACATTTCCAGCACTAGACGTCGTCTCGCAAATTGAAAAGAACTCCTCTCGAATTACATAGAAATATGTCCCCAATATACAGGTTTGTATCTAAGCATTTGTATATAAACAAATTTAGTTTAAACGATTGGAAAGCGATAAAATGTCATCATTACAAAAAAATATCAAATTTAGCATTAGAAACTGAAAACAAAATAAATCGAAACAAATTTGAATAATTGTAAATAATTTGTAGCTTTCATATAAACATTTATCAACGGCAAAGTAATATGTAGTCACGGCAAAGAGGATCAAGTTTCAGTGCAGTGCGGAGAATAACGTGGAGGGGTGAAGCGCGTGGCACGGGAAATCGAGTACCCGTATCAAAGCACGTTTGTTTAGTATTATTTGACTGGTCGCTATGAATGCGGTGTGAATAGGTACGTTTCAGAAACGGCGTATTTCAAATAAAGTAGAAAACGTAATAGCGAGTATGCCGGATTTAGAATACGAAAGCGATAGAATTAAATGTGACGTGTACCAGCAGGTGGAAGTGTGAACGCCACCTATTAAATATAAAACAATCGTACCATTCAATTTACTAGACCAATAAGCATTTGTCTGTTACGATCATCGCTCGGCTCCTCCACGTTTTTCTCCGCACTGCACTGTAATTTTCCCCACCTTGCGCAGACTAATAATATGTGTATCATTTCCTCCTTGTATTAAAACTTTGAATGTTCCATTATTCATTTTATTTAATAAATCGTTAATACATTCATAGCAGTCGCGATGCACTAGATCTGGTCAATACAGTGTTTCGTCAATCTATTCAATTTTATTAATTTTGGCCATGACGTCACTGCGTTATTTTGATGAGAAAAGCCTTCAAATACAGCCACTTTTCCGCAATTTCTGTATTCAGCTCTTCTAATAATAATGCGTAATATACTCGGCGATTATCCCAGAAAAGTAGCTGCCGTCACTTTCCCGTAAGCAAGCATGGCTCCCAACGCACGATTAGCTTCCTTAGGCCCAATTCGAGATACGAACAGCCTCTTTTATTTCTCTGACTTCAATTCGACGCTCGTCTAGCACCAAGTAGTGAGCTTTAAGATTTTATCAGCAGTGGTTGCAGTTTCAAGTTGTCCCGAATGTCCATCGTTAACCGAGCCGGTACAATTACGTTCACACACGGCACATTCAACTGCCCAAAATTTTACTGTGGCGAATGACGGTGCAGAGTTCCCGTAAACAGTGTATACCTTGTCTTTAGTATGCGGGGGTAAACTGAATTAGGATTAGAATAGAAATGATGTTAGAAATATTTAGAGAGATATGGAAGGAAGAAGAAGTCCATAAAAAAATATTAGTAGGGCATCTAAACTTACAAGGAGTCGAAGTATCTAAAGAAGTGTTTTAAGAAGATGTAGTGGTTGTGGCAAAAGTGAAAAAGATTTACAGAAAAATTTTGATATATGGAACCCAATATTAAGAGAGAGTGGAATGAAGATGGACAAAGATAAAACTAAAATAATGGAAATAAGAGAAGAACCAGTGCAATGCCATGGTAATCGAACAAGTTAAAACCTGGAAGTGATATTCGACGAGACTAGAACGCAAGTAGCAGACACCAGTAGAAGAATTGAGAAAACAACGAAATTATACTGTTTAATTTTTTTAATTCCATTTTTATTTCTTAGTAACCAGTGATGCGCTATAGACCGTCACAGGTCTCTGGTAATTAGTAAACAAAAGTGTTCCCATTCATAAACATTTTGTGGATATACAATGTTTCGATATTCAAGATTTTGGATAGTTACACTTGCTTAAAAGCCTGAGTACTCGAAAAGCGGTGGCAATTTACAGAAAAGGAACGATATGCTTTGTATCATTAACACTAGCGAATGCCCAATAACTGATCTTGAAGAAACTATATAAAAAATTTCCTTCTATTCAATATTTCTTCTTCAAACTTGCACAATGTAATTCTGCACCATCTTCACAACAGCAAATTGAATTGTCGCCGTATAGGCAGTTAAAACAATACAAATGTTAGAATTACGTTTACAATGTAATATCCTCCAGAAAGGGTTCGGTTACATAAACAAATAACGCGAACGAAACGTATTGTTCTTACTCTTGTACGTAGGTATTAGATTACGCGAGCAGCTTTCCTTGCCAGATAGAGCTTATCACGTCCTCAACGTATTGATTTAGTATCGCTTACAAAATACACTTAGGGCTTCCTACTACATAAGTTCAAGAGCAAATAAATAAATACGCGATGGAATCAACGATTCCTTCGTCAGATTTCGCCTTCGCTTTGTAAAATAAACTCCTTTCGCGAGATCCGTCTTCTTCCACCATTTCTCCTCCTCCCGCCTGTTAAATTCGTTTGTGTATTTCGACGTAACTGTTATTTCTTTACTTGTAGATCGGGTTGCACGGGGCTATACGATACTACCTCTTCTACCTAGCTATTCGCGAAAGTATGTATATATAGAAGGGCGAGCTTATGAACACATCAAATTTGCGCGTTCGTTGTACCTTTGTCGTGTCGCAGGCGTTTTTTTTTTGTTATTTGGCAACGTAGAAACGAAAGACGGGAAAGATACAGTGAGTGTATAGGATATGGAGACACGGTAAAATCTTTGGAACGAAATTTCCTTTTTTTATTGTAATGGAATTTTTAATATTAAAAATAAAAGGTTCTTAAAAGTTTCACTTTTCTGCTATATTTTTAGATTCTCCTTATCACGATATTACCATGTTTGTTTGCCAAATCCTTCCCAGTATCTTTTAAAACTTATAACGGAAACCAAAGACACTTGAGGACATCTTATGAGAGGAATTAATGTAGCGGTTTCCCCAATTAAAACAGTGAGACATGTGTCTTTCTTTTGCTCAGTAGTTCCAAAGTTTTAAACTTTCATTTAATTATTTATTCATTTTTTAAGTATTTCCTTAGGTGTACTACCGTTCATAAGTTTCATCGCTGTATATAAAATAACAGAATAAACTAGACTAGATGTTTGGGAAAAATTTATTAAAGAAACAAACTTTACTCATTCACTCAAAATGTTTCATTAACAAGATAGTATATTCTAGTAAAATACGTAATCTTATAATAATAACAATAATAATAATAACAATAATAATAATAATAATAATAATAATAATAATAATAATAATAATAATAATATTGTATTGGCAAATAACATGGTAAATACAAAAAGAAGAAAAAAAGTAGAAGCAGAAGCTATTTTTGACAATTGGATCATTTCCATTAAACCAAGAAGGCTTCCTGTTGCTAATGATGATTCAAGAACAAAGAAGAAACAAGAAAATATTTGGTTCACAACCAAATTATCAATCATACTGCAATACTGCAAATACTTATTTGCTAGAGAGTTGCCCATTCATTAAATTATTCTAAACAGCTCGTCTAAAGGCACTAAATGGTAATTCCTTAACATCTAGAGGAAGCGAGTTATATAGTCGTGTAGATGCGTAGCGAAAACTTTTCTCAAACTGCTGGGTATGATCCCTAGGTATATCGATTCCATTTGATAAATAAGGCGGAACACCACTGTTTAAAATTTTATGAATAAAACACGAGAAATGTAACTATCTTCGTCCTATCATCCAATATCTAAATTTATGAAAAATCCTTTCACCCTGTCTTATTCCATAAATTACTCTGAGGCATGCTTCTGTACCACTTGGATTCTGCGTGAGTCGATCTGGTCCTGACAATTTCCATAAACAACCTCACAGAAATTAAAGTGTGATAACACCAACGAATCACAAAGCAGCTTCTTAATGGAAAGTTAATTTTAAATTGCAGTAAGCGGATCTAATACAAGTACTGACATGATGTTTAAACTTAAGATCATTATCTACAAATCTAAATAAATCTAAATTTCTCACATTACTTCGAAATTTCAGGGATGTGTTATTAATTGCAAGTCTGATGTTAGAAAGTATGTTCGATCTCACTTTAGAGCTTCCGGAAACTGTAAAGTATGATTTAGTTTCATTTGAAAATAGGCGATGCTTTCTTCCAATAGTGTACAGATTGTTAAGATCAGGGTTGATATCATCAGCAATACTGGGAAGCTTATCAATGCAGAAGAATCTGTACAACTGTGTTCTTCCATAACAATTATCCAATCATTTGCACTCCAGTTTGCGTGAAGTTTTGCCTTTCCGTTTGTATACACAAACGGAAAAGACTATATAGAACTTAACCATGATTTTCTTACTGCTTTACGACCCCTCAGACCGGTTTTATTAGCCTCCGTTCTACTGTTTACATAACTGACTGCGTTGTAAATTGAACTCTGCCGCAATTTTGGATGTGGTAAGGCGGAGATTTCTTAGAGAATGTACTGTCCATTATAAGGCAGGTGTTTGATGCAATACCCCTCCCAAATTCTATTTCGTAACGATTTCATTCCCAATTTCATATTGTTAACGCATTATTATTTTATTGTCTTCATAATATTTAATAAAGGAATACATTGTTTTCGTGTTTGAATGGATTTTGTAATGTTTTGTTGTTATGAATATATACTATCAGCATTGTAAATGCCATTCTAAGAAGACTGATATGAAATTCTCTAGATATTTTTGTATTGGGTGTGGTCTAACATATGAACGGTAGCGTACATAGTTTACTTACATATATAACCTAATATTTAACTAAATTTTAATTCATTAACACCTTTGATCCAAAGAACACCTCTGTCATCTGTTCTTTTTTAGCATTGGCACGCTTCTTTTAAAATCTAATTATTTTAATTCTAATTGCTAGCATTATTCGCATTGTTGGTGATGTGCAGGATCTCTACTTCGAATATTACCAGCAAATGCTACAGTACTTCAGCAGTTTCGAACCAATACCTTCCGTACACCGTTGAAAATAGAATAAAAACAAAATATCGTTTCAGAAGTATGTATTAATGAGTTGTATAAATTTAATAGAATATACAAGCATGTCATAGCAAACTATTAATATAACCTATTCTGTTAAGGACGATAGGGAGTGTTAAATAACCCCACGAAAAAATTGACTTGTATATTGTATATTATTAACTGCAGAAGCAGTTCTAAGAATTCATTACAGCATAGAAACATGCACTTACCCATTTCTTGCAATTGATACATTTTTTGACTTAGAAAACAAATTATACATAATCTATTTATTTATTACAGTATGATTTGGAATGTACACAGTTTCCTCCCACCTTAACAGAGCTATAACTGCACCGCAATATGTATTAACGAAGTTAAAGAGGTATTAGATCTAACTCAACATTTTTATGTGTAGATGCTATACCTTTATCAGCTAAAATGATTCGCTTAAATTGCATCCGAAGATCAGAATCATCTTCATTCAATTCATGAAGTTAAATTATCTTCAAGGGATTGGGAATTTGGAGAAGAATATACCACGTGAAGATTTCACATACATCGCCATGAAGTTTTGCAATTTCACAATTTATAAGAAAAATAATATAATGTGTTTCCAATTTGTTCTATCAATCCCTAAATTTCTTCCAGCATTTATTGAGTTCTTTTTTCCATAATCCATCGGTTACAGAATTTTAAATAAACTCGCGTTACTGGATCGAAAATATACAGGGCCTCCCATTTAAAATTAAAATCGGCGAAATCGCCGCCGAGATTTTATCGCGTCTCCATACTTTACGCGCTCACTGTATTTTGCCTTCTCGCTTTCGCTTGGGAAGATGTATCTACGTTCCTCGCGCTTGTATAAACAAACCGGGGCGGTATCAGAGGTAAAGTGAGAAATATATACGTACGATGCCTACATTATTTGCATTGATGTTCAACTTTAGTGCCGGTAAGTTATCAATGTACGGTCTGGCAGACATGCGACCGCCAGACCACCTTATCGTAATGTATTGTTTCTGGAATGCCATCGCTTGAATTTCCGAGCAACAGAAATCATATCGAACGTTCCGACTCGCTTACACGTGGCGGCGTCCGTAACAGCGAATTTCCACGCCAAGTTAATGCTCTTCTTGCTCTTCGGATGTTTATTGAAATAAGTCAGACGTTGTTAATTAACGATTTTAATTTATCTCTTGGAGGAGTAAAGGTAATGCGAGAACAATACCATCTAGTTGTTTCTTTTTGCTTTATTTGAAGTCCGTTTCTGCTTGGAGCTTTGGGACTTCACCGGACATTTTACAGAGCACAATATTATTCAATTTATCTAGAAACATTTCTGTTATATAGCATAACATGGATGTTACTTTCGAATATGTTGAATTATAACGATATTCATAGCAACTTTGTGATTTTTTAATAGTTTGTGTGATACTTGTAAAAGATCTTATGTTGTCATCCTTGTTAGAATAATAGGAACAAGGTTTTGCGAGCGTTTCTATATTATCCGTAAAGAATAGCTTTATACATATTTCAGTTCATAGAAAAGAAAAGAAATACGCTCTTCGTATAATATCAAAGTGTTCGACTGTATTCGACTCAAATTTGTCAGCAATCATTCTTTTATTAAACGTGGTTGCGGTTATGTTTAATTACACGTGTGTCTATGTACAAATTTATTTTGGTGATATTGCAGTCTTAATACAAGAAAAATGTCTTTAGAACGGAAACGTTTACCAAAAACATCAAAGTAATGCAAATGCTTCTTAAAATTTATAGAAGAAAATCGTATAATCGCTAATCCTCTCTACTTATGTACACTACCGTCCATATTAGTTCGGACACCCAGTAAAGGGGTCGTAAGAGAATAACTCACGCCGACGATGAGTGTATAAAATTGCGGAGCAATCGAAATGGGAGACTGACAGCACTGGAAATCGCCGCCGAAATGAATAGCGACCGTGCAAGAGAAATTTCTGTTACTACAGTGAAAAGAATATTAAAAACTGCAAATCTTTACGGCTGCATTGCAACAAAAGAAACCTTACTTAGACGGGAAAACAGGCAAAAACGGCTAAAGTGGGGAGAAATACATAGAAATTGGACAGTGGATGATTGGAAAAAGGTGCTATGGACTGATGGGTCAAAGTTTGAGGTGTTCGGACAATCAAAGCGCGTTTTTGTAAGAAGCCCCGATCTAAACCCAATCGAGCTGTTATGGGATGAATTGGACAGAAGAGTCCGAAAAGTATGCTCTACCTCCGTAGCCCACCTGTGGAACATAAAATATGTTAAGATGCATATGCAACTTAAGATTTTGATGATTGGATTGTAGTAAAATTATCCATCATGGTGAAAAACTTGATATTTTAAAAGAGGATTTAGGAGATCATTGCACTTTTCACATGTTCTCAAATGTAGAAACGAATACCTTCTAGATTAATCCTGTTGTGCCAATTTTGGTTTTAGAATCGTATTCTGTATGGTTAAAAATAGCATTCGGTGAGTCTTGAACCAAATCCAAGATGAGCGAAATTTCGAAGTCATCTAAAATATGTCTAAATACGTATGCAACTGAAGATGTTAATGATTAGATTGTAGGAAAATTATCCATCAGGGCAAAATTTAATATTCTAAAATTAGAGAAGGATTTAGCAATAGCTACTATACTTTTTCCATATCAGGGACACTTAATTTAATTTTATTTCTGTTCAAAAAGTTTGTTTTTCTAAAATGAAGCAGTAAAACCTACCTAAGTGCAATTTTCCTAGATAATAAAAGTAGCGGAAAATTTAAATCTGTCATGGTACTAAAATTCTCACCACTCAATTTTCGTAATGACTCTATAACATGCCAACTAAGTAAAGATTCGAAATAAAAAAAAACATAAATACTTCAAATAATTGTTTTGCTTGAGTTACCTGCAATAATAACCATAGCTTTAAGGCATAACAGGATATCTTTATTTAATTAATTTTTTTTAGATCTTCTTTCCAGCCTTGGGGTGATTTGCAACGTACCATTATATTATAATAGAAACATTACAGAGTCTACTATAAGGTACTATACCTATACATTTAACCCGCAGATGCCTACCTGTTCTATCTAAGTCTCTGTAATAATTTGCATTATTATTATAGTTTCTCATTAAATTCTAAGCAAACTAGCAACGTAGACGGAGAATAATCAATATTTTATGCAACTTAATTACCCTACCTTTAGGTATAGGGATACTTTATAGCACTTAAGATCTCCATCAGGATATCTAAAGTATATACACTTACCTTAAATGCTTCAGAAAGGTTAGAATTTATTTATACACTTGGTGAAAGTTCCATAGCTCGACATAAATTGTTGAACAGACTATTTACTGTCCTTTTTGATATCCTCTGCAGCTTATTCAAGTTAATGATGAATTGCAAAGAAAACCGAATGAAAAGGAAAATAACATTCCAAAAGCTTAATGCATTTTTTTACAAAAAAATTAAAATAATGATAAAGTAAAACAACAACTCCTAAGTTCACCATTAACACAAGATGAATAGATAAACAAGAAATATACAATACTTTACGTTAACTTAACTTAAAAGTAAGCCTTAGATCTTCAATTTAAAACGATTTCAAAAATCTGCTTCTCCACACTGCTTACCAACTTGGTCAATGTCAATTTCAGATGCTGCCCTATTGTCTATTGTCGGTATATATCTTTGTTACCAACATTTCCCAGAGATTTTCAATGAGTGTTTACGTTGAATGGTTACAATAGCAACTTCATTTCTTGGTAGGATGCACAGCAATGTTGTCTTGCTGAAGTATCTACCCCAACAACGGCATTTGTTTATCAACTTATACTGGAACTGGAAATTCGTCATCGTGTACAAGAATTAGACATTACAACAGCCACTCTTCAGTATATTTTAACTAAAATTTGCATCTCCACGCCTACAAAGTCGAATTGAGTCAACAGATCATGCACAGCGAAGGGAGTTCACCAATCGGAGCCTTGAGCAAACAGAAGTGAATGCCCATTTTGAGGACAAAATCATTTTCAGTGATGAGGCCCATTTTCATTCAGGTTCCTTCGTTAATCGGCAAAACTGCCGCATTTGGGGCTCAGAAAATCCATTAATGATTCATTAGAACGCAATGAATCCAAAACGTGTCACTGTCTGGTGTGCATTGTGGTCTAGAGGAATAATTGGACCGTATTTCTCTGAATACGAGGAAGGTAATGCGGTAACAGTGAATGAGAAATGTTATAGTGCTATGTTAACGTGCTATGATAAAAGTTTATTATGCCTCAATTGGAAAATATTGCCCTTGACAAAATACTGTTTCAGCAGGACACCTTTGGACTTCTGGCTGTGGGGTTATCTGAAGGCATAGGTTTATGCCAACAAGCCTACGACCACCGAAGCATTTAAGGTCGAAATTAGACGGTCTACCGATGAAATACCGTCACATGTATACAATAGTGTTATTGCAAATTATGTCAAAAGAATACGCATGTACTAGCAAAGCCATTGCGGTCATTTACAAAATATTTTGTTTCATGTATAATGCCCAAATGTATACATTATAAATTAATAAATATTTAATTGCTATAGAAAACCATGCTTTATTGAACCTTAGAATCTCGCGCTCTTATTGAAACACTCTTTAGTTGAACAATGTGACATTCTTCCATTGATTATCCCATCCCATACGATCTTAGACAAATGACTCTTGTTTGCTTATACTTCTTCATTCAGGGTGGCTTTAACTTAAAGTTTGCTGTTTATTGAAAAATATTTTCTGCTGCAAAAATTTGTCATACACGTATATTACTTTCTGGTAAGTTTAGATTTTATTTGTTGTGCGGGCATATTACCAAAAGCTAACTGCAACATCGAAGACTAGTCTTTTCGAGTTACTTAATTTTATAATATTGCTATAGCTACGTATATCGTAAATCTTTTACATTGATAAAACTAATCCACTAATATCTTCATTTTTGTTTCAGGTTAGTATACAAAGTATGACGCATTCTTTCGCCCTACCTTTCGACAAAAATTGAACTTAGTAAGTATAACATTCAGTTAGTATCAAGCCGCGAACGATTTTCTTCAACTTCCGTGACTCGATTCAACATGTATAATCTGAACCTTTACAATACAAACAGACGCAGGCGACAGTCGGATCTATATCAATTATTAATCCCGTCTGGATTCGATCGCTTTCAGTATCCTAGGGTCGAAGTAGTTAAAAAGCGTTACAAAATACTCTGTAG
This sequence comes from Trypoxylus dichotomus, assembly GCA_023509865.1. Taxonomy (NCBI): domain Eukaryota; kingdom Metazoa; phylum Arthropoda; class Insecta; order Coleoptera; family Scarabaeidae; genus Trypoxylus; species Trypoxylus dichotomus. The sequence continues at coordinate 50,498,246 of CM042079.1, read as the reverse complement.
GTTAAAATTAAACGCATGCAAACGTAAAATACGTATTTTTAAAAGCGACTTTGAACTTGAAACGTGTTTTTAGTTTATTTCTGAAGGTAGTTATTACTTTTTTATACGTTTGTTTTTGAATATGAGTTTCTTCAAATATGTTAGAAAAGAGATAAAAAAGATTCAGATTTTCAAACATTTATGCTTTAAAGATTATTGTATTCTAAATGGCAACCTGTTTAATGGGTTATAGTAGTATAACTTGTGATAAACGAATTAGCTAATTTCTCCCATAATTTGGCTTACTTGTTATTAGTGTGTCTTTTAAAGAGTGATTTTGAAAAATTAAATACGCTAAAACCTCCCTTTTTTCAAGACAAATAAAGTTACACAACATGCTATTGCATGCATTTGTATATTAAGAAATCGAGTTTAAAAGTTTGCATTTGCAAATTTATACAGGGGTAGCTAGAATTTTGAAAACGATTCTAAAACGTCCAAGATATTCAACTTGCCTTAAAATTTTATGTAGTAGAATTAGAGTATTTCAATGACGCTTTAATGACTAGAATTCGTATACCTTAAGAAGTATACCATGACCGCACCTTCGACGTGTCTAATTGCGAGTAAGAGGAGGATGAAATAAGATTTCTGGAAGTTAACAAAGTCGAGATATACGCATGCTATTCTGCAGGGCGATTATGTGTCAGTATCCTAGCTTTGTCTAACGGTATTCTCTACCCTTGTTTAACTACAACTACAAAATCCTACCTTCACATCGATCTCTTCAATTTGAATCGATTCAATGGAGTTATCATTCCGTATTACTGCAAGGTAAGGAGCTAAATATGTGTTATTCGTTTCAAGTGAAGTCGGTGTTCGATTCATTTTCCAGACGCCCAGAATGCAATCAACAGCTCGCAGCTTTTCACCCGCTATACATGTCGTAGATATCCATCTCAACATAGAGATGTTATGTATTAGAGCCGCAGAGAGGAGTGCTGTTAGAGATATATGTGGCTCGGTTGCTATCAATATTATAAATAATGAATCTAATTACTTACTATTTTAGTTTGATTGTGTTAGTGATGCAGGTTTTGCTGATGTAGAGGTTACATCAATAACACGATCAAACTAAAATAATAAGTAATTACATTAATTACTTTTAATATTGATAGTAACCGAGCCGCACGCATCTCTCTGCAACCTTATTATGTATGCATGATCTACGCGGTCAAATATTCTTGATTCAGCAACGTTTATTAGTACGCCTAGGTGACGTATACATGACGTCGTTACGACGTACATTTACTTCTTAACCCTACGTCCACCGACCGAGTCTAGGGGATCCAAAACGATATTCAATAGTTGGTTTTTCTTTAACTTAGGATAAAGCTAATGTATTCATAGACTTTTCAAATATGAGGTATAGTTTTATAACATCTGTAAAAAGAAATTTTTCTGTTAAATAATATTTGCAGTGTAAAGATATTTTTGTAATATGCCTATTTCCTGGTAGTATGAAGGTTAAAGTGTATAAGCTCCTCTTTCTGAATCCATTTACTATCGAGGTCTTTTAATGAGAGTGTAGATCTTGCATTACATGTTCAATTCGATTATTATATCCCATCGTTTGCCATACAAATTGCCATCTCAAACAAAATTAACAGGCCTGATTACGCAATCCAATGCGCTGAAAACAACCATTTTTAAAATGGCGTCTGTAGGACATAAGTCAAATACCAAACGACGTTGTATTCGGTTTATAATTTAATAAAATAAGAACTCGTCGCACATGGTTACAATCCTTTTATTTTTCTGATTATTATGGTATCCTCATGCGTAAGTCTTTTGTTTATATCAAAGACAGATATTTTCCCTAATTTATATTTACTACCAGCCGAATTTTCATTATCATTTTGATTAGCCTTTGAGCCTTGAATTTTACGGGTGTCTTCATAGCTTCTGCATCTTTTACTAGCATTTCTCAACTTATACTATCGAACGCTTGCTTGAAGTCTATAAATATTTTATCGGATTTGACACCATATTCGTGTTTTTTTTTTTGTTTTTAATTTTCCTATTTTTCTCCAGAATCTCCTATTTTTGTTTCTACATATGCTTTCAGATGCTCATCTGTTAGTGTGGTGAATATCCTATAAGCTGTGTTTCTCCTATAATTTCTGCAGACCCAAGGGTTTCCTCTTTTCGAAACTGATACTATAAACCCTTCTTTTCACGCTGCTCACATTTCTTATGGTTTCCAGATAATCTGTTTTGCATATCTGTACCCCCAAAATTCACTTTATTCGACATCAGTTTCTTCATGATTTTTTTTTAAATTGGTCATATATTGGACAGTTACTTCCTTTATTGGTTTCTTCTGGGGTTGCAAGCTTGGTATACATTGCACTCTCATTATTTTGGCGTTGGTTGTCTACTCTCTTCTTTGAAGTGTTCTTGTCAGTATTTTTCCTTTGTTTTGTTTGGTTGGTTTATTCTTTGTATGTCTTTTCACCAAATTAAATAGATTTTGTTGTCTTTGCTACTAACTTGTTAATATTGTTTCTCCTTTAGCCTGATTATTCTTGTGTACTCCTTTTTTTCTCTGTACGTCGTTGATCATCTGGTGTCTTTGAATTTATCCTACTTATAGCAGGTTCTTCCTTTTGTCTTATCAGATCCCTATTAAATCATCCTTTCTTTTTCTTATTCTCACTTCTAGGTATCTCTTTCACTGTAATGAATATTATGCCTTTTAGTTTTTCCTATTCAATTTGAACAAATTTACTCCCAGTATCTACAGAAAGATTATGTATGGGCTGGCCATTGTTCATAATCGTTAATTGGGACCGTTCCTTGTTGAAAATATATTTACTGGCCAGAAATACTTAACTAGTTGCTCCAATATATTCCTTTTGCACAAATTTATTTTGTGGTGGTGGTTATTTTAAACAATTGCTACCAAATAGTTTGAGAATTCTTTAAAAAAATTGTTTTTTCCCAAAGATAAGGTTAATTTGAGTGAGTAGTCCGCTGGATCGCCGATTGATTTTTTCTTATGGCACCATTTAAAAATCGCGTTTATCGAAATTGATCAACAAATGTAGATTTAAATTCGTTTATTTAAATAAGTCCTTAATAAGTTTTGAACAAAGACATTGTTAAATGACGATTGCAAGGACTGTGTGGATGTACAATTCACAGGTATAGCAGTAAACTCCACTCACACAAATTAATTAATTATGCGGAACGCAGCGTTTCGGGAGCACGTGGGCTCCCATTGTCAACCGTGTTACCGACTGTCAGTCGCATAATTAATTAATTTGTGTGAGTGGAGTTTACTGCTATACCTGTGAAAAGACATTGTTGTTAGGAAGTGAAGGAAGAAAAGTTACTTATGTATTGCAAAACTTCAAGATGTAATCAATCTCTTGAATGATTTAGCATCATCTGCACTAACCTTGTATGTACTGAGAAGTGCTATTCAAGAATGATTATTAACATAGTATATTTCTAATTCAAATACAAGTACATCTTAACTTTACCAATTAAATAAGGCCGCACATTACGACTCATCGTTTAGAAATATCTTATTGGGTATATTCAGCATTATAGTTATCATGGCATGCACATTATCCGTCTCAATCTCAAAGCTGTTTCTTTAATTAAACTCGAACCCTGCCTCATCGTCCATACACCCATAACACACCGTAGATAACGATACGGCAAGCTTCAGGGCATGTGTACGTATACGGGTGTATGAACTTTTATATTCGGAACAACAGTAACGACTGTAACCGGCCGATATTCAACAACCTAGTAAAGTAATAAACCGGCCGGCGTAATACAAAAACCGCTCTGAATAGAAATTGAATAATAAGATATAAAAAGCGAGGAAGGAATGGTATTTTGAATGCGCATGCGTTGATAACAAAATCTATCTATGATAAGGACTACGACTCAAACATTTGCGGTTTTAACTTCTATACAATAGAATTATTAACTTCGTTTTTGTTGGACTAGTACAACGTATTGTTCCTTGAACTCTATACTATAGTCTATTTTTGAAATAGGTAAAATGCAAAAAGATATAATTATGCTAGAAAATTGTTGGTTTTATTTTCAGCGGGAAAATACTTTTAAATTTAGTAAGATGAAATTTATCGAAAATATTTAAAAGAAGTCATAATAAATAAAGCTATTGCTTATATATTACATATACAATAAAAAAAGTGCGTGAATATGTACTTTATATATATATTATATGTACTCGTCGGTTTTGCAGTACGATATCGTGTGCCTTTTTAACGTTTCTGTCTGTTGTTACCGTTATGGGAGGACCACCGGCATATTGATTTTCTCAGGATGTTCTTCCGCATTTAAAATCTTGACACTAACGTTTCACTCTATCATAAGAAACTGCAGACTTACCAATAGTTGCCATAATGTCTTTATGAATTTGAGTTGGCGTCGTGCCCTTTTTCTGGACTTATTTTACTATGGCTCTTTGTTCTACAGGACCCATTTTTATGAACAATCACAACACACAATTCAAGAATTGGTCACAGCACAACAATACTTTGAGATACAAACTTCATATTATGTAGATTTGATCTACAAATGTCAGTTAACTAGATGTCAAAAACATTAATCAAACAACCAATAAGAAGCAGGTGAGGGGTGGGACATGAGGATCTCTCCTCGTATTTAGGTGTGTTCACTTGGAAGGCTTAATATCTCTCAATTAATTAACACAAGTTAAATACTATATGATTTAAGATATAGACAACATTCAGTTTCTACATAATTTTTTTTTTCAACTACGGTTTATATAAGGTTGTCCCACTCATTTACAGGAAATCTTGGCGTAGCAGTATTTCATATAAAACTTCATCTAATGTAGGAAGTTCGATTTGTAAAATAGCTATGAGTATTTGCCTGATAAAGTTTTTGAGAGTGCCATCATACGTAACCGTCATCGGTGGTCTTTCAGATCTATATTTCTATGCAGACAATTTCTCTTCTTTGTACTCTCTTACAATGCAATACACTACAGATTCTACAACTCCTAAGGCAAAATTAATGGGGCACAAAGAATTTACGTAGTGTACATTTATAGGACTAACCTAAAATTGTTGATACTCTTTTGATCATGGTTATAGTCTTCAGTTTTGAAGTATCGCGCTGTAGTTGCTTGTGCGTCTTCAATTCACTTCATTTTTCAACAAATCCGAGTATTTGCGCTTTCTAGATGGTGCTTGGTATTTGGTCCATATTTAGAAAAACGATTGAAAGTATCGTACTCAAACAAAGCTCTAATTGATTTGTTAGTGTCTGATACTTTAATGTATTGTAGTGTTTACTTTGGTACTACAAATTTTTAAACTAGTAACTCGCAAACTAAACAACAGTAAGCCCACAAATTAAATTTAAAACAATACGTTAAAATAATTGCGAAAGCAGACAGAACAAGACATTAACAGATAAAAATGTGAAACAGACAAGTTAGTAAGAAGCATTAAAGCTTATCATCAACATCTCTTTTTTTCCTTTATTTCTTATTGCGTTCAACTGAGTCAAGCGATGTAAAAAATCTGTTAGAGACGACGTCGATCTTCGAATTGTCAACTCTGAGTGCCGATACCTAAATCTCGTATCCCAGGGGTTCTGTGAAACGGTCCAGTGTACATATATCAATGTTCAACGCCGAACGGTTTATTCAAATGTTTGTGCGACCACAAGAAGAACTTTCGATATGCGACGCGCATATACGATAAGTTTTTACTCCGCTGGTTGTAGGCGAACGTTTTGGCCATTTTTTTTATACGTTAGCCTTTTTCCCGTTTGACATTTGAGGTAATCTTATTTAAACACGCGTTAGATTTACTAAAACCTCGAAATGTCGTACTATATTGGAAGCATTTAACTTGGATACGACATACTCGATGCATTTAACATAATTAAATTCTTTTGTATTAAATCCCTTCGCCTCTTTTTAAGGTTCCCCTTCAGGTGGCCAGCTTGCTTCATCGTTAATTAGGGATTATCCAATCTGCGTACTCGTAAGCGATGGTCCAAGTGAAAATGCAAATTCGCTCCTTTCATAATGGACTGTGCTGCCATTCAGAAAAGAAATGCCACAAACTATAATTAATTACCGGAATACATCTTTTGAAGCATGCATTAGTGCTTACTGCCACTCTCAAAGTGGTACCATAAGCTGACTTAAGCGGGGTTCCCATTAGAAACAGGTCTGGAACTCATTCTCCAAAATACTGTTGAATACAAGGGCGTCCTTTTTTATGGCAACTGTCAAAATTTCAGGCGTCTACTTTCAATAGTAGTTGTTCAAGAGTGTGTTTCGTTGAGAAGGTCTGAAGTTAATAGTAAAATCGTAATAACCAAAATAAATGTACAATTGGATAAGGTGTCCAGGAGAACTTCATAAGTGTTCTTCATTTGTTCTTCAAGGTTATCGAAATTTCCATTATTACTGTTGATGTTATCAGTCTCATAGCCATAATCAAGATAAACAATGTCTAACCACAACTTTAGTTTGTTATATGTATGTTATATTATATTATTATGAAGCATATTTACGATGACTGCGTGTTTATGAACCTTACTGGACATTGGACTTTAGTCTGTTCGTATTTTGAAGCTAATCCTGGTGTGAAGGAAAGAGAAAAAAAAAATTAGCCAAATTCAATTATTAGAAAATTCCATAATACAGATTTGGTGGAGGTGCCGGTATTACCTCCATCATATCTATATTATAGAATTTTCTAATGTTTAAATTTGATTAAAATTGTATTTTTCTCTCTTTTTTACGCCAGAATTAGCTTCAAAATACGAACAGACTAAAGTCCATTCTCTAGTGAGATTCATAAACACGCAATCATAATAAATACGCTTCACGAATGACTATGCCCGTATTAAAATTATAATCGAGTCTCCCCTTGCCTAAATTCGCAGCTTTGATGGCCGCTATTATCTACGAATAGCTCGAATCGTCTCGATTCCATCTCGAAAGGGATCTGTACGAAAGTACCTTCGAAATCTGCGGCGCATAGTTCCGCATTAACATACAAACGACAATAATATACCACTTTATCTTACCCATTCAAACGTCTCGAACGTTACCGTTCCGTAGCCTGTTTTAAATAACAGCGCCGCTTTTCGAAAAATTTTCCGCTACATTTACTCCTTCTATGCATCTATGCAAATTAAAAATATATATATAAACGCTTCTTACTTAATACAGACGTCGTTTCCAGCAGATGGCAACAGCTCCGTCCTTTAACGAACTTTTAACTCTTTGTCGACTGTGGAGAATGTCCGCAATTTATCTTTCGCCTTTTTTAATTAGAACTGAGGTCCGAAAAGCGTGCATGTGAAAAAATTAAAAATCATTTAGGGTCGTGGCGGTTTGATTAATGATATTCTTCTAAGGGTGGCGCAAAGTTTGGTTATTTTCCAAAAGACGCACTGGGATACCTGTCCAGGGCTATAACCCATAACATAATTGCAAATGAATTAAAGAAAGCAAATAATGTCGTATTGATATTGAATTTGGTATAGTCTTGAAATTCACAGGTGTAACAGTAAACTCCACTCACACAAATTTATTAATTATTCGGAACGCAGCGTTTCGAGATCACGTGGGCCCCCATTGTCAATCGTGTTACCGACTGAATGACTAAGATCTACGGCAACAGTGGGATTCCGTAGCTCTTGGTCAACATCGGCTACTCGGTACTAGCCTCGACGTCGGCATGAACCGGAATTGTGTAATGGTGTCGAGGAAGAAATCGCGAATTGTCGGTAATTTATGTTTGTTAATTTGGAGTTAATATAAATTGTTAGTATAAACAAAATAGTAATCACTATACTTGCATAAGAATTAGAAAAATTCTAGGAAAACATTCATATATAGATGTATATTATTTTAAATTAATGATTTTCTATCGAACCGTCTTCTATTACATAGGATAGTAAATTATCATAGCACATAATACAATTACAAACATAAACAAACAATTAATACATTTTGTTTTGAATAACCGCCAAGAAAATGTCCTCTCTTGAAGAGTGACAGAAACCAAGCAAAATGTAATAGAATGAGATGCGAGACCCAAACCACAACCGTTGCAGAATTCCGATTGTGTTAACTCACTCGATATCCAGCTTCTATAATCCCTATGTAGAATCCCTGTGGTCACCCAATAGATTGTAAACAGTCATATGTTTAGATTTTAGAAAATAATTTGCATGTGTGATACAGTTTTTTATATTCAGTCGGTAACACGATTGATAATGAGAGCCCACGTGCTCTCGAAACGCTGCGTTCCGAATAATTAATAATTTTGTGCGAGTGGAGTTTACTGCTATACTTGTGAATATACAACCACACAATTTTAATGAACGATCTCTGCTTCAACCTGCGCAGAGTCTCGTTATACGGTCACATTTGCGTTACTGTCAATTTTTAAAATGGTTGCAGAAATAAGATATCCTGTCAAATCTTGTATGCGAAAAATGTTCGGCCTATTGAGATTTACAGAAAATTGTATATTTTGTTTAATGAAAGGAGGGCAAACATATAAAACTAAAATCTAAAAAGTTTGTGGAAACAGGTGCTTTCCACAACTGGACACGATATTTTCGCGATCTTTCTTACATGAAATGCCCACTTGACCAACATGAGATGATTGCTAGATTCCTAAATTATAGAGTAAAGTCCACAAGACACAACAGACTCGATATGAAGATGAGAAATTTCTCAACCGTTTTGTAATGCAGGATCAGACATGGCTTTTATGCAAAATACTTGAATTAAAGCGCTAGATAATTGGAGTGGACTTCCACAAATTCTTTAAGATCCAGAATATAAAAACCGAATCTAATTACGAGGAATGGCAATTATCTTTTGAGATTCGAGAACTTGCTGCTTGTTAAATTCATGACAAGAGAGGCTGCAATGACACCAGCAGCTTAGTGTGAAACTCTTAATAAATGATTTCAACGCGCCGTCCAAAATAAGGGACGTGGAAAGCTTATCTACCGGGATTCACGACAACATTCGATCTCATACAGCTATAGCAACAAAATAAGAACTACAGAGCGTTTCAATAATTTTAAACATCCTTCGTATAATCCCAACTTAGCGCCAATTAAGTCGTTTCCGAAAATGAAGCCGTTTTTGGAAGACTATTATTAATCTGCATAAAGTTTTGTTGTGATATCTCTGGACGTTATTTACTTTCTAAACGACCCCATGCTATGCAATAGAAGAAATTTGTTTGCCACTTACAAGAATAGAAGAATTCATTAGCCATATTAGTAAATTATAGGACAATTACAAGGCGGGATTCAACGGTAAGTTACTAAGCTTACGCTGGTGTTTCATCTGAACCTTGAAAAAGTATACGGAATAAAAATATACAAAATAAGGAAAATGGAAAGAAAACGGGACCAATTTCACAGTATTGCAAACAGTTTAATTAGTCAATGGTCACCGGTTTCATGCACATTTGCACATCATCACGCCAAGATACCGCAGAAAAATACTACAGAATCAAACAGATGCAGAAAACAATAAACAATAAACAATAAACAACGGCAATAAAACAAACTTCTTTTTTTAATACAAATTAAAATTGTATAAGGACGTACAACAAATAATTTTAATTTGCTTTTTTAAATTTTGTTTTATTGCCATAATGTCGCTGGTGTTGCTGCTAAACGAGTTATCAATAATTATAAGCATAAATTCTTGGACTTAAGAGAAATAGGAATATCATACTTAACTGAGATTTATATTCTATGCCAAGGGAGCAAAATACGAGATCAAGGTTAGCTACCAACTACTCAGCTATTCATTCCAAGTCGATTATAATGGAGGAATCTAAGGTTATAATCACCTCCTAGAGAGAACAAGTAATTAGGGTGTTCCTTGTAGGGATTCTAACCACTTGTTCAACGAATGGTCCATAATAATAAAGCATTAAGTGGATATTTTGTTTAGTTTTAGGTCCATATTAAAATTAAAAATGTAAGGATATATGTACTATACTTCATTCACGTTAAGAATGCAGTAGGGAGCTACGATCGGTGGCTGTATTACACTGGTGAAATTTAACCGATGAAACTGTCAAATGACAACATCGTAAACATCAAAGTTTGGTTATCAAAATCTTGTATAATAAATAGCAAGTTTTTCATATTTTACGTGCAATACATTATGGTTATATAATTGAATCGAAAATATAACTTTGACATGAACGGTTATATACACAGTGTTATACCAAGTCATTTGCCAAGAAGTAAATCTCTCCGTTGGTAATCTCCATCAATTTCAATGGTATGGTTGAAAGTAAGCAATTCAATATATACAAGCAAAAGCCAAACACGGAAGAATATTGCTGATTATGAACAATACATAGTGGGCTCAACGGGACTGTATCCAAGTCCATTGAGTGGCTTCAGAGTACATGGCAACACACAATATCCTTAAATCTTGCATAGAATTTGATTATATCAATGATGAAATTAGATGAGCTGCTCGGTGAAAAAGAAGACAGCACTCCAAGTATACTTATCTACTGTACCCCGGCTGCAGTAAAACTAGTGAATAATAATAATCTCTTAACTGCACATATTACAAATGTATATAGTTTTCTTCTCTTCATATCTGGAATAAATTTAATAAAAAAATTTTTTTTACTGCTACCATTTTATTTATACAATAACAAGTGAAATAAACATATGATTTTGATTTATAAATCAAAGGGTAGAATGAAAAAGGTGAATAAATAATTTCAATTTATTATGCAAATGATATTAAGGGATATTTGACTCAGATTCTGATGATGGTGGTCTGACGAAGATCATGTATTTGCTATCATAAATTTTTCGAATATATTTTCAACAATATTATTCAGTTAATACGTCATACTCTCTTCTTCGATAACATGTTTGATAAAATAAATTTTTATTCATGTTCCTTTAAAATTACTACATTGTATAAAATACCTTAGCTAAATGTATGGAATGCATGAAGATATAAATCAGCAATTAGAATGTGATGCATCTGTCGATGAATCTGCATCTGTAGTTATAATAAATTCTTCAACCATATCTTCAATTTAGCTTCTGTCTACTGCCAATATGCTTGCTTGAGGGTTCTTCGATGGTCCTGCAACTGCATCTACTACTGCTTCTTCAGCCATACCAAACCAAAGCTGTAATCGTAATGGTAAAGTAGAAATCATTTTGTTTATATAATCGATTGTGTAGTACCTTGAATTATGAAATGATGAGATAAGAGAACTCTGAAAAGAATTATTTTTGCCACAACTTGGTTATAGGCAAAAAGTACAATGAAAAACTGCAGGAAACAATGACACGAAAACTGTAATCAAATTTGACAATTGACAGAAATTTCATATGAAGAAATTACACCAATTTCTCCTGTGTGAATATGCCTCGCCCATTAGCCAATGGCAAATCTGTATTTTAAGGCTTATCTATTCCAAGTCTGCATTCTTAACGTGAATGGAGTATAGATACTTTTAGAAACTACTTCATCTGCAAACCACAAATTTGTAACTTTAAATGATGTACATTAGCGACAAAATTGGAAAACATCTGCTACAAGTTACAGTTCTTATATAATTTTTAAATGGACGGGATTTATTATCGTTATAGTAAAAAATTAAACAACAAAATAATTTCCATATCAATCAAAATAATTCAAAAAAAGCTAACATTTAGTTGGTATTCGGCTGCCTCTCGTTTTTAATATCGTAGCAATTTAAGCAGAACGACGTAATTACACCGATCTTTGGCGCAAATGTCAAATATCGATTCAAGTCGCCAATCCTCGGCTACAAATACGTTCAACAAAAAGATTACGGCGAAAGTTCGAAATCGTGTAAGTGTCTTATTTGTCACTTTGTAAGTAATGGTCGTACTTCCACCGGACCATTACCTCTACATCCGAACCAAATCCCGGAGAAAATTCCTATACTTAACGAACAAACATTTGCGTTTTCAATGAAAAATCGCGCATTTCCCGCAGAGAAACCCTTGCGTTATCGCAAAAAATTCGCCGAACTTTGTCATCGTACTAAAGGCGATTCCACCTCCCTCTTGCTCCGAATTCGTAAGATGTACGGTTCAAATTGAAATTGTTTAATTATAGCCGATCGATCCAGAAGAATTTCAATCTTGATCCGACGTCGCGAATAAAAGAAAAAGTATTCGGCCAACAGCTGATTAATTGGAAGGAAGCAATAATGTTATTTGAATTTGTTCTGGTTTATCGTCAATCGGGCGAAGAAACCGAAATATTATTCGATTTACCTAATACTTTGCGAACGAAGGACGGAAGGGGAGACGTTTTTCTCGTCAATAGCCTCCAGAGATTCAATTATAGTTCTTATTGCGACGAGCGATATTAATTTTTTAACAAACGGGCAACAAATCCTGTCTAGACAACTCAATACATACGATTCCTATCGATTCAGGTGAGCAACGTATACGTCAGGAGCAAATAATGAAGAAATATTTCTTTATACAAAGGTGACTCATAGGGAATTACAACTAACGATGTCCGGATATGAAGTATGAATTGGAGAGAACGGTAAATTTAGTGGGCTGTTAGGCAGTTGAAATATTTGTTACACATTTCTTGCCTACAGTTATACAGCAAGTCGATACCAACTTGGGCATTAAATAGAATATTCTGTGCATTTGAATTCTATTTGGTGCAAAGTTAAGCAACCGACGCAATACAAAGATATAACTAGTTGTAAGTCGTACTATTATATTCAAAGTATTCGTTGTATGTAAGTATAGAACAATTTATCTAGAAGTAAACTTTCAATATCATTTTTAAAAACTGCTACATTTCATACAGATTTTACTTCGATAGGCAATTTTTTATTCATCCTTGGTGTTGTTCGTTGTTGTTTAGTGTCGAAGAATACGAGATTTGCATACTAGAACATAGGGGGCGCCACTAATCAAATTACACCACTAAAAATTAATCTCCATCCTTAATTAACCTATAGTCCATTCACTTTATGGATGTTATGGATAGCGCTGTTATCGGCGTCCGTATTACGCAGCCAAGACTTAGATCGATTGAATAATAGCAGGTGATTTGGAAGTAAAATATCAAATGTATTTCTTTGAAGGTAATTCTAAATTCTAATGACAAATATTTTACGAGGGTGATCTGAAGTGTTTCCAGAATCTGCACGAGATGGCATACGAAGTGGATTCATTGCTCCGCAAAGGTAACCTACTTTTTAGCAATTGTTAAAATTTTAGTCGTCTACTGTCAATAGTTTTTGTTTAAGAGTGCGTTTTGTGTAGCAGGTCAGGCGATTTGCATTGCATGTATAAATTATAAGCCATTATGATGGACCCATGAAATGGCCATCGTTTTGCACGATGACCCTTTCTTCAGCAATGTCAGAGTTGTGATAATCCTGGAATAAAACTTAATAACTGTAATTATATTATCAAAATTGAAAAAGAATACCGCCTTTGGGTAAATATCGTATTAATCGTGTTCTGACAAGAACAATTTTTAATGCAGTAAACAACCAAATATACAACCAAAATGAATGAAGAAATTTGACAATTGGTATTATACTCATAAAATAATTCTTGGACTGCTAAATTATCGTAATAGCCGTTTACATGCATAACGATGTCTAAAATATATACGGATGTTAGATTTAAGATACCTGATGATTGCACTACAGACAGGAACTTATTGATGAAAGAAATGCGCTTTCGCGCGAAGGTGCGTCCCAAACTATTAATCCATACTTAAAACATGTTCCAAATTGAGAATAGAATTGCTTTTATTGTGTTTTATTTCCTGTTATCTTCCTTGAAATAATTTTACTTTTGCCTCATTCCAAATTCCCCTATTTCGCATCACTAGTGAAATGCTGGGGGCCATCTATGCCACATCTTGGCCATATTGTGATACACGAAGGTAACCTGAAATGTTTCCGGATTTGACAAGAAAACATGGTATTGGTATGGTTCTTTATTTTTATTTTTCGACGTAGTGGTTTTTTTAGGTTTGGGAATAGGAAAAAGTCGCTGGGATAGGATCGGTAAATATGGAGGATGAGAGACTAATAATGAAATAGCCGGTCATGGTGGAAAAGTACTTTTTTCGCCGCAAACAAGGCCGTTTTTCCTTCAATATTACATCGAATCGGGTCAATAAATCGCAGTGGTATTGCTCCGAGATCGTCCTTCCCTTCTGCAGATAGTCGACACACCTTGGGAATCCCAAAAAATGGTCGCCATGACCTTTCCCGCCGATGCAACGGTCTTTGCTTTATTCAGAGCGGATTCGCCCGGAAATGTCCACTGCTTCGACTGTTCCTTGATCTACGGTATGTAGTGGTGGATCCAAGTCTCATCCATGGTCACGAAACGCATGAAGAAATCCCTTGGATTGCGTTAGATTCTGACCAAACGCTCTTCCGAAACGGTCACCCGATTGTGTTTTTACTCCGGTGTTTGCCAACGCGGTACCCATCGCGCCGAAAGCTTTTTCATGCACAAAATTTCGTGTAGGGTATGGCCAACGTATTTTTTTGAGATGCCTGTTGCCTCTGCTATCTTTTTTAGCTTCAATCGGCGATCGGCTAAAACGCGACATCATGAATCTTGTCGACCGTTTCATCGTTGGTAGCGGTTTTTGGGCGTTCACTGCGTCATTCGTCACTTGTGCTTACGCTGTCACGTTTGAACTCGCTCACCCAGAAGCTGATGGTCGAAAATGATGGCGTAGATCCGCTATGAACCTCTAGCAAAATTTCTAGAATTTCCGTGGCCGTTTTTTCAGCCATCCAGAAATTTCACCGGACGAAATTCAATTTTATCGTTTTTTTGCGAAACCGTCTGGCTTGCTACACAAAACACACTCTTACACAACAACTATTGACAATAGACGTGTTAAATTTTACTAGTTGTTATAAAGAAGGTTGCCCATGCCGACCAATGAATCCACTTCAATCTTTGTGCGCCATCTCTTGCCGATTTCGGGAACATTTTATGTCGCCCTCGTATACGTACTTAGTATTTTTACTTCATCGTGATTGCTCAACTTTTTTGGGAGTTTCTTATTTATTTCGCGCAGATGACGGCGTAAAATCAACAAAAATGTCTGTAACATAGGATATAATAATCCAAGATGACACTAATAAAATGCATAGAATTGCTTGAAATTACGAAAAGTATTTTTCAATTATTACGCATGTGTTGCCATGACCCACAAGGATTGTACAATATTAGCACGTACTTCAGTCGTCGCCTCGGACATTAAATACAAATAATACTTCTTCTAATTGATTAACAAATAAAGAACGACGTGTCGTAATAACTAATCTTTTTTAAGATGCTCCTCTGATGCGCCTTAATAGCATTTCGAGAAAGAAGTTTCAACACCGGTCGGTTGAACCTTAAAGGAAAGTTTATAGACGGGCGCGCGTAAATGGTGTTGCTATGCAGTAATAGAAACGAACGCACATAAATATATAGGCTCTAAATTAAGTACGCTCTGAAATAGCTCGGATTCTAAATTCGCTCTTTATCACGGCGCAACGCTTAAGAGAGATTGCTACATCTGCTTACTGCTTTGTAGTTATCCACTTATTAGTGCATACGTGTATGAATTAAGAATAGGTTTCGCCATCGCGGAATATAAATTAGTAATGAGAAATATATTCTTAGATTGTGAGGTTGACGATCTACGCTGACGTAAATATAAGAAGCAGAACCCCCTTGGAGATAATGCTCATATACATGAACGTAGATCCTATATATTATAATTAGTCTCGGTAAAGTGGGGCAAGTTACAGTGCAGTGCCGAAAATCAAGGCGAGTCTTCAATAACGCTTACGTACTTGCATCATTTATGATCTTCCTCAGTGAGCATAGGCGATACGGACGCAGGAATGCTAAATGATAAAAAATATATTATATAACGCGCTGAAACACTTACTGTTTTAAGAAGTTTCCCTGAAATCAGAAACTGGGTGGCATCTATTAAATATGGAAATTTAAATATATTTCCACACTTGTTTCCATCAAATGGGTACCGCGTGCGCATTAAATATTTTTTAATGATGAAAACCACCGTTCTACATCGACTGATGTTATATTTGCAAATTCTTGTGACAACCTAATAGATCTTCCGACGCACCTTCAAAAAATTTAAATTTGTCTTATTATGAAAAATATCTGAATCCTTCTCAATAACACTTACAAATTTTCGTATTACACTTTTATTTTTTTCGCCTTCTATCGTCAAAAGTGTGAGTCAACATCATCCAAAATTTAACAGAATCAAAATGTTCGCAGTAGTAAAGCGCAATCTTTAACCATGTTCGCCAACGCGTAGTAATCGGCGGTGGTGGTTCAGGCACCTTGGGACACAGTTTGTGAAATCTTTTTCTACCTTTCAGAGACTTTAGAAATATTGCCTTCGTATGAGTTATTAAAGCATTTACTCGTGGATAACATTTAAGGATCAATTGCGCCACAAGGTTTAAAGCATGGATGTTATATGTTACATGTAACAGGTTGCTATTCTCTCCTTTAAGAGATCGGTCTAAGGAAAGCATGTTAGCGGCACCGTTATTCACAAACATTAAAAGTTGGGTTGCTAAAACTTGAAATTTGTCCCACAAGACCATTCTTAAAACTTCATTGCTAATGCATTTTGAAACGTTTTTGGAAGCAAGTAAGATCGGGGATGACGGTTCTCACTCTTCCATTGTACGTACCATCACATTCTACACAGAATGTTTTTACCAATCTGTTGTTTCATCCACACATAACCACAATTTATATCTTTCAATTTTGCTTTAATTCTTCTTTCAACATAGTCACGAACAGATGGCATAAAGTTTCTTAACGATGTCCGACTTGGTAATGTATAATCCGAATACTTACTCCAGAAGGAGACAAATGCTTATTGGTCTAGTAAAGTAAATGGTATATCGCATAGAATAAAACAAACACCTATATCAAATATTAATTGTTCGCTAAATCGTACAAAATTTATGGATTCATTTACCGCAATTATTGAGAATTCCACAGTGAGAAGCTTCTAACCTACTATCGAAGACCTACTGACTTCTACTGTTCAGAGGAGGCTTCTGAAGTTCTTATATTTTCTTAATGTAGGCTCCTATCCTGAAGGAAAGGTATTCTGTAATTCTAGATAAATTTGCTTTTCTGTATGCAACAAGGATTATCTATATACTACATTTTTGTTCTTCCTTTTACGTAATAGCATTGATCTACTTGCTTCTACATCTAATTCTTAGGTCACCCATCACTTTTTATTATGGTGCCAGCAAAAGCAATGTTTTAGAACAAGTCCCCTGTGTCATGGATGCGATATTAATGCAGCCAAATTTAGTTCCATTATTGGTGCTACTTTTATTGGTTTTTGTAACCCTTCTTGTTATTTTTTCAACATATTACTTCTCAGGGTGTAGTGTTTAATATATATTTATGCCTACTTAAGTTCGTTTTTGTATTTTAATCTCTTTGTCGTACAAATTTTTACGTTTGTTATAAAAATATTCTTTGTTGTCATTTATACTGTTATATTTCCTGTAATTGGGTGTGTAAAACTTGTTAGAAATACACAAATTAACCTGTAAATTTTTACTTAGATTCTTCTGAAATTTTCAACATCAAAAGTGTGAAAATCGACATTCCAATCCGTTTTTGAATTGGATAATATTGCAAATTTGTCATTAGCAATTATGTAAATTTGTTTCTCACATGGAAATTTTTTTAACTTGTGCTACTGCGTATTTTGGAAACTTCCATATTTTCCAACACGTTTTCGACAAAATTGGTGTGTAAGGTTACAAAGTGATGGACCCAGATTTCACAACAAAGTTCTAACTGGATTTTGGACACTTTCAATATATCTGTTGGCTATCTTTGAAGCGAATTTTTGGGATGGTGAAACTAGTTACCATTCCAATATTTTGATCGCGAAAGACATTCACAGTTTCGTCTTTGTAATATCTGATCAAAAGAAAAGAAAAAAATATACAGAGTATGCATGTACTATTATTAGACACATTCTTAAATAGAAACCACTCCCAAAATATAATGGATTTTACTTATCGAAGTCCAAGTGATAACTATTCCGTCTAGACATCCTAGAAAATGAATGAAGTGAGCATATCGCCTATCGCCACCACATTCAATGCCATCGTCGTCGTTTTATTATTTATCTCGAAATGAATAATTACGGACGGTGCGGTCAATATATTGTATGCTATGGAATTAGCGTGGTGGTACGTGTTCTATCTCGCATTGTGGTAATACCAATAACTAGTTAATATAATACCGCATGTAGGTACCTACATATATCGTATAATCTGAATTAATTTACATTATAAGATTAATGCGCATTTCCTGCCATATTACGATACCTACGCATGACAGCCCGAGTGACATTAACCAATTGTACGAAACAAATGACTCAACATCAACAGTATAGGGAGATAGATACGCAGCATGGACCCGACTCTATGAATTAAGCTTGGCACCTTCTTAGTTCTGAAGAATTCGTGTAAAGTCCTATTGGGTAGTTGAGTGTTTCACAACGAGATACATACATATATACATATTTATTTTTCAGAATAATTTTCTAGTTATCATTGTTACAAATAATTGCACAATTATCTACGCGAAATGTTAAGCTTCGTAAATTGAGACTTTAGATTCAATCTACGTTCTTCGTACGTATTTTATGGGCGTTTAAAAGCAGTTAAATATCCTTTAACTGCCTTACTACAACATTGCGCATTGGTAATTGATACCTTAAGCGATCGATACTGGATTCTAGAAATTACGTAATTACACACAAAGTGTTTATCATAATGCAAATCGTCGGAAGCAAATAATTTTATTAAATCGGTTACGTCGCCATCTCGCTCACGAGAAAAAGATACCTAACTTCATTAAGCTTCCAGACTTACCCAACGCACTATAACTTGCGCTACCTTACCTAACTGTGTACACTACATACATATTAATGTAATAAAATAATCGACAGGATATGCTGTTTTCTTGCTTTCTGAAACGCACGTATGTCATTATTCCATGCATTCTATTTTTATATCGCACATATATGTGTGTGAGTATGTGTATAATGTGTCGATGTTGGTTATAATGCGCTTATGAATTGCATCCTTTGACTGTATTGACTCTCGTTGTTTGTAATTATGGCAATCGTCAATGCTGAAAATTATATATCTGGAGTTGTTTGCAACTGGGCATGGTTCCTTTCATTATGTTAAATGGTATGATGGTGGGGATGTGGTGATAAATTGATGTATTTATTATTGTATAGGGAAAAGTAAGGAAAAATAAAGAATTTCTTGTATGATGATGAATTTACTTTAGAACATATTCTTTGTATTCAATTTCTTTACATATATTATCTAGGAAAATCTACGTCACTGTTCAATCAACATACTTATCTCTGGAATAAAACGGGACTCAATTCATTTCATCTGCAGTTAATCACAGTAAGCGGGGTTGATATTTGTGCAAATTTCTCAAAAGCATTTGACTTTATCGATCAATATTTACTTCTTGCTAAATTAGACTGTATCGGTTACTGCCTCTTACTTATTTTATAATGGGTTCTCGTCTGATCAGTTTCCTATTTTTTCTGGATTGTCACAGGATTCGAACCTTACTTAATTCCCCCTTATTATTACTTACTTCTAAAATTGAAAAGTCAGATTCTGCGAAATGCAAATGACCGAAAATTGATTCTTAATTGATTAATATGGAGTGAAATACTATGGATTAATTTTCCAATTATTGATGGACGGTGTACAGAGAATAATATTTCATTGAATGTGTTTTGAAAGTGTTCAGTTGTACCTTAAACTGGATTATTACTCCAATATTTTTCAAGTATCAACGGCTGGGAATCTATTACCAGGAAATATTAAATGGTTAAAGATATTTAGATTTTCTTATGTTATACGATGTTAGCACTTCCCCTAATATATCCGCAATTGAAACTGTTTATTATGCTATTGTATCTTGTAAGGTGTCGCTGCTATATGAGGCAATGGCTCTCTATTTAACGAATACAACAGAGGTTTTTCTTTATACGTATATGTATATTAGTCTAGTAAGTCTTCATAACTTTGAAATCTTATATTATCACTATGAGCGACGTAGTGCCATATTTGTGCCATATGTATGTAATAATACGTTTTATTATAACTATTTAGAATCATAACCGGCTTACAAAAATCTTCCCCATTATCTTGAGCTTACCTTTGTATTTGTA
Source organism: Trypoxylus dichotomus (assembly GCA_023509865.1). NCBI lineage: Eukaryota > Metazoa > Arthropoda > Insecta > Coleoptera > Scarabaeidae > Trypoxylus > Trypoxylus dichotomus. Next base: position 50,477,878 of record CM042079.1, on the reverse strand, counting down.
CTTCACCAGTATATTTCATTATAGTGTGCAAGTGGACCAATGTAGCTGTATAGCCTTAGAAAGCTCGGATAGGATGAAAATTTTCTTTGTTGTTTTACTATTAGAGCTTAAGACACTACATTATATTCCATTTACATTTGTAGTGACTACGCTGTTGTGCGGATAAACTAATGAAATAAATAAATTAATTTCACTTTTTAGGACTTCTTTTCTTGTTAAAAAGTGTATGAAACTTGTATTCAAAAAATATTTCTGTTTTTAATTCTTTTTCTGGCGTAAACTAAATATTTTTCCGCTTTTGTACACGTTCATTTGAAATCACCTGATGCGTGTAGTAAGGATACCAAATTATGTTGGCATATTCCAATTTAGATCGAACAAGAGTATAGTACTGAGTCTTTACCACTGAGATGTCACGAAAGGCGCGACAAGTTCTTATTAGAAAACCCAAAGATTTACATGCAGAAAGACATATAGCAGATATGTGATCAGAAAAGTTTAGTTTCGTGTCAAATGTACTCCCAAATCCCTTACTTTTTCAATAAATGTAGAATCAACAGAGTAATATTCAGAGTACACCAATCATTAATAAGGGTAAGGTAAGTCTGCAACTTAACGCAATCAACTAGCGAATCGATAACATTGTAGATTTTAAGATCATCAGCGTAAGCTAAAGCCTCACATCGCAATTTATCTAGCAAATCATTCAGAAAAATGTTAAATAAGAGTGGTTCGAGATTAGAACCCTGCGGAACTCCAGATAGTATTCTGAAGCAAGTGGACGAATAGCTATTATAAAAAACGTAACCACTCCTTCCAGAAAGGTAAGATGAAATTAATTTCACCAACGCAGGACAGAAGCCAATAGCTTCCAATTTAGCACAAAGTAACTTTTGATTAGTACGATCAAATGCTTTAGCAAAGTCAGTATAGACGACATCGACCTGTACTCGCTGGTCCAACACTCCGGATATATACTGGGTGATATTTGCCAAGTTCGTTACTGTGGATCTACCCGACATAAATCCATGTTGATGGATTGACAGAAATGGTTTAACATTAAAAAAAATATTATTATATAAAATATGTTCTAATACTTTTGCAAAGTTAGCTAAAATGTTTGTAGGTCTGTAATTCGCAATGTTTATTGCGGTGTTAAACGGGATATTTCCATTGCCTATTATTTCGGCTAATTCCGACGTTTTAGGATATTCAGGATACCTCTGAGAACATTGTTTTTCCAACAAGAGTGTTGCGTCTTTCCTTTTTCTTTGTTTTGCACTCTTTGTAGTACAACTTCTAATATGTCTCAACATCCATCACGATCTTGTCGGCAGGTAGAATCTTAAGGGAATTATCAAATCGCAGCTCCTTAATGGAGATTACCATATAGATGTTCGGTGCTGTTTTCTTTTTGCGTTTGGCTTCATATTCTGTTTCTCGTGTCTTCCAATTGCTGCTTCCTTTTGGGACAGTGTTTTTTTTTCGGCAAAGGAAGGCTGAGGTGGTTTACTTCCTTTATAAGTTTAATTGAGGTCTTCTTGTAATATCCGATCTTTTGATATAATCGATTTGGTTCTGTACCAAATTTATAACTGTATTCATAATATTCTTAACGATGATCTGTTAATTTAAATGTTGGATGGTCTATTTTTTCGGTTATTTTCAATGTTTCGGAATGCCCTCAAAATTACTCTGAAGAAAGCGGAAAATTACTTACCGAACTGTTGAAATTAACCAAAATAATTGAGGCTGGAAATGGTCCATCAGATGTTGCAATTAACTAACCACCGTCTAGAATATCAGGAAAATAGTCCTATTTATGTTCTCGATTCTGAAAGATTAAAACATTTTTTTTCTTAAAAGGAGACATGGAGTTTTTCAGTGATATAATTTTTTATGAATACCATATAAAATTTGGAATATTATTGTTGGAAAATATTTGATTCCTTTTGGAACAGAGCCGCTGTTTAGTCAAGTAATTTTTGTATTACGAATTCACTTGTTTGACAGAAAAACAAACCCTATGCGCAAATTATAAATTTATTTGATCAAATTTTACACCTTTTATGGTATAGAAAACCATAAAAGAACAATTTTTGTTTGGAGTGGGAATTCGATTTCAATGAAAAAGCGAACGTTCACCTCTAAGACTCGATAACATTATAATTCCGATTCCAAAAGCCAGTAGGAGGCAAACGCTGTAACCTTTCCGCATCGTTCACCTTTTCTCTTTCATGAAATTCTTTCCCGAAATAAAAAAAAAGGAAAACAACGCGACACGATCGATAGTTGCTCTTCGACTTATAAATACCAATGGCCAATTAATACTTTATCACTTACTACATCGTCCGCCGCCTGAATTTGAATTAGACGCATGACGGGTACCTTTTCGCTTTTCTTTTTCTGCGGCCCTTATAGAACGTAATTTAATTTCTAGTTTCACAGTGAAGGTAAGCGAATTTATTTTCTTTTCGGGTTTTATTGAGCGATAAAGAGATTTTATTGTGGCGTTTCAGACGACTTTTAAAGCTCCAATTGCTAAAATTACTATTCCGTTCGACTTCCTGTGCCGCCCGATACGATTCTGAAGCAATTATTTCAAAACGAGATTAAACTGTCAGTTGTAGGTAGCGCTCGTTGCTACCTTCTGTTCGTGAAAAACATCACGAAGCGTATTAAAACAAAAGACGCTTGTTTTTTTTGTAGTTTCTCCTTCTATAAAAATTATATACGATGTTGCAATGATAGCGTTTTATTGCTCAAACGATGACCTTTCTGACAGCCTTTGAGGAACTCGAAACTACGTAATTCGGTATTTCAGATACGGTTAAGGTGTTTGGTAGATACTAAACATTGTTTTACGGCGAATAGAGTTCGGTGTGTCGTATTCAAGACACGTTAAGGGATAATATTACCTCCAAATTGAAGAGTGAAATTCAGTAAGCATTAGCATCTTCTTTCGTCTAAAATAGCTTCGAAACAGTAGTCCCAAAACTTTCGGTGTCTATTGCTCAGGTGGCTAGTGCGGAATGTTTAGGCTTTCTTTTCTCCAAAGACTTCTATCTCATAATTTATCTAACCTTTTTTGGGTCGCTATTGAGATCAATAACCTGTAGTTTGTTTATCTGAGGATTTTTGAAATTATTTTGACATAAATGAATAGTTCCGTCTGAATTGTATCACATGATACGCAAGAAGATATAATAAATACACATCTAGGTACGATTTTGGGATTAAGTGCCTTTGCTTTACACTTAGTATTGGATAAGATTATATTTACATTTTATGAATACGTTTGAACCTTCTTATTGATCCAATAACTTGCATTAGTTATTTATTAATTATAATTTAAAAATATAAATGACTACCACAAACTATAAATCATACGTATAGCCATATGCAAGCTGCCAAATAATGCCCAGATCAGAGAAAAATGCAGTAAAAGTGCATTCAAGGCTTTTAAAATCGTTTAACTAGAGGGATTAAAATTTGTATGTGGCAACACTGCTTTTCAGCATTATAAGGCTTAATACCAAGATCCTTTCCACATATACACTTCAAAATACTTACAATAGGCTTGTTAAATATTAACTCAGTATCAAAAAACCGTCACAACGTTGTACCTTGCCGAATCAGTTCTACGGGCAAACGTTATCGCTTTGCACTTAGCAATATCTAGTGCTAAATGATTCCCCAAATACTTCCCCATCCAACAAAATGTCACAACTCACAGTGAAGTATATTCTACGAAAAATTTTAAGGCCATCGGTGTATAATAGAGATTTGGATATAAGCCGATCAGGAAGGCCATTAATAAAAATAATAAATAAGAGTGGTTCAAGAACAGAACTTAGTGGGAGAGATGAGGACGATCTGAAATGTTTCCGGAACCGACAAGAAAAACACGGTTTTGGTATGGTTTTTTATTTTTCGATGAAGTCTCCTCGAAGATCATGGATGTTTCGAGGTCTGCAAAGTAGCTATGTGTAGCGGCAATCACCTCCACATTTGAGGTAAATCTCTTTCCTCTCAGTAATTTTTTCAAGTCTAGGAACAGGAAAAAGTCGCTGGGGGCTAAGTCCGATGAATATGGAGGATAAGAGACTAATTCGTAGCACAACCCAATCAATTTGCAAACGACGATGCGGGATGAATGAGCCGGTGCATTGTCGTGGTGCAAAATCACTTTTTTCCGCTGTAGACGAGGCTGTTTCTTCTTTAGTATTGCATCGACTCGGGTCAATACATCGCTGTACTATTGCCCCGTGATCGTCCTTCCCTTCTGCAGATAGTCGATGAGGATCATACCTTGAGAATCCCAAAAAATGGTCGCCATGACCTTTCCGGCCGATGAAACGGTCTTTGCTTTCTTCGGAGCCCATTCGCCCAGAAAAGTACACTGCTTCGACTGTTCCGTGGTCTCCGATATGTAGTGGTGGATCCAAGTCTCATCTACGGTTACGAAACGCACAAATAAATCCATTGGATTGCGTTCGATCCTGACTAGACACTCCTCCGAAACGGTCACCTGATGCATAATAGAGTTTGATGTTGAACACTATCGAAAACCTTAGCGAAATCTGTACAAATGACATCTAAGATGAAGATTCATTAAGTCTTAATGATTATGACTCCGATACATAGCTGTTCCAGATTTTGTTGTTAGGGACTGTAGATTCGTTATTTGTGGGCCGCTCCTTCACATTTACAATCTAATATTGAGACAGGGAGTTTTTCTAAGTTGTTGGAAAGTATCTCGTGTTACACCTGTTTTTAAGTCCGGGTTGAGGAATAACATTCGGAATTATCGCCCGATATCTATATTATGTAACTTTGCTAAGGTCTTTGAAATTATCTTATATAAATATATATATTCGCACGTTGCTGCTAAACTGTCCCCAGTGCAACATGGTTTTGTTAAAGGCAGATCAACAGTGTCCAACCTGTGCGCATTTTCTAATGATGTGTCTGAGGCTTTAGATCTAGTCTTCAGACAGATGTCATTTATACAGATTTTGCTAAGGCTTTCGATAGGGTTGAACATCAAACCCTATTACGTAAACTGAATATGTGGGGTATCTTTGACGATCTGATATTGTTGTTGCAATCCTATTTGAGTGGGCGTACCAATTACGTTGAATACCGTGGTTTTCGGTCCGGCTTATAACAGTCTCCTACAGGTGTGCCACAGGGCTCTGTTCTTGGACCGCTCCTATTGATTATTTTCATTAATGATCTTCCTGACCGGCTTAGATCCAAATGCTTACTATACGCCGATGACCTTAAAATTTTTCGCAGAATATACTCCACTGCAGATTGTGACATTTTGCAGGGTGACCTGCCATCTATTCACCTTTGGGGACTAGAGAACCATTTACCACTAAATATTGCTAAGTGTAAAGCGATGACGTTTGCCCGTAGAACTGATACAGTTGGGTATGCGTACAATGTTGGCGGTGAACTTTTAACGCGTTGTGAGGAGTACAGAGATCTTGGTATATTTTTTGATACTAAGCGAACATTTAACAAGCATATTGTAAGTATATGTCAACAGTCTCTTAAAACGTTAAGCTTTCTATTTCGTATTACTAAACATTTGAGTAGTGATTTCCTTGTTGCTGCATATAATGCATTTGTTCGAGCGAGATTAGAATATCGTTCTATTGTGTGGAATCCGGGATATCATGAATATATCAATTTAGTTGACACCACGTTTTTTGCAACATGGCTATCTATATACTAATCTTCTAAAAGAATTTGCATTTATTTCTTTGGTGGATCGTCGTGTCGTATCACAAATAATTTTTGCACATAGAATTGTAAGCGGTGATTTACAAGTTCCGGATTTGCTGTCCCTTTTTAATTTTTATATACCGAGACTTAACAGTAGGAATAGTTTCACTTTTTATCTTCCCGTGGCTAACACGTGCCACCAGTCTCAGTCACCTCTTATGTCAATATGTAACAGTGTTAATGTATATGCATCTAGATTTGATTTGTTTAACATTTCTATCAATGCTTTGAGGCAACTTTTGTTAGAGCAGTTTTCTGATGCTTAAGAAATTTTTGCATTTTCATTTGCTTTTTTTTCAGAATCACTCTTGTTTCGTTGTAGTTATTATACGATTATCCTGTAATAAGCTGTATGCTGTTGGGTAATAAATTATTATTATTATTATTATTACGCATGGACATGATTTACATGCACTATAGTTGTAGCAAAGCACACAAAAATCGCTATCTAAAACAAACTACGCTAATGTATACTTTTGTAAATGTATCTACATACGTGCATGCACATTTCTAAATGCAAACGTATGTAAATTGATGTTATATGACCTTTCTTACTCCTTAATATCTTACATTTCAATGTTAGCAACTGTAGGAAATAATAGAACGTTTACTGTATGTGGTATAAAAGCAAAACATTACATGTTAAAAGGATTCTATTGTAACGAACACATAATCGTATTGAGCAGGTCAGTAACAGATAACAAAAGCGATATTCTTTACTTAATTGTATATAATTGCAAGTGCTGATAGGACGCGCCTGTTTGTCGACCAAATCCTTGATAAAACTACCAAAGGTTAAATAGATTCAACTATGTTTGTTTTATGTCGCTACGTTATCTATATTTATCGCGAATTGCTTGTGCTTTACGTATAAAGAGCAGAGCGCATACTATCCGTATACGTTCACTTTTATTTCAGTTTTAGTTTGGCGTTTTTAAATTGATAAAACGCATCAATTAATTAGACTCGTAGTGATGATGATGTCTTGGTGTTCCGCTCAATATGCTCGCAGCAAGATTCTATCGAGATTAATATAATACAAAGTGTTTCTTGTTGTTTAACGATGCAACAACGGCTCGCCCATACATACATACATATAATAAATTGGGACAAGGAGAAAAATTTAACGCTCCTTTAACTCTCCGTTTGATGGAAACGTACGACGCTAGGAATTAATGAAGAAGTATTAACTTCATTTGCTGGGATCGGTTGAAGAGTTTGCTTTGTTCGCTCGATGAAAGGAATATTGTCGTTTGGCTTTTACCGAACTCGCAGAGCCCATTAATAAAGCTTTCGTTTCGAAAGCGTAAATCACTAATTAATGTAATTATCTGATAAGGCCGGATGGTGGTATGTTATATCGGTTGTTAACTAATAGGCGAATCGTATTTGAACGTTCTTAAAGAATCTAGAAAGATTTCTTCCTTCGTACTAAGGCACTGTCGTTATTTTCCTGGTTCGTATAAAAATTATTAGCCCTTACGAGTCTATGGCCTTACATTTGACAGCTAGCGGGAGGAGGTCTTTTGAAGAAAGCTCTGAGAAGCTTCATCTTCAAAACAAATTTTGTCTCACAAAGGGTATTTTTGTTCATTTAAGCACATTAAATACCTTGATCAATTGTGAACTACTTATTTGGTTATTGAAATTCTATCAGAAATATGCTTTAGTGTTATCTCTTGCGTTTAAAACAATAATAATACTGTAATCTGCATATGTTTTGAACAACATTACCAATTGTTGGCAGAGATAGAAAGCCAATATTATTACATTTAAGCGTTTATAGGAAATCAAACATCCGATTCTGATACATAATTTGCAGTTCACGATAATTTATTATCTAGTCAGTTGGCTAAAAACAGAACAATTAATTTTAAAAGTTACTTTGTTCGTTTAAAATATGCACACAAAATAATTAAAAGCGCTAAGAAGTTATCAATACCCATTACATTTATTTGTAGGGTAATTTTGATCTTGGTGTTTTTATTAAATTTATATAATCTTAAATTTTCTCATTGCTTTTTTGCTGATTTTTTGTAATACATTTGTTTAATGCATTATTATAAAAAAATATAAGTTTAAAGTACAATTGTGGTAAATAATAGCACAATTAATTTATCAAGCTTACATCATATTACATATAAAAATAGACCTTGATTAGAAGGTTGTATAAATAGTTGGATATAAAATATTTTAACTGATATAAAGTACAACCATTACCAACTGCAATTAATAGACAATACGACATGTACACATACAAAAGTAAAAAAAAAAACTGAATAAATTTTTGTTTTACACTTGCTCTTGGTACAAAGGGGCGTAGAGCTTAGTTTTAGAAATATTATGGGGAGCAATTTTAACTATTCCCGCAGAGAATCGCATAAAGAAAAGACTTGGTATATTAAAGAGCGTTTCGAAAGTTCAAAGTGATGAAAGATATCTGATGAACGTCTGTTTGGAATTCCATTTTGTTATACAAGTGGGCAGGTTGTTTCAAAATCATAATTATACAGTCATATTCTATGTAAAGCACTTCTGCAGCACATGGTAAGTCATCCAGCCTTTTTCAGTGTTTAGGTAGTTCTGCTGCATCTACTCATTCCAAATCCTATCGCCTAAAACACGCAGTATATTTTCTGCCCATCCAAAGCATTAATGGAAAAAAACATACAGAGGATCACAGTGGTTGAGATGGGATAAAACGAGACTGTTGCAAAGCTTTTTCAGCCAAAACCGCGCTATGTGCCATCAAAAGTACATACGAGACAGTAAGATTCAGGATACAAATTGCAGGGCAAAAAACAGAAGAATTTCAAATGAAAAAAGGAATAAAACAAGGCAACATCTGAGTCCACTCTTATTTGTACTAATAATGGACAGAGTAGTCAAACGAATAACAGCACAAACCGAACAACACACCATAATAATAGGCTACAGAAATCTATAAGCTGTAAGAATGAGTAGCTTACTATATACATAAAATGTAAAAGGCAAATGAAGATCTGGATAAAGCATACAGAAAACTTGAAGCTAATACACTTGAATAAAACTAAGGTAATAATCGTAAACGAAGACCGAGACAATAGGCCAACAAAAAGTCAATACATTAGAGAGGATAACCACATGTAACTATTTAGGAAGTGTACTGACAGATGACGGAAAATAGATAGAGAGTTAACTAGGACAATTTTAGGAAACAGTGATGTTGATATGGGAGACAAAAATAAAAATATATAGTATTTTAACAATTTTAGTAATAACGTATTGCGGAAGAAATATGAAGTAAAAATAAATGTAATGGAAATAAAACATCTAAGAAGAATAGCGGAGAAAACAAAATGGGGTAGGATCATGAATGAAGATATTAGGAAAATAACAAAACAACAACCAATAATAAAAAAAAATACGGAGGAAGCAACTAAATTGGTACGGTGGCGGGTTTGAAGACAGATAGAGTTACAAGAAAAGTAATGGAAAGAGGACACCTAAAAAGAAAATAAAGGGCTAGACCTAGGAGAAAATAGATGGACCAGATAAGAAAAATGTATAAAAGAAAGGAAAAATTTAGAAGAAATGAAAGCGATGACAAGAGGTATAAGGATATGAGAAGAAGAGGAAGAATTGAAGCTGTAGTGGCGTGGCTGACTACCTGCCATGGAAGTAGATCTCCTCTAGCAGTATTCGAGGAACATTAAATGCAATATTCTTAGCTCAGTTTTTCAATACCTGTGAGGGTTGCTGTGAGATTATGCTAACATTAATTGCTTACCATGATTTTTTCGTTCACCAAATTTGTTACCAATTAAACAGATGTGAGATATGGTAGGGCAGAGAATCAATAATTTGGAACCACTCCCAAACAACATAGATATTCTTCAACAAAATATTTTCGAATTTTATGTCTAGTACTGTTGAAGTGACTGTTTGAATAAAGTAAATCAACGCATATTTTGGAGTAATTAAATTTCTTTAATATAATACTGGTTACGATGGCGATTATACTATTTATCTCGCAAAAACTTTCGTTTAATATTTAAATTAACTAATTTTTACCCAAGCAAATATCAAGTTTCACGACGTAAGAATTCTTTCACTTTCTATAGAGCAGTTTTCCCTCAGTTTGGTTATATGTGGAGATGCTGGCACCGGGATCATTCCCGTAATAGAGAACATGTAGACGATCCAATATGGCTACTTTTCTCAGAAACTTCAGCAGTAATCATATGCCTCTGTTTGCATTTCTTTCACAGCTCCTTGTTATACGAAACTTGACCGTTATGGTTAATAAACGTGTGAAATCAAAAAAAAATAAAAATGTTCTTTCCCTCACTTAATGCTGCGTTTAGATTTTTTTTAAGCACATTAATATATGCTGTGTATGCCAATGATGTATTTCGCAAAGTTAATATCTTCTCCGAGGTAGTGATTTGATGAAGGCCGTATATTATGATATTAAGAACCTAAGTAATAAATGAAAGATTATTTTTATTGTTGCTAAAATCCAAAACGTTTTAATTATCAATAAAATTACTGCCTTTCAAGTTGATATACAGTTTTAAAAACCTTAGTTTTATTGTCTTTCTTTTTAATTACGAATGTAATTGGCCAATTAGCAGAAATGTGTCTAATTTTGAACAGCAAAATCATTAAGTATCTTTGATCAGATCAAAGTCAAAACATGCTGTTTGATTTGCATTTCTCTAATTGGCTCGCCACCGTTCAAACATGTTGCTCCTTTTTTAGAAAACCGACTTTGTCGTTGACCACGTACGCATTGATTTACGTAAATGTTAAGGTTAAATCAAATTCTTAAACGCCGCGTAAAACCGTGTAAAAAAGCCGCCCCAACTTCGAGGAGAGGCGAAACCTCGACAATTTAGACTCGTTAACCGCTTAGACATTGTAATAACATGTTAATGCGCGCACGGTAAGGTGAGAGTCTCAATAGTTTTCAGGGCGTGTTACAAAGTGCACTGTCGCACCCAACACAACCGCAATGCACCGACACACATCTCGCAGGCCATCGACCTCTCCGCCACTATACCGACCAACTCTTCGCCATTTTTAGCAACGCCGAGCCAGACACTGACGTTATTATGACACATTGAATAACTGCGAACGCGAGCACACCAGAGAGAGTATAGTTCGCTTCGATGTGACCTATTTTTTTTCTTCTGTTCTCTCCGTTTATCGCGATTATCTTCGCGTTCTGTATCAGATCTGCACCGCAAATTATATATGCACTGAACGCTTTGCCAGCGCAGAAAAAGAGAAACGCTATATAACACGACTATAACGTCGGTGCATAAGCATGCACGCAAGGAAGGAAAAACAGCACCACCAGTTGTTTGATATTGCTAATTTGTTTACGATCGCGATTTACGACTGTCTGGATGAGCGGCTAGAACACTAAACAGATGCGGTTGTAAATATGCTTCGCAAGAACTCTCATATTTTACGTTGGGTGCTGCATGCATGTATACGAAAAAAACGTCACATTTCCAGACGTTATAATCTCTGCACTATCCATAAATAATGGCAATAAAAACGGTAACATTACATTAATAAAATATTTATTGTTAATAACATTTTATTATTTACTCACGTGTACTGGTATGGTTCACGTGCATCCATTTTTGATGGAAAAATCGCGTGGTGGAGATTATGACTCAATCAAACTACAACTCAATCATTTACTTGTAGCTCTAAGTAGACTCATTTCATTACTTTTTCTCTCCAATTATTATTCACTACATAATGTAATGTATATACTGTATAGTTCATTTCAACAACCTTGTGCTTTAATTTTAAAACTTCTTCTTGGAGATAACTTGGCAACACTGATTTGCAGTGACTGATACTTTCAGGTTACAAAGTTAATGAATTATGAAAGTGTGATAACCCTTGATTATTTCAAGCAGAAAAAGGAAAAAAGAAATATATCAAACATTCATCTGTAACTGTCAATGTAGATTTCTTCAGCTGTTCTCTGACAATACTTGATTTTCAGGTTGACACCGCGTTGATGGTCGTCACTATGCCGATGTTTTCTTTCGATAACCTGGAGCACTTTGTTTATCGATACATTTCGGAAACTTTTGATTATCGTTTCGTATTTTTCTTATATATAATATTTCATATTTTTTCCAAAATTTCCCACATCTGGCTGAAATAAATCTAGCAAGCCTGGGTTTTGCGTATATTGTAGCTAGCGGCTTGTGTTCCTATTATTAGCTCTACATATTCTAATTGGATATTTAATAGGATCTCTGTTCCTAAGAATATGCCCCAATTTGGCATTTTATTGATTTTGCTTATTGTAAGAAGGGATGTATTTTTAGACTCCCTTTGATTTTTACTGTCATGCCACTAAATTGATAAAAAATGTTTAAAAACTTCATATATCAATCCAAAAATTGTAATCAATTATAACTTAACGGCTCGGTGGTACAGTGGTACGTCAGCCAGCACTTGAATTTGGTAGCTCAGGTGTCATGCGTTCGAAACCAACATCCGACAAGTACAGTGGCGGTGCTTTTCTCGTAGGTAGGTTCCCTATGTTCCCAGGTCGCTACACCCTTTACGGCGAATAGGTGCAGTAACAAGGCCACGGAACACTTTGCACACATTTTCCTATACCTTAAGACGCCTGCGGTTATGACAACTTAAAATAGCTTATAAGCCCTTTGAGCTACTCACCACCAGCAAATAAAAAGGACGATTGAAGGACACATGTCTAAATACTCACAATTTGAACAAATTCACATGGAAAGGCCACGAAACACTCGAAAATCTGGATATATTCCTAACAAGATTTTCCAGCGCAAAAAATCTTTACTAAATTTGGACGGAAAAGATACCTTGGCAGAATTTAACTTCTTCTAAACGTTATTAAATACAATAGAATTATCAAATCTTTCCACAAATTGATCATATACATTGTATGGCTGTATTTCTAATAAATAACCTACGTGCATCGTATAAACATCATTATAGAAACCATATATGATTTGTTTTGACGACCGGTCAAGAACAATATGCAATAATATCTATATTTTTTCATGGATGGACACTTGTAAGATAACCGCACATTGCACGCCATACATAAATACCAATTTAGAGTTATCAGTTGTCGAAACGGATTATATATGTTCGCATTTACGGTCGTAAAGAGAATATTTATGCCTTCTAACGTACACATTCGACCGACTTATAAGGCCTGTTAAGAACAATCTTGTCAAATTAGACAAGATATAAGACCGAAAACCTGTTATTGTTAGGTGTACGTACTCAAGTTAGACGCATGGAAAGTGTAAAACGTATAAATTATTGCCAACGTTGTAAATTGGGGTATGTTCTGCTCTCCTGTTTAAAAATCGAACAGACATTATAAATCTAACGTGTCTAATAAACTATCTTATTATGAAATCTAGTGGGCGGTGAAATGGTTAATAAACAGCCTCACGGGGATAGTTGAACGTGATTTTTCTTTCTTCGGTGGTTTATAGAGTGTACCTTCAAGCTTTTTGCCGTCGAAATTTTATGTTCTGGTACTTTATTGCGCCATGTTTGTATAATGTGTTGTATAAATTCATGGTAACATTTAAATTTAAATCAGTAGTAAAGCTTTAGTAATCTCATTCGTATAATGAGTTCAACTAGTTCCCAGTATTCAATTTATCATCATTCCTTTTTGGTATAAGGATGCAATTACTTCCTAATAATATTAGTAAAGTGCTATGTTGTCTGTTATTGTCTTTTTGGAAATTATAATATTGTGTCACTTATGAATACCAAAATGGATATGTCATAGTAATGGATTCATTTTTGCATCTAAAGCTTGGGAAATTTATTCTCATCTAATTTCGCCTTTTCTTCTATACGTTTTCATTTCAACAGAATTTCTCAAGTGGTTTCGTATCGAGTATACTGTAGAATTAATAATAATAATAATTTATTAAATGCCCAACAGATGAACATCCAAAATTCGTATTTCTCATGTATAGACATACTTTGTGGTTACTATATTCTGAAGAATTTTCTTCATTTCCCTTTTATTTTGGTTAATCAATATTATGAATATTCTCAGCTTATATTTAGGTACCCAGAATCTCGTGGATAATAGAGTAATTGCTTGCTGTTGTACATTGAAAATATAATTTTTGTAATATTACAACCAAACTGACAGGTTACTGTAACCTTGATCAACTCTTTGAGGAGCTAAAGTAAAATTTTTAATTAGGAAACTGCAGAAGGTTTTACATATTTTATTTAAAGTTGTTTACCTTTTTTTTTGCTTGTATTTGGCAATACTAACAGTTAAGACGAGGATAAATTTAAAGTATTTTATTTTGAAATTTATAACTAAAACGTTTGTTATTTACTGTTATATGTCTGAAAGCATCTCTTACTTTTTTCCAAACTGATTATTATGATTTATAAACTTGTTTCCTATTACGTGGTTTGAGATTTCTCTGATGAAATCTGGCACGACGAATAAGTCTACAAATTTTTCTTCTAAATAGGGACAAAGGCACATTATCTTGTGTTTCTCAGAATCAAAACTAAGACTGTTACCAACTATTGCGATAGGTTCTTCCTTATTTTCAGCATAGGAGGTATCAACTTCAGACTCTGCGCCTGACGGTATTGGTTCCCTTACTTCATAAGAACACTCTACTTCTCTACGAAACTTTTCAACGATTACATATAACACATGGGCTGAAAAGTCCTGGGCCTAACACATAGATGACGCTAGTTTTATTGCAGTCACCTTTCTCTCAGTTAGTACTAACCTTCAAAAGACAGCTGTTAAAATTTCATGATATTCTATTCATTAGTTTGTGAGTTATTGTGCTAAGAGTCACGCTACTTTTGTTATTTTCAAAACAATGGATCAAAAACAATTTCGTGTTTTAATTTTACACTGCTTCTTGATGGGAAAAAATACCGTTCAAGCGAAGCAATGGCTTGAAAAGTGTTATGGAGACTCCGCTCCATCAGAAACAACAATAAAACGTTGGCTTGCTGACTTCAAACGTGGTCGTAGAGACACCGATGATGCAAAGCGCAGTGGACGTTCAAATGAGGCGGTAACACCAGAAAACATCAAAAAAATCCACAAAATCGTTTTGAATGATCGAAAAGTGAAGTTGCGTGAGTTAGCTAACATCGTAAACATATCAAAAGAACGTATTGGCTTTATATTGCATGAGCATTTGACTATGAGAAAGCTCTGTTCAAAGTGGGTGCCGCGTTTGCTCATTGTTGACCAAAAACAAGAACGTGTTGATGGTTCTGAGCAGTGTTTGGCCATGTTTAAACGTAAGAAACCGGAATTTTTGCGTCGATATGTGACAATGGATGAAACATGGATCCATCACTTCACTCCGGAATCAAAACGATCGTCATCTGAGTGGACAGCAACTGGAGAACCTCGTCCAAAGCGCCCGAAAGCGCAACAATCGGCTGGAAAGGTTATGGCCTCGGTATTTTGGGATGTGCGTGGTGTAATATTCATCGACTATCTTGAGAAAGGAAATACCATCAACAGTGAATATTATATAGCGTTATTGGAGCGTTTGAAGGCCCAAATTGCAAAGAAACGACCGCATATGGCAAAGAAGAAAATGTTGTTTCATCAAGACAACGCACCGTGTCACAAGTCAATCAAAACAATGGTAAAACTACATGAATTGAACTTCGAATTGCTCCCACATCCACCGTATTCGCCAGATTTGGTTCCCAGCTACTACTGGCTGTTCGCAGACCTCAAAAAAATAGTCACCGGTAAGAAATTTCGCACGAATGAAGAGGTTATCGCTGAAACTGAGGCCTATTTTGAGGCAAAACATAAATCGTTCTAGAAAAGTGGTATTGAAATGTTAGAGCGGCGCTGGAATGATTGCGTTGCTCTTGATGGAGATTACGTTGATGAATAAAGCTAATTTTGAACCAGAAAAACCGTGTTTTCTTTGTTGGGCCCAGGACTTTTCAGCCCATGTGTTGACTAGGCGGAGTATCAAGTCGTCCTCTTTCAACAGTGATGTTTTTCTAGGAAACAAAGCAAATATGAGAGATTACAAAATTCATGCCACCTAAATTTAATCTTTATGAATTTATGATTTAAGTTTATATTCAGTAAACGGTTACTTCGTACAACATCTGTTTCTATAAGAATGCACGTAATTTTTAACCAAAACACTAAAAGAAAACATCGATTTGCAAAACGGCATAATTGTATATCAGCTTAATGCAAATTTTCAAGAAATACCGAGAGATGAAGCAGTGATGCAGATAATACACCATTCACATGCTGGTAAAACTGATTTCAATATGTAGTTTGTATATTAAACTACAGTTACTACGTAATTTGAACCATCAGAACTCCCAGTGAGAAAAATTAAAATGAAAAATGCGAATTTTCAATTTAACTATAATTTTACTTGTTTTGCTTTACAATAGAGAATAGGTCATCTTTGAATTGTATTGTTATACAATAGCTAGATATGATTAGATTACTTTACATCTGTACTTACTAGTGTTTGTACAATTCACAGGTATCGCAGGAAACTCCACCGTACACAAAATAATAGTTTATTCGGAACCCAACGTTTCAAAAGCACATAGGCTCTCAGTATCAACCGAGTTACCGAAGCTCTGCGTTCGGAATGAATTATTATTTTGTATGGTGTGAAGACTACTGCGATACCTGTCAATTATACCACCATATAGTCTTTGTAATCGTTGTATCGACTATTTACGTCGTTACGTTTGTTAAGTTTCCTATCTCTAAATAAATAAAAGATATTCCAATTTGACATCATTTTGAATTTGTTGTAGAACACGCAAATTATTTGAATTGCAACAATATTTGAACATTTCCTATAACCTTTATCACAATTTATTACTATAATTTTTATTACAAAGTTAAATAAAATATTGTTAAAATACTTTTAGAGAATTGATTTACCTACAGTAGTATTCTATAGTTTCATGTCTTCGCTTCCAGTGTATACATATATACGCATGAATGTACATACACTTAGATGTTATAGTCTTTAGTCTAGGGTCTTTAAGTACAATCAGATGCTACCTGTCCGCGATTTACATACTCCCTACATCCATCCGTTCAAAGGTATATTAACTGGAACCAGAACAATGGCGTATATATATTTGCACAAAGTAGGTTAATATTATCGGGCATTATCTGCGTCTCGCATATTAGCATATGAAACGATGGTTCAACGAGTGTCTGCATGGGCTGCGGATTCTTTTCGCTGTAACCGATGTCTATCAGAACTAGAATAGAACGCGGTGATTTCACTCGCCATATTTGTCGAATGTAGTGAATAAGCAGAAGGCAACGCGACTAATTGTACTTCTATCAGATAAATGTTAATAGCTTTCTAAGGCGTAAACGTCTATCGAAGAACGATCCGTTTGTAGACGCGCTCAGGCACGCGTGAATCCGAGAAATAAGGAGGAAATTCGTGGAACTTAATTTTATGATTCTTCCAAGAGGGTGTAACAATGTAGCATTATGTAAAGTCTAGAGGAGATATCAATCCGCATTTTCGTCTGCATCTAGGATAGTTTAGGCCTCGTTTACTCGAGCAAGCAAAAGTATCTGAAAGTTACGCCAAGAACACATAGTTGCGATCGCAGTAGCGGTTGCGGCAGCGATCGCATGCTCCTTATTACAAATGCATACATCAACGTCGATTATTTTACAATCTTGCGACGATCGTTAATGTCGTGATTGTGATAAAACTTATCAGTGACTGGTCGCGTGGTCATACTAGAAAACAGTGTAAGGGTTTTTTAACTAGCGGTAATGGTACCTCGTTTCTTTGACAATGGAAGTCGATTATATTATAATTTGTCAAAACATGTACTGAAACAATCAAGTTCTCTCTTCCTCTGGTGTTGTACTCATGGAAGTTGTTATTCTTTTCGAATAAATATATCGATGACTGAACATAGTGCACCCATATACCATATACCATGAGCGCACTTTGACGTATCGATGGCCGCAATTGTAAGAGGAGGATGAAATAAGATTTCTATAAGTTAACAAAGTCAAGAGATATGTAAGCTATTCTGCAGGGTGTTTGTCTCAAGCCTTGTTTAACTACTACTACAAAATCCTATCCTCACACCGATCTTTTCAATTTGAATCGATTCAATGACGCCCTCATTCCGTATTACTGCTAGGTGAGGAGGGTATATCGCTGGACATGCGTTATTCGTTTCAAGTGAGGTCAGTGTTCGACTCATTTTCAGTCGCCCAGAATGCAATTAACAGTTCGCTTTTCACTTGGTATAAATGTACTGGAGAACGTCCCTATTGTATGAATCGCAGAGAGAGATCCACATGAATCAAGAATTTTCATGGAAGATTACAAAACCTGTAAATGCATCAGAACATAAACATAAATCCTTAGCAATTTTAATGAGCTAAACAACTGTGTTTCTGAGAATTGTAAGTATACATCTTATGTCGTTCCGAGGAAATGTTTTCAGTCAATTTTATAAAATCTTTTAAGATGGATGATACTTTAGTTCAACTGTACGAGGATGCTATCAGAAACGCCTTTGCAAAAGAAAGCAACGCAGTTGTTTTGCATTTAGTAAATCCAGCGACGTTCAAACTTTTTTAAGCCATTCAAATAATAGGACTTGTTGAATTCTACAAAATAGGCAATGAGCTCTTCCATTTTTGACCATTTTTCCAAATTTGTAAAAAGACAAAAGTCATAGGGGGCCAAATCTGGTAACCAATTGGTACTGTAACCGAACTAGTTTTGCTGTCGCAATTGCCGATGAGCGGGCTGAGCGTTATCATTCTTTTTCGTTGCTAGGTAGGGCCTTTTCATCTTCAGTTCAGTGTCCGATTGGTCCAGTAAATTAACATAGTATTGTCCTGTGATTATCCTTCCCTGCCCTACGATAATTCTTAACAATTCTCCTTCTAACAGGATATAATAAACTTTATTGATAATATCGTCTGTAGTAACCTCAATGGAACGATCTGGCAGTTTCTTATCAAAGACAGATATTCGACCACGGTTATACTTAATTAAACCGGTATCTGATGGTGGTAGTCATCGAGGATATACGGTTATTGTAAGCTGCATCCAACATCTCTTTGATTTCTGCACACGGTTTGCCATTCAAAAAATGAAATCGAGTCAGTGACCGGTGTTATTCTTTTTCCATTATGCCATGAGTGCATAAACTTCCAAACTTTCATCAGCATTCAACACTAATCGATGTATTCCCCGAAATTTTCACAGACGTTGACTAAAGGATAGTACTCACAGTCGGTAATGCAGATTTTCACAAAGGTATCATCTCTCATTAAACCCAGGTACTTCTCGTACCATCCTCCATTTTAACCGTCATCGCTTGCAGATGTGCTGGACTAATTCGCGTAAGATCGATAAAAATAAAAAGTTGAATCTTGAAAACCTGCAACAAAATATTGGGAAAATACAGATTTCTGAAGGTGATTTCGAATTGAAGAGCGGGCTTGTAGATTGCGTACTGTAATTTTTGAAGTAAGATTTATTTATTTCAAGAAAGTATTTACAGTGACAGACATTACTTGTCACTATATTTACAACCGACACAAAAAAAAGAAAAACAGCTGGTTATATTGAGATATGTGACTGATAGCAAGGATGCGCAATTATTTTTTAATTACAGTGTGATAAGTCGACGACAATATAAGTTAGAAGATGCGTATAAATTACACTGCGTGGCTGGTTATTAATTCTGCAATATCAAATAATTAAAATATCCATCACGAGGCCGTTTAATTGCAGCAGTAAAAGCGGACTTAGTCTTATTTATGCTGAAGATTAAACAACTGTGGAACATAATGAAAAAGTACTAACTATTAATGTTCTATTGCTTTAGAAGATAAATTATAGGGGACAAGGTTATTTTTGCAATATCTTTTGTAGGGTAATTAGAAATGATTGTATAGAAAAAAAAATTATGGGAATCTCTGCATTAACGGAAGCGTTTATGTCTGTAAGTCCATGATGAACGTAATCACAATTCGTTTGATTCTTTTACATTCTCATTGGTAGAATGGGATTGTAGTTGGAACATCTGTAACGTGCACAATACAAGGGTTTTCTTTTAAGGTTTGTATATAGAGCTGGAATAAAACAGTAGATTCCTTTTAAGGACTTTATTATTTTGCAAAGTTTTCTCCACGGAGATTAATGCACTGACCTTTTCGATTCTGCTGCGTATTTCTTGTGAGTGGTCCCATTGTTTATTTAGAATAGTTCCGAGATAAGTAAAACTGCTCACTCGTTCTATCCGTTTTTGACAGTTGTCAATTTTTTATTTGTTAATAACAATTAACTTTGTCTTTTTGGTGTTTATGTCCAGACCATACAATTGGCTGTGATATGTTATTCTAACAATAACTTATTGTAATCTTTCCAAGCTGTCAGCGAAACTAACTGCATCGTCTGCATAGCGGACACTATTTAATCTTTCTTCATTATGAAGAATTTCAGATTCTGTTCTAAAGTTTCCCTGAATATGTTTTCTTAGTTATAACAGCAATGGAGAGAGAATGCAACCTTGTCCTACACGTCGTAGTATGTTTACCTCTTCTGTTGTGCCATTTCCGACTCTGACGAAATCAGATTCCAGTATAGGTCAACTATTGTCGTAGGCCCACATTTTTCAGTGTATTACTCCACCAAATGCCTTCTTATACTCAACAAGTCATGCATACAGCTAACAGTTCATGTCGCTGCATCGCTGAAATAATACCTGTATGCTGTATATGGCCTCTCTTGTACCCACTGCATCTCTGAATCTGAATTGTGTGGATGCTATTTGTTCCTGAATATAATATAGTAGTAATAAAATATGGACCAGCTGTGGAAAAGAAGAATTTTGGCAGAAACTGGTGTATGAGGACTGAATTAGGAGTCCAAAATATTGTCAAGAGAATGAAACTTGGTGTTGGCATTTTGGAAACAGACCTATGACTTGGTGGTGGCCTCGAGAAAAACTGAAAGTGATGGAAATTATCGGAAATATAAAGCATACGGGGAGCTACTATGGACGATCCAAATCGTGAAGAATTTATTTACCACCCGAGCTTAATATTTCCGAATCTCCAAATATTAAAGAAAGAAACTAAAGAGTGGCTTACGGTACACATAGATGAAGGGAATCGCATTATTATTCCTCTTATATTAAATTGAACAGCATTTAGCCACGCTGATCCTTAATGCTGATACATGATGGATCTATTACAACTGAGAGTACTACTAAATGAAACGAATAAAGTGATGGAATTTCTATGGTCGAGCAAATTCATTCCAAGTTTAATATTTTTGTAAAGTTTCAAAAATTTGTAATAATTCTGTAAAGCCAAGCTACCAAGTCAATTACAAATTTTTCAGTTGCATATTCAACACTCAATTTACCGTAAGATGTTTGTGGCTCTTATGTGGATGTCAATGTTCGCAAGAAAAAAAGTCAATGACCAGTGAAGGGCGCATAAATTAAGAAGATAACAATTTTACAGTGCTCAATAACTTCCCCGTAAAAATTAAAACTTTCAGCCTTTGTATATTACATTTCTGGAGACAAAATAAAAGTATATAAGCGAAAAAGTGGGGGAAAACCTGAAAAAGGGTATGTTAAAGACTCGAGAAAGTAGGGTACCAAAAGAAACTTGTTATTAGATAAGATAACATTTTTCAATACATATTTTGGTGTCTCGGATTTTCAAAGTGTAATTAAGAAATTTTGAGGCACGTAATCCAAAAATGCCGTCAGATTTGTTCTATCAGATCTAGTTTTCGAAATTCACTCTTTCTTTAAATTAAATATAATGTTTCGTTGTCTACGTAACCTTTTAAATATTACTATTTGATAACTGTTAACTGAAACACAAAGAAATGTATAAGAGGTATTTACTTAACAGAAAAATGTGCATATACAAATTTCAATCATCAGTTAAAAATTTCCTTTTGTAAGATTTCCTTGCGTGAGGTTTCCCGGAATAGTCTCGCTGAAGATTCCAGCAGTAATCGGCCAATCATATAGGCATTTCATCTTCCTTGGCACCTCTCCTCCATAATGCTGATATCGTTGTGAAATCTTTCCCCCTCACAATCACCTAATTGTTTTTAGAAATGATCTAAGTGGCTGTGAAAGTAATGAATCTTGATGTTCATGTTAAATCCGAGCGCGTGAAAGTTAGAAGGCATCTGTTGTACTAATAAATAACCTGGTGTATCTCAAAAACCAAAGCTACTAAGAAGAAATGCCAATTATTTTGGGAACCAGCACATCAGAAATACTCTAAATCGGTTCGTATTTTACAATGAATTAATTATGAAGTCAATTCAGAAATTCAAATTCCACAAACTGCATCATGGTGGAAACTCTTAAATGAGCAAGACTTTACATAAATAAACAAGTCTCCTATAATCTTAGAAATTATTTGATATCCAGCCAAAAACTATCAATAAATTTAAAGGTATACGGCCAGCATTAGGTACGTTTCAAGCATCTAACACAGAAATACGCCTAGGACGGTTTGCTGTAGCGTTCGCTGCGTCCGATGCAAAAGTAGCCAGGAGGC
Organism: Trypoxylus dichotomus; assembly: GCA_023509865.1. NCBI lineage: Eukaryota > Metazoa > Arthropoda > Insecta > Coleoptera > Scarabaeidae > Trypoxylus > Trypoxylus dichotomus. The sequence continues at coordinate 50,455,449 of CM042079.1, read as the reverse complement.
GTTGCATATAAAATTAGATGTCCTTGTATTCGATAATAACCGGAGTCGTTATCCTGGATGCATTGAGTAGCGGCAGCGCGACTAGGTTCACGGCGGGTCAGCGGCGTTAGTCGCGAATATATTTATTTAAACATTAATCATTACTCATTCAAATTCAATGACGTTCACTTTTACCGCACAGACCATTTTTTGCGTACGCGCGCCGTATTGTCGATGGTAGTGCCGCTGCTGTTACTCCTGCTGCTGTTGGCTGCAAATGCATGCCGTGAGGTGAACGAACTCGTGCGTTGCATTTGTCGGTCGCGTAGGAGTAAAGTGAGAAATGGTAGTGGTACACTTCGGTTTGATGGTCGGAGGATATGCCGGCGAATCGGCCGGGTGAATAGAGGAGTTTGTTGGCATTTAGATCGTTTCTCTTCATACGAAGTACTTTAGTACGTATTATAACTATTTTCAGAACGGTCTATTTGACAAATGTGTTTGAATAATGTTATATTTGTCTAATAGATGGACGAATGACGGGAAAATCTTTTGCGAAGTATATAAAATTTGCATTTGATCTTTGGATGATGTCAAAAGAAGCTCGAGCCCACCTAATACGAGTTCGTCGATTGCTTCCACTTGTCTCTTAAGATGACAGGTGGAACCATTTTACATATTTATGCAAGAATATAATATTTTTACCCTTGCAAAAAGATATTTTTTACCTGTGTTCTCTTTTCTCTAACGAAGGATTTCCACGTAAATATTTTATTTAGTTATGAATTATTGTATTCCGATATATACTTGTTGTGTTAGTTCATTGTAATAATTGTCATTTTTTGATTTGCAAAATTAGAAAGACTATTTTAACTCTATTAGCATAGCATATGTTAACACTAGATCTGCAGTACACAAAATAGATGAATTAAAAAAAATATTATTGCCGAAACGATATAGATATTTTAGTCATATCAAAGATGTGATATAGGTAACGATGGTTGAATTGGTATTTCTCGATACATACAAATGGGCTTCATTCGATCGTATCTTCTTGATAGAATTAATTATGTTTATTTTAATCGATTTAAATCTCGAGCTTTTTACTCCACCTCTGAAATACCCCAGGGGTCGAACCTAGGTTTGTTGCTTTTTAATATATACATCAATGATTTACTAAAATCTATTAACTGTTCCATCTACTACTTACTATCTATTAACTCTTTATCAGCTTATGCCGACGATATAAAGATCTATCACTGTTAACGTTGGTGCTGACTTCCGACAACGTAATCTGGTCAAGATTCATCCCTACCTTTATGTGTAATATTATGACTGGAAGAAATGACTCTCCTAGTTTGTTGGCTGGAGTTGGTATCCTTGTACCACGCATGGAATCAAGATCGCGCCATTAGTTCCGCATCCGGCATTTATTATTATTAAAATAGGAGTGATACGTTCATGAACTGTGGACATTGTAGTCCTCAACAGCCAAGTTATAAATGTTGTTGCAGTAAGTTTATTGTTGACCTCTCTAAGCAGAACCATCCATCTGTTGGATACTTTAATTCATTCCTACCTATTACAGGAACTAAGTAAATCATATCTGGACTAGCATGTATATCAATTCTTATGTATTCTGTGGTGGAAAAGCTCAGGCTCGTAAATTTTTTTTAAGTGGGTTGTTTGATTTAAAATTTTGAATTAAGTGATAATGTTTTCTAAATTAAATTACCAAATGTAAAGTTGAAAAGACAAATATATTGACAAATAAAAATATATATATACCGCTTTTTTACAAAAAAAAAAAAATATGTTTTTTACAGAAAACCCAAGGCAATCCCTGACTAGCTAAACTTTAAATATTCGAATTAATTTACGAAACGAAATATGAGATCGAAAGATACAAATAATTTTGAAGAACTCAAGAAGATTCGACGTCTTTAATCTTTGAAATCGTGCTCACTGGCTTGCTTTTAAGATGGACTGGCTTTCGGCTTCCAACGTAAATGTCCGGAACTTCCAGATTTTATATGTAGTATCAGCTGATACACTGTATTATTGGATATAAACGAAGATATTTATAAATTTACGGAGTTATATGAGAAAATAACTAAATATTCTTTCTTGGGAGAAACGAGCCAACATGTCTGACTTTTGACACGATCTTCATCTGTCGGTTTTTTGTTTTACATCCATAGCATTTGTCCGCCTATATGGTAGGCCACACAGTACACGCATACTAGATATGTATGACACTATAAAGGAAATTGCTGCCAGTCGCGCCATCCTTCCGTTGTACGAGAAATTTCGAAGATTATAAGTACAATTTCGGAATAATGCATATTCATACAATGTCATTGAAATATGTGAATACAGTATATTAAACGGCTTTTAAGAATGAAATTTTGAAATATTTCTTTATATAAAGAAATATGTTTGCAAAAAGCGATATATATATATAATAAATGATAGTAAAGTTTACGTCTCCTCTGTAAGTGTCGTTGAAGGGAATCTTTTTTTTTAACAAGAAAAGTTGTTAATAATTAGTGATTAAAGAATATCCAAAGTATATCTGTAAAACTTTTGAAAGAAACCTGTACAGATTGAATATCTGTGTTTAAAATTTCATAAGGAGGGTACTTTGCCTCCAACTTCTAATATCAACCAAAATAAAAAATAACGGCGTGCACCAAACAGTGACGTATCTGGAATAGGTGAACTAGTAAAATTTGAGAAAAAATTCATTGGTAAATAATAGACAATAATTCATATCATTACAATATATATATCACAACTTATAATAATTTGCGAATCAAATGTTTTCCAAACAAAAAACTTTTGAAGCGTAGATTATCTGCTTCTAATAACCAACCGTACTTTTATATTTATTGATTATACGGCAATAATACCGTCGCTAATGCAGTTTAGTACATATCGTAATTCTTAAATTATTGTCTCTTTTATCCGAAATTAAATTTTATAGCATTTTCTATAACATCTTGCTTGAGAATTTCTCCGTTGCAAGCTAGCTCGTCGTAGTCAATTTTTCTACACTATAAAATTCGCAAGTCATTACGTAAATATAGTATCTCCTTTATCAACCCTGAAAGCCTTATAAATTTTAATAAAATATGATAATGCCGGAGTACAGTATCTCCCATTAAGGAAACGACGGACCGGCTTTAAAAACGTTCCACACGCAAAGTTATACAAACGTAATTTTCTAATGCACTATCGACTAACGTAGCGCTCGTAACTAGTGACAGGCCAGATAATTGCCAATCCACTATGTACTAAATCGATTAGCCCGTCTGAAACCGGTATCGATCCACGTCACTCAATTATGGTCCTGCTGCTGTTGCACTCGTTATACAGGAATATGTGGCGGTACCCTTACCCCCTTTACTTACACACGCCATCGCGTCGCACAACTGCCTATTACATGGGATCGTCGTGGACATTGCGACAGCCGACGCTTGACAACCTAATAATGCGGATGATATTATTGTAAATACGTCATGTTCTGGTGGTAGTAAACGAATTGAAATGTTGTTACAATGAAATGACGACTTTAATTCCGATAACGAATATCGAAGGTACTTTGGAAATCGAGCGAATTGTAGAATATAGAGACAATTCCTAGGTCAATATGTCCTCTTTGTGATTTCTATTAATTTTCATTATCGAATAAATTGTGCAACTGCAAATTTATTCTAACCTACACTGAGAGTTAAGTATAAGTAAATTCTCGATACGTTAAACACAATAATAGCAAAATATTCGTAAAAAAAATCCCCTTAGGCATACGTCAATAATATGTCACGTGTATGATACGGTTTCGAACTACAACTGCGAACAACCGTAGTGTCGGTTTTGACGGAAGTTAATTCCGGAATTATGAAGCTGCATGTTCCTTGATTTGATTATCGATCTATGTCTTTAATATAAAGAGCATTGTCTGTATTTATAACCCAAGCTCTCTTTAGCGATGTATGGTGTCTGCGTCCTGCGCGATTGCTACGGTCTGTCTTCTTTGAAGGCATTTTGCTCTGCGTCGAATCACGTTAGCGTTATGGTCAGATTTTTTAGGGTGCGTCTTCCTAAGCTACGAATCTATTTCAAAAACAAAAGAAAGATATTCGATGTGCGGTTGGTGCGAACGCTAGAACTTGCATCAGAGGAAAAATAACACAAATATGACGCTTTTGAGTAGAAAAAAAAGAAGAAGGATTTTGTCAAAGTAAGAATATTATTAAAGGAAATTAAGCATGATGTATTTCCTGCATGTAATAGACTTCTAGACGAAAGGATAATTTAACTAGATGAAATGCAAATAGCAGAAACTGGTGCAAATCTACAATTACAGGGTTTTGTAAATTATATTTTAAAGCGTCACCTATAAAGCAAATTGGATGCGGTTGACAAACAATAAGCTTAACAGCTTAGCATCGATTAGTAAATGGGACTGCGATGGTGCATCTGGACAAAGTGAATATAAGCAATGGTTGCATATCAATACAAAAGTAACAGATACAAACTTATTCATGATTTTTTAGTACTATTACAACTAAGATCAATCCATACATTCTGGAAGAATCCCCGAGTAACTTGTACAGGATTTTACCAATTCATGAAATTCTAATACGTCAAAGTGAGTCCAAACAATACGGAAGTTGCAGCTATTAAAGATCAAATTCGCCAATTTAATTTAAGAAAAGTTATAGTTTCTGGAAGGAAATTTTGGAGTGATTCATGAACCGCATTTTACAATGCGCAATGCCAAAATACCTCAAGCATCATTCCGTCACTTGAGATACTGAATGCTGATAAACCTAGGGAGTAACTAGATCTGATTCTGCCACATTCTACTAATGTCGTCAAGAATTTATTTGAATGACTCATTTCAAAGACGTTGGATTCACATGTTTGGTCTCATAGTATAAGATTAGCCGATTTGTCTGTACGTTACTTTTTCAAGAACGTCTTACTTATTGTTTTGAAAAACAAGGACACTCTGAAAACGTGAAATTAGACTTCACCTTGCTTGTGTTGTTTTGTTTGTTAATCGTTGGGATGAAATTATTTTTTTATTTAAAGCTGAGATCTTTACAAAAAGCATAACTACACTCTTCATAGCTACCTTCAGTTTCTACTACACTTTCGTAACAGATTCAAGAAGTTGCATATATTCTGAAAAGCTAATTTTTTGTGTACAAAATCTACTACTACTTGAAGCTACGGATTTGAACAATATTTATTTTATTTGTATCAAAATAAATCTGTTACGAACATAATACGAGGGAAAATCAGTAAGTAGGTCTCAAAATCTACACAAACAAGTCTCCATCTACATTGATACACTTATCCCGTCGATTTACGAGGGCGACCTGGAATGTTTCCGGAGTCAACAAGAGATCGCGCATGAAGGTCGATGCATTTTTGTAGTCGCTGTGGCAGTTTCACAATGCCCGTGTGATACCAACTTGCCGCCATGCCCTTCAGAAAGCGTTGAACCTCATCTTTCACCTCATCATCGGAGCAGAACCGCTGTCCAGACAAATATTCTTTCAACTTAGGGAACAGATGGAAATCGCTGGGTGCCAAGTCCGGTCTGTAGGGTGGGTGTGTGATGACGTTCCAACCAAAATTTTGCAGGACAGTTTGACGGGCGACGTGTGGACGGGCGTTGTCGTGAAGAATGCTTACACCCTTGCTCAACATCCCTCTTCTCCGGTTCTGAATTGACCTTCTGAGTTTCTTCAGTGTTTCACAGTACCTGTTAGCGTTGATTGTTGTCCCAGCGGGCAGCAAGTCGAAAAACAGTACCCCCTTCCTGTCCCAAAACAGAGTTGCCATGACTTTACCGGCAGATTGTGTTTGCTTCAATTTTCGTGGCTTGGGCGAAGAGGGATGCCGCTACTCGCGTGACTGTTATTTTGTCTCAGGTGTAAAGTGGAATGCCCAGGTTTCGTCACCCGTGACAATCGAGTCTAAGAAGTTGTCCTTTTCGTCTCCATAGCGGCGAAGATATTCGCGGGAAGAATCAACCCGTTGCCGTTTGTGGTCTTCTGTCACCATATGCGACACTCATCTTGCACACACCTTCCGGTATTGCAACTTTTCCGTTAAAATCCTGTGGATGGTGCTTCTGGAAACCTCAGGAACCAAAATGCAGAGAGCATCCAGAGTGATCCTCCGATCTTTACGCATGAGTTCCTCAACTTTCGCGATTGTTTCGTCGGCAATTGACGGTCTCCCGTTCTTTTCTTCGTCATGAATTTCAGTACGATCGGCTGTAAACTCTCTACACCACTTGTGAACGTTTTTGACATTCATGCCCGACTGTCCATACACTTCCGTCAATAGGCGGTAAATTTCAACCCTTTGCGTTCAAAAATCGAATAACTGCGCGCAGTTCGCACTTGGCGGTAACGTTTATCGGGAGCTCCATTTCGAATGACCCTTTTTTTGGAATTGCCCTCGTATTCCACTATTTTCGACCATCAGCTTTTGGGTGAGCGAGTTAAAACGTGGCCGCACAAGCACAAGTGACGGACCACGCAGTGCACGCCTAAAAACAGCTACTAATAATGAATTGGTCGACAAAATTCTAGATGTCGTGTGAAGGACAAGCCCATTCGAATCCTTCCGTGTTCCTCGGTCAGTTGTCTAGGTACTCACCGTGAACAAACTTTTCAACAGTGGTATCTGTAGAAAATGATCCATTTCGTGAAGTTCAATATATTAAAAAAAAATATTAATGTTGTAAGGCATTTATTATCCATTAAGAAGGTTCGAGTCCCAGTAAGTTCAAAAAATGCCTTGGTGTCTCAATTAAAAACTTAGAATAACGAGAATAATTATTTCTTAAAAGAAAAAATTTAATTCATACTTATTTTCTCATAATTCTTAGAATGTCATAAAGCTAGGAAGCTTGGATGTAAACCTATGTGTATAGTAACCTCAAAATAAATTGAAAATGTAGTTAAACGACAGTTTAAATCATTAAACATGCATTATAAAATCGTCTGCCGTTAGGTTGTTATAACAGTGAAGTTTTGCTTCACTTAATGATGAATAGTCATCATCACAAATGCCATAAAAATATCGATAATCCTTAACCGCAACAACTGTTGTTAAGATTATTATAAATTAAGGTTAACGCCGTTTTGTTTTGATGCGAATTAGTCATCTACTCTTCCATGTAGTTGAGTAAATTTAAGTGCATAATAAAATGTTACGATGTTATTAAGGTGTAGCGTAGACATTTTACTTGTAGAACGATGTGAAGTATTACCAACGTAATTTTTTTAATTATACTTTAAAATTATTATACTTTTTCTTCCTATAAACGTTTTCATTTGAAATAGCCCCTGAATAAAAAATTTAAAAAGCTGTTCATTATATCTGTCGCGAGTAGACTATAATACCTGAATGGCTACGGTTACAAAATCAATTTTTAATTTGTGCAGACAGGCTTTGAGCTGTAATTTGCTCTAAGTAATTATTAATCATACCTCACGTAAGTAATCCGTATATTGCTCTTACGTTTTGATTAATGTTAGTAGTTCTAAGGGAAAGTTATGTATAGCTCGTATTAATTCATATTCAATGCTGGTGCTCGGTGATAAACATTAACAACTTCAATTTGCCTTGCCAGAAAATCAAACGGTAATTAGACGCATTGCTATACGTTCACGTGCCTACAGACACATAACATGCGTACATATATTATATACGACTCGACTGTAACGTAACGATCGATATTAATTGCAATGAACAGCGCATAATATCTATAGGTCGATGGTGTTGCTACATGCACAGCATACGTTTATGTCGATCCTTTGTTTTTACGCCTTTTTATTGCTAACTTCAACGTGACTTAGGTATGATATTAAGTCTTAATTTACGTGTATCTACCAGATAATTGCTTATAAATCATTTAACTTCCTACGGAATATTTACCATGATAACAATGGCGAATATCTACATTTCAGATTGATACACACCTTGTGTTAAAATGTTAATGGTCTTAAAAGGAGCCTTGAGTAGATGGTGTTATCGAACTTTTATCATAAGATGATGTGATTACGTGCATAGAAATACTTTATTATTTGTACTTAATGACCGTCACACTTTTAGTTGGGAAATACGTGTTAACTCGTTTAGAATTAAATAAATTCTTAAAAATTACAAGGAAAAAAGAGTTAGGTTTAGTATTCCTAATTAATGTGAAGTCTATTCCTTACCAGAGCAACAATAGAGTAACACTTAATGTTGGACGGTATAGGTAACTTTTTATTATCGATAATTAGGTCAACTTTTGATCATTAAAACAACCATTGAAGGTATCGATAGTGCTAACACTAACCAATAGCATACTCTCCACAATCCAGAATGTATATTTATTAATCAATTAAAAATGTATACTGTAGAATATCAAATACAATTAAATTAATCTGCTAAAGAAACTGCAGTGTAAAGTTCCATGTCCTAGAAAGGCGAGGGGTGTAGTAGCAATTACACCCTCTCGCCGTAAAGGGTGAATTATTTTCTCAACGGCGAATGGTGCCTGAGAGCATGGCGTACCCGCCAAAAAAGGTATGACGGAGGTTAGTTTCGAATACGTGACACGTAAGTTGCCAAATTCAAGTGCCTGCTTACCACTGGACCACTGAGTCGCTGAAAAACAAATACTTCAAACGTAGCGTAGTTATTTCAAATATAAACAATCACATTAACAGATACTATCCAACAGTTACCATTAGTCGAAACTATTATGTACATAGAAGTCAAAGAAGTACCAAATGTAAGAAACGATTATACTTTCCGAAGAGTTTGGGAAAGAGGTGTTGTCCCTGAAGTAAAGAAGGAGGTACACAGCGCCTTATCTTTTAAATCAGTGCAACTTACACAATCAAAGTAGCTTGAAGTAGACAGACTTGTAGTAGAAAAGATTTTTCAAGATTTGCAGCTAATTCGTTTTAAAAAGCTTCTAGTCGAACCAGAGCCTAGATATTCCATACCGAGTCGTAAGTCATAAGTAGAAAATATTTACCTGAACCCTATGGCACTTCAAGTTGTAAAACTATAACAGCACTAATAAGGTTCACATGTTAAATATATATTACGATGGTGAGGTTTACATCTCCACTGGAGACGTTGTTTAAGAGACTCCTTAATTAAATTTAAATTACAGCAATAAGTAAATATCTGTAATATCCAATACACAGAAAGAAAACTGTATAGAATAAATATTTTAAAGATTAAAGAAGTGGGAGCCCTAACCGTACTTTGCCTCCACCAACAATAAAATAAAATAAGAGTATGAACCAAACACTATCAAGAATTGACGATTGCAAGGACTCTGTGGATGTACAATTCACAGGTATAGCAGTAAACTCCACTCACATAAATTTATTAATTATGCGGTAACACGGTTGATAATGAGAGCCCACGTGCTCTCGAAACGCTGCGTTCCGCATCATTTATAAATTTGTGTGAGTGGAGTTTACCCCTATACCTGTGAACTATCAAGAAGAAAAAAATAAAATGAGTCATAAAAAATTTAGAAGAAAATCATTGCTTATTAAATCGAAATAATACATATCATTACAATATGTTGACAATTGCTATTTTTGTTTTATTAGGTGTGCAGTATATTGCATATTATGGAGACAGTATCAGTTCGAAATACTTCATCACACGACTAACACCATTCACACAAAGAAAACGGGATAGTCACACTATAACTGAATATGAAGAACTTCATCCATCTTTAAATCAAAACTCATTCGATACCATCACAGTTCTCCCTTCAAATTCATTATAATATCATGCCGATATTTCTAGAGGAGCTAACGGTATGTTATGATTTGTATATTCTAGAACATTAACTTCTAGATATTTGTAATAGAGGCGAATTTAAACTTTCGGTAACAAAAGGATGCATCCGACAAATTTTGGCAGCGAAGTGTTAATTTCCTTAACATTAAAAACGTATTGAGATAAGGCTAAATTTAAATTTTCTCTCACTTAAGAAATTATTGAAAGGGAAGAAGGGGTCGACACAGGCGGTGCATAGCAGCCATGTAATAGTCGACACGTGCTACTCCAAAAAGAACTGCAGAGTAACCATGGTACAACCAAATACAGAGTATGTAAAATTATATTAACGTAAAAATTCTGAATAAAGTTGTGAAACAGCAAGGTACGGTTTTAATGCAGAGAAAATGAATAGAACTACAACAGTTTCCATGGCGATAGATTCCACAGCATACCTACAACGAAGATGATAAGCGAAGAAATAATAATTATTATAAAAGTTTTATTTTCTGTAATGGAAACATTGAAGAAATCTCGGAGTCAGTCGACAACGAGAAAACCTATAAGACTTTTATTTCCTCCCGAGTTTCCGAACGATAATATTTCAATTAATCGGTCATCATCTTGCCGAAATCGAAATATTACCGGAGAGACTAACATTTCCGATTGTCAAAAGCTTTTCCTCCGTTCGGGCGTCGATTTTCTATTACGTTTTTCTTATCGAATCGTTTCATTTTCTCTCGTTTCAGGAGGCAAGTTCTCGGTAGTCGCCGAACGGTTATCGTCGTTTCTCTTCGTCGCTCCAGCAAGCCGAATAATTTATCGCGTAATTATGTTTGCCTTTTTTTTTATATGGAATTTATCGTTACGTTCGCGGAACGTTACATTAAAAACACGAAAAGAGGAAAAAAATTATAATGCGCCTGGCCACTAGCCAGCAGACGGCTAAATAAACGAAATATTTTCGAAAATAACAATTAATATCGTTGTATAAGAGAGGTTTTTTTTTTTTTTTCGAAAAAAAGTTATTGCCGCGGCGAAATATACGAAGCGTTGTGTTGTTTAAACATTTCAGCATTGAAATAAATGCGAATTGCCGCTATGAATATATTTTTTTCAGACCTCTCGCTGAAATATACGCGATACAATAACAGCTTCGCAAGACCAGCTTTTTTGTTAAAATATTTACGACTAGAAAAATATATTTATCGATGAAATATTCTGGAAAATCACAATAAGTAGGTTACGCATGAGTGCTAATCTTGAAAGATGCGTAACATCGCCTAAAACTGAATAATTTCTTACATAACTTCCCGCTATAAGAATGGCGAGTATCTCATCATACGAGGGTTGCTATTTATATATTCGGAATAATAAATAAAAATAAATATTTGTCATTAAAAATGGTATTATTGTTTTTCAAAATGATCTTCGCAATGATCCATACACTTTTGTATACGTTTGAACCTATTTCCATAGCACTTTTTCTATTCCGATTGAGGTATCTCCAAAACATGCCTTTTGAATCAGCAGCTTGTACTGACGTCGAATATCGTTGACTACGTCGTTTATTCTTCACGGACGTGAATCATTGGCTGCTAAATTAGGATTGTATAGCTGATGACGTATCAATTCGATGTTTTGACTGGCTAAACATTCAATTGTTTAGGTCGATGAGTGAGAGTTCCCGTTGTCATGGTGAAGAATGATTCTACGTCACTGGTTGTTTTCTCTTATTTCTTCAAAGACTCCTGGCAAACAAATGGTTATGGTACCATCCAAAATTGACCGTTCTGCTATTCTGTAGTAGCACTGTAGCCACCCTAGCGACCATTTGCTTCGAGTTGCTTCTGGTGTGAACAATTTTTGTTGGGTTTAGCTCATTTTGGAAGGCCCAGACAGTCGATTGCTTATACTTTCTAACTCATATCCATAGATCCAAGATTCGTCGCCTGTCTAAATGACGGCTTATGACGTATTTTTTAAACATTTCTTTGCACCAATCGACACGAGCCTTTGTCAAATTATACGGAATCCAACGCACACTATTTTTTCCCAGCTAAATGTTTGTACAAAATCTTGTGTATGCTAGACATGCTAATATCCAGGGATGCCTCAATCTCACGGTACGTCACATGACGATCTTGCTTTATCACTTGGCGCACAGCATCGATGTGTTCTGGCACAAGAATCGCATTTGAACGACCTTTAAATTCGTTCCTGAGTGAACAACGGCCACGATTGAAATCACTAAACCAGTGATATACAGTGGTTTTGGTTGGTGCTTCTTGGCCAAAAGCTGAAATGAGGTAATCGATGCATTATTGTTGAGATAATCCATGTCATCGCACGAAAATTCTCAGGAGTTAATTTGATTTTTAATTGAGATGAAATTTCCAAGTTACTAAATAACACAAATAGTATCCGTATGACAAGACGTTCTCAGTACATATACAGTCAAGTAATGTCAAATTTTACGATGTACATGTGCGATGGTGCAACACCATTGTTGCCATTTTCTGATACATAAATAGCAACCCCCGTAGTTGTACGTGGTTTGAAATTAATGAAGCATCTTCCTATACGAGCTTTGGAATATTACAAGTCATCACAATTACAATTTAAATTGTTACTTTGATATTCCTCCTTAGGGCAAGAGGTATTCAAGATACCCTTTCATCTTTTATTATACGAGGGTGAGTCAAAAACTAGTACCTCCTACTTTTTTCTCCTTTTAATTGTCAAGAAATTCAAATGCAGTTGCATTGGTTGAATGCTACCATATTAATGATTAATTTGTCACTTTTCAATATAATCTCCGTCCATTTCCACAGTTTTGGTCCATCTTTTAACAGAGGTCTGTATCACAGTGTACTAAAGAAGCACGGTCCTGCTTCTTAAGTCATTGACGTTTCCACGACCTCATCATCTTCAAAGTGAATCCCACGATGAGCTTCTTTTAGCAGTCCGAAGAGGTGAAATCTGATGGTGTGAGGTCACCGCTGTATGGAGAATGAAGCAAGACTTCCCATCCAATTTTCATAATCTCGTCGATGGTGTGACAATTAGTGTGTCAATCATCGTCAATTTCTCGAGTTTATTAACGAGATTGAAGAAAATTAATTGCTATATTATAATGCACTATTTGTCAGCTCCGAGCAGTAATCGATTTTTTTTTCAAATTAAAGTTATCTTTCAAAGTGTTTAAAAATGTACAGGATGTCCTACAAATTGTTTTTTGTTAATTTAATTTTAATCTGCATTAGAAAGACTGTTATTATAACAGTCCAAGTTAACCTACATCCCTTGATAATAAACAAAAGACTAATGGTACGAACTTAATTGGAATCAACTAATATATGTTTCACCTCTTGTTCCTCTTTTTAAACTTACTCTAGAAACGTTTCTATGTACGTTTGAAAAGTAATTGAAATAAACTTCGCTGAGTTATTAGTCCATCCGCATTCATTCAAGCGTACGAGTATTAATAAACCCGTGGAGTTCTATTCGAATACCGTAATACAGACGAAAAGTCTTCATTCCGCGAACCAGAGAAGAGAAAAGATAAAAACCCGCTTACCATTTTAAGAACTGTATTCTAAGCGGCTTACTTTTATCCCTACATTCACAAGTCAACACCTCATAGAATTAAGTGTATATTTGTGTCTCGACTTCCGTTTGACGCGATGATGCCTTGCTCTCTTTCTTTCTTACGCGTACCATTCATTTCGTTAACCCCCCGATGCGAACGCGGGAGTTGGAATGAAACGGTTTCGTTACTCTTGTTGTGTAATTCGATGCCATTTCGCTCCTTGTATTATGTACGATGAGGGTGGGTCGCCATCTAGGGTATTAGCGGAACCTTTTTCGGTAATTTTATGCTTTTTAGATTATTACTAATATTTCGTGAGCCGATTATTTCCCAGAAGTAAAGCTGAAATACGGATGCTAATGCGTAGGAACCAAAAAAATGTTTTACATGTATGAGATATAGAGCAGTAAATACAAACCTACAGAGATTCGAATTAATTCTGGATGATGGATGACCACACTGTAGGCAACTTAAATAACATCCAATGATTTCTGGTTGTCTATAATAATGTTGGAAGTGTATTATTGGTAGCTAAGTGAGTTTGATATTTTTTTTGTAACAACTTGGTCGTTATTTTTATTAAAGCCAAACGTGTATTATCTTGATATTGCAATTAAAATTATCTTACCCTTAATACACGCATTCGGAAGTTGATTGTAGATGTAGCAGGGATTAGAAAGAGATCTTGATTGAATTTCATTTTCTTACTGTTCAACGCAAACACGTTAAGACGCACAGCCACGACTTCGGAATTCAGTTAATTGTTTAGGTATTAAAAGTAATTCTTTGCTACTTTCCAAGTGATATGATTAAGGTGAAAACTGGATAAAGTCCTTCTCAAAATAAGAAAGAGTATAATAAAGTAATGAGCAAGTTTAATTAATCCACGTTTATTTTCTTATTAAAATACAAGCTTTGGGAATTCATTTCTTAAAAATTACGTCTTCTAAATGTGTTGAACTTGCTCGGTATATATTCTCCGTGATAGAAAAATCTGTTCCATCTAAGACATGCTCGTGTTGTACTTTGAAATGAAAACATAAGGAAGTTTGAGATTGCTTTGCATGCAAATAAAAGTAATCAAAGTTAATATCAGATGGCTCTTCCACGTGTTGCAAATTAAGTTGTCATATACTTTAAAGAAAGACTTGTGGACTATAAATCTTGAAATTTTAAATATGACTAATCTTATTAAGACTTTGTTTTATAATTTATTTCTATTGGATTCCACCAGGAGTTTTAGCTAGGAGGTTATAGAAAATAGAAAAGTGTACCGTATATAAGTTACAATTGGAAATTTTAAAAGCAGTAATTCTGGGTTACCTTGTTTCGATTTGATAGATTTTCTGAATATCTGGACAGGTATTTAGTAACTAGGAGAACTATCATATTTTTATTGCAAATTTCTATTACTAGTGTGAATTTGTAAGGTAATATTAGAGCTCGTTTGATTGATAAATGCGATTATACTCCTATTACTTATATACAAATCTCACCAAAAAATAGCATAATTTCTTTATACCTTAATAAATCTTTACTCTAAAATTTTGGTATGCTGCAAAGGATCACTCGGTTGCATATTAACTTGCCTAAACGTCTTAACCGCTCTTAGTCTTAATGAGGCCTCCCACTCCATCTTTCAACCAGAAATAATTGCCATCGAGACACGTGCGAGGAACTCTATGTACTACGCACATGATTTGGAAGCTGTGTTTGACTCCCAAGTGGTGTTGGGCTGCAACAACTGGCGGAGCGTTGCAGCGTTACGCTGAGATGGGTACCAAGCCACTCCGGGATCAAAGGGAACGAACTAGCTGATTTGCTAGCAAGAGATGCCAGTGGACGACCATTCTCAGGTCTTAAACCGATGTGTGGAAGTACCTATGGCAGTATTAAGACCTGTGTTAAGCCCGACCTCGCCGCCAATGACTGGTCCTATTGGAACGTGTAGACGATTTGAGACACTGCAAATCTCTCGGGATTTGTCCAGGTGAGGAAAAACTGCGGAAGGCAGTCCTTATGACCAGGACTAAACTGAGAGCATTCACAGCAATCTTAACTTGGGGTCTGCACACTGAAGATACACATGCATCTCATGGGTCTAGTAGACTCTTCTTCATGTAGAAAGTGTGGAAGAACACCTTCTTGTCGAGTGCCCTGCAGTCTCCAGGAAAAAACAGGTTCACCTTGGGGATGCTCAGCCTGACGAACCCAAGTTAGGAGAATTACCGCTCGAGCAGATTATGAAATTTGTTGTTCAGGTACAACTCGATCGAGTCATCTAAAATCACATGGGTGTACAATAGGCGAGCTACTGGCCGAGTTGCTGCTCTTCAGGGTTAAAAGCCCCTCCCATGATTATACAAAAGAAAAAGTCTTAATAGTATTTTGCCTCTAACGTCAAGAAATCAAACATTGAATAAACAAAGTGCAAAATTAAATGGAAGGCAAGACATATAATTGAACAACTGTCGAAACTAAAGCCGATAATATTCATTATATTTCGTTTGAGTAGTTTTTTGTAATACTGATTCAATGGTAATGCAATTTTTTAAAAGAGCTTTTAAGATACTTCCGGGATACTCTAGACAAAATGGATGCTTTTTTATATAAACTCTACATATCCTGCCGCATCCTTCGTAGGTGTCCGTTAAACCCAAAAAGTCTTCGTTATTAAATCCAAATAGCAAAAAAATTTAACCATTTTGTTAATGACAATATAATCTAATTTTCGTTTCTTTATTTGTTCCACCATCTTCCATTCATTTTATCAATTAAATTTTGGATTTTTCCCAAAAATGCTTAATTTTAAAAGTAAAATTTACTTAAACAAACTGCCCTTAAAATTATCTCGGGAATTTCTATCAATAATGAAAATTAAGTACTTCTTTTTAAAGTAATACGTTAATGCATGTTCAGAAGATGTTTTAAAATGAAAGAGTATACTCCGAAGATATAATCTGAGACATTTTAGATTGTAGCTATAATCAAACTTTATCGTGACACACCCTCCTGTATTATAAAAAATATTTGGAAATTGTATTTAATTCATACTACAATTTTCGTATTAAGATAACTCCTTGGCATTTCTTGCTTTTTATTCTGAGTACTGTAACTAATGTTTTTCTTTAAAACACACCTAAAATAATGCATAGAAAATAACATCACTAATAAAACCATGAGAAAGCTGTATTTACAGCGTTTTCTTATCTTAATGTTTTTCTTTGTAGATTTAGATAGCAATTGCTTTCTACTTATTGCAAAGTAGACGATGTTACTTTATTTGTGACTTTGTTCAGATTTAAAATGCAATAATTTTTTTGAAATTAATCACATAACTAGCTATCCAGTGGGGGGGCTTCCACATACTTTTCAATAATTAAAATATATGGTTATATTATATTGTTATGAATTACTCTCACTGTTTTTAAATTAAAAAAAATCTTTTCTTTATTGAAAGAAAATAATGCGCATCCCTGGTGGGGATCGAACCCACGACCTTTGGATTAGAAGTCCAACGCGCTATCCTCTGCGCCACAGGGACCTTGCTGATACGATTTAATCCGTCAATACTTCCTTTTCTTTATCCTTTAGAAATACATTTTCTTTTTATTGACATAATAAATTAAATAAATAAACTTCTATATCTGATCCATTCCTTAGATACTTGTATTATAATAAATAGATTAAAAATACAGATTCTCATTAATCTAATGTTCATATTCACTTCAAACTACATCTTTTATCCGTCTTCAAGTATTAATGAAACAGAAAACAAGGCTAAAACACAAACAAAATCACACAAATCAAAACAAACTTCCCGGTTTCCGCGCAGATATGAGCTCGCTCTGATATTTATGTTTCTGGTAGCCAAGAACAACGTAGCTCCTTGATTAATTTTGACAAATAGCCCGCTGACGGGCTCCAAATAGGAAGCGGGAGACACAACAATCGTCGGAAAGGGAAAAAAACTATTAAAAGCAAAGTTCTGTTGTTCGAAGTTGTATATTAGTCGAAACATTCCAGTTCCATCTGTCGGCCGATGTCGACTGGAAAAAAAAAGAAAGAGAAATGCCGTCTTTGAATGGCAAACCGCGCGACCCATCCGAATCTGGGATTGACAACGTCTGGTTGTTGTCCGTTCGGTTTCTGTCAGCGTGTTCGTTGGATCGAATCAATTTCCTAATGCATTTATTGGTACACATCACAAGTTCAATCGACTTGAAGTATGTTTCTACAAATATTTTATAAATATTACGGAATGTGCTGTTTGAAATAACTTGGTTCCTTTTAAATATTTTAGCTTTGTACCTTTTTATTGAAATAGATGTTTGTCGAGTTAAAATAACATTTCACTGGCCAACACATATTTTGGTGCAACGGATTTCTTAAGTGTAATTAAGCAATTTTGGGGTGCCTGACCCAAAAATGCCGTCAGATTTAGTTTTTGAAATTCACTATTTCTACCTTATTTAGGAAAAATTTGCCAAAATTAGATATAGTATCCTGTTGTGTACGTGACTTTTTAAGCATTACTATTTGATAACTGTTAACTGAACACACAAAAAAAATGTATACGACGTATTTATATATGTTTCATCTCCGGTAACAATCCGCTCCAAAATCTGTGCAGGTTTGTCTCCACACAGCTCCAAAAATTGTTTGGACGCACAGATGCGCCGCTGTTTGTGCAGCGGCGTGAGCATTCTCGGTACCCATCTTGCACTGACTTTTGTCATACCCAGGTGGTCATGTTAGGATACGCAAAATGGTGGTATCTGATACTCCAACTAATGCAGATAATTGTTTTTTCTTCAAACGGGCATCTTGCAGTAGAAATTTTTGCAGTTTTTCGACGATGTCTGATGTGGTGGCCTCAACTGGTCGTCCTGAGCGGGGGTCGTCTTCAATCGACACCCGACCATGTTTAAAAAGACCAAGCCACTTATAAATCATTGATTTACTGGGGCACTGTTACCCATAAACGGTTTCTATTTCATTCAATATGGTTTGAGCGTCCTTTCCTTGCTTTGTAAGGAACTTTATCACAGCACGGTGTTCAATTTCCTCCATAGTTTCAGTTTTCTTCCGGATTGACTTGTTTAGCAGGCAACTATTCGTAAACGACTGACGCTATAGGGCTGCAACTTAACTTTTATACTAATGATGAGTCGCCAATCAGAATGACACCTAGCGAGCGCCCCTATCCCCACTCCCTTCCCTCCATTCCACGAACTTCTGGGCCTCCCTTCGTATCTAATCAGTACTCTTAGTTTATACGTTCAGTTCGTTATTGTATCTACGTAATTTTCTTTATCTCTTTTTTTTTCCTTCATATGTCATGTATTTAATGTGTGATAGCTAACTGGATTAATTGTCCTGTAGTTAGATCCGTCTGTTCAGCAATAAAAATATAAAAGTATAACAGAGATAGCAATGATTTCCACAAAATTTGCTTCGATACTGTGATTGTGTGTCGATAAAAAAATTGGGTGTATATGCAAACAAATATCTAATTTTAATGCCGCCGTAATTTATCAAAGTATTGTTATTACCTTTCTCCATCGATCTACGTCATAAATTTATATTTCACGTCAATCTTTACTGTTTATACAAATAATACCTCCGTCCCGTTTAATACCATAGTCAAACTTCTTTTTTAAAATCTTTCTGGAACTATGGAAAACTTAATTACAAGATGAAATACCCAAGATGGCGGTGCCCCGTTAGCGCACAAGATCAATCCTCCAATTACCGTTCATCTTCGAAAATAATAAAGCTCGTCAAAAAGTTTCGAACGCTAACTACACTAATGGCCGTAGTAGTAGATGGGTTTTTGCACATTAATTTTCGCTGATCCGCCCCGGAGCACCAATACGAATTTAATTAAATGTCACGGGCTCTTGTTGGAATAGTTTCGAAGGAAGTGGAAGCGAAGGGGAAAAAAAATTACGACGATTTTCGCGACGAAGTTACTATATAGATGTAAAGGAGTTCATACTTTTTAATAAATTGTTAATGACGTCGAAGTTGAAGTTAATCGACAAGCTGTAAAAAGTACGATTTTTACGTCCGCGTTCCTTTTTTCTTTCGATTTCGTAGAGGTTTACGACCGTTTCAATTCATAAAGATGTAATTTTCTGCGCTTAACGCTGTGGATGGAAGTGAAATAGTTGAATAGCTTTTATTTTGTGAAGAACTTGTTACGTCAATCGCAGGCACAGATATATTTTCTGCGTTCAATACGTATTTCCAAGAAAAATGAGAAGATGGAGATATATTTGTTCTATATAGTATACCTACTCGCATCTAAAGTTTTATTAATTTAGCACTTTTCGCCATTATTCGATTCACTGTTTCTTATTAACGGGGCACTTACAATGACGACAACAGTTCATTAGGTAAAGTATTCAAAACTCTGCCAATTTATTGGTATTGACGTTGGTCATTATATAAGAATATCCATACAGGTTTGACAATCGATGCCACCAAAAAAGGATCTCGAAAATCATACCAATCATAGTCATAATCAGTCTGTAGGAGCAGAATTATGTTCTAACTCATTTTTCTTTTAATAATCAAATCTATAAACAATTTTTGATACCATGATGGGTTCTCCAATCTCGGCAAAAGTTACAAACTTAGTAATGGAAAACTTAGAAAATAAAACCTTAAACAATCTAAATATTCATATATTCATGTACCTTCTTTTAAACGATATGTTGATGACTGCCTCTTTGCTGTTCTAAAGAATTCTGAGCAAAACATTTTTGAATAAATTTAATACCTAAGTTCGCTGGTGAGATTGAAAACAGCATAAATTTCTTAAACGTATCAATAGTCTAGTAATTGTTAAATGCTGATTTTTGCAGAAATTTAAAAACATGTGTTAATTGCAAGGAAATAATTTTATCATTATTAATACCAACGGTGGTTTAATATATATCAGAAAACCCTTTTACCCATAAGGGTGCCGGTTGAATAAATATCTACTCTTAACTATTCAACACATTTCTTCCATAATTCTCTGTCACTGGCCAAAATTTTAACTTCTCCCAAGTTTTTCCCTCTCTTGTGGATGCTGTGTCCAATGGTGTGGTCCCATACTTTTCACTCTTTTTTTCATTCTGGACTCTCGCTTCATATATTAATTTTACTAGTTAGTGTTGTCCATTCAATGTAAATGTCCGCGCCAATTTAGTTGTCACTGTTCAATGAAGTCTGTTCTAGATGATATCTCTAGTTTCTCTCGTATTTATGAGGTTCTCATTCTATCCTTTCTTGTTACGCCCCTTACTCTTCTCATTCTTGCAGCTTGAATTTTGCTCTTTTGCCTATTATTAGGTAGCCATAATTCGCATCCGTATATCAGAACAGATCTGTAGATTGCTTTGTATACTTTTATCTTAGTCCTTCGTGATATTTCTTTTTTCGTAATCAAGTTCTTTTTCATCGCGTGGTATAGTTTGGTTGCTTTTTTAATTCTTTCATTAATTGTTGACCCATTTCTGTCGGTGCTTTCTATCGGTACGTCTAGATAATGAAACTCGTTTACTTGTATGCTTATTCCTTCAATCTGTATATTTAGTCGTTCCTCACTGCTGGTTATAACTTTTGTTTTGTTTTTATTTATGTTCATACCCTTTCCCTTAAGCGTTTCATTCCATACATCTATACTACCTTCTAGGTTCTTTCCATTATCATTTATTAGCAGAACGTTATCTGCAAATGTTGCTTCAGCTATCTGTATCCTCTGAACATTCCTGTACCCAATTTGGATTTTTTTCGTCTGCATTGACCATTATTTTACTATACCGTCCATGTTACGCTAGAGGCGAAAACCTCATATTGCATCGAAAATTTTAAAATGTGAGAACTGTATTTCTGCTACCCAGTACAACACTCAATATTATGGTCTACAATTATTTTAGAATTTGATATTTCAATACCAATCCGTTATGAAAGTTATAGTCTCTAATATTACAATTACAGTTTGAATAGCTTCTGCCACTGTATAAAATTTGTTGGGCATAACTTGGACGCCAATGCCCATATTGTAAATTCGTATCGTATATGCTTTTATCCATATTTGCTTTAATTTCTACACTATTACATTAAATTAAGGCAAAATTTGGAAACAAGAACATGGATTTGATTTCGGTATTTCTTTTAATATGATAAAATTATATTAATACGATGGTTTTGATTTTAACGACATAATTAAATTTCTGGCTACTTACTGCGTGAATATTGTCGTTGTCAATAATACATTTTATTATGGCTTATTATAATTTTTACTGAAGTGCCCCATATCACACGGACTTTGTTTTATCTCGTTCATCATCTGCTTCGTAATATCAGCTGTTGCTGTTTTGTTTTGTTTTTATTTATGTTGATACCCTTTTTCTTAAGTGTTTCATTCCATATATCTATACTACTTTGTAGGTTCTTTTCATTATCTGCAAATGTTGCCGCAATTATCTGTATCCCTCTGTAGCTTCCTATGTCCAATATGAATTTTTTTCCTTTGCATTCACCATTATTGTACTATATCGTCCATGAATACAGTGGGCAGTTACCCTAGAAGCGAAAACCTCCTTCAGAAGGTGGTTAACACGTCGAGTTACCGTGACTTTCTGCCAAAGTGGTTTCACCTCTTGCGTGGTTTACAGGTCGTCGTGCCATTTTAGTTTCCCTGCTTCTCTTAAAAAAGCCTCCTACGACGGAGGCGAAACGTCAAGATCCCACCTTTCTCTTTTTCTTCTCTTCCTTTTTCCTTCTCTTTCTTTTTACCCATTTTTCTGTCTCTCTTTTCTTATTTTTTTTTTACGTTTTCTTCCGCGTCCCCTCCCCCTCCTCCCTTTTTTATTTTTCTGCTTTGCTTAATCTTATTTTTATTTCTTTTTCCTCTTACTCTTATTTCATTTCTATATATATCTCATCATGACACGGTCCAATTCCGTAAGTAGTTCATTTATTACTATTTGTTTTAACGTTTACGTGGTATAATATTAATATTAATTTAATTGGTAGCAAGTTGCCTTTAATAATATTGTGAGATCTAGGTATTAAAAGCGATTTGAATTCACATTCAATTTCCTGGTGTAGTGGTAGCGCAGCGCGCCGGTAGCGCGGAGGTCGTGTGTTCAAATCCTACCGTGACTGGTATTTTTTTAGGAATTTAAAAACATTGGTTAACTGCAGGGAAATCGCTACTTTAACTTTATTAATACCAACGGTGGTTTAATATTAATATCAATTTAATCGTTAAATGATGTTAGACACCCATCTGTTCCCATTATCTTGTTTGCTAATTGATATAAGAGCTTCTAAATGTGAAAGTTTATCTTGCTGAACTAAAATTTTATGTACTTTAACCTCTACAGTACCCTGAAGAATTTTTTATCAGCAGTAAAAGCTCGCAATTTGAATTAAGAAATGAACCTACACTATTCTAACATTCTAGCTGTTAAACCATGTAACCAACCAGGATTTATTACTTTTTAGATAACGGTTAAAGAAATTGGTACTTTTGATACAAGAGAAAGTATTTGTTGGAAATATTTTCAAATTTAAGCGCACCGCATTGGCATTAAACACATCGTCACTCTATTTTATCGACTACACGCTACGAAGTCAATTTCTCCACTGCAATATCGATATAAACCTCTTTTACATATTAAGTTAGTGTCAGATGCGACAAGTTCCTCGGTCACGCTTAAAAGTTTCGATATTTATCGCGTCGCATCTCGGTAAAAGCAACCGAGAAGGAGCTGACTCGGGCTTTTTCTTGAATCCGCCGTGCCCGAGGTTTAGAACGCATCAATCCCGGGATTAAAGTACCTATCCACCGTCAACGCCACCCTAGACCGATCCGTCCTTCTCTTGTTTGCATCCAATATTCTAATACCGTGATATATGTATTGTTGTAGACGGAATAATACTTTAATACCGTCGATGGGTCCTTCGGCTTGCACAACAAGCATCAACTAGTTTATATTTACTTTGGGCGAATGGAAACCGGGCAAATGTTTGCGCAGCAACGCGAAAGGGCGGTCAGCTCTTCGTTCTATCTTGTTGTTATAATACTTAGGTCCGCAAATATATGCGCGTTGGTATTTTTTCTTTCTTCTGCTAAAGATGCATTGACAGTGGTTTATTGTTTAGAAATTTGAAATTGTGTAATTTTTTAAGTATTTCTCTGGAGCTTTAACTAAATTCGAGCCCTATTTAGTAAATTACTTTACAATCTACAAAAGATACAGTTTTCTAAGATGTCTTGCTGCTGTCTCTTTTCAAAAGTTTTTACAGATTCGAGCCGTATGTTTGCTGGAGTACAAACGACTCACCAAGATGACGGCTTCCACATGGAATAACATGGTTTTGCAAAATATCAAAATACACTTTTTTCCGCATTGTACCAGTTGTAGTTGTTCCTGTAAAACTACCACATCCGTGTTTAACGCACGGCACTAAACTAACCTCACTAGCTCTTTCTCTTGATCGTCGACGAACAAAACTCCCCGTACCAAATAACTGAAATTTAGACTCGTTCATCCATAAGACTGCGTTCCAATCATCCAGTGACCAATTCGCATGCTCTCTTGCCTATTGCCAGTAGGAACCAGCCTCTTGCCAGTGGTAGCAGTAATATTTGTTCGTAGGTGGGTATTAACGCGTCTTGTGATATCCGATGCCATTAGACATCGATCTCGTTCCGAAGTCGTTACTATGAGTTAAATCTTGACCTTCAGCAGTCATCCATGGCCGCTCACATTGTCTTCCATCAAGATTTTGTCTTGTCTTTCTTCTCCAGGCCAATGTGTAATGCACACCTTTCACTGAAATCCCTAACTGTAGAGTAATTTCTCCCTCCGTATATCTTTCGTCGCAATGAGTACAAATATCACTGCGTTGTTCTACAATCTGCCTGCGTTTTGGCATTGTTACGTTCAATACTTTATCAGATGGTTACAATTCTGCACTGATTTTAAAAAACTAATTCCGCACACGAAAGCGATAAAACGCTATGGATTAATATCTTCACATGCACTAAACCATTACCGAAGTAGTACTAAACCGTTTGACCGAAAGTAATTACTGCAAGTATTCTACCCATTCCCGTCAAATAATAACTGTATTCGTGGAAAAGAGCAATAAAACGTATTCGGATGAAATTTGTACGTAAATGTTTGGATTGTACGGATTATATGTAACAGTTTTATATTTACATACAATAATTTATATTAGGATTTAACGATTTCACGATATGCCTATCAGTTGGATTATTTGAAGGAATTTCACTTTGCTTCGAGTGACAGAGGATAATAACACATATAAACTGGTAAAACCTTTTCAGAATAAAATTAGGACCTTATCATTTCTACTTTAGCTAATAGAACAAAGTGATAAAAAATTTCATTTCTTCTTAAATAAAAATATCACTTTAGAGTTTAAAATATGATTTATTTCTAGTACTATGATAAGCCTATTTAATACTCAGTTGAGTCTACTGTATTTTTAATAACAGCCCTCATTCTGTTCAGAATGGAATTTATCAAATTTTGTACATATTTTACTAAATATATCTTCAAATGATTCTTTTGGACCGTTTCTACTTGTTGCTGCTTTATTCTTGATTTGTCTCTGGTAACTGCTTTCGAAACAAAATACCAGCAGTTGTCATTGGGGTAATGTCTCCTTCTTCTGAATAATCTTTTTTACTTGCAATGGTAAATTGAGGGTTAATGGAATAAAACACTTTATTTGAGGACATGCCTAAAAGTTTTCGAAATTTTTGTTTGTTTGGATATAATCCCCTCAATCTATACAATGGAAAAGTTCGTCTTTATCTCGGCCGAAGCAACATCAAGCCCTTATTCAACTATATTTTTCTATGTTAATCGCATCCAGAAAGAGTTTGGTAACACGTCAGACCATTAACGCAGAATTTTATCATAGTGTCTCCTTAGGCCTCTACAGAAGAATATGAGAAGGAGACGTTTAAGGAATTGGCTTAAGAACGATTAGGTTCTCCATGTTGATTTATCGAAGCTACATACCGCTTTCACCAGGTACCTGCTTTTGGCAAAAAAACCACATGAACATTGCTCCTGCATCCCGTGGACTTTCTCAACTTGACTTTCTGGGACTTTTTTCTTTCCAAAGGTGAGGTTACGTTGAAGGGACGAAGATTTGATATGATGAGGAAGCTAAATCGTAGACGATACTGAACACATTAAGCAAATGAAGATTTCCAGACTCTATCTATTTCGTGGTTGAGGCGCTGGTTTTAGAATTTGCATTGTTAAGGAGACTCCTTTGAAGTTAATAGTGAATAATGAAATCGTGGTATGTTTTATTTGTCGTTACGTATTATGAAATACTTTATGCCACTTCGAATTTTGGAAATTTCAGAAGAAGAGAACAAAGATTGATTTTTCTTTGAATTTTCGAGGAAATTTTTTGTTTTTTTTCCCTTATGTATGTTTGAAAATTGCGCATTATCTTCTTGTAGGCACATTTTGAAGAGCTTAATTAAGAAACTCAAATCTATATAAAAGCAAAATCTACAGAAAACTACTTTCGTTAGATAACACACTCACGACAAAATTCTACAGCGATAGTCGTCATTGCGGGTGAGATATATTTGTCTCTCATTCGCTTGTATTGTTTTCAACGATCTGGAGAAAACGGGTCCCTTTCTTACGCCGACTCGACAAAAGCGTACCCATTAAAGCGTTGTATAATAATTCTCCTTCTGAAACCGCACAACTGCTAGTGATAGGTTCGTAAATCTAACTATACCGGATCCTATACATACATTTATTAAATGTTTCCACTTGATAAGTTTCGTATAAGTACGTTCGTATACATAACAACGCATACAGGCGAATATGGTCAGCAGATCTAGTGGTCAGGCAGTTTAATGAAGTACTGCGGAAGTTTACGTAACAAGGTCTAACCGATAACTATATATACTATATATACGCGTTTATTTCCACTGGAATGGTCAAAAGCTTCTCCACACTGTTTTGAGTATGATAGTGAATAAGTTTTGATATCCTACTTTTTCTTGGTGAGCTTCTCTTTTAAAGAAGCTTTTGAGGTTCCTACTAACTCTAAAGCCTTGCTATATTGTTGGTTGCGGATATTTACGGCTAGGAAATCTCATACACGATAAAACCCGTTTGACTAGTCTAATTGTTTGAATGTATATTCATGAAACATAACCGAAAATAAAATTAACTCTATACCTACAGATACCTAAATGCTTATTAACCAGTCTATTAACTGTTGAATGGTTACTGATCACTCATGATGAATGTCTTGTTAATGACTATTCACTACTGTCTTCCGATTATTCGTTATTACCAGATCACTATGAACCTCTTTAACATAGCTTCTAGTGCAATTAGTAACGTACTTATTTTATATAAGTCAGTTAATACCACAGAAATTACTTTAGTTTATCACTCTTTAAGGGAGAATTGTGAAGTAATAAAGGTACAAAACGAAAATGCTAATCATTTAATATAAATAAAATATTTAATTTAAAACGAGTAAGGTAAAAGTTGGGTTTAAATTGGTTTAATACAAATTTTAAAGTAATATATGTATGATTTTTATTCACTTATATTTATTTCACTTTATGATTGCTGTGTTCTTCATAGAGGAAATCCGTGTAATTTACTGTGAGTTAAGTTGGTAATCACTGAGTTATATTATACCATCTACACTACCGCTCAAAAGTGTTTAAGCACTCTCACTGACAGCAAAAATGCATAAGAACTCAGCAAAAATGTTAATAATATTTATTTTTTATGTACAGATACACGTACATGAATAAAAATATATTAAATAAATGTGAAAATTAAAACTTTTAATTTAAATTTTGCTTTCATCTATGTAACCTCCTCTTGATTTAATAATTGCAGCACACAATCGAGGCATTCTCGCAATAAGTTTTGCCAGAATTTCTTGTGTTATTGAGGTCCAACTCGATTGCAATTTGTTCCACACGTCAGGAGCTGATGTCGGAGCCGATTTCCGTACTTCCCGATCTAGTTCTTCCCATAGTAACTCGATTGGATTCCAGTCGGAGCTCTGGGGAGACCATTCCATAATTTTGAGAGTTCCTTCCTCTTCTAAATGGCGTAAATAGTCTTTACATAATTTAGAGGAATGTTTTGGGTCATTATCTTGCTGGAAGATAAAATTAGTTTTTGGCGACCAACATTTAATTCTGCGGTGATTGCCGGGGCTGTTTTGCGTCTATTTAACTTGCTGGTAACCACTATTCTGCGATCATCTGCAGATGTTGTCGCTTTTGGCCTTCCACTCCGTCTTTTATTAAGAAAACTGCCAGTTTCCCGATATTTTTTTACGTTATAGTCAACCGTAGCGTGGTGTATTTTCATTTATTTGGCAATTTGTCGATTACTTATGACACTTTCATGGTAAGCTATTACAGCGCACGTGTTTCCATACAAATTTCTCTTCGCGGAGGCATTTTAAAAAATTGTCACACGATATTTCGCTCACGACGTGAATAGAGTAAATACCACACTGCAACTGACCATAGGTTACAGATTTCACTATAATCTTCTAGGAAGGTAATTACATTCTACATTTTAAATACGTGTTTCATTTTATGTTTTTTTGGTAAACATAATACTGTATGAATAATCCATGAAAACAGGGGTGCGTAAACACTTTTGAGCGGTAGTGTACATTAAATAAGATAAAGTATTTGAAACACATCTAAAAGAATGCCTAGAAGATAACACAAAGATAAGAAAATGCCATGAGAAAGCTGTATTCAACGCATTTGAAAACTAAACTAGGAAATATTTTTGGCAGCATCTAACGTTCTTCATAACAACATAACACATAATTCTTTCCTTTAATGTCATAGAACATATGCGGGCAACAACCGGCCCACTGCAAGATTTGATCCGGACCGCGAGACATTTTGAAAAACCCGATTAAAAAAAAATCACGATTTAATTATCATGTTGTACCTACTTTCTTCATTTCATCTTCTTATTTTAATAAATTGCATTATAATAACATTGTCGTATTATTTCATGTCTGATATCCATCGCTAAAAATTATGAACACTACTTTAAAATACTACTTTTAAATGCGGCCCGCGAATGTATTTACACATTAAAGTTTGACCCACAACATATCAAAAGTTTACCATACTTGTCATACAGTAGTACCAATGCGTAAGTGCTTACACTGCCGCTCATGAAAATTCTGACAATTGCATTATTTTGAAAGAAAACTTGAATTAACTTGAAGGGGAAAAATACACAACAAAACTAACATATAAGTATATTTAAGACACAAAAACAAACAAAAAATGTGGCAATATAATGCCAGTATTATAAAGAAATAAAAATTGAGCTTTCGTGGAAATAACAGCTAATACCACTCGTACACCTTGCATTTAAACAATTAATTCAATAATTTGACTTCCTTCCTTAAGAGATCTATAAGGTTTATATGGCGGCTTCGACGGGACTATATCATTATTGTTAGCACATTATTCCTGGCGTATACTTCAGATGATTACCGTGCATAAAGTTAAACCTTTCTCCTAATAATTCCTGATGGAACTGGTATGGATATACAACTGGAATAAAACAGTAGATAGCTTTTAAAAACATTGTTGTTTTTCAAAGTATTTTTCACAAAGATTAGCGCACTTTTGCATGAGCTCGAACCAAGCAGTGGAAACAGTTATACTACTCGTTTGTTGGTACAGTCGAAATTGCCTTTTTGATGACTGGAAATTTTGACCACACTGTTCGTTCTTGATTTTTGAAAAGATAAGGAAGTTTTCCAGACTGTAGGAATGGTCTAACAATTGGATGTCTTGTTGCGTTAAAAATCCAGTTGCTTTGCATGTTGTATACGAACATGCATTGTTTTGGTGGAGGATGAGTCGTCCTTCGGGGTTGGTTTTTCAAATCCGCATCCCCAGCTGTCCCCATTCACCTGAAAATCAGCCAATAATTCTTGTAGGTCATAAACTGTTCTTTCCACTTCCCAAATATCATCCCAATATCCCCAGGTATCAAAATGACTTTAATTGCAGTAGAATATATTGAGTATACTCAGACAAAAAAGAAGTTTCAATCAATATGTGGTCCGCAGGATCAAGAGAATTATTATAATTACGCAGCAACTACTGCACACAGTAGTGAATAACTGCTAATATTCGCAAGTCGTGGTTCCTGATCGTAGGCATTGGACTGGGAAATATAGTCTAACACAGACACTTTCCTTGTCATTTAAGCTTTCTAGCATTTTTGTATGTCGTCTGCTATTTGCAAGGATCCTATTAACTGGAATGAAGATCTTTGGCATTAGTTCTTGCTTGGTAGTTATTGAAAAGTTTGTAAATCAACTTGCTTTGATAGGAGTAGGTATATCAAGTTGTAAAATTAGAGATTGCAGTGGAAGGAAATGTTGAAAATAATAGAACGCACCTGGCAGTGGAGGTTCTGCGATATTAGACACTATTCATGAAATTGACAAATTCACTTCGGAGATTAAAAATACTGCATTGGTTTGTGTTATTCCTTGATCCATATTTGAACAGCAGTGGTAAATACTTTCAGCTTAGGTATGTGCGCAATATATAATAATGTTTTTATGCGTATGGCGCATGCTGTAACCAAACTATCACTCGGCTATTTACACCTGTGGTCTAGCACTTCCTTTACGAACCCTAACAATCATATTCAAGATGTTATTTATTTTCCTTGTGACGCAATCTAACCAGACTCTCGAATACATTATCAACGACGTTTTCTTCATCATATTTGAAACTATAGAGCTAGCAACTAATAACATATGTATGTAGCATGTGATTAACATTTAAACCTTTTTATGTAAGCATACTCGAACGTCAACGATGTTATTAAACTGCATTAGTTTTATTTACTCATCCTAACATTTCGATACGCAAGACGTTTTTCTCTGTTCTCGGCAAGAGATTGCTACCGTCGATAAATATAGTGTACGATGACGTAATACGGCAGATGGCGCTCTTTCTCCGGTAGCGGATACTCGAGACAACGTTCTACGATTGCACTTGAACTGTCTCTGTACAAGTACTGGTCACAAAAAAAATCACAATATGCTTCTGCAGTATGCCGTCTCTCTAGATGTAATTTAAGTTCATAAGTGCGATCTTCCACAGTAAATAAAAAGAAATTCAATTATTTTGTAGTGCACGTAACGGAGGCAGATGCCGGGGCGAGCGTAGAATTGGAAAAATATGATCGTAGAAGCCGTTATGGATGGTATCGTCTTTTGTAAATTGTCCACGACGAATTTTAGCTGTTGCGCTTTAATTAATGAGGTTCCCACGTTTGATGGTTTTATAGATGGATTGGTTTTAGAGTGCTTAATACGAGGTGCCATCGAAAAGTTCCTGGAATGTAGCGATGAATAAGATTGCGAAAAATCAGGATTTCATTCGTATTCGTTACCTTTAGAGTAAGATCACGAAAGGAATGCACTCTGAAAGTTTCATTTTATCGATGTCTTCAGTCTTCACCGTTCACGATTCAGGTCCAAACCTTTCTATCGTGTCAAATTTTCCCCTCTTTAAATTAATTTTCATCTTTAGGAAGAGATTTGTATTGGCAATATGTACTTCCAGGCTTGTTGGCGATGGTTCTGTGCAGTTGTTTATCGACATTTCGCCACACACTGCGGCTAGGATCTTCAGAACGCAGTTGACGGTTCGCTGTTCATACACCTACTCAAGATCGCGGCCAACAACCTCGGAAATACGTACTGCCAGTGCAAATTCAGACTCTGGTAGTCAAAGCCTACTGTTATTTTTCAAAAGAGACTTTACAGGCTTTCTTTGGTCAAGGCGAAGATGAGCCACTACAATTTGGTGATTGTTTGGTTTTCGAATCATCATCTATAGGAAAAATTAAGTTGAATTCCAAGCTCTTCTTTGCATTCGTTGCAGACATAGACGCATATTGACTGCCCCTTGATCTTTGCTTTCTATGTTATATCAGTATAATGTTGTTTTTGTCTTTTATCCTTGTCTCTGATCATTTATTTGTGGTGTAGGCAATTTATTGTGTATTTGTAGTTTATGCCGAGGATGATGAATTACATTAAAATGAAGTGGAACTATGTAAAAGCCATTCAGAAAACTATAGTAACTATAGAACTTGCTATACCGTAACTTGGTATACCATCCCTCAAATAAAACTATTGAATACATCTTCTTGAATCTGGTATATGGTGATTGTAATTAGTGAGCGTGGTTTATGCGATACCTTCAATTGCAAAATCATACCTAACACATGGGCTGAAAAGTCCCGGGCCTAACAAAGAAAACACGATTTTTTTGGTTCAAAATTAGCTTTATTCATCAACGTAATCTCCATCAAGACCAACGCAATTATTCCAGCTCCGCTCTAACATTTCAATATCACTTTTGTAGAACGATTTATCTTTTGCCTCAAAATAGGCCTCAGTTTCAGCGATAACCTCTTCATTCGTGCAGAATTTCTTACCGGCGAGCATTTTTTTGAGGTCTGCGAACAGCCAGTAGTCGCTGGGAGCCAAATCTGGCGAATACGGTGGATGTGGGAGCAATTCTAAGTTCAATTCATGTAGTTTTGCCATTGTTTTGATTGACTTGTGACACGGTGCGTTCTCTTGATGAAACAAAATTTTTTTCTTTGCCATATGCGGTCCTTTCTTTGCAATTTCGACCTTCAAACGCTCCAATAACGCTATATTATAATATTCACTGTTGATGGTATTTCCTTTCTCAAGATAGTCGATGAATATTACACCACGCCGGCCATAACCTTTCCAGCCGATTGTTGTGCTTTCGGGCGCTTTGGACGAGGTTCACCAGTTGCTGTCCACTCAGATGACGATCGTTTTGATTCCGGAGTGAAGTGATGGATCCATGTTTCATCCATTGTCACATATCGACGCAAAACTTCCCGTTTGTTACGTTTAAACATGGCCAAACATTGCTCAGAATCATCAACACGTTCTTGTTTTTGGTCAACAGTGAGCAAACGCGGCACCCACTTTGAACAGAGCTTTCCCATAATCAAATGCTCATGCAATATAAAGTCAATACGTTCTTTTGATATCTTTACTATGTCAGCTAACTCACGCAACTTCACTTTTCGATCATTCAAAACGATTTTGTGGATTTTTTTAATGTTTTCTAGTGTTGCCGCCTCATTTGGACGTCCACTGCGTTCTGCATCATCGGTGTCTCTACGACCACGTTTGAAGTCAGCAAACCAACGATTTATTGTTGTTTCTGATGGAGCGGAGTCCTCATAACACTTTTCAAGCCATTGCTTCGCTTGAACGGTATTTTTTCCCATTAAGAAGCAGTGTAAAATTAAAACATGAAATTGTTTTTGATCCATTGTTTTGAAAATAACAAAAGTCGCGTGACTCTTAGCACAATAACTCACAAACTAATGAATATAATATCATGAAATTTTAACAGCTGTTTTTTGAAGATTAGTACTAACTGAGAAAAAGGTGACTGCAATAAAACTAGCGTCATCTATGTGTTAGGCCCGGGACTTTTCAGCCCATGTGCTATATGCCAGTGACCCAACGCAAGTAAAATATATAGAATCCTTCTGTTTCTGTTTCTTTAGTTGTGCAAATGGTTTGCTAATAGATGTTAAATCATACTGACTGATGTCTTAGAAAGCTCTCGTTTAATCTTATGTTTTCCTCCGGAATTAGGAACTTTTAAATTGTACATTCAAGGCATCAAGCAGAAATTGAATTTTGTATAATCTGTCACTTTTTGTAAACATTCTGTAATCCTGTACATATTTCTAAATAATACGAGTGTGACCAGAAATGTTTCCAGAATTGGCAAGAGATGGCGCACAAAGATTGAAATAGATTCGTTGATCGGCAAGGGCAACCTTTTTATGGCATCTGTCGAAATTTCAGACGTCTACTATCACCAATTGTTGTTTAAGTGTGTGTTTTGTGTAGCAAGTCTGGCGGATTCGCAAAAATGAATAAAATCGAATTTCATGCAGTGATAATACACTTCTGGATGGCTGGAAAAGCGGCCACGGATATTCGAAATATTTTGCTAGAGGTTCATGGCGGATGTGCTCCATCATTTTCGACCATCAACTTCTAGGTGAACGATTTCAAACGTGACATCACAAGCGGAACAAGTGACGAACCACGCAATGGACGCCCAAAAAGTGCTACCAACGATGAGATGGTCGACAGCATGAAAGAGATAGCAAAGACAACAGGCATCTCAGAACGTTGGGTGTGAAAAAGCTTTCGATGCAATGAGTATCGAAATCGGATGATCGTTTCGTAGGAGTGTCTGGCCAGGATCCAACGAAATCCAATGGATTTCTTCATACGTTTCGTAACCATAGATGGGATCAGGATCCTACACTACATACCGGAGACCAAGAAGCAGTCGAAGCAGTGGACTTTTCCGGGCGAATCGACTCCGAAGAAAACAAAGACTGTTCCATCGGCCGAAAAGGTCATAGCCGACCATTTTTTGGGATTCCCAAGGTGTGAATCTCATCAACTATCGGCAGATGGGATGAATGATCGGGGCAATACTATAGCAATTTATTGACTCGGTTCGATGTAGTATTGAAGGAGAAACGGCCCTCATTTGCAGCGGAAAAAGGTGCTTTTCTGCTACGACAACGTACCGGCTCATTCATCCTGCATCGTCATGTCCAAATTGAATGTGTTGCACTATGAATCAGTCTCATCTTCCATATTCACCGGACTTAGCCCTCAGTGACTTTTTTCCTATTCTCAAACCTGAAAAAATCACTGGGAGGAAAGAGATTTACCTCAAATGAGGAGGTCATCGCAGCTACAAATGGGTATTTTGCAGATCTCGAAACATCCTACTTTTCCGACGATATGATTTTCTAGGAGACCACATCGAAAAATAAAAAAAACCACATCAATACCGTGAAGAAATATTTCAGGTCGCTCTCGTATTGTCACATTGCTTTACCTAAAAATCTGTGGCACTACAGACCCAATTAGAAAAATCCGCATGGCAGTCAACGTGTTAAAAAGCAAAAGAAAAAGAAACCTTTAAAAGAATTTTAATTGGTACCCAGTCACTTGCCTGATTCGTTCTAGCTTTAGACTTTTTAAATACAATGTCGCCTTTATAGCAGCTATTTGCTGTCATATATTTTACTGTACCTATTAACCGATTCTATTCAATGATCCTCACGTGCACAATGTTGCTTTCATCTAAAGAGTCTCAAATAACTCATCAGCTTCCTTTGGACCGTATAAAAATAAGCACCGAGCTGTTATTATCCGCTTAGCGGAATTACCTTTCCCTCCAGCGGCAAGCACTACAAATTTTCATTACTCCGCTTTATGTCGGTTCCAACAAACGAGAGCGCATGATGGAGTCGGATGAACCTCCATATATTTTCACGCGAAAGGCCGCGCGCAGAGTTGAACATTCATCATATATGAAAGTGCTCATTTCGTAAACACATACGTATAAGTAAAGAGGATCCGCGGGCAGCTTTTGAAAGCGTTTCGCGGCAACAACCGGTGAAGCTTTTAGGAAGATAAGCTTGCGGAATGCAACAGATTTAATGCCGACGTGGAGCGACAGTCGACAAATTAATATAACCTGCTGTGCGTGCATTCGAATCGATCGTCTGGGATGCGCACGGCTTGAAATCAGTTTTGCTATTATGCGAACGCTATACGGAAATAAGTATTTCTATGGTTATACGTGCATGGAGATTACTCGTGTGACTTAATGGCGCATTTAAGTTGTGTTATTACGGAAGAAACTACGAGGATGATCGGAAAATCCGCGGAATGAAAATGGAGGGTATGAAATCGCTTCAGTTTCTAAAAATGATTCTCTGGCGTCTCAATACATTTCTTGGTAACAACCATAATCCGCGTTTTGAAAAAACAGCTGTCAACCAACTTGTGCATTAAATAATAAATATGTAAATATTTTGTAAGAGTGCTAAATTACGTTGTGGAAATACGAGGTATGTAGATAAAGTAATAAATCTGTCCTTCTTCTAATTGTTTTATTCAATTGGAATTCCGAATAGTCACCTTGAGAAAGCGTGCTGTTCTGGAGATAATTTGTCTACTCTTCATAGCGGTGATAGAACTCATACTGGAATTGCCATCAGCTAATCGAGTACGAACTTTTCAATCCTCTCTAGCATCCCAAAATGGTGTCATCTGAAGCGAGCTTTCACAATCTTGGTGAAAGGAAAAGGTCACAAGAGCTCAAGTCCGGTGAATAAGTGGGTTGTGCAGCCATAGGAACGTTTTTACATCCAAAAAACTCGTTAATGTGGTCCACACGAAAGTAGTCTTTGAATAACATCCTGGTAAAAATTCTTTCCTATAAGAAAACAAACCAGCTTGTTTCTGATCTTTTGTTTATTTTGATTGGTTTTGACTACACTGAGGCTGGAGTATACC
This sequence comes from Trypoxylus dichotomus, assembly GCA_023509865.1. Classification (NCBI taxonomy): domain Eukaryota; kingdom Metazoa; phylum Arthropoda; class Insecta; order Coleoptera; family Scarabaeidae; genus Trypoxylus; species Trypoxylus dichotomus. Next base: position 50,419,526 of record CM042079.1, on the reverse strand, counting down.
AGGCTGACTCTGGCGCCCCGTTCCCAGGTCGTATACAAAAATGCAAGATCAGGGCCTGATCTAGCTGCATAACAGCTCCGGACGTAAATAATATTTGCCGCCCTTTACAATTAGTTAGTGCAACTTTTAAAGACACGTTTTCCCTGCAGTTTAAATGAATAAAACAAAATTAATGATTTTTTTAAAGAATTCTATTCACATAAGAAAACACAGTGCTAGTGTAGAATTACATAATTAATTAGTAACTCTTAAATAATAAATCGCCAGCTACCCTCAATTTTGTCGTTCTGGATATGTGCCTAGCTTGCCTCCTTCCCTAGGTCGGACCCTGGGCAAGACTAATAGCAACACATTCCAATCCACCATAAAAAATCAAGCCATATTTCTCTTCTGGTGATCTTTTAATCTCACTAAAGGTCTTTCGGAACCATCTTTATACAGATTTGTTTCATTCTCAATTCATAAACCAAAAAATTAGTCATGTTCAGTTGTTCCTCAATCATTCTGACAGTCAACTAACAATCAGAACGCGTAAGATCCCGGATTCTGCGGACACTTTCGTCACTTATTGCAGTTGAAGTCCTTCTGCTGCGAGGTTCATTTTCAGTTGAGTAGCAGCCTTTTGGGAATGTCTTAATTAAACCATCTGGAAACCTGGGCCTTTGACAAAACATTTCCTTCATAAGCCTGTTGAGTTTTGAAAGAGTTTCCAGCAAAAATTTGATAATTTTCTATTTTCGCTTTATTTAGTTCGAAATAAGTTAGACGTGCGCACTGCTTATATATATATATATATGTACAAGTATTTATATATCTAGAAGTGGCATGTAGTGGGGACTGCACCTGTTAGTAATGTAATATTGGTGTGAATCAAGTTCTGCTACAAATACAAGTCTACAGAGCAGTAGTCGCGAATAGAAAGTGTGTTTAGGAGTGGTTAAAGGCTTTCGTGGCAGGAAGGAACTGACCTTTAAATCGACCATTGGCGAGCAGAAGTCCGGGCATGATTGAAAGAGTGCGATACATGCTAGCACAAGATCGCCAACTGACAGTACGATTGATTACAGAGGAAATAAGCATTAACAAGGCCAATGTGCACACTGTCGTCCGTGAAAGTTTGGGTAAGCGCAAGGTTGGCCACCGGTTTGTGCTACAAATATTGAGAGGCAACCAGAAAGCCAGATGGAAATTTCATTATCCTTCGTGGCTGGAATCAGTCCTTTATTGCAAACAATGACCGCACACGATGGACGTATTGTTAGCAGTATAATCCAAAATTTAAATGCCAAGATATGAAATAGTGTTCGGAGAATTCTTTGCAACCCAAAAAGAGTCTCCTTCAGAAGTTCAAAATCAAGACATTTTCGACAAAAGTGACACCATCCATCGTGAATTCGTTCTTGATGGTCAAACTGAACACGTGGAGGTTGCTCCACTACGATCATAAAAGAACGTGCATTTCGACGATGTGTTGGTTTCTTAAGAATGTTGAGAATGTTTCCTAAAAATTACTTTGTTGCCATTTTCTAGAAATTTTATGAATGTTGTTCAAAGTACAATGTGTGGAGGGGCAATTATTTGGAAGGCCAATAAAAGCAACTTGTTTGTATCTTTTATTTTCTTTGTCCTTTGATACCATATACCGAAGTGTTTCGGCAGACTTTATGTAGTAATAGTATGTGTTTATTTTAACAAATACTTCAATTTTGTAGCTAAAAGTTCTAGGGGGATTGTATTAGAAATAAAGCACTTACCTTACAGTGTACGTAAAATTTTACTTAGAATTTCAGTGGAGCATAAATACACTTTACTTCCAAGGTTTTAATTTATACTAGAATCAGATGTTGGATGTTAATAGTCAAGTTTATAAAAGTCTAAGATACATAACAATAATTCAAGTTTTCTTTAATAAATCCTGGATACAAAACGTTTAAATTTGGACTTAAAGTAAGTTAAATGCCGAAGGTAATAGAGAGCGGGAGGCGGAAAGTAAAAATAACACATTTACGAGTTTATGCTTTAATTTATACGTTATTATGTGAATATTAATCGCTAATAATCCTTTCAAGAACTACAAATACATTTAGTGGCGTCTAATTCCGCTTTAAATCTAGATTTCTTTATTTTCTTCTTAATATTCACTTCTTTTCAGTGCAGTACGCCACATTTACCGCGAAATATGACGTAGACATCTAGATATTACGTTTCCTAACATTTCCTTTATGCCCTGCTTTCGTATTCGGTCAGTGTAAAGCAGTTGTATATTCTTGTGTATCCTAGCGGCTATATTACGCTCGCGCATATTAAAACATCAAGGATATCAAACCGTTGGTCCTTTAATGTTTCGGGTCGGAGGCCCGAAGGACTACCGTTTGTTTAGTGTGCTTATTGCGTCCGGTTAGCAAAGAACATTATTAACCCCACCCGGATATTAAAGCGTCAGATATCAATACCCCAACGGGACGCTACGGCTTTTACGTATGCGTAGTAACGGTATTTGTTAAAATGTTAAAGTTTTGATAGAAAAATCGCTGAAAATTACTAAATGATGTTATCCTTGCTTTGGATTTAGTTAGTACGTATATCTTCTTTGTTACAGACGGAAGATGAGGGTAACCATGGTAACGACGATACTCGTTGTTTCATCCTGTCCACGCTAGCATCCCAAGGACGGTCACGTGTCCATTGCGTCCTGTGTGAAGATCAGCTGTTAGTGTTCGATAGGTATCCGTTGGTGGACGGGACCTTCTTCCTAAGCCCACGTCAACACGCTAAAAGCTGCATTGAAGTAAGTATTGCAATTTTTTTGTCCAGCTCCATTTCTGTTGTCAGCAACACGTGATCATTGTATCTTGTAACACAGAAAATTATTTGCTGGATGTTATTATTCTAACTTGTCTAGGTACATATTTTACATGTACACTGTTTATTCGGTAGATTAGGTTCTCAGTAAAAATATTGTGCATTTATACCCTTTAAAAGTATTCTTTGTCAAACAACGAATGTCTAGGTGACTATATTGCAGGTGAAATAAATAAAGAAATACGTCGTAGGCTGAGTGGAGGAACATCTGGTAGTGAATTGCAAGTGTATAACTCTGTGATCGATCAAATGATTAGTTTCAATAATACATGCACAATCATTGTAGACCGGTCAATTTCCCTCAGTGCCACAGGATATGATTCGCTGTAGCGACTACCAGCAGATACATAGCATATAACTGACTAGGTGAAGAGAATACCATCGTTGGTAGATGAATAATATAAATATATGAAGGTTTACAGCATTACGTCGATTTTCACATGTGATGGAAAAAATGTTTTTATATTCTGAAAAAAATCATTCGTCATCTACGGATCTGTAGATGCACCATCACAAAGTTTTCGTGATTTTGTAAAATCCGAATCTGATGGAACACTATCAAACCTTTCTATTATGAGGTCGTTTCTTAGATCAACTATATTATGCAGCAAAATACTTACTTTGTCCACTATTTGTTCTGGCTCCACTAACGACATCCCAGTATTTTCCAATTTATCTATTACGTCAAGTCGGCAGAAACATCTTCCTGTATGTGCTGCTTTGGTTCTATATATAATGCACGTCATTCCTTCGGTTGTACGAAATTAATTAACGCTAATTAACTTTAATCAGTGTAATACATATACATATAGATGTCAAATATAATGAACAAATTAAATCAAATTTTTTACACTTTGGATACAATCCGGTCTCTAGCTATCTCCAATCGGAGAAATTCAGAAAATATTACGGCATCTACTATTATAGTAATATGCGAGTACAGTGTTGCCAAGTGTATGTTTCTTTCAAATGGTTACTGAAAATGTACGAAGTATGATAATAACATTGTAACATTAAGAGTTTCGATTCAGAATCGAAGAAAGAACACCGATGCCTGTAGCTTTTGCGACATTTCACCTTGTATGTATGCAGTTATGAAACTCGGGCGTAAATACTGAATGATGTACAATAATTATTTATACTGCAGAACATATGAAGATACTAATAAACGAACTACTTCCGGAATTGGACCGTGTCATGATACGATATAAGAAATGAAATAGGAGCAAGAGGAGAAAGAAATAAAAAGAAAAAGAGATAAAAAGAAGAAAAATGAGAAGGGAGTGGCGGGGGGTCAAAAAGAAAGTAAGAAAAGGAAACAGAGACAGAAAGAAAGATGGAGGCTAAAACCTTCAGGTTTTCGTCTCTAGCGTGGTTAACACGTCGAATTACCGTCTTCTACCAAAGTGGTTTCAGCTCTAGCGTGGTTTACACGTCGAGTTACCATGCCACTTTGGTTTCCCTGTTTCTCCTGAAGAAGCCTCCTACGACGGAAGCGAAACGTCGAGATCCCATCTTTCTTTTCATCTCTTTCTTTTTTCTTTCTTTCTCCTCCCTCCTTCCTCCCCCCATTCTGTCACTCTTTCCTTCTCTTACTTTCTTTTTCAGCCCACCCCCTTGTTTTCTTCTTTTTATCTCTTTTTCTTTTTATCTCTTTTTCTTTTTATTTCTTTCTTCTCTTACTCTTATTTCATTTCTTATCATCTCATCATGACACGGTCCAATTCGTAGTTCGTTTATTACTGACTCTGGCCGTGGAAGCCTACGTATTCATATGAAGATACTGTCACTCACAAAGGTTCTGTAAGAATATGTGACATAACACATGAGCTGAAAAGTCCCGGGCCTAAGAAAGAAAACACGGTCTTTTTGGTTCAAAATTAGCTTTATTCATCAACGTAATCTCCATCAAGAGCAACGCAATCATTCCAGCGCCGCTCTAACATTTCAATATCACTTTTGTAGAACGATTTATCTTTTGCCTCAAAATAGGCCTCAGTTTCAGCGATAACCTCTTCATTCGTGCGAAATTTCTTACCGGCGAGCATTTTTTTGAGGTCTGCGAACAGCCAGTAGTCGCTGGGAGCCAAATCTGGCGAATACGGTGAATGTGGGAGCAATTCGAAGTTCAATTCATGCAGTTTTGCCATTGTTTTGATTGGCTTGTGACACGGTGCGTTGTCTTGATGAAACAAATTTTTTTTCTTTGCCATATGCGGTCGTTTCCTTGCAATTTCGGCCTTCAAACGCTCCAATAAGGCTATATAATATTCACTGTTGATGGTATTTCCTTTTTCAAGATAGTCGATGAATATTACACCACGCCGATTGTTGTGCTTTCGGGCGGTTTGGACGAGGTTCACCAGTTGCTGTCCACTCAGATGACGATCGTTTTGATTCCGGAGTGAAGTGATGGATCCATGTTTCATCCATTATCACATATCGACGCAAAAATTCCGGTTTGTTACGTTTAAACATGGCCAAACACTGCTCAGAATCATCGAAACGTTCTTGTTTTTGGTCAACAGTGAGCAAACGCGGCACCCACTTTGAACAGAGCTTTCTCATAGTCAAATGCTCATGCAATATAAAGCCAATACGTTCTTTTGATATCTTTACGATGTCAGCTAACTCAGGCAACTTCACTTTTGGATCATTCAAAACGATTTTGTGGATTTTTTTTGTTGTTTTCTGGTGTTAGCGCCTCATTTGAACGTCTACTGCGTTCTGCATCATCGGTGTCTTTACGACCACGTTTGAAGTCAGCAAACCAACGTTTTATTGTTGTGTCTGATGAAGCGGAGTCCCCATAATGAATACTATATCATGAAATTTTAACAGCTGTCTTTTGATGGTTAGTACTAACTGAGAGAAAGGTGACTGCAATAAAACTAGCGTCATCTATGTGTTAGGCCCGGGACTTTTCAGCCCATGTGTTATTAGCATTCGTTTTTTGAAAGACGCAATTTTAGAACCGTCTGACTGTACAGAAGTACCAAATACCAAATAAAAAGGAACTGAAGGACTGAACGATGTACAATAATTGTTCGTATTATTAGAATATACGGAGCCATTGTCACTCACAGACGCTCTGTAAGGATATACGACATGCAAGCATTCGTATTAAAAGAAGCCATTTTTAAACTGTGTGACTGTACAGGAGCACTAAGTTAAAAGGAACTGAGGAAATGCAGAACAATGTGCAATACGAAGACATTGTCATTGACAAACGTCTGCAAGAATATATGACATGTAAGCACTCGTTTCTTGAAAGAGGCCATTTTCAAACAGTCTAATTGTACATGAGGACTACCAGGTAAAAAGGAACTGAGGAAATTGGGTAGTGTTCGGTATTTTGCCTGCGTATTAATTTTTTAAATTCGTGGATATTTCCATTGTATTATCTTGTCGGTAATTATCTAATATACATATGCATGTATACTAATTAGTTTGAACTAGTTGATACTATTTATGATCTACACCAACATTATTTATTTCAGGTGAAAGTCGAAGGTAGAACCCAATTCCTGAGCGTAGTTTGCATGGCCTGTCTCGAGGGAGCATCTCGAAGAGTGATCCGTTGCAGGTTCTGCAACCAGCAATGGGACGGTACCTCGCTAGTACTAGGTACGATGTATTCCTACGATATTTTCGCGGCGATGCCATGCTGTACTGAACGCATTAAGGTAAAGGGCATCTAAGATCTGCATCATTATCGGCAATTAATTTCCCTTCGAATTCTTGCAGTGTAATGCTTGCTACAAACCCGTACTTCATCCATCGCAACGTTTGAACTTCTTCAGCGATTATAGTCATATGGTGCCATGTCCTCATTGCCGCACGTTGGACACCCACTTCGTGAAACCTTTGATCTTCTGCTATGCCCGTTTGCCGCTACGTCCCCTGCAGATGTGGCCATAGCATGCGGCCCCCAATAAGGTCCCAGTCTCGCCTGCGCCGGATCAACTTTTCGATTTGGATTTGGGTTTGCTGTGGCGCGAGCTGGCCGGCCTTCGTCTGGATGAGCTCTGTCGTTTGCAAATGACTCGTGCACGGTAGATTCTCGGCCAGATAACCTAAACAAAAAAAAACCTTAGTTCTCTTTGTTATGTTGTTGCATTTTAACCGCATTTATGTTTGCCGGGTTCTCGCTACTGCACTTCTGTTCACATATCTCGAAATTTTGTTGAAGTTTGGACGGACTGATCGCGACGGGTCGTTTAAAACGATCGAGTCGAACGAAATTTTGTCCCCGTATAATATATTGTTAATTGAAGATGCTTCTTAGCGAATCACTTACACAGAGGTTAGCGAGAATGTGGCTTAGATATTTGTTTATAAAACACGTTATGTTATTAGTTTATTATTATATATATGTTTGTTAGTTTATAGTAAATTTTTTCAACTTAAGTCTTAAAATATTAAATAATGTTTGTGATTTAATAATATAATTGTGAAAGATTGAAATGAGTAACTCACAAAGCGAAGAAAAAAAAACGAAGACTATAAAGTATATGTAAGTGCTTAATCTTCTTTAGGTGTGTTTCTTTAACTTAATTTCCATTTAAAATTTCTATAAAATAGCAATAGAATCGTAAACAGATGTAATGGAAAGTCCTGCGTAGGTTAGTAAGCGAATCCTATTCGAAAAACGGCTAGTTTTTTCGACAAATATTCGCATACAGTAACACCAGAATGTATATACCATCGCCAGATACATCAACACTATACGTAATTAAGAAGAATGACAAAAAAATATAGGCTTACGTTTTTCTACAATTTAGGTTTTCGTAGCAATAAACGTTAAAAGAAAAAATGACTGAAAAAAATGCACAAATTACTGACTGAATCGAGACACTGCCAAATTTAAACTACTGTTAAGCTCGACGCGGTCGTTGTAAATACTTTTTGGATTCTTCGAGAAAAAAGGAAGCCAGTCTCCTAAACGCGAATTAAGATTAGAAAAGAATGGAGAAGGTCGATACAGAACGTGTTTTGAAGGTTTTTCGCCCTTTTAAATTCGTTTAGTTAACTTCCATACGCACCTATTAAGAGGAACTATATCGATGAACGTGCGAGAAATTTTGTAACGATCATTTGGCAGTAATATTATATAATTTGTGAAGTTTTAAAACGTAATCATTAATTGTGAGTTATTTATTTAGTTTCTTTGTCTTAGGGGACCGCCATAAAATTTGCAGTAAATGAAAACATTTTTATTTCCGTGTCTTTTTTTTCCTCCAATATAAAAACGCTGTTAATTTGTGCTTATCTGAAAACCAACTAGATGCAGATCCGATCTGAGGAGGCTAGTGTTTGTTTAGGTATAAATAGCATGTTAAAGAATGGTGAAAATAAAAAAAATTTTTTTAAATTTGGATTTGATCGATTTCTTTTTCAAAAATAATTACGTTGTTCGATTTACACGTTTTATTTTTTTTTTCAAAAGTAAGTAATCAACGTATTCGTTAGTATGATACAAATTATTAGTACTAATTTGGTCAATTGAACTCAGAATCTCGATGAAATTGCAGGAACTTAAAAATGAAAAATAATTTATTTTAATTTTTGGTATAAAATAGCTATAGTGGATAATATATTAGACTACAACATTTTTGTATCTCATAATTTTCAAAGTCTTAATTATCTTTAACTGAACAGAAACTTGCTTTAAAATTGTTAACTATTTACATATGAAGTCTCTAGGGTACCTTACCTCTTAACATTGGTGCAATGGAATATTTTCTTGATAATACAACTTGTTACAATCCAATAATATTCAAAGAAGTTTTCTAATTTATTCCTTTAAATTTTTTTTGAGATTGTACCGTCTACCGAAATTTAAATATTGAAATATACATTGGTGGAAGTTTGGAAAGTTAAGCAAAGGATATGAATAAAATGTCTTCTTTTTCTTACTGCATGCTGTTACGACCTTGAGCTTTACCTGTCTATCTCTTTCGTGGGCGTCTTATCGATCCACACTCTTTCGGGTATCCTAGACATCCTTTGAAGGTGTTCCCTCCATTCTGTCTGTATTGTCTTATTATTTCCTTAATACTTCTAATTCCAAGTTCTTCTCTTATGTCTGCATTTCTCTTCCTGTCCATTCTTGTATACCCTACCGTTGCACTTTTTAGAAATCTCATTTTCGATGTTTCTGGTCCAGCTTTCACTCTCATATATACCGCATGAGACTGCCATTGTTTTTATAGAATTTCACTAACGTATCATTCCTTGCTTTGTCTTTCACTGTTCTAGCTATGGTAGCGTTTATTCAGTTAAATTTTATTTTTGTGTGTATGTTAATAAAGGTCCTGATTGTACAATATGGTAGATCCAAGGAAGCTAAATGTTCTTATTTGTTCTATTGGCTTGTTGTTAGCTTGATCTAATTGTTTCATCTTTATTAAATACCATTACTTTAGTTTCTTTCTGTCGATACAGTTAAGTTGTACTCCTCAGTTAGTTTGTTTAGTTCGTAGGCAACTCTTTGAAGGTGATTTGAGAAGTTCCGGTTTTATATATCTTCTCCCAAAGCTTTTCGGTTTCTTTATTTGTTGCGGTGCTTCCTCCAGCTCTCTTAATTCTGTCTGGTCCACACTTCTATTCTGCCCCTCTTCTTCTTCCTTACCATCCTCGTCTTGCAGTCTTTCTATCTTCTCTTCGTTTCCCCAAAGCTTTATATGAATAAAATGTTTACAGATAGATTTGAAAAAGTTCTTGCTTTGTCATCTTACACTTCACGTTTCAAACATTCATTAATCTAACTTTTGATCTATTTCTACTGAGGATGCAACTATAGTTTCGAAATCGGTTGAGGTTTAAATCTCGAGCTTTCTTTAATAAATAAAGAGAATCAGCAAAACTTGCTTCAGACTCTTTAGAAATAGATCGTACTTCTTCACAGTAAACTCCATACCAAACAAATTAATAATTTATTCGGAATATAGCGTTTCAAGACCGCATGGACTCTCATTGTTAACCGAGTTAGCGACAATGAGCATCCATGTCCACTTTAAATGCTGCGTTCCAAATAGATAATAAATTTGTGCTATATGGAGTTTACTGTGATACCAGTGAATCATACAATAACAGAGTTCTTTCAATTGATAAGATCGTACTTATTTGTGATGATAAGTATTATTTATATTTGTCTTAATAGACACTAAGAAAAATAGATTTTCTTATATCTGTCACAGAAAAATAATTTTATTTTTGATTCACATACAAATTCTTCGCATCTTCCCGATTTTGCAATAAAGTTTAAACGAAATTCTGTGTATACTAAAATTGAAGTCTTAAAAAGTGTAATACAAATTTTCAATGTTTTGCATAAAAAAAACATTGATATTCATGTCAAATATCCATATCGAAATTCCAGGAATTTAATCGCAAGTTATTGTTAATAATTGTCAACAATGAAAATTTTTTTAACGTTTTGTGAAAACATCTTTCACACGTTGTAATGAACATTTTAATTTTTAAAAATGTTAGGTCCCCAAACTCTAGACTTATCTACGTAATTTTGAAAAAAAAAAATTCAATGCGTGATTATTTTTTTGTCATAAATTTACGTTTATTTCTATAAACAGTTTTTAACTTCAAATCTAGCATATAGCAATAAAGTTTGAGAAAAATCTATCTATATTCTTCGAAAAATATTGTAATTGAAATTTTGATTTATTAACAAACAAGTAACGGACTCTCTCGTGTTAGGATAAGCACGAATTAATAGTGTATTTATATTTCAGACAAAAAGAAACAGAAATGAAAACTTTCCGCACTTTGCGCAAATTTTTCGGCGGTCACTGTATATATCTTAAGTAATTTTCGTTTAGCTCGAATTTGTTTGCGCAAAAGCAGGACTTGTAAAACGCCGAGGATACAGGAATAATAAAAGAAAGTACTTCTACATGATGCTTAAGAAAAAAATTCTACGTTCCAATTTTTTTGATGGACGTGTAGATTCTATAATTGGGATGGAGGAATTAATAAAAATAGATGTTTTTTAGTAGTTTTTACCTATATATATAAATATATTATACACACATATAAAAAAATAACTACTACATCCAAGAAAAAAGAAATTAATAAATTTTCAATATATTGTTAATTGTCGGTAAGAAAGGAAAAACCATAACTAAGGTCGCTTAAAATAATAATATTATAATATTTAATGATTAGTTAAGTCGTAAGTTTTGCTGTGCCCCAATTTAAAAGAAAAAAAAAACTTAGTGATGGCGTGATTGCATTCTTGTCCGGAGTTTTTCTTTCGACGGGAAAACCTTCATTTTCATACTTCTCCCTCCCCCACCCCCCCCTTTTTTTTTTCGAGTTTCCCGTCGCTTCGAAATATCCGGTACGGTTCGTGTGCGTGTTTATTGACGAGAGCTAGCGTGACGTGTTGGTACCGTATGCTTATAAATGAAGACAGGATTCGGGGCGGTCGGTTTCCCTGCGAATAGAGCATCCTACGCACCCGAAACCTTTCAAAATATACAAACAAACAAACAAAAGAATAACGGACGTACAAAAAGTACTCAAGTACTCCTCTGACAAATGATGAACGTGGTTATTAGGAAAAATTGCTTCAAGTACAAACAGTTCGTTACTTTTGCAAATTTTATATAATAATAAAAAATAATATTGAAACATATAAGCAATTGTTAAGGTAAAAGAGAAGAAAAGAAAAGGTTAAAATAATCCTCTAAACCTGTGAATCTTTTTCCTCGAACGACGATAGTTGTACGAAATATACCATGAAATTTTCCCTAAATGAAATTAAGGATAATACCTTAATGCCAATTACTTTGTTAACGGATCATCTTCATGAAGTACTGCAGTTGAAAAATTGGTTAGTTAAAATTTAACGTTCAAATAAATTAGTCGGGTTGGTTCCAAAAGAATTGTTTTTGATATTTCCATGAATTCAAACCATAACGATTTGGAAATTATAGTATCAAAACTGGTGCAAATATGAATTCCATAGTTTAATTACTCTGTACTATGATAGATTAAAAGTATGGTACTGAATCGTACCAACCTTTTTTGAAAATAGTGTAATTCAGTGTAGATATTAGTACTACTTATAATTACAAATGGTGATAAACTTTAGCAAATTTTATTTTAAGTCAATAAAAGCTTTATCATTTCTTTGTTTTACAGGCAAGATAATATGATAGAAATCTTGTAACTTTATGTAAAAGCTTAGTTAATAAACCTAATACAAAAGTAGGTGATTTCATTAAAAGAATTTCATACAGAACAACTTTGAATTCTTCTTTATTGTTGGGTATAGCTTGTCATTTATTCATCAGGAAGATTTAACTTGGAATGTTGAGCAGCTACACATTGGAATCTATCTGATCAAAGTGCATAATTTATACAAGGACTTATGAATACTTGATTCCTGACTTAAACAATGGTTAAACAGTCTTTAATATAGATTTTATCGGTTTCTTAAGCAATTCAATAACGTCTGTTGTTCTGATCATGTCAACTGATTATGATGCTATAAGCCTTTTTTAATGATAAACAACTTTGAATATAATTTCATTTTTTGATCTACCAATTTAACAAAATCAGAAACAAGAAGAATTTCTTATGTTCTTGTAGACTTCCATGGTATTTGTTTTCTTCAAATGAATTTAGGTTTCCAGGGTGAAACCGCATCGTAGTTGCATGAGGCTGCCGAAGTTCTGGACTTCCGCATGTCGTAACGCTGCTATGAGAAGAAATAAAAATTTGTTCTTACAGTAAATGGCGCGGTTTTAACCCTGAAACCTAAATTATTTAAAAGAATTTCTTATTTATTTTTTATAGAATAAAACATCAAAAACCTAGTCATTATCCTATCCACCGTCTGCCGATAGGGATGATTTCGGAATATTTTGAACAACCACCCCAATTAAATCTTCCAACTCATAGTGTTTGAGAAATGCCTTTAAACATAAACAAAATTCAATGCATTGCCCCAAGAACGATAAAAAAGGTGTTTCGGTATTCCAGTGTCGTAATTTTAGAGTTCCCGGCTTATTGCTGCGTGTTAATTCCATTCTTCCTACTAGAACGCAGGTAAAACCTGATGAAATCACCCTAGAACCGTATTTTAAGTAGAAAACGATGAAACACAAACACAAATGGAACTAGTTAAATCCATTGATTCTGTTTGTACTGGTAAACTCAGACGCCGGCCGTGAGAGCTTTCATTTAAAAGTTTGTTAACATCATCACGCCACTTAATCTAATCCAGCTGGCTCCATGAGATTTTGCCTGGATTCTGATACAAAATCGAGGGCTACTAGTAGATTCACTTCATCAAGGAATATTTTTTCGGGTAAAAGTTTCAGATAACAATTAGCATCTAGATTTTCTCTCATAAAAGACAGTCTTCTAACTGTAATATTCTACAGATTCAATTTTTAATGGACGTTGGCTTCTTGCAGCAAATAAGAATCCACAGTTGTATAGGCTTATTAAAATAGTTATTATTATTTATTACAGCGTCTTGTAAACAGCTAATTTTGCCATATACCGCATCCCAATCTCCGAAAGGCTCTATCCCTAAAACCATCTTCTCCCAGTCCTTTCTGCTAGCTTATTTAATTCCTTTTTCCCAACTCCTTCTTGGTCTTCCTTTTTTTCCTTCCATTAGCAGGCTTCCATTTCCAAACCTTTTGTGGTAGTCTGCCTTGGTCCATTCTCCTTATGTGGCCATACCACAACAGTTGTTTTCATCCTATTTCATGTATTAATGATGTGTTCATTTGCATTACTTTTCTTATTCTTTCATTTGTTTCCTGATCTAATAATGCCTTCTTAAAGCAGCGTCTCCGCTAAATAATCTCCTTTTATTTTGTTTTCCATCCTCTTATTCAGTGCGCACACTTCACTTCCATAGGTAACGCACACAAGTAGTTATTAATACAACATATCGGTTCATGGACAACGTGTTTATGAGGTTCCCACTTATTAGAGCATATTATTTGATGTATTTTATACTTCATCATCTTATGGAGTAAAAGACTACATATTTAAATCATTGCAATCGCTAAAAAAGGTTGATCAAAAAATGAAATCATATAAAGGTTGCTGATGTTATAATTGGAAATAATTATAAATAGGTGAAATCCTTTTGAAATTTGACATACGTCGTTGAATTTTGCCGCTTAAAAGTGAATGAAAGATTTTGACGAAGGTATTTTCCCTTTTAACTATTAATTGAGTCAGAAATCAAATGTTTCAGGACATTTTTTCAACCCTTAACATATTTCTCTGAGACTATGAGAATGGTATAAATTTCGTTTCTCTTTGGTTAATACAACCTTCGAACAAAGTATAGTAGCTACATGGTAGGGATAGACATATTTTGACACTAATAGGTTTACTTACTTATTACTCGTTAAACTCGTTAAATATGTACATTTGGTATCGCCGAGGTGGTTATTTTTGCACAACTAACGTCGCTTATGTTGTTTTTCTGCACATCGACCGACTTGAATTGTTGCGCGAGTGTGAGCGAATTTAGAATTTAGATGACAAGTAGATTAATAAAAGAGTAAAAAAAAAGAGTCATGATATATAATCTAGTGCATGCAACCGCTTAGATAGTAAGTATGTCAGTTCTTCCCAGCGGAAAATGGATAACAATAATTTGTTTTTTGGGCCTAACGTGTAGATCGTATTTGAGTGTATTCTTTTCGTCTATGTATCATCGATCGCGAAAAGCTGACATTGGTACTACTACAATCTATATTACTCTATATATACAAAAATTGGAATTAGTAGTATGTGGATGTTTTTTTGTATATAAATACTATTATACGTGATGATATATGATTTAAACAAACGGCAGAATATTGAAAATAACGATAACGATGACGAATATTAATGATAATAATATTATTAATAACGATCTAAATGGTGTAAACAATTTTTCTTTTTCGAAGACGTACCGGTCTCCTTTTTCAGTTCGTTAGTCATAATAGTCTCGTAAAATATTGAGGATATGAATAATAAAGAAAGCTAAACAATTTGGTATTAATTGTATATCGATTATACATAAATATTGATAATATATACATAAGGTAATTAGTTTGTAAGTGTCTTTTCTACTTCAAATAAACTAGAAATACGAATTAATGAAAATAAGGAAGAAACGGAAATGAAAAATTTGTGTGTAGTCGCGAAAAGGCATTGCACCAAAAGGCTGGTGCGAGGACCAAAAACAAGGTGGTGGCTGCCAGAGCTCGACTCATATATACATATATCCATAAAACTTTTTTCTTTTGATAACGAAAAGAATCTTAGAGGGCCATGAAGCATGCTACCCAAAAGAACACAAATTGATTGAATGGAATTTAAATGATTCATTTTTTTCTCCAATTAGTTTATTTGATCGAACGAAAAGATTGAAAGTATACGTCAAAAATAAACGAAAAGACTCGAAGCTGAATAGCAACGCCCTCTAAACGATAAATAACGTTATTAGCTTTTAAACGAGATGAAAATAAATCGGAGAAATGTCTCAATATTGGCCTAATTATGTTTTAGGGGTCTTAAGTATTAAAAAAGAAAGCAATCTCCGAGAAGCTACTTTAATTACGTTCATTTGTTTTCGAAATAAGGCTGTCGATGCACAATATTCTGCAAATTTTCAAAAGTTGCTTCCTATATATAATCGTCCATGGTTTAGATAAGTACGTACTTTGAAGCTTCGACTTGGAATACCCGAAGATATTCTATTAGAATGTACAGGTTGATTCTAACATGTTTGCGATAAAAGTTTGTCGCGATCACCCTGTATACTATATATGTAAGAATTTGAGGGAAATACTACGAGTTTCAAGCAATTTTCGAAAATTTGACTTAAAAAAAACAAAAATTCACGATGGCGTTAATCAGGGTAAAGGGCGTATCATAAAGCACCACAATATATTATATACTATTAAGTGTAGCTTGTTCGCTATATATAACAACAACTTATATAATCGTGTGTGTCGCTTCAGTAGCTAGGTGTGATTAGTGTTTTGACCACCAACCATGGGAGGCGAATCAGAGTAATAATACATAATAATAACGTTAGTAGTATATAGGTTATATATTTGTGAAGAGAAAAAAATTGGTCTTTCTACTATAATTGGCTATAAGTGAAACTAAAAAGAAGAGATGCATATAAGTGAATGAAATGAACGTGATTTCTTAACTAGAGCTTTATATTTTTGATTCTATAATATTGTATATTTTTATACGTAAGTATAAACGATCAACAAGTATACATTTTCGACATTTTTTCGGAAAGATTGGCAACGTTATTTTGTACGCATATTGACGATATATTTAAGAAGTATATAATGATACTATTGGCTCAATTGGCAAATAAATACTTAACGATAAGAACTTATTAGTGGTTTCGTGATTATATGTATAGTTAATATACAGGTATGATCTAAATTGAGTGGTTACTATTGCTATCTTTGTTGTTTTTTTTATACTAGAAGGTAAGTTAGATTAACGAGGTATTAGTGCCTTTCATGCCGACTAACATACAACTGAGAGCATTTTACTTCTCCAAATAAAGATATACGAGTGAAAAATATAGTGATAAATCGTTTTAAATATGTTTCGCGTCCATTTGCATAAATAATAATAATTTATTAAATACCCAACAGATAAACATCCAAAAATGCACAGAATAATAAAAGATAATACACGTAATGCATTAAAAACACAAAAAAGAAAGAGAAAATATCAATACATTAAGTGAATTTCAGAAAGAAACATGAAATGCCAATAATTAAAACAAATCAAAAATATGGAAACAAGGAAAATTAAGGCAAATCTAACTTGAAATTATTAATGTTTCTTGCTGAGTCTATTAACAGCGCAGGTGGTGTAATGGTATTGACTTCAGACAACAAACCAAGTGAGTCAATTCTTCTGATGACGATGTTTTGCATAAATGTGTCACTGATGCGATTTCTTCTTTCATCAAGCGGAACAAAATCGTGCCATTTGATTAGCTCTTTGTATATAAGAGGTATTTCAAAACTTTGCGTTGAATCCGCTCAAGAAGATTGACTTGGGTGTTGGAAAATTGGAAAGGTCATGTAAATAATGCTCAGTACATTATCGATACGTTTCAAATATTAATAACTAAAAGATGTTACAACAGGGTGTTTTTGGGCTAATGCTAAAGTAAGGTGAAGAGTTACTGTATTTATCAATAAGGTATAGGGATCTTAAGATAGTTTCCGTGCAATTTTAACTAGTAGTAACTAATTTTTAGAGATGCATCCCTTTGGCATGGTATTATTGTGCTTACTTCTTTAAATTATGTGTATGTTTCTTTACAAACTTAATCGTCCACTTTTTTTATGGTATTCACATATATAATTCTCCATATATTTGTATTGTAAAACAAATCCTGATCAAGAACTTCTCTTAAGACAATCATCATCTGACCCAAATCTTCATCCATCTATTCTTTCGTCGTTCGTTTTGCTGTTACACTCCATTTTTTTATCTTTCACATTCTCTTAAGCAAGCAAGGACCTGATCAGTAATAAAACTGGATGGCTATATTATATCCTTACGATAAACACTAACGTTAACCCAACTATAATAGGGGGTACGGTATTCATTTAACGTGACTGCACTTTGCATGTTAGCGCAAATATACCGTGTCCACTATTTTAGCGTCGGTTTGCCAAAAACGTTTCCCTAATGTTAGGATGCGGACAACTTCAAGAAGGAGAATATTCTCTTCGTTTCTAACAGTGAAAGTTTTTCCCTGTCAGATACCTATAAAATTTAACTTCTTGTTTAATTTCAGGAGAAAATTCAAACTGTAACTTCCGTTTCACCCGGTGAATTTTTTTCGTTTCCAACGAAAAACAGTAAAAGTCGGTACTACCTAAGATTATCAAAGGTATCAAGGAAAACAAATACTAACAACGTGGGACTTTAATGAGAAAGGTTATTCGCAAACACAATTCTAGAAAAGGAAGGTTAAATATGTTTGTGACGACTTTCCAAATTGCACTGGTCCTACTGACGTTGTGGATTTGAATGCTACAAGGTTTCAGTTATGATATGAACATTTTCTGATCTTTTCATTGTCCACTTTATTTGATTAATGTTAGTAATTCGTTGGTTTTGAAAGCAAAGTAATATTTGGACTCCCACTAATATTTTTGCGGACATCATGTAGAATTATTTATTTTATAATTGTTTCTATAAGTTTTCTGAGTTTAATTATATATATCTGCATACATTACCTAACAAAATTATTCACACTCAGCCTTCTGCTTGCAGTTTGAAGGAAAAGAAGTATGTGAACAAAATCAAGTAAAAACAAACAATATATATTTATTTGTTTATAATATAGCGTAACAAGAAACTAATAATTCGTTCTCCTTCGAATAAGTTATTTTTATAAAAGCAGAAACAAAACAGTTCGTATTCGCACCATAAATTTTCACACCCCTCTATTACAGGCTGGCATCGCCTGGGCATTGACTCCATCAACTTTTTGTTATATTCAGGTAGAATTTTGCTCCATTCATTAGCAACAATTTGGTTCAAATTTGAAATATTAGCTCGTACTTGCTTAGCAACTTCCTTTTTCGAATAAGCCCACAAGTACTCAATCGTATTAAGATCCTGTGACTGAGCAGGCCAATCCAGAACTCGTATATGATTTTGTTGAAGCCGGTTGGTGACCAACTTGGATGTTTTGGATCTTTATCGTGCTTCATATCAGCACTTTCTTTATTCATTATACCATTAACGAAATTTAACTTTCCAACTCCATTCAACAACATACACTCTCACAGTAACAGTTTTCTTATATTTTAATAAACAAAACACATTAATTAGACTATCAAATGGTTAAATATTTCATTTTTAATTAGGAAACACTTATAGCTCCACCATATTTTACTGTATTGCGTAAACATTCCGCCTTATATCGTTCCACCCCCGCCGAATAACATAATTTTGGTTTCATCAGACCACATTATTTGCTCCCATTGTTCTAGTGTCCATCTCGCTTTTTTCCGCACCCATTCATATCTTCTTCTTTGATTCTTTCCTGATATGAAAGATTTTCTGACAGCAATTCTAAATCTAATGGATTTTATACGTCAGGATACGGTCTGGTTCGAAATTTCAGCTCGAAATAAAGTATTTATTTCAGCGGCCATTTTTGGAGCAGACATTCGATGATCTTTTTGTACTTTTTTATTACCGCTTCTATTCTTGCTGAAGTGTTCTTCTTTCGATCTCTTCCACTAATATGCTTCCCACAGTCTTTTGGTTTACACAAAGATTTCGACTAATTTCTTCTGTACGCAAACCCTCGTGTAATTTCGCAACTTTCTTCTTTATCTCATTGGCATTCTGATGCGGTGACGACTTCACTATGAATGAGTTTTTCTTATAATATTACAGCGTTAAAAAACGAGATCCTCTAATACTGTTACAAGACGGTTGTCTCCACGGGTATGAATATTTATGTTGCATTGTTGACAGCATGAATGGGAATCTTTATCTGTTTGCATTTATAAACACATTTCCTCTAGCAAAATGAATAGATGCTACTTTGTTAAAGTTTATTGCAATGAATATATACGTATTTACATGACTTTGTTCAACATTTGTTCTTGATATTACAAGCAGACAAGACAAGACACTGGGGGTGTGAATAATTTTGTTAGATAGTGTATATGATTATAATATCAAAAAGGAATAATTGAAATAAAAATTTCATCAGAAATGTGCAAACTTCATAAAATTTCAAAATTCATCAGTGATTAATTTGTCTTTTCATATTAAAAATGAAATTGTTGTGAAGTTACAAGCAATATATACTGCAAGCTCTTAAAATATTTGTAACACATACTGTGTTTATAGCTTTATATTGCAACTAAATCATTCAAAAACATGCAACTCCTTTAAAAAGAACTACGTTTTATCAATCGTATTAGAAATAGTTTCTTTATTGAATCTGGTGTAAAAGAATACTAATACTTTAGTAATTTAACCGACTTTGTAGTGATAGTAATAACAGAGATAGCAATAGTGACTAATTAACTTGGATCACGCCGCTGTATTTAATACTACGTCGAAAAAGAAAGTAATAATTTTAAAATTAAAAGAATCAAGTGTGATCCTATAAATTTAGGTGTAGATTGTAAGGTAAGAAATTTCGAGTGATATACAAATTTTTTAATAAAACCGAAAAAAAAAACAAAAGAAATTTCAATGTAAAATAAGAGAAAAAAATTTAAATTGAAACGAAAGACTTATATTTAGATTTTCTATAAGAGTTTAGGACGTAAGTAGGTGTTTTTTATAAAGAAAAATTGATGAAAAATTATGTAATAATACGTGTGAATTTAACGATTAGTATTTATATTTTACGAAGTGGTGTGAAAATTTCGGAAATCTCATGGTTGGGCGGAAATATACCCCTTGCTTTTGCGTTTCTTTTTTTTTAGTAAAAGGATGCGTCATCCTTTCATCTCCGCTCCCTTCGCCTCCCCCCCTTCCATTATGTATCCGGATGGGGATGACGTACCCCACCTCTCCTATCAAAGTACAAATTTTCTTAAATAATTAATTAACCGTTTAACCGTTGCATTTGGTGTTTGTAGTGTTGTCGGAAAATGAAACCCGCTTGTTTTTCTCTTGAAATGGAACTATATTAAGCGAAACAGCGGAACAGGTAGATACATGCATAATATGTTGATCACTCCCTCGCTGTTTTCAATTACACATATATTAATTATTGGAAAGTGTTGAACGTTGAGAGGGTATTTTATATAAGTTAAGTAGCGTACTGTAGTAGGTTACGGGTTAGGAGGGCAGGACGGGGTCCAACCCTGCATTACCATCCCTTCGTTTTGTTTTGTCGGTGTACCGAATACACGATGTATCTACGTGCAGTGCTATGCAAAATTAATATCAATCCCGATGATGCAGGAGGGTGTGTACCGCACACAAAGCAATACCTAAATTTGTTTCAAAACCAGAGTAATTATTATCAATTAAAGACCTTGATGGAAAAACCGAACTTTGTGGAAAATTAAATAAAAGCGTCTATAAAAAATTGCGTTGTTCATAATTTTCTACATGTAATATGAAACATAACTAACTGACAGAGACAGCTTCATAAACTAAAAATTGAGAAAACCATACAATAAATTCAAAAAAAAACTTAAAATATGAACCGAACTTTGGTTTTAAAGCATTTATTGGTACAGTAATCTGAATACACCTTACTTTTGTATATAATCTCCTCTTTTATTTACACATTTTTCTCATTGTATCGGAAGTTTTTTAATTGAGTCATCAAAGAATGAATGTGGTATCGTCTGTAACTATTTCCACACCTTCGTCATTGTCAAACTGGTGGCCTCCCAATTCTTCTTTGAGTGGCTCAAACATGTGGTAGTCATATGGTAACAGATCGAGATTGTAGGGAGGATGTTGCAATGTTTTCCAATGAATTTCGTCCAACTTATTTTGGGTCAATACAGCTGTGTGTGGCCGAGCATTGTCATGGAGCGTGGAATCGTACTTCGAATAGGCATGTCTCCCCATTTTCGTCTATAGGCCAATTACACTACCATCAAGCAGTTGGCAGTAGTACGCAGCATTAACTGTACATCGGACGTGGAGAATGTCAAAGAGCAGTACGCCTCTAGAATTCCAAAAAACCGTGCATGGCTCTCGTTTTCTACTGACTCTCGGCCATCGGAATTATTTTTGTGTCAGTCGAGACTGGGGTTCTTGAAAGCGTTTCTTCGACGAACTGTGCAGTTAATCGACGCAAAATTTCGACAGGTTTTACGCCTTCTCGCCTCAAAAATTTAATAATAATACGTTACTCAACAGACGTATGCTCCTCTTACTCAGAAATGATGCTACTAACAGCCCATCTGCTCTGGCGAACCGAACCAGTTTACTAACCCTACATATCAAAACGTTACGCCACTCACTTCACCTAGAGGGCGATAAAAAGAAAAGTCTGGTTCACATTTGATTCGCTCTCGTAATAATCTAGATACAAACAATATATGTAGGCATAAAGCAATTCGATTCGAAATCATTCTGCTCCTGGAATTGTATCTTTTCTGGTCACATTTTCTTTTGTAGCACCGTTGAACCGCAACCGGTGCATATTTCGTAACCAACGTTTTAGCTTCTTGAACCTATTTGCTTTAACAAGAGATACATTTTTGTAGTAGCTAAAGTTGACATCGAGTTTTGCAACCTAATGTCACTTCTCGCATCCAAGACGCCATCATCTCCAGTCTCCTTCGCCAAGTCCTCTACTCTCCGTTTCGGTACGGATGTTTGTAATCCATTTTCTTCGTGGCCTTCCTCGCTTCTTTCTCTGTATTGACATCCAATTCAAAACCTTTAATTTGACATGGTATCCTTTCCTTGCTCATTCGGTGCAATTGTCCATACTATTTTAACTGTTTTTCAATTATATCGTCCGCTATCGTTCTCTTTACCTCCATTTTATCTCATTTCTTACATGGTCAAGTAAAGTTAGACTCGACCATCTTCTTCAATACATCATCTCAGTTGAGCGGAATCTCTGTGACATGTTCCGGTCTGTAACTCACATCTCTGACCTGTACGTCAATACTGGCTGAATCATAGTTTGAAATAAAATGGGGTCAGTTTCAAATATTTCAACAGAAATGATTAAATACGGGTATTATTATTGAAATACCGCATTTAGTTACATTTTCAACCCTTCTAGAAATTCATATCGTCCATACATTCAAGGTACAATAGAGTGCCGTCTATCCTTACCCAGATCGGAAGATAGAATAGGTCGAATAACCAAAGTACCAAAACAAACTTTATTGGAATGTAAAAAAGCACCAGTACATTTTTATATCTACATTTTCAATGATTTAATGTGTTTTCTTTAACTGAGCAGAGGACTAAAACTTTGATAGCGGTTGTTATAATGTGCAACTAATAATACCTATTTCAATTTCAAATATACCAGTTATCTGTACATAGATTTTCTTAACAAATACACATCGAAGAATGTTTTAGACGGTGATGGTTAAAAATATTTATTAGTATTATATTATTATAATTCCTGTTATATTTCAGCCCCATGTTGACTTCATCATCAAGGCATAAAGAGCACATGTTCAGATTTAAAATGAATGTGAAGAAATGAAGCACAAAAATTTCTAAAACTTTACAGTCGGCATTACAAAATTCTTTCGGGTGCCATTGTTTTCAATCGACATTTTTGCACAACCAACTTGTAGATCTTCCTATAGACTTCCCGTCTCCAGAAAGTTGCAATGAGAGGTGTCTTCTTATTTCCATGTCTTCGATTGAAACCAATAAACATAAAGCAGAACCAGAAAGAAATTCCTGTGAATAAATATTGCTGTATTCTAAATCTTAACCTGGAACCGTGTAATTTCTTTAGCAAAAGCTGGTTAACAAATGTGCACCATCCTTTCTAACAGGTGAATACATATGATGTTATGATTCAAAGGACGGATGTTGCAAAATGGGATAAGAAAAAAAATAGAATAGTTTTCAAGAAAATATGGACATATCTAAGTTTTATACCGAGTTCTTCATTTCGGATGTATCGAAAAACTTACGTAGCAATAAAACTGTTTTCTAGCTCAAATTCAGAATAGAAAAATATATGTGATATCTGATATATCTAAAGAATATATTGAATTACATTTGTAAAGGGTGTAATTCAGTTTAGCTCTAGATTATCCCCATCGTTTATAGAGCTTTCATTATGATCATTGCTACATCGCCAAAGCTTTGGATGCTCTGAATCCGCCAACCTAATTACACATCTATAAAGTGTTGGAAATTTTAGATTTAAGCGAAATAGAGAGCAAATTTAAAATTTCGTCTCTTAACGCTTTAGGGAAGAAGAGTGCCATAACCTCCAGCTTGGGAAAGATATAATGACAATAAAAATGCATTCCAAGTCCAAAGAAAATTTTCACAATATATTTCGAATATCTTCAAATTGCCTCTATAAGTATGTCAATTTAGGAAATAGGAGAACAAAATAAATCATACCAATCAAAATTTTTACCGGAGTAAAACAATATTGAGTCCCATTTTTCAATAAGAAAGCTCTGAAAGTCTTTGAATTCCACTAAACAGCAGTTCACATCTTTAGATCGTGAATTTTTTTGTCAAAATGAATAAGGTTTGCACAGCTTGTAAGAAATTGAAGAAAAAACTATTTCAAAGCTCTCCCGTAATATATATGTAATATAATTCTTTATTACATTGTCTAATAAAGCTTTCCTTTGGGGTTGATGATTGACAAATTAAGAAACTTTTTTTGTTTTGCTGTAATCCGGTAAAAATTGCATTTTTAAGCATAAAGAATAACCTTGTCGAAATTTTAAATATTTAAAAATTTCTATTTATTCCCAAATATGTAAGATCTTCCAACTTACTAAGGCAATAATTACGTTACTTAAAATTTAAAATTTATATCGTGTTATGGTTGCTAACATTCTCCTTTTTCGACACCATCGATCCTTTAGTTTTACTTATTAAATCTCGGAGTTAAAATATTGTGTAAACCAACTTGTAATTTGCACAAATGATTTCATAGCAAGTTCTTAAAAAGTTTCGACATATTTGGCATCATATTTCACAATGATCTCATGAGAAGTTCTTGAATAGTTTCAAAAAATTTGACATCATATTTCAAAATCTTGTAAGAATTATTAACTATGTAAAGATATACAACCCATACGCCAAGTTTTAGTCACAACCTCTTAACAGTAAATTTTTTTTCGTTATAAATGAAGCCAAGTGTCGTACATCGTGCTCTTTATAATGGGAGATATTAATTTTGCAATGAACTGCACCATTTTAGAGATAGGGAAGGTATTACTTTAGCAGGGTGAAACTGGCGTCTTTGTTAACGATATTTCACTTTGTTCACTAAACGAATCTTGAAAAACGACAAACCGCATTAATCTGCGACGTACCTTTTTAAAAATGCGTTATTTATAACATAGTATATTAATTACACTTTCATTTTTCTTTCGATTCTAGCGTATTCACCTTACATAATCTGATTTATTAGTCCAAATTTTACAAACTAGAATTTCGTTGGATATTTTATCGAAGGAATAAAAATATTTATACGGTAATAAAACTGTTTATCACGTTACGAAACAGAATTCACTTTTTGCTTTCAGCATTCGTTATTGGAGGTTTCGTATTTTTCCATAAGAAACTTTCGATATAAAAATATTTTTATTCCACTACCAATTTTACCAATAAATAGAAAAGTTTACTATCTAAATTAAGGTAAATATTTAGATCGAATTGTGTTGTTATGTTTGATCTTATTATTTCGAATAATTTGTATACACATTTTTTGTTGTTATCTATTTCTAGACACTTTCGATTTAGTGCATAAATTGCATCAAATTCGGAGGATAAGAAAATTATTTCATGTTCACCCATTTAACGATAAAAATTAGATAGGTTAATAGAAAAAAAATTATGCATTGAACTCGATTGTGTTAAGAATTAGAATATACATTAAGTTAATAGAAGAAGAATGTATTCAGTATTCATTCAACTAGTAACACGTTTTTGTACTTGCAAAATCAACAAAAATCAACATGTAAAATATTGATATAAAAACATAGGAATGTAAAAAATTTCATTTGTAGTCAATTGTTGGGTTTAACACCGTATTTTCTATAAACATAGGCATACTTATGTGTACTAGGAACTTGAGGAAATTACTATTACTTTTTACGAATCTTTTATCAATTATACGTAGCTCTACTCTAGAAAGCCTGTTCTTTTTCACAGGTTTAATAATAATGTAATTATTAGACTTTTTTCGGAGTACCAAGTATATATGAGTATAACTATATTTCATAAGAACTTATGGGGAATTTCATTTAAAATTAAATTAGATTTTCCATTTGAAAATGTTTATATACCGATTGCGTATTACAGAAGGTATGTGTATCAGAATAATTTATTATGAATAACCAGCACGTTTCTAAACAAATGGTATTCAATGATAATTTTATAGAATGATCGATGTTGCTTCAATTTATTTGGCTAATACATTAATTATTACTCTACAGGGAATTTCAGATTAATATGGTACACTTGTAGATTCCTTTCTTGTTCGTAAACATATCTTTATTCCCTTAAATTGTTTCTAGATAACGTTAACGATTCTATACGATTAATAAATAATTTTCTTTATGATAAAATAATTCCGTTATTAAAAAAATACTTATAATAATTGTTGAGCTGCATACTGTGTGCGTTTACAAATAAATGGTGATTTTCTGATTGAGTACAAATACTGCCTGACCTAACCCGATATCCATTTCTTATTATTATTAATTATTGAATTTGATTATTATTGAATACTTACTATTATTATGAAAATCGATGAAGAGTTTTCCTTATACGTTACGTTTTTCAAGACGATTTTAAAATATCAAACACACAACAACAATAACTTTATAAGTCCTTTCGCAAGTGTTTCAGTCGATAAGAGAGTTTAGGTTCTTATTCTTTTGGTGGCGACGTCGGGAGTTCGAATCTTTTTCCAGACGGAATCCCTCCAATATAACACAATATCGAAGATAACATACAATACAATAAATAAACTATTGTATGTCGAATAGTCGTGCCATATACCTCTTTTTGAGGGAAATCTTGAACCAAATAGATGGAAGGGGTTTTATCTGGAGAGGCGTTTCGATCGACCACGTCTACTTGATTTACATTCACGATAAAAGAGAGGTAAACGATTTCTTTTCGAAAATACGAATATGTACGACTTTTTTTAAAAAAAAAAATACACTACTAAAGTACCTATGTATGTATATCGTTGGAATAGTTCTGTAAGTATCAGGAATATCCTAACGTAGATATTTGTATAAATTCTATCTATTTCTACTATTACTACTACTACTATTATTATAAGTACTATTATTATAATTATTAGGCATTGATGAATTTTTAGCTTTATAAAACAGTGTGAAAACGGCACGCTCAAAGCTTTATTATCAAATATTAACAATTAATTAAGTTAGTGAATTTTTATCGTGATTATTTATTGTACTTTTATTATTATTATGACCATATAAATCTAAATCTAAATTAAGCGTATGATTTTCCCATCGTAAAATTTGTCAAGAATTCGCTTAGAAAGTTGGGTCTGAATGATGACGATTCGAAAAAAAGAATATGGAAGGGTGACGGTCCCTACCGCAACGGGAAGGGATAGTCCCCTGCGTGTTGTGAGTGCACTGTTTTGTGATGCGCCAAAGAGTACGTGGAATATACTGTTTTTCTTTTTTAATATATATATATATATACATAAATATATATATTATTGACTATGCGTGAAAATTTGATATCAATATTAATATTACGATAAATGATCGAGCTTTTGACGGCTTTTTATATAATATATATGTAAAAGTAATAAGATGGAAATACAGATTTTTAAGACGTAATAATAAATATAACCATTGTCATAACGATTGTGGTTTTTACTAAGATGTGTTGTTTAATTTTACAAAACCTTCTCCTGGCCTATACTTTTCATTTCCAGAAATCAAAATACCTTGCATATTGCCAGATATAAACAATATATTTATAAAATTAGTACCAATATAAAGGCTTTTGGATAAAAATGTGAGCCGGTGCAACAACAGAATAACTTACAAGACTACATTCATATAGTTATTCTGATTAATTATGTGAATTATACAACCAACCAATTAAGCCCACCCGGTTGAAAGTAAACTGCTCTTGTATGTACATACACCGCTAAAATTTCTATAGTTCCGCATGAACTTTTGAACAGAATATTTGGTTTGCTTAATATCTTCGGCAAATTATGCATCGAAGTTAATACTAAACTTCAAAGAAACACAATTGCAAGAGGAAATAACATTAAAAGTGTTATTACATTCTATATAGAGAACATTTACAATAATGGTAAGTCAAAACAGCGAAATTTCTATAGGTCAATTAACACAACATTAATAAATAAAATAAATACATAAGAGAATTATAATTTTATCTAAATTTAGTAGTTAGTGTTAGATCCTCTATTCAAAATAACTTCAAACATCCGGGTCTTCATCCGTTTATCAATTTGGTCGATGTTGAAATAGGAATATCTTTCCAACACCTCGTTATCGCAGATTTTAGTTCTTTGACGCTATCGTATTGTTTATTATTGGCAAGCGCCTCTCTTGCCAACATTTCCCAAAGATTTTTGATCGATTTCAGATGGAGTGAATAAGCAGGCCATTGTAATAAATTGATTTCCTTTTGATAAAACCACTCCTTTATACACGTCTCTTGCCAATATTTCCCAAAGATGTTTGATCGATTTCAGATGGAGTGATTAAGCAGGCCATTGTAATAAATTGATTTCCTTTTGATAAAACCACCCCTTTATTTGCCTGGAATTATGCATAGTTACATTGTCTTGCTGCATCAAGTCTACATCCAGTCTTGCGTCGATAATTATTTACCAAAGTCTATCAGAACCATTTCCAGAGGTTGTATACAAGAATTAGAATACATTCGCGTAGAAATAAAAGATACCACTAGAGTACCGCCACAAATATTTCGGCTCATCGCAACTAATATTTGAAACCGCCAGGCTCGTCCAAGTCAAATTCCTTCTCGTCAGAAAATTGACGATGTTCCACTTATGATCCTATCTCAGATGATTTTGTGCAAATTTCAATTTTGCCTGCTTATGTGTCTAATAAGAACAGACATTACAATACATATCTAGATTCTAAAAGTGATTGGAACTCACAGGGTTCCGTGGTGTAATGAAAAAACGCTCCCCTGGCAAGGAAGTGGATTCAAATCCGGCGGGGACTGACCTTTACAGAAAAAAAAATATAATCGCGGTGGTAATTACAAGGAAATTGTAATTTATGACCTTTAAGATTATTTTTTCTTGAAAAAACTTTACAAACGCAAAGTTTATCTTAAATGTCAATATTTCTATTGGGCGTTACTCATGTTGACCAGTTTTGAGATTCTTATTTGCAATACAAATGCCTTTTTTATTTCTATGAATAAATATCAAACATATTATACAGAGTGCTTCAAACATCTAGTCAACGCATTGATATAAAGGGTGTTTCAATAAGAGCGCAAGGTTTTAAGGTTCAATAAAATATTGTCTTCTGTGACAAAGTATTGACATATTTAATAATAATTTATTACCCAACAGCATACAGTTTATTACAGGATAATCGTATAATAACTACTATGAAACAAGTGATTGTGTAATACCAAAAAGGAAAAAGCAAATGAAAATGCAAAAATGTCTTAAGCAACAGAAAACTGCTCTAACAAAAGTTGCCTCAAAGCATTGATAGAAATGTTAAACAAAACAAATCTAGATGCATATACATTAACACTGTTACATATTGACATAAGTGGTGACTGAGAATGGTGGCGCGTGTTAGCCACGGGAAGATAAAAAGTTAAACTATTCCTACTATTAAGTCTCGGTATATAAAAATTCAAAAGGGACAGCAAATCCGGAACTTGTAAATCACCGTTTACAATTCTATGTGCAAAAATTATTTGTGATATAACACGACGATCCGCCAAATAAATAAATGCAAATTCTTTTAGAAGATTAGTATATAGATAGCCATGTTGCAAAAAAACGTGGTGTTTACGGAATATAAGGTTTTCAAAAATTTACGCTGTACCATCTCAACTAAATTGATATATTCATGATATCCCGGATTCCACACAATAGAACCATGTTCTAATCTCGCTCGAACAAATGCATTATAACACATGGGCTGAAAAGTCCCGGGCCTAACAAAGAAAACACGGTTTTTTTGGTTCAAAATTAGCTTTATTCATCAACGTAATCTCCATCAAGAGCAACGCAGTCATTCCAGCGCCGCTCTAACATTTCAATACCACTTTTGTAGAACGATTTATCTTTTGCCTCAAACGATAACCTCTTGATTCCTGCGAAATTTCTTACCGGCGAGCATTTTTTTGAGGTCTGCGAACAGCCAGTAGTCGCTGGGAGCCAAATCTGGCGAATACGGTGGATGTGGGAGCAATTCGAAGTTCAATTCATGTAGTTTTGCCATTGTTTTGATTGACTTGTGACACGGTGCGTTGTCTTGATGAAACAATTTTTTTTTCTTTGCCATATGCGGTCGTTTCTTTGGACTTTCGGCTTTCAAACGCTCCAATAACGCTATATAATATTCACTGTTGATGGTATTTCCTTTCTCAAGATAGTCGATGAATATTACACCACGCACATCCAAAAATACCGAGGCCATAACCTTTCCAGCCGATTGTTGTGCTTTCGGGCGCTTTGGACGAGGTTCACCAGTTACTGTCCACTCAGATGACGATCGTTTTGATTCCGGAGTGAAGTGATGGATCCATGTTTCATCCATTGTCACATATCGATGCAAAAATTCCGGTTTGTTACGTTTAAACATGGCCAAACACTGCTCAGAATCATCAACACGTTCTTGTTTTTGATCAACAGTGAGCAAACGCGGCACCCACTTTGAACAGAGCTTTCTCATAGTCAAATGCTCATGCAATATAAAGGCAATACGTTCTTTTGATATCTTTACGATGTCAGCTAACTCACGCAACTTCACTTTTCGATCATTCAAAACGATTTTGTGGATTTTTTTGATGTTTTCTGGTGTTACCGCCTCATTTGGACGTCCACTGCGTTCTGCATCATCGGTGTCTCTACGACCACGTTTGAAGTCAGCAAACCAACGTTTTATTGTTGTTTCTGATGGAGCGGAGTCAAATTAAAACACGAAATTGTTTTTGATCCATTGTTTTGAAAATAACAAAAGTAGCGTGACTCTTAGCACAATAACTCACTAACTAATGAATAGAATATCATGAAATTTTAACAGCTGTCTTTTGAAGATTAGTACTAACTGAGAGAAAGGTGGCTGCAATAAAACTAGAGTCATCTATGCGTTAGGCCCGGGACTTTTCAGCCCATGTGTTACATCAAGTTTCTGCTACTACTACTACTTTCCGAATGGCCCTCGTATAGTTGATATAAAACAAGCAAACAACAACAGCAGAGATGCATTGGAAAACAAACACCAATATCAAATAAGGTAAGCATCTAAACGTAATTGTTATTTTCCCTCAGACTTGGAAAAGGAAAACGCGAAACTCGGAAACGTTACGAACTCAAACTTGCTGTCTGGGCTTTCCTATCTATACATAGGCAACAAACATAAAAGTTAGATTCCCACTAAGAGATATCGAGTAAACTAATAGTATCGCGTTAAGTAGAAAATGTCACCATCGCGACTACCTATTCAGCTCAAATCGAGCGGCGATAAAGAATCGATGGCCCGTTGTGTAAATAAACCAGATGCGGATACAAAAGAAAAATTCCTCGCTTCTCCGTGAAGAATATGAAAAGGAATATGTGTAGACTACTAGAAAGTTTTCTCGAAGGGAAAAGTAACGACGCTACACTACGCGAAACTTTTAAACATACATACATATTCAAGATATGGGATCGCATGCAGACGTTTTCTTTTCAACTTTGCTTACATACATACAAATATAGACACACAAAAAATTTACTGAATAATTCTTCTGCTGGAAATTATGATGCTAAGCAATTAGATTCATTCTCGGGTACTCGGGTGTTTCGCTGCTCTCTATTTTAGTTCTTAGAAAGAGGTGAGGTAATTACTGCAAAGCAATAAAAATTTTAATTAGATAAAAAATGACGGCTGTTCCCTTCTGCCGAGTGTTCGTGTGGATTCAAAAATGAACTCTTTAGGCGTCATAAAAATATGGAATATTCACAGAACAGAATTCGCTTTAAATTATCCTCAAGACTCGAGAGTAGTTATAACAACGTAATGAGAGGATTAAAATTATTTCTTACAAAAAATACATCTGAAGCAGTCCTTAATTATAGAGATGGTTCTTCAAAAGTATACAAAAGAAAAAGATAATTATGTAGAGTTTTAATTAATATCGTTCTTTAGGACAAAATTAATTACAAACATGTTTTCCCTTAATAACTTTTCATTGAATATTCAAGGTATTGAACGTCTCAAACACGTGACCTTTTTCTAGAAATAGAAAATTTTCATTTAACCATTTTAAATTTGTTTGCAAGTAGATGTTAAAAAAGGTTAAGTTATTTTTTTTTATTTTGTCAGGGAACTAATTTATTACAGTATTAATGACTATACTATATATATTAACGTTTGGTTGCGGATCGTGGGCACTAAACTAAAAAGAAAAATGTAAGATACAAGCCATGGATATGAAATTTGTGAGAAGAGTTAAAGGGCCAGCGCAGACATGGGACAATGTCATGGCGAAAACTTGACAGATGGACTAAAATATGGACAGAAGCAGCGAAGTTGGCAAAGGATTGTTTGTAAAGATCTAAAAGAAACATAGCTCCTATGGGTACATGATTTCAGAATATATATATAACACATGGACTGAAAAGTCCCGGGCCTAACAAAGAAAACACGTTTTTTTTGGTTCAAAATTAGCTTTATTCATCAACGTAATCTCCATCAAGAGCAACGCAATCATTCCAGCGCCGCTCTAACATTTCAATACCACTTTTGTAGAACGATTTATCTTTTGCCTCAAAATAGGCCTCAGTTTCAGCGATAACCTCTTCATTCGTGCGAAATTTCTTACCGGCGAGCATTTTTTTGAGGTCTGCGAACAGCCAGTAATCGCTGGGAGCCAAATCTGGCGAATACGGTGGATGTGGGAGCAATTCGAAGTTCAATTCATATAGTTTTGCCGGTGCGTTATCTTGATGAAACAACATTTTTTTCTTTGCTATATGCGGTTGTTTCTTTGCAATTTCGGCCTTCAAACGCTCCAATAACGCTATATAATATTCACTGTTGATGGTATTTCCTTTCTCAAGATAGTCGATGAATATTACACCACGCACATCCAAAAATACCGAGGCCATAACTTTTCCAGCCGATTGTTGTGCTTTCGGGCGCTTTAGACGAGGTTCACCGTTTGCTGTCCACTCAGATGACGATCGTTTTGATACCGGAGTGAAGTGATGGATCCATGTTTCATCCATTGTCACATATCGACGCAAAAATTCCGGTTTGTTACGTTTAAACATGGCCAAACACTGCTCAGAATCATCAAAACGTTCTTGTTTTTCGTCAATAGTGAGCAAACGCGGCACCCACTTTGAACAGAGCTTTCTCATAGTCAATTGCTCATGCAATATAAAGCCAATACGTTCTTTTGATATCTTTACGATGTCAGCTAACTCACGCAATTTCACTTTTCGATCATTCAAAACGATTTTGTGGATTTTTTTTGTTGTTTTCTGGTATTACCCCCTCATTTCGACGTCCACTGCGTTCTGCATCATCGGTGTCTCTACGACCACGTTTGAAGTCAGCAAACCAACGTTTTATTGTTGTTTCTGATGGAGCGGAGTCCCCATAACACTTTTTAAGCCATTGCTTCGCTTGAACGGTATTTTTTCCCATCAAGAAGCAGTGTAAAATTAAAACAAGAAATTGTTTTTGATCCATTGTTTATAATAACAAAAGTAGCGTGACTCTTAGCGCAATAACTCAGTAACTAATGAATAGAATATCTTGAAATTTTAACAGCTGTCTTTTGAAGGTTAGTACTAACTGAGAGAAAGGTGGCTGCAATAAAACTAGCGTCATCTATGTGTTGGGCCCGGGACTTTTCAGCCCATGTGTTATATATATATATATACGTCACAAATTAAAGATCAACGTTGTTTAGCCCGTTTTCGGTATTTTAATTTGTTGAGTACGTCCTTTCTTTGTGATGCTGCTAATGTTGCTTTTGTATCTATTTTGATTTTGTGGTTCTTTTCTGGTATGCCTTGGCCTGATGATGTGCAAATGTGCACGAAACCGGTATCCATTGGTTTATTCAATTGTTTAGGTACTGCGAGATTGGCCTCGTTTTCCGTCCTCTTTCCTATATTTTAAATTAAAGATCAGTTGGCAAAATGGGTTTTTCATGACCAACGTGCGACAAAGATGGCGACGACGATTTCGTCAGCTGAAGAAGTTTAGTAGTAGTATAGAAAAGAAGTAGTATTGGACACAAATCGTTATTCTATAGTACTCCTCTTTCTATTACAAAAATATCACTAGAGCATCCCTCATGAAAAGATTTCAGAATATCTTAAAGCAATACTCTTCCTAAAGACAAACATATAATACTTCAAATAGTTTTCAATTCAATTATGCGCGACAAAAACTAACCGAAAAAAATGAAATGAAAGATCCCGGTTTAATATTGCGCTTTTAATGTGTATACATACATTGAATAGCTACAATATTCAATTATCTTGTACGGCATGCCTTTAATGGGAGTTAATACAAAAAACGACGTATTGATAATTATATATTTGTGTAGTTAAATGTTTTAATGGTATACGTAATTTGGATCATTTTTGTTTGAGGATTCTGGTAGTAAAGAATGTTTAACTGGAAAGGAAGCAAAAAAATACATACAAAAAGTTCAGGTAATTAACATTTAGTAATCTAAAGGCAACCTGAAAAATATTAGTTACAGTATAGTTTATAGATTAAATCATTTCCAAGTTAATTAAATAATTATCTTCTTTTTAGTTTGATTTTAAGTTATATCGTGTGCAAAGTCCGAGGTCTACATCTCAAATACTTTAAGCAAGACCCCCTCTGACTTCTTTTCGCAGACTTTAAGAACTTGGCTTGGAGGAAAGCGTCAAATGAATAGGTCATTGCCGAAACAGAAACTGTAAAGATCGACAAATCCTATTATTTGCAAGGTTTTAAAAAATTGGAACATTTGGGACGTTATAAGAAAAAAGCTGAGAAACCTAGCGAATCCTCTACAAACATTGGAAGCTCTGCAGCATGAATTCCCACTTACTTGAGAAACCATGGCGTAAGAGAACATCGACCACGAAGAGTGTGGGAATATGAAATTACTAAGGTGGGGTCGGGAGCAGCATCAAAATAAAATTAAATTGTGTTAAATTTTTGTTGTTTTTCTTTAAAATTATTATTATTAGTTAGGTACTTCTGTCAAGTTTGGTAAAAAAATGTACAGCCCTTCTTAGTGTTACAAGTACCTGTCTTATTTAATTAATTTCCCAAATTCAGTTCCTATCTATTTGTTATTAGGTTTCTTGGTTATCCTCTCAATTAAGAGAGGAGTTTACCTTAAACTTTATTCTATTAGACTTGATATTTTGGTACTATCTAGATTCATAAACAATGAGATAGGAATATTTTGTAGATTGCAAAATAGACTACAAATTTCTATAACAAAAAAAAGTTAAATTAATAATACCACTTTCTTCAGTATTTGCTAATACTGTGTACTATACGATAAATACCGTATATTTTATAATCCTTTCAATTTAACTAAACTCGTAAAATGTTTTGACAATTTGATACGGCATAGCTTACGAAATAATTATCTAAAAGTTTAAATTTGCACATGAATGCATTCTTTAGACACGCAGTAACTTGTAATTATAATGTTCCACGGAAATGCATATCTATCATTAGCCGATTTAAATTTAGGCATTAGCATTACCCATTCCATATAAATAGATTAAAAATAATTGAAAATAATAGGCATAGTACGTGTAACACTGTAAGCAATTTGGATCATATCTTTTTCGATTGTCAGAAACTTTATCAAGCTTGTCATAATGTCTATGACAGTATAGCTGCATTAAGTGTAGAAACGCCATTCAATCTTCAACTCCATCTATTAACCCTAAATAGACAGGGCATACAAGACCGTTTAATTTCATTTTTTAAAAGCTCAGGTGAAAACAAAATCTGATTTAGCTTTAAGATCCTGTGTATCAATTCTTCTGTGGTGTAATCCTATCACATCATGCCCTAGTGTAGTTTGTGATATAAAGTCGCCTTGAAGGACCTTTAGGCGTGAAAAGTGTAATTGCACAACCTTGCGTTACAAATGCCATCTAATGTTAGTTAGGGCTGCATGGATAATGTCCGAAATGCGACAAAAAAATCTAGCGACCTATTGGAATTTTTTTTTTAATCTTCTGTCCTTTGTACCTTGCAGTGTCGGACTATTTATTTTCTTATTTTTATCTTCCACAGGTTCCTGTTCTGAGCCAGTTGTTTGGCTTCAATCCATCCCATACTTCTCTTTTCCAATGTTCTATACACCTGCTCCTTCCAGGTGTTTTGAGGTCTACCTATTCTGTTTTTGCCCTCTCTTTTGGCTTCAAATATCCTCTTTGTGATTCGATCTTCTTCCATTCTGTGTAGATGTCCAAGCCATCCCAGTTGTCTCTCTTCTACGATTATTTCTATTGGGTTGATATTTAGACTATTAGTGATTGTCGTGTTTCTGGTTCTATCACTTCTAGTTACTCCTTCTATTCTTCTTAGGAATCTCATTTCCATGGCCTTGACTCTGCTTTTGATTCTATTCGTGGTTATCCATGACTCACTACCATATGTTAATGTTGGTCTGACCACTCTTTTATACACCTCTGTCTTTATTTTTTTGGTATTTGTTTTTTATCTAGAAACGAATTTCTCAATATGTTATATATTTTTGCGGATTTCCCTATCCTCTCATTTACCTCTTTCTCTATTCTCCCATTGTCTTCAATGATTGTTCCTAAGTAGTTGTAACTTTTAACTTGTTCCAATGCTTTTTCCCCGATCTTGATGCTATGTTTTCTTTCTTCTGCTGCTATTATCATTGTGTTTGTTTTCCTCGTGTTTATCTCCATGTGTATCTTTGTTAGTTCTTCTTGGTATCTCTTCAAGTTTTGCTGTAATGTCTCTTCCGAGTGTGCTATCAGTACCATATCATCTGTAAACATTAGTTCTTGTACGTTAATTGCATTCATTTTCCAGTTTCCTACTTTCATATTTTTTCCTTTTTGTTTAGCTTTTTTAACAGCGTCGCGTATTAATATAGAGAATAACAATGGGCTCAATAGGCATCCCTATTTTAATCCAATTTGCGATTCGAATTCAGCTGATTCTGCATTGGAAGTTCTCACCTTATTCTTATTGCTTTTATACAATGCGTTAATCATCTCTATCATTCCTTTCTCTAAACCTCTCCTTTCCAGGCTCTGCCACACATCTTCTCTTCTTACTCTATCAAAAGCTTTTTTAAGATCTATAAAACATATATGTATTTCCTTTCATTTCCCTATTAGTTTTCCCCTAATTGTCTGATTACAAATATTAAGTCCTGCGTGCTTCTTCCTTTTCTAAATCCATGTTGAGTATCTTCTGGTGTTGTTTCCAGTTTCTTTCGGAGTCTTTTTTCTAGTATTCTTGTCAATACTTTTTCTGGGATGCTAGTTAATGTTATTCCTCTATAGTTTGTGTATTCCTTAGTCTCCCTTTTTGTATATGGGCATAATTATTCCCATATTCCATTCCTTAGGTATTGCTTTTTTATTATAATGTTGTTTAAGAGGTCAAGTAGTTCTTCGTTACCCTTGTCTCCCATATATTTTATCATTTCAGCTGTGATTCCATCCTCCCCGGCCGCCTTTCCTAGTTTTAGTTTGATAACTGCTTGTCTGACTTCTTCGTCGCTTATTGGTGTGATACGTTCATTGCCGTTTTTTGTTTTATGCTCTTCTTCTCTTATGTATCTGCGTCTTGTTTTATTTTTGTGAGTTCTTCAAAGTACTGTTTCCATCTTTCCATTATCTCTTTTTCCTCAGTATATTTCCTTTGTCATCCTTTATATTTTCAATATCGGCGCCTTCTTCTGTCTCAATTGTTGTTCCGTAGAATAATTTTTGATTTTCTCTATAGTTATCTCTCAGTTTTATTCCGAAGAATTTTCTTTGGCCTTCTTGATACTCTCTTTACTTTCTTTTCTTGCTATTTTGTACATATTGTAATCCTCCTCTTTTCTGGTATGCATATATCTGATCCTATTGGAATTATACACTGTTATTGTAGTGTGTACATTTTAAGAAGTACAAACTTTTTTATTCAAATAAAACTGTATTGTTTGACTGGTAAACAATATAACTCACTTCCTATGGTCACGGTTTTACAATACATTTCTCTTAGCGAAGACATAGTTGGTGTCGGTCAATGCTCAGAGATAAATCACAGTGCATTTAAGCCATTTAGGTTTAGTAATTAGATTAACGCTATCTGTAATGTCTTCACGTATAAGTCATAAAACCGTTCTCGCTCACGTTGACACTAAATATGCAGCAGAAATTGCAATAGGCAATTACCATAGAACTATACAATAACCACTCTACGGCGTCGAGTAATACGAACCTCTCAGAACAGACGATATTTGTTATTCATGAACGGTAACGTCAGAAACACGATCCGATAATATCCTGGTGGTGGTCATCCATTTTCCCTCCCGCACCAGCAACTCTCGCTTTCACCCCTTTTGTCGACCGGCATCAGGAGTGCGTCTAAGTAGCTCCGGTCCTCCTGGGTAATTACGTCGAATCTGAACGCGCGGACCTTTTAATTTACCCATCGGTCACGGCTATTCCGAAATAACCACGCGACTCCACCTCTCGCTAAGGACGCGATCGGGACGTGTCTCAAAAGACGAGAATTATTTCGGCTGATTGCGTGCGACCGTTGAATGCGAACAAGACGAGGGACCGGTGTAGTCTCGTCGTTATCATCTGTTGCGAACATCAGTCGAGTCGTCCGTCGGTCATAGATTGGATTTCTCTTGTAGTTGTTAGCGTGGAGCATCGCTTTTATAATTTCCAACGTAAATATACACGGACCGATCCGGTGACGGAGTTTCCCTCCTGTCTCCGGAGGATTCAAAGGGAAATTGCCTCCGTTATATTCAAATTTTGTTTGCGAAAGTTATTTTCAAGATTAACATTGGATTTGTGTGTTATTGCCTGTAGCTGCTTGGAGCGTTGTAGAAGGTAAAGCTATAACCGATAACTAATTTATTTGGTATTTGCAATTTGCTACAAGTAAGAAGATTATCTAGGAAGTAGAAAAAATTTCACCAAAAATAATCGAAATTACACTTTCGAATTCTGCGCTTCTTTCTTTAACTTTTCTGAAATCAATTTGCAGCTGACCAATATCGTTGTGGATGTGTTGTCACCGAGCCACTACGTTGTATACTATGCTCTTTGAAGAACCACTAATGCTTAAGTTGTTACTTAAAAACTGATAAGAGATAAATTCAGTATAAAAGAGTACTTGTAAAAACACAAACAAAAATCAGCGAATACATTTTCGTTTGCTGCACTTTCTGCTGTGTATCTTCGTTTGGCAATCCCCTTGAACACTTCAACAGTAATCGGCCTTCATATAAGGACACAATCTTTCTTGGTACCGAGTTTCCACGGTTCTCAAATCTTGATAAAATCTCGCACCTTTTTCATCGGTTACAGCATCCAAATTTTTGGGAAACCAATGATACCTGATATAACCTAGGAGATGAAATTTTTGAAGCACTGATTTGACTAGATCCTTGTAATTGGAGGCTTTTTTGTTTCCAAGAAAATGTTCGCGACCATACTGAATGAAGTGCAGGCTTCTTTCTCAGCTTCGTTCATAGAGTTGATGAAATTTGGATCTGTCATTAAAGTTCTAATTTGGGGTTCATCAAATACCCCAGCTTTAATTTTTTCGTACTTTGGTCATGGAAAATTTTGACATATGTACTCGAAACAATCTTCTCGCACATTTAGATCTTTAAGATATTGCTTCATAAGGCCTAATTTGATAAGAAGAGATGGAAGAATTACTTTTTTTCTGTCGACTAATGGTTCACATACAATATTCTTTTATCCAACATCTAAGGATATTCTGGGAGGGCAATGCTTCTGGATCCAGTCTGGATTTCTAGCTCGACTACCCCAGAGGCACAAAAAACACGGAAATTTTGTATATTCTTTTTGAAAGTAAAAAGTTAACCATTTTGGGATCCACACAAATGAGCAAGTTGTGGTTTTAGTAACTTTATAAGCTTCTCAAGGTCGTAATATGTTTAGTTAGTAAACCATGTCCTGTCGCTTATACAGTTTCATTTTTTTGTAGCCTACTACTTCCCCTACGACTTTTTGTATAGCATCTTTAACGCCTGTCCATATATATATATGTTCAATATCCTTTCCCATTGGGTACTTCTTATTTAATAACTAGAGTTGGTGTTCGGGCTATTTCCATAATTTATTGAACTTATGTAGTGCGACGTTTCGGCAGTTCGTCTACTGTCGTCTTCAGAGTATCCCTGAGACGGGCCGTTAGTTGCCAGATTAATCATACGTTCGATGATTTTTTGTCTGACGTATTTGTCTTCTCCATTGTTTATTAGTGCATCTTGTCGTGAATAGGGATCGGAGTAGATTTATTTTCCTCGATTTTCGTATTCCACTTGACCTAACCACTGTTAACTTAGTGGCTAGTGGAAAGAAAAAAGGATTAAAAACATGGCCAGATGGAAGAAGCAGTGAAAGAAAAACAAAAAAAGATGCATGCAATATATTAACAACCTTATCGCAGTTAATCATGAAATTTACATGCATAGTAGAAATGTTGCGAAAGGAATATCCAGAAAGATCAACGAAGAGTGCTGAAATAAATATATAAAAACCTTGAGAGCTACTAAAAACAACATAGAGCTTTGGAAATATGGGGGACTTATACTGCACTTAAGGCTAAAATTTGAGAGGAATCAACCTATTAGACACCGCTCATAGAATTTACGCCAGAATATTAAATCATAGGTTGAAAATCACAGCAGAAGAACTAATAGAAAACGCAAATAAATCACAGACGGAATATTCGCTGTACAACAAATTATAGAAGAGCACAGAGATACAAGAGAAAAACACACATAGTGTTTATAGACTTCGAGAAGGTTTTAGATAATATAAACAGTTGTAAATTATGGGATACTATGAAAGAATAGGGATATCCACATCATGTAATAAGAGGTATACAGGGTTTATTCACTGACAACAAAACTATGGTAGACATAGGTGGAAGATTAACTAGGGAAATATCAACATACAAGACAAACCGGCTGTGTGTTGCCAAAATTATTTAACATATATATTGATGCTATTATAAAGGAATGGAAAATAAATGCCCTAAAGGAATACGTTTAGACTAGAATATCACCTTTAATTCTATCTTGTATGCTGACACTTTAATACTCCTAACAGAAACAAAGGATGATCTACAGAAATGGATATATACATTACAAAAAAGAATTCAAAACTATGAAATGAAAATATCGTCAAATAAAGCCAAAACCATGACTTTCTTGGGTAAATATACAATTAGGGCAAAAATAGTCTTAAACGATACTGTATTGGAACAGGTGAAACACTTTGAGTATTTAGGCTGCCTCTTATGATCGAAACAAAGACATAGAAGAGAAACTGAATAAATTCACACGTATCTGTGGAACAATCAGCAGAATGTTAGAAAACAAAACAAGAGAGGGTACCCAAATAAAATTTTATAAGACTGTAGCAGTGCCAACCCTCTTATACAGTAGTGAAACATGGGCAACAACGAAAGAAAAAAAAAGAAAGGAGGATACAGTTATAAGAAATGGAATTTTTAAGAAGAGTGAAAGGTTGCACATGATCTGATGATAGGAAAAAAATGTAGATATAAGAACAGAACTAAGCAACTTCGACATAAATGAGAGAATAAAGGAAAACAGAAATAAGTGGAAGGAACCAGTAGAATGGATGCAAGTGACAGGGTTGCTAGCCAGAGCGAGATTTTGTAAATGCTTAGAAACAGGAAGTGTAGGCAAACCAAAAGAAAAGAATCTGAAGTGAAGAAGAATCATCTTCGTCGAATAATCGATTATTTGTAAGTCGGTGATCGTGAACGCATTGACATGTTTCTAATTATATTTATCTCTTTTGTTTTACCTTTATATTTACTTTGTACTTTGTGCTAATAAACTGCATAGTACAATTGTTATTATTATTGTCTTTTGCTTGTGACCTTTATGGTGGTTAATAGTTGTAGTATAGGCTTTCACGACCGTCGTCCATAGTACAAATGTTTTCGGGTTTTGTCGTGTTTATGGTGGTTTCCAAAATTAGTATCTTTCATTCTGTTTTAAGCTGGCAATCTTATAGTGTTTAATCTTTTAAGAGAAAATGATTATCTACTAAAAGTAAGCCAACAAAAAAAAACACTAACCATGACTAATACGCTTTCTGGCATTGATGGTTTAATTTAAATCGTGTTAAACGCGAAATTACAATAAAGAGACAAGTCCGGTCGAGAGCGAAATGCTTCACCTCTTTGCTCCGAATAGTTCGCATCCGTCGGAGGCGTATTCCAATAGAAACGCCGGGCCGTCTGCTGCTAATAAGCCGGATTGTTCGGATTCCGAGTCCGGTTTGCGGTCCGGTGACCGGACGCGCTTACCGACGCCTCCTAAACTGCGGTTCAATTCTAATTACTAAACAATCTATACAAGTCCTCTCCGTCCTTCTCTTGTTTATCGCGGGTCACATACGACACGGAATTCGTCCAACAATTTAGTTTGCGACTTTAAATAATGTACGGTAAATTGCTGGGCGTAAATCAGACATAAAACTTTCGCTGGTGCTCTCGCTAAGTCGGGACGCTCGGAGGGGGGTCCCGAATTATCTACGGAATGGAATTACGCTTTCAAATGCACGCCGTACGGGACGGTTTATGTATGAATACGAAGTTTATGGGGTAAAATAGATGAATATGTCAAATTTTACGGCTATCTCGCTTTAAGTTATAAATTATATTTAATTAAACCGGAAGCAGAATGATAATTGTTGCGAAAAAGAGATCAATTTTCAAAACTGTTGGTATCTTTGCTATGTAAAATATCAATCATTATATGATTTTTACTCTAAATGTAGTGACTAATTGTTTGCTTGATATTCAAGCACCACCAGGAAAATAAATGAAGAAATTACCTTCACGCAATTTATTGGAGCTATTGAGTCAACAGCTCCTCGCTAGGTCTATATACTAGAGGGTAGCGCCAAGGGGGGCCCGGATAGCGCTCGGAACGATGTGTAGTGCGCCTAGCGTCCAACCCCACATTTTCCGCTCGTAGAATGCAGAACAGACGTGTAGAATCTGACAATATTATGGTATTTTTCACGTATCTTATAAACGCAACCCAAATTTTGATTATCCGCCATGGTTCTCATCCATGCTGAACTTAGTAGGAACAGACTACGTGTCCTCACAAGTTTTCTTACAGGACATTGTCACCTTGGGGAGCACAGGACAATGATAGGTCTGAAACAGAATAGCGCCTGCAGGTTTTGTGGGGTTGAGTCTGAAAGTCCGGAACACCTAACATCTAACTGCACTGCCATTATAGAGACCCGCGCCAACCATCTTGGCAAAGATTACATGACGAGGTGAAAATACCTTCTTTGAAACCATCACAGCTTTTGAAATATATTAAAGCTCTTGAACTGGATGGGGAGCTATAAGTGCGGGCAAACCCTAGCAGCTTGCAGCTCATATAAAAGGGCATGATAGATCGATAGGTCGCAGTCCAACATTACTCTTAATTAATCTAATCTAATCTCATCCATGATAGTCGCGAACATCAAGACAAGAAAGGGCCATTCGGAAAATGAAGAACGTTCTTTTTATAGAAATTGTTATTAGATATTATTAAACGAAACTATATTTTACATAAAATTAGATACCGTTCAGATTTAGGCACTTGTCGTACCGTTTTATTACCTTTTCTACGCCTTACGTAGAAGGCAGTTGCTCAGTTGTTGAACCATTGATTAACAGCTTCTTTAAGCTCATCATCACTGCCGCAGCATTATCCACTCAAAAAATCTTTCAATTTGGGGGATAAGTAAAAATCACTCGGGGGTAAGTCCGGACTGAATGGCGGATTTTGAAAAAGTTCCCAGCTAAACTGCTGAAGCAAGTCCTGTGTCACTTCCGCTGCATGCGGA
This sequence comes from Trypoxylus dichotomus, assembly GCA_023509865.1. Taxonomy (NCBI): domain Eukaryota; kingdom Metazoa; phylum Arthropoda; class Insecta; order Coleoptera; family Scarabaeidae; genus Trypoxylus; species Trypoxylus dichotomus. The sequence continues at coordinate 50,375,587 of CM042079.1, read as the reverse complement.
CGTGCATTATCGTGAGGGATGACGACTCCACTGCTCAGCATTTTGCACCGCTTGTTTTGAATAGTATAAACCTCAATTATTTGTCTATAACTTTCGATGGGCCAGACTTTTTGCGTGTTTAAAAAGCGAAGAATAATGCACACCTCACACTTGGCAGTAATTAACCGTATTGGGTGGTAGCTGCCGCTAAACTGGAGCGGATGAGGACCATGGTCAACCGTGGGTCAGCGGGGGTGGTAAGGGGATGCGATCACGTGTGAAAACAGAACGAATGGCCCTCGTATTATCTGAAAACAGACCTAGATTTTTCACTTCCTCTTTAGCAAGATTAGGTGCACCAAAGCAGCCGAACGTCTTGCCGCAATCTCCTTATTTAATTTTTGTAATCGAAAACTGCTACAACAGACGTTCGTTGTGTTGATATCCAAATTTGCAATATCTAAATAACTATTAATTTATCAAAAACTTGTTGAGAGTTATTCGAATGAATAGAATAATACCTTTGGATATCATCCGCTTGCATATCTATCCTACAGTTTCCTACGCAAAGGTATATACGTGGATTCCTTAGGGGTAGTGATATTGAAACCGCCGTTTTCGATCTCATGAATTTTAATATTACCGCCCTGGATCGTGTGAGCTTACCATGTTGTATTGTGCTTGATCTGTCACACAAACTTCTAGAATCTAGACTTCATCGAATTCTAAATTAATTTGCAAGCTGGAACGCTGGAATAGTGTTCGAGGCACATCTTTATCCTGGTTTAAATCTTACTTGAGTCATAATTAACAGACTATTGAGAACAACTCTAATGGTGTTCGTGTTTATCCAAATCCCACTTATACTTGTAAGGGAAAACCTAAAGCAGTATCTTGAGGCCACTACTATTTGTTATTTATTTTCATGATGTCTATGCTGCCGAATGTCCTTTAATGGAGAATAGACCCATGTTGATGTACTACGCCGATGACACTTCTTTGGTAGTTGTGGGATCTTCATCTGAGACGGTCATCGATAATAGCTTCAGGTACTTGACGTTACTTGAACAATGGTTAATTGCTAATAGCTTAATTCTTAATTACATTATCCTGAGCTTCTATCTGTCAATAACTACAACTATGGTGTATAACATTCAGCAATTCTTTTAGACCTTGCAAATGAGTATCTCAATTGGAATAGTAATACAGATCTAGTTTGTAAGAAAATAAGTACTTTTATATATACTATTATCGTATACGAATACTAGGTGATGTGCTTAACGCTGATGTACTACGACTGGTTTATGCTTCTGTCTGCTATCCGCATTTAAAGTTTGGGTGTCGTCTTTCGGGGAAGCACCAACATAATACCTTCCCATACCCACTACACCCATACTAGACACAAAATGAATTACTGCTACCCCAAACACAGGCTACAGTTGACTGAGAGGAGTCTCGGTTATATGAGTTTAAAATTTTTCAATAGTTTGCCCCCTGCAATACAAGCAAGCAGCGTTGTATTTAAAAAATCAAAACGAATTGCTATTAAATATTGAATCTTATAGCATAGATGAATTTCTAGATTCCCGACTACTAGATGAATGAATATTACTTGTTTATTTTTTTTTTTGTCATTTTATTTTGGATAAATTTGTACGATGCATTTTTCCTCTGACGTTTGCCTTTGTAAATGATTACTAAAAGTCAATAAAATATTATTATTATTATTATTATTATTATTATTATTATTATTATTAAAATGAGGTCGTCATTCTATCTAAGAAGCAAATAGACACAATCGTAGCCCTTCGCGTGGGGGATGTGGAAGTTACCACCAGCCCAACAGTTAGATACCTTGGAGTGATGATTGACACCAAAATGACCTTTCGTCACCAGATTTTACGTACTGCCGATAAGGCGGCGAAGATGGTTGCGAACTTGAGTAGGTTGATGGCTAATGTTGGTGGTTCTCGGCCAAACAAGCGTAGGTTATTGATGTCGACAGTTCAGTCGGTCTTACTGTACGGCTCCGAGGTGTGGTCGGACGCGCTGAGCAAGGAGATGTATCGTAAGAGACTGGCCCAGGTGCAGAGAAGGGCTGCACTGAGAGTTGCCTCGGCGTACCGCACTGTGTCGGAACCGGCGGTCCTAGTGGTAGCGGGAGTCATCCCAGTGTCGCTCCTTGCTCAGGAAAGGAAGCGCATATATATGAGGAGACGTGCAGGTGAAGAACGAGTCGCCAACGAAAGAGACGCCACATTAGAAGCATGGCAACGACTTTGGGAGACGGACGGAAGAGGGCGCTGGACTGCGGGACTGATCCCGCGCCTCCGCCCTTGGATCTCTAGAACCCATGGGAAGGTGGACTATTACCTGACTCAGTTTTTGACCGGTCATGGCTATTTCAAATCGTATCTGCACCGAATGGGTAAGACTGAGACTGGAGCATGTTTGTATTGTCCAAATGAAGTAGATGATGCGCACCATACCTTCTTCTTATGTGAGAGATGGGCGGAACCAAGACGGTTACTCGAAATGGAGATCGGCGAATTTACGATCGACACAATTATAACGAAGATATCAGCCAATGAAAATTGCTGGACAAGTTTAACGCGATACGTTCAATATGTTCTGCGCACGAAGAAAGGCGATTTGGACCGCAACATGGAAAGAGGATTGCTCTAATTCGAAACTCCAGTGGAGCGTGGCCTTTGTACAGCAAACTAGACACAGCCCGAACTAAAGTGAGGGTGGTGGCTAGTAGTCCTCTATTGAAGGGAGTCCGAGTATTGATGCTTATTATTATTATTATTATTATTATTATTATTATTATTATTATTATTATTATTATTATTATTATTATTATTAGTCCTCCTTCAGAGGGAGTCCAGCATAACATGCGTCAATGCATTTCACCTCCGCAAAAAAAAAAATTATTATTATTATTATTATTATTATTATTATTATTACGTGGTACAATATGTAATTTCACAGTGCCTTTGCAGGTTCGCGAATAAATAAGCGGTTTCATTCCAAACTTAGAAGATGCTGAGATATACTTTTAAAATATTAACATATGACATACGTCATATGTTGTAGATAGATATGTATATGTAAAGTATTTGTTGCGAAATAGCTGTTGCCATATGTCTTACACATACTATACTTTTGTTCAGTATACTGTACGGGCAAAAACCTTAAAGAAATGCGTGTTTTCCGTAGTGAACGCAGATATAGTCAGTGAAATATGCCAGTACCTTGCTACGTTACACATTGAAGGAAGAGAATCAACCATAAACGTAGCTACCAGTTGCCTCAAATCACGAATAAGGAATTTGGCGAGTAAAAATGAAAACATTTTAAAATGCTCCAACCGCAGAACAACCAACTTGCCTTCGAATAAATTAACTTGCCGAAGACAGAAAATACCTTCGCTTCCAGGAAATTAATTTCTATAAACTGGTTACACTTTATTCTACAACGCTACATACATATTTCCCTGACGCGGAGTTACTAAATCGCGACCATTCGGAGGTGTTTATCCTCAACGACTAGACGACACCGTCGCGTACTGAATTAAAATATTTCGTGTAAATTTATTTACATACAAACGTCGCACACATAGCATCGCCATGAGAAATTGCCAATCCGTGGTAGGAAAGCCAAATTGCGCAGACTAGGAGAAGGCTATGATAAATATCTCGGCCGTATTTAGATACGAAGCGTAGCAATCAACCCTACTAAAGAGCTCGCAAATAAACTATGCCGACCGTGCAACTACGGAATAATAAAAGTTTAAATCGTGAATGCGTCCATATCAGATATTAAAACTCCCCGAGAGTTGTTACTCGCTAGTCATAACAATAATAGTTGTCTTTATTTATCGCCTAGGAGAGTATCCCTATGGGCGAAACAATTTAACTAAAGCTATTACTGTATTCCTGCCCCAAGCATCATGCAAAATAAAAGGAATTCGTAAGTTTTGGTGTGAGTATAAACAGAATATGAATTGAGATGAAATGAATATACGAGGGCGACCTTAAATGTTTCCGGAATTGGCGCCTACATACATAAAATGAATAAAATATAACTATGACGAATTAAGTAAAAACTGAAAAAAAAACCGGAATGCTAAAGATAGAAAGAAATAAAGAAAACGAAAACAAAGGTGTTGACTAAGTATATAGATAATAGCGTATACGTAGCTGACAGGCAAATAGTATTAGCTTTTTGTCACGAATGTCCAAAGGAATTGCACTAAGGCATCTAACAACATTGTAAGAGAATGACATTTTGAACATCTGTGAACTGGACAGGCCTTTAAATCTCAAATTAACATTATGAATATCCGCTCTAAATATAATCTTACAGTAGAGATAGCTATGTTTTTTTAATGATAAATTAATTTGTGATAAAAAAAAACAGTAGAAGAGAACTCAGTCCTAAGTGACATACACAACCATCTTTCCCATATCAGAGTATGAGGTATTCTTTAAAACTTACGAATGCCGTAAATGAATCTCAAGCAAAAATTTTGCAATTGCTGAATTATACCTTTGTCAATACTCTCCAAGCAATTATAGTAAACATTCACGCAAAAATTAAATCTAGTTAATTGATTAAACAAGAGATTCACATAATGATTTTCTTAACCTTGTACCTAAACATTCTTTGCTGTCGTATACAATTTTCAGATTACAGTAGCCATGCCGCAGTATATGAGATATATGTTCCTTGAAACGAAGTTTCGCATCTAAATAGAGTCCTAAATTACGCACATGATCTGGTACTGAAATAATTTCATCATTAACTTTGATCCGAATACGGGACATAGCAGCATTGCGAGCTTTAGTGCGACCAAAAAGTAAGACTGAAGTTTTCCTTGTATCAATTTGAAGACAATGTTTTAGCAATATACCGAATACGGGACATAGCAGCATTACGAGCTTCACTGCGACCAAAAAGTAAGACTGAAGTTTTCCTTGTATCAATTTGAAGACAATGTTTTAGCAATATGCCAGCAAGTATTTGAAGATCATTAATTATATTAGAAACAGCCTCACGCGCTTCCTTCTGGTTAAAAGAATAACAAGTTTTCGTAGCATTGGCGTAAAGATGATATTTATAGTATCTTAATCATTTCATAATATTACATGTCTAGATAATGTACAGCATAGGACCAAGGATACTGTCCTGGGGGACACCAGATACAATAGGAAGTGGAGAAGATAACGCACCATCATACGAAACCTTAAGTTCTGTTCAACAAGTATGAAGCGAAGAATGATATTGGATTAGCACTAAAACCGACATACTTTAAAATAGCAAGTAAAAGAACATGATTAATAGTATCAAAAGTCTTTGAGTAACACTAAGATAAGAAAATGCTGTAAATACAGCTTTCTCATGGTATTGGTTTCGAGCAGAATTAGTAGAAATCCCGGCAATATCCCTATTTATTTTATCTTCTTAGTATTCATTAGCAAATCTCCCATTCTCATTTAGGGTATTATTGCTGGGGTTTCTAAATACGATTGTGATATTATCGGTAATTATCTAGAATGTCCACTATTGCAAGGGCACTCAGGTAGTTCTGCAATTACCGATAAGACAAACCAAGGCTTATTTAAACTAAACGCAAGACAATTTGAATCGACTACATCGTGAAGCTACATCAAAGAAAGTTATAGTGTTAGATACAATATTAAGAAACAGAGTACAACGTGAAGCTGCATCAATGAAAGTTATAGTGTTAGATACAATATTAAGAAACAGAGTATACGCGTATCTACACAAATCAAGTCGTAGTTATAGAATCAAGTCGCAGTTTTATACATACATTAAAAACAGAGTGTCACGTGTATCTCCACCCAAGCAAGATATAGTTTCGTATATAATAATTAGAAGTAAATAGCGAATTTCAATTCGCCGTTGAGTGGGTTAACTCATCAATCAGTGCATTAAATATATTTTGTAACTTGACATTGGTCTTTCGAGCCGGATATAAGGAAGATACATAGACATTGGTCCTTCGAGCCGGATTGGAAAAGAGAGTACAACTCCTTCAAACCAGGAGAAGTTCAAACACCATGAGAAAGCTGTATTTACAGCGTTTTCTTATGTTGGTGTTATTTTCTAGGCATTCTTTTAGATGAGTCTTTGAGTAGTCTAATAAAATTAAAGCAGTAACTTGGTTGTCACCACTAAAATAAAAATAAATGTTACCAGAGGATAAATTGTTACTATAATAACGTGTCGTGTCCATAGCGTTAACAGTCTGCCTCCATATTGTCTTCTACTATATGATCTAATAAAGCTGTATTCGAATCATAAATTTTCTTCTAATAGGGGTCTTTATGAACATTGTTAACATTGTGACGTCTTTCTCAATTAAAACGAGTCTCACTAAAATTTCTGTCGTCACTGTTTTGTAACTTAACCAATTTCATAATTCGATGCTTGCTTTCTATACTGTTTTTTCGTTAAAGTTTTTACGCTACTAAATTAATTCACGGAAATTAGAGATAAGATTAAAAACACCTTCATCTAATTAGAAATCAACTTCAATGACTTACAATGGCAAAAGAAAGAATCGAGCTTAACAGCATCGTCCATTGTTAATGGTAGTGCTGGGGATATATAATCCCCAACTTTATTGTGACAGGCGCGATGGTGTTGGATCTAAATCAAGGAAATTTCAGTTCTGCGCGTTTCGTTAAAACCTCTTTCCCGATACGAGTTTTACGACGAATAAAAACTCCGACTATCTTATTTTAATTCATGCGTACATTTCTATTTTCGCTTTACGTATTTTTCCCGCTCAACTCAATAAAACGAATCGAAACGTTACGATGGTATGCGTTTTGTTCGGCTCTCCTGCAGACACACAACAAATAAATCAATATTTATATCGTCTCTCACGCTGGTGTGCTTTATTGATATTAATAGCAGCTCGAGGTGGTTTATTTTAACACCTCGCTTAGCGACGGGATGTATGTATGTACACGTAATACACTTTGCGAATGTTTTTTATGTTCACTTCTTGTCCGGACAAATTCTGTTCGTACAAGGATTTTACCTCTTACATTATTCCGTCCGTCTAAATCACCTACACTATCGATAGTTGCAATATTTTTTAAGATTTCAGGCAATTTCTTAGTTTGATGTGTAATCAAAATATTGCACGATATATGTATGTACTCCTGTTACGAGAAATGACCAAGTTGGGGAATGATGGGTTGAGAAATGCTCTAGGAAACTATTTTAGCTACATGACCGCTTCTTTTTGGTTATGGAGCACCCACCAAGTGCTTTACAGCGAACCTCTAAGCATGAAAAACCGCGCTTTCTCCTGACCTTATAAACTGCGTGGTACTGTTAGAAAAGCCTACAGCACTTAGTTTAGGAATTAATAAGCATTGGTCAACTGTATCAAAAGCCTTACTAAAATCTGTACATATAACAAGCGATTAACTAGTGAACAGTGTGATCTCGAAAAGACTCGTAACTGTTGACCTCCCCGCAAAAGATCCCTATTGATGGCATAATAAATATGATTCAATGCTGTTAAATATTCTTATCTGGAGAAGATGTTCAAGGATTTTAGCGAAGTTCGATAACAGGTTTAACACATGGGCTGAAAAGTCCCGGGCCTAACACATAGATGACGCTAGTTTTATTGCAGTCACCTTTCTCTCAGTTAGTACTAACCTTCAAAAGACAGCTGTTAAAATTTCATGATATTCTATGCATTAGTTTGTGAGTTATTGTGCTAAGAGTCACGTTAGTTTTGTTATTTTCAAAACAATGGATCAAAAACAATTTCGTGTTTTAATTTTACACTGCTTCTTGATGGGGAAAAAATACCGTTCAAGGATATCACAACGATTACGCTTCTTGAAAACTGGTGTTATTCTACTAATCTTCTAATAATTGGGGAATTATTGGAAAATTGGAAGTTTTTATGGCCAAGTTGAAAATAACAGCAAGAGGCTCACATAGGGTGAGTAAACAGTCACGGACCAAAAAGGTCGACAGTCCACCAGCAGTCATACTCGTTTTGGGTTTCTTTGCACTAGTGTATGCATCTATTGGAGTAACGAATCCGATTGAAAATAAGCTGTTGGAAGCGTCAACTAGGTTATCTTGTACACTCGGAAAAGCATAAGTAGACTGAGTTATGTTTGAAAAATGAGTAACGAAAGCTTCAATGTCAATAGGATTGTCAGTAGTTAGTCCATTAGAAGTTAGAGAGCCAGATATTCTCGAAATACTACGCTTCGCACTAGCAAACTACCAAGAAACTTTTGGATTACTAGTCATGCTGTTTTCAGCAGCAATTTAATACTCAGCAAACGCTGATATAATTTGGATTTTGACCAATCTTCCCAGTCGCCTCAATTCCTGAAGGCAAGAATCCGTTCTAATTCTACGCCACCTCTTGAGATAATATTCCTTCAGTTTTATTAATCTGATTATTTCACCATTGAACCAAGGTGGAAAACTACGACTTCGGGCTGTGCGTTGATGATGAATGCCGAGTTACTGCATCCAAAGAATGGTAAAAGGCCGATACAGCTTCATTTACGTCCGTAAAATCATTTAGATATGTCCAGTCAATCGTTGTCAGATTGTTGTATAAACTAAGAAAATCTGCTTTTTTGAAACTATATCGAAAATTACTGTTTATTTCATTTCAAGACTCAACATGTAAAATATGAACTAAATTGAACATGAAACAATACAGTAAATACAGATAAAGATAATAACAATAAAAAAATTCGAAACACAACATAATGAATTATTTTACTAAACCGACAAGGTGGTTGGGGCATCCGTGCATGCCGTTATTAAGCGATGCCGTCATCAAAAAATTCATCCCGCGAGTAGTAATATTTCGACAGTAGCCATGCTTTAACTGTTTTCTTGAATTTGTACGTGCTTAGTGATTTCCAATCATTCGGAAGCTTATTATAAATCTTTAACCGGAGTATATGTACACTGATGTAGATTATACTTCGCGATATGTATTTTGAGGTTGCGAATATTATAGTTGTGCAGGGTATTGGTTCGAGTTATTATTTGATTTTTTTCTTTTGTGAATATAATTGCTCGATTCTAATATATACAATGCAGATAATGTTAGAATTTTTAGATTTGGAAAATAACTTCGACAAAAAGTTAATGAATTAATACCAGTAGTCGCTCTGATCATGGCTTTTCCTTTGAAAAAAAAAATTCTTTTGCTGGGGTGCTGGACCCTCACAGTAGTAGCCCGTATAATAACCGTTGCCGAAATTTTGATTAGTAGACGATTTTTAGCGTGTTACCGTTCAGTGCATGCTCTAATTGCTTAAGCTTAAATATTATCGTATTTAGTTTAGAAACCAGCTGTCTTGAGTTTAATCGAAAATTCTTTGTTTCGGCCATGTTACTAATTTCAAGAACTATGTCTAGAGCTGGGTGATGTCCATCTTCGGAGACTAAAGGATCCGTATTACGAGACATATTAACAGAACAATTCAAATTGCGGAGTACTAAGTCTAACAATTTATTGTGATTGAGAATATTCTTGTATTGTTGTAAATTCAAAGTATTAACAAATGATAACAAAGACGTACATATATTTTAGGTACATTTACGATATACATATATCGTCGATAAGGTGTAATTTACGACAAAAATCGAGTCTTAATTCATAGTGCAAATGCAGCTAATTAATTAAGCGTATGAGTATCCACCTTAAAAAAAATGTGTTGACATTTAACACGGATAATGCATTTCTTCAATCTGCATTTTATCTATTCACTTGACATTCTTAAGCACCTGCGCATTTTATAAAGTTGTCAGAAAACTTAATTAGAATTCTTCTAATTACAAATAGTTTAAAGAACGATACCCTCCCGTTAAATGTACAATTTCGACAGCTTTATTCAATCCCTTCCCATCGTACCAATCACTAAAATAACTTATTGGGTGGATGCGGAACACCTTCAGATGTACGTTTTGAAAAGGGATCGGTGATGGTTTGCGTTTTATTTGCGCTTTAGTCGGAAGTCGCTCATAAAAACGCACCGTCGAAAGTAAAAACCAAGGAAAAGAACAATAAAACTGTACTAAGGGCGCCGTAAAACCGGTCGCTATCACAATAGTTAGAAGATCATTTTTATTGCTAGCGTTTCAGGAGTTGGCTGAGATAAATGTCCATTGGAATATTAAATTTACACATCAATTCCCACGACAGGAGATTAACGAGGACGTTTTGCCCAAAGTTCTCTTCAGTTCGTTTGCGTGCGCTGTGCTCGCGAATAATAAAAAGTAATCAAACGAGTTGCCTGCAAAATTGCGAAAGTTGCTTACGTTTACGATGGATTAACATTTATTTAGGAGGAATCCATTTATTTTCATATAGGAAAATGTGGCACTCATTCTTTTTTGCAATGATTTACGAGGCTGTTGTAATATAGGGAGACGAACATAAGTGACAGTTTGCAAATCCAATTTTTGCAGGAATATTAATACCATAATCAAGAACGATATATTTATCTTAGATGATGTTATTTACAACTCAAAACTCAAGTTCACAACAAAAAAGAAATACCAGCATATAGCTTATAAATAGGCTCAGCAAAGAGTAGCAAGTTTCAGTGGCGTGCGGAGTACAACGTGGAGGGGTGAAGCGCGCGGCACAGACAGTCGAGTACCCGTATCAAAGCACGCTTGTTCAGTATTATTCGAGTGGTCGTTGTGAGTACTTGTCAGTACACACATACTTAGAAGATGGTACGTTTCGGAAACGGCGAATTTTGAATAAATTAGAAAACGTAATACCGAGTACGCCGTGTTTAGAATACGAAGGCGATAGAATTAAATGTGTAAAGCGCAAGAACTATTTGACGTGTACTAGCAGGTGGAAGTGTGAACGCCACCTAAAAAGTATAAAACACTGTTCTACGATCCGTGGCAAACGATACAGCGAACAATTAATATTTGAAATACCATAGGCGTTTGTTTTATGTTATGTGATGTACCGTTCACTTTACTAGACCAATAAGAATTTGTCTTCTTCTGCAGCAAATATTTAGATTCTAAACTCTCCAAAATGTACAGAATGATTTCACGAACTGCCTCCCAAAGTGCGTGAACGACCACAGCCGATTACTACGCGTTGGGGAACATGGTTAAAGGCTGCGACTTACTACATTTTGATGATGTAAAGAAGGTAGTACAATTCGATTCGAGACACGCCAAAGCTATCAAGAAAAACCAGAAAATGATTCAAGATAGCCAGCTAAAAAATGTGATTTAGGAAGTATCTGAAAGAACTACTATGGACTACCGGAGGTAATTGAAAGCGACATATTCGAATATTAATTGTTGGCTGTATCGTTTGCCACAGATTGCAGAACAGTTTAAAAATATACTAAAACAGTTAATAAATATAACAAAAAATTTGAACGTAGAAACGAAGATGACAATAAAAGCAGAAAAGAAATAAAGCGGAGACGTTAAAAGTAGCAACGGCATTTGATAAAGGGATTCTTTAAGTCCAATGCTTTTTATTCTTATATGAATAAAATTATGGACAGTGTGAAGGGTATGGATGGTTTTAAGATGAGGGAAAACAATCTGACTGGATCTCTTCATCGAGCGAAGCATCATAAATACTGTACGTGTGAAGAAAGGCAGGTTATAACCTAAATAAAAGAAGAAGTACAATTTGGGTCCATGATAAACTACTTCGGTCTATGTTCTTGTTAACCTAATGTAAGGAACTCGTCGTCAGTTAAGGGTTCGTGTAATATACTTGTAAGTATACACTTTGATCCTGTAATGGTCCTTGTTGTTATAGAGGTGAAGTAAAATTATGAATAAATACACACTTATTAAGGTTAGTATTCCTTTCTTTTTAAAATAGGCTCTGCAAGATCCTAAGCATTGTATGTTGCATATCAATCAAACTGCTTTCCTTTGCAAAAGAAATGTTATAGATGGTTCACTGGACGATCCCTACGATGGTGTACCATGGCTTAACAAGGAACGAAATGTGACAACATATGTTGCTCTGTTAACGTTACGAGTTGTTACTTTCTTCGCCCTTCTTAACGCGTATAATGCGGAGGTCAGTTAGGAGGCAAGCATATCGTTGTGTGCTGCCCATTTTAATTCCCTATTTATCTACAGTTCAAGGAATTTAACGTTGGAGTTCCCATCAAGATTTTTCGTGGTAAATTTTTGTTCACCTTTCGATTATTTGCTGAAAATCAAGCGCGTGCATCATCTACTGCGCTCTTTGATGCTCTCTTTTTTTTCTAGGGTAGGTGCGCGGACAATGACGGAAGTGTAATCTACATACAGACATATTCCACCCCTTAAAGTATTAGCCGATACGTTGTCTAAATATAAGTTAAATATTATTGGGCCGAGCTTCAACCCTAGCACAACTCCATATTTAATTTCTATTATCTACGGTATTGTGTTATTCCATGCGGTTGCTTATCTTCTTCCGCGTAGATAACGTTCATCGTAAAAGTCTCACATAAGTTCGAGGTGATAAAATTACAACTTCCCTGTAATTAACCAACATAATTAAATTACTGACAAAATATCATCTCAGTAGTGGTAGCACAATACTCCGGTAACGTAGAGATCGTGGGTTCGAGTCCCTCCAACACTGATATTTTTTCAGTAATTTAATTACGTTGGTTAATTGCAAGGAAATTGTAATTTTATTATTACTAATACCAACGGTGGTTTAGTATTAATATTAATATTGGTTTAAGTGCAAAGTGATTAATTTCTCTTTATCCATAGCTGTAATCATTGTAATATTAGCCAATATACCGTTAAACAATAAATCCTAATAGAACGATAACATTGATCATTAAGAACAATTCAAAAATAAAAAAAAATTAAATATACTTGAATATGATGTACTTTTTCTATTTTATAGACTGTAAACTCCTAATGCACCGTCTGGCAGCTTTGCTGTACAAATTGTATCATATCTATAAAGTTTCGTTTTATCGCAGGTAGTTAGTTATTATATCAGACTTGCGTTGTCAGGTCTATAAAAACCGGCTTAATTGGGATCCAGAATTACAGTCAACAATTTATCCTCTTGAATTATTAAAACGCTCACGTCGCGACACTATATGGACGTTAACATCATCATTATATTGATTTTTCACACGTTCGTGTCCATGGAGAGCTGGTTAAAAATCAGTCTACACCATTTATTAATCAAGAATGTTATAGTTGTAATATATTTTTGATTAAATTACAGTTCCAGTGTCTAATTTATTTCCCCAATGATTACCACATCTCAAGCTCAAACATCTCGAAAATGAAATGGGCACAAAGTAAATTTTTACGGCACAAATCAGCACAAGTAAGTACAAAACTTTGACGTTTTTAAGTGTTTAGATAATAAAAAGAAATCCAACGTCATGCAGACCTTTTTAGTATAATTGAGAATATAAAAGTATAAATCAGCGTATCTTCTTGCATAACATTATGCGATTAATGTTATTTAATACATCGGCTTGCAATTTTTAGCATAGACTACTATTATAAATAGTAATAAGGGTACATACACTTGCAAAACAGGCACTAGAGCTGCGTTGCAATCCTTTAACAGAATAAATTGCGTTTTTGAAGCCAACCATTGCTCTTTCTGACAACTGGAACCTCTGATCACTCAGTCCGTCCATGATTTTCGGAAAGGTAAAGAAATTGTTGAGAGTTAGGTCCGGACTGTACGGAGGATGGTCCAACAATTCGATATTATGTTATGTTAAAAATTCAATTATCTTGCGTGCTATGTGCGAACTTGTGTCTTGGTGGAGGATGATTTACCGTTCGAGGATGGTTTTCGAAGCTAAGCGACGACTTGTGCCAAACACACGCTTGCACAGAAATTGTTGCTATATGACCTGCTTTCGAGACAAATGTCGCACTCATTTTTTGGAGTCACTTCGGACTTCTATCGGTTTTTATTCTCCTTGGAACATACAAGTAGACGACTGGCGTTTACTTTCTGGTTCATAGGAGTAAATCCAAGATTCGTCACCACCGACTAAGTTGTACACGTTTTTAAAATTTCTGGTGTTGAACCGGTCTAAAGTTTCTTGACACCAACTCACCCTACTTGCTTCCTGTCCTTCGGTTAGCAGATGGGGAAACCAATTTTTTACAAAAATTACTAGAATTGGGGTCTTTGAAATCCCCAAAGACGCTTCAATCTAACGAGGCGCTTTCTAGAGTAACTGCCGTGTTTGGTGCAGCTACTCTTGGATCGTCACTACCAAGGGAGCGAAGTAAACTATAAGCGGAGTGATGGAAGTTCTAGTTTACTTTCTAATGGTAAGTAACGCTGTTGTTTGTTTGCTTCTGGTGAAATCTCTATGGTTTTATGTAGACATGGTTGAAAAACAGCGCTGAAAGGCATTTTATTTCTGCTGCTTGTCAGGGTTGGTTGTTAAATTTTTCTTCTGATTTTTATATTTGGCTTTTAGTTACATTTAGTTAGTGTTTTAGTGATTAATATAGTACAGACTGTTATTAACAATTATTTTCTATTAGAATATAAATCGTACAAAATTAATATACAGGCTAAGTGGTTTTAAGGATATATACATATATTGTCAATTAATTATTTTCCTCAAATACCAATGTCCCCCACAAAGTGCAGTGTCACTAATTGTGAAGATGGAGCAGCTCCGTTTTACAGATTCCCCAATTCAGAAATTATAAAATCTAAACACTTCATAATCCAATATTGATAACCTTACGTCCAGATACGGTGTAAAGCGCATACCATGTTACGGGTTTTAATTTACTCTCTTAAGGTAGAGGGCACAAAACGCAATTGTGATTTAATGTTATTAAGTTGCCATTATTTATTAATATCTCTTATCTCTGGTCACTACGACTAATCCGTCCACGTTCGAATTCTCCATGCCAACAAGAAATTGTTGACTGGTGTGGCGCTTCATTACCAAAAACAGAAACCAAGTGGACGACGCATTCTTATTCAGATAATTGCTTTCGAAGATTATAAAAAAAATATTTGGCGAAAATGTTCCCGATTCAATTACTAATTTGTCAAATTTGACAGTTCGTTGTAGCTACAACACTATATGTATCGCACTGAAACTTTGTATTTACGTTAACTAAAGGTGTAGGTTAATTTTTAGTACTGAGATTTGATTAGTGACCCCCTCTATACCCCAGTATGCAAAACTTCAAGGACATACCACGTAATTGTGTCAATAATATATTTTTTGATTAGTTTGAAAACAAAGGGTATTATAGGAAGATACATCCTTTATTGTCTTTATATACCACTTACTTCTACAGATATACATGCATTTGCGAGTAGACTGTTCATTAATTTAATGGGCAATCTTTCATAAAACTAATTAACAAGTTCTTTGGATCAATTTTCATAACAAAATATTATCTTATTATTCTTGCATTATTTAAGAGTTCCAGAGATATTTCCAAGGATCTATATGTTTTGCTGGAAATGTAGTTGGTCTTGTATATATTTTTCCGAATCCTTCTGCAACTTAAAGGAACTTAACCATCAAATAAAGAACCCAGCTAGAAAGTTTGACAATAATCGTCCTCCTTCACCAAATAAACTTGGAAACTACTAAAAATTCGCAAGCTCCTAGTAAATAGCGACCGGGACGGTCCACCTACCTCGTCGTAGAAGTCGTCCTCGGAAAAAACTTCATTGGAAACCCTCGGTCATTTGTTTTGTTTTATCACGTCCGGTATTTGAAGTGGAAATATTCTACCGTACCTTTCAATCTCGAACTCTTTGTGAGACGTCTGGAATTCAAATGTTTTTGTTTTAAATTTTATCCACGACTTTTCAAATATATCGAACCCTGCGCTCACGAACGCACACAAACGGGCGTGTATATGCACGTAGTCCGCCTTCGACATGTGCCGCGTCACAAACGAAATTACAAGTACGCAATAGTTTGTTTCTGTAAAGTGAGTTAAGGGAAAACTATCGAAAGAGGATTATTGGAAATTTTGAGGTTTAAAGTAAAGTTGAAAGTAAAAAATCGATTTTATGCGTCTGCCATGTATTAGCACAAATTGTCCTTTGTTTTTAAAGTAGTGTAATATATGTTCTAAAAAATGTAATTGCTGTTAAAAGATGAGGAATTGAATGCTTGCCGTTTTTTGTATACCCTGTATATGATGTTTTAGTTCACTACAGGATCATATCTTGATTTCATATACTCTAATTCCGTTAACTTTTTTGTGGTGATGGATAAGGCTTTGGCCAATTTGATTTAGAGACTGTAATAATGTGATTCAAGTATCTGTATTAAAAATTTTAAATTCTAATTTTTTTAAAATACAAGAACTAATTTATAACATTTAGAAAACTAAGAAAAAATTGTCATTTGAAGTCAACGAAAGTCAATCATTATATGAGACGGATTTCACCGATTCAAAAAGATTACACCTATCAACAATTTTTTTTCTGCTGCCTATGATTTGACACTTGTTTTCAACTAATATAGATACGCTAATGCCAAATATGAAACCCATTTTCCCCTATCACGTCGTGTTTTTTTCTACGGCATTCCTTATTTGTTGAAATTGGGTCTTATGAAACAATGTGTTAAAAATTCTGGTTTTACAAGGCAACTCTTTCAAGTACATATGTCAAAACTTCCCAGAACTAAGTTACGAAGAAATTAAAGCTGGGGACCTCAAACTAGAACTTTAATGAAAGATCCAAATTTCACCAACTCTATGAACGAAGCTGAGAAAGAAGGCTAGGCTTCATTCATTATGGTCGCGAACAACTTTCTTGGAAGCAAAAAGGCTTTTCAAAGATCTAGTGAAATGAATGCTTCAAAAATTTCACCACCTAGGTCAAAGCAAAGTAGTGCGTTTTAAAGTAGTGTTCATCATTTTTAACGATAGATATCAGATATGAAATAATACGACAATGTTATTATAATGCAATTTATTAAAATAAGAAAATGAGATGAACAAAATAGGTACAATATTATAATTAAATCGTGAAATTTGGAATTATTACAAACTACCAAAGTTAAATAGCGACAACGAAATCAATGAGACACTGGGAAACTAATCCATCGATGTTTGGATTCATTCCACTGATACAAAGACGTAAAGAATTTTCCAAATTATCGTCAGTCAGCCTTGTACGATGTTTTGATTTCTTTCGTCATTGAAAAGAGCTATTCGTATTTATAAGTACTGCCAAACGCTCAAATTAATCTTCTTGCGAATTTTCTAAGCTCCGGAAAATGGTGTTCTTCGAGGTATTTTTTTGTAGAAATCGCACGTCTTCAAATTTAGATTTTAGGAGTGAGGAGCTCGATCAACTCCATTTGCAAGTGTATTGGAGCATTTTCTACATTACATTTTGTTGGAGTACCAAATAAATTGAAACATCACTCGATCTTCCTCATTTGGAGTGAGTATGAGTAAGTAGTGTAATATTTTTTTTTAATTGGGGTTTTCAAAATGTCTCGCGGGCCAGTTGTTGCCCACATATGACCTAGATTGTAACATGAGCATAAAGCTTCATTTCCTTCATAATCATCTTGATAGGTTTTCCAAAAATTTAAGTGCTGTAAGCGATGAACAAGACGAGAAATTTCATCAAGATTTAAACACAATGGAAACTCGATACCAAGGAAGATGAGATCGTCATATGACGGCCAACTGCTGTTAGAGTGTTCAAAGCGACTGCCAAACCAAAACACAGCAGATAGTGCTGCAATATATCTTATTAGTTCTTAAGTAAAAGAGCATGGTATGGGATAGAGTTAAATTTTGAGGGAAAAACTTTTTCGGATTCAGCACACCCAAATTGGTAAAAACAAGTCTCATATAGAAGTCAGCAAAGATTGTGTTGGGCAGTGATTACAGAAATGGCACAATGGCATTTGCATTAAAGTTAAAGGGAAATATGTTCTAAATAACAGGCACTCAGAAAACCCGGACATAAGTAATTTGTGGATAGAAAATAGTATTGCGCGTATTTTTCTAGTTATTTTAAAATTGTATTACAAGAAATAGCTGACAACGCGGTTTGTTGAAATTTTTATGGAATCAGTTATTATTTACCTAACATTATCAACCGCATCTTCTGTTCGAACATAGGGTCGCCCACTGCCCTTTTGACGGCCCTTGAGACAGTTCTATTAAATGTATTCTGAAAAATATTATAATCAAAAACAAAAAAAAATATTTTCGCTCTAAATGTTGTTGTTGAGGAACCTTTTTTTAATAACTTTTTAACTGACAAAATAATACACGAAAAATAAAAATTTCTACTTGACAAAAAGTATTATTGGGAATTGACTTCTTGAAATCTAGTCTTCTAAACATACGTCATCCTATATACATACATATATGCACTGACTGCACTATTGTGGTTACACAATCGATACTCGGTTCGGACATTGGACAGTGGAATATATGGTAAACGCCATCATATAAACCTAGAGTGCGGTATTAAGAGTACAGTAAGCTAATTCCGTAGTAGCTGCTAATTAATGTTTTCAGTGCCGGTAATACGATATTCTGTTAGGGTGTTTGCATGCATTCAAGTTTCGGGTAAACAAGGTCTATTTCCTGTTTGGCGATGGCGGGTTCATGCAGATAACCACCACAAACAAGGTTGTATAGACGTATGGGTGTACAATGTACAATATGTGGTGTTGTGGTTCTTTGTTTGAATAGAATTTCATCACTATAACAAAGTAATCAAATGTCTTATTACCTTTTGATTGTAGATGCCTTAACATAGTCAAGGTGCTTCTAGGAAAAAGGAAATTGTTGCAGGAATTACGTAGATTCTAGGCGTTTGTTCTTTCATTATCGGTTCTAATTTAATTATGTTTTTCATTATTTTATCTTTAATGTGTGGTAATGAGTTTCCATTCTTCTTTTACAAATTAGTGAATTTCCCAAATCAAAAGGTTAATATACTCAATTCAGTAATTATTATGTCCTCCTCCTTATTTTCACACCAACAGATGAATGAATTTAACATTAGGGGATGTTTTTATACCTGTACAGACTAGGAGTGAAGGTAAAGACTAGGGTACCGAGACAAGGATGTTTTTAAATATAAATCTCTGTTTAAACTTAATGTACCTGTACAAACATTCTTATAATGTTAACGTTATTGGAGTCATCATTCAATTCTATTGTGCAACGTTGTATAATGTTTTCTCCGTTTTTGAAATTTTGATTTGCTATTACGTTTTATTTTTGGCATTATGAAACATTTTATAAGGAAATTAAGAGATATTCTAAGTAAAGTTATAAAATTTTAAACATTGATTTAGAAAACTGTGGTGATGGTACGCCACTGTGATAACTTAAAAAATAATGTACTCAGCGTTTTGTATAAAAAACAACGAGTTTTGCTGACTTAAATAATAAAGATAGTTCAAAAAATAAGTGTAGATATAGTCAATCCTAATGCAAGTTGTTCGTAAATGATACGGGAGGTCCAATAAATCGACAAAAATCATACCATCAAACATAAAATAAGAAAGTTGATGTCAACACCCTGTACGCCGCAATAGTGTTAAGATGAAACTATTTTTTCAAGTGGATTATAATTCACCATGACTACATTACAAGTTTTAAAATCAAATTCCCACAAGAAGTATGAAAAATTCTAGTAAGACAATTTGATGGGGCACCCTGTATAGTTATTTATATAATACGTAGTTATAAACATCGTAACACCAATGGAAGATATTTTTCTTTTGAAATAAGTTCGATGAGGTTAAAACATTGAAACAATTTGCACAGATTTCAAATTTTCGCTTAGATCACAGCTAAATGACGAGGCCAGCCGCCCATATTTGTGTAACTGCTTGCATTCATTGCGTAAATTTGGATGGTTTCTTGGGAATGCTTTTCCTTTTTAAGAGAACAGCGTCATCTAATTCTTACGAACTGTCTGGGACAGGTAAATCCTCTCAAATCGACAACGATAGGTGGGATGATATCTTTAAATGTTCGTAACTTTAAGTAGTAAGCTGGATGAACGTATGATTGAAGTTGCTAGGATCTGTGCTCTATATTTCAGTTACCTATGAATACGCAATTATCAAAAAGACATGAACATACACACAAACATGTGTACACCCAATCATACATAATGGCACTTACATTTGCGTACACATATACTGTAATTACCCTGTTATTAGACTTTGTAAGTCTGTTGGGTAATAATGTTTGTTATTATTATAGCTAACTGATATCCTTTAGTTCGTTTTTCTTAAACGACTTAGAATAATACATTCACCAAACTGAGAAATGTCACTTAATCACAGTACAGAGCTGACAAGCATATACATATTATAAGAATATATATATTTTCCTCAAAATTGGTATAATATTTGTGGCAAATAATAAGGCTAGCCTTATACTTGGAATGATTAGAATCCTTGACGTGCATCAACTTTTTGTTTCGTCTTATAATACCAAATCCGCATTTCTAGTGAAGTCGGTACAACCTAGTTTATCTCCATAAAACGCCAAAATCGTTCATGTATTTTTGTTCTAACATTCGAAATGGCGAAAACGTTTGTGGAATTCACCTTGCATTAGTCTCTATCATTCAATGTTGTTCATGTGGAATTTTAAAAAATTGCGTTTTCTGATCTTCATCCAACAATTGCGTAACATGTTTAAATAGTTTCTATCGCGAACAAATAGTTGATTTGAAATGAGACATCTTCAAAGATAATTTCTGGATATTTTTCTTGTTTTCTAAGATACACCAAGATATATGTGGTTTCCCATGTCTATCTTCCCATTTTAGTTTCTATACAGCAAATCAGAAAGCACCCAAGTTTAACGAAGAAATTAAATTAAAATTTGACAAATTACATATTAAATTCGATGATCATTATTGGCCAGTTTCTTTTCCTATCTGCATACGAGCTAACGTCCGAACATAATTTATCGCTTGGGCGATTTTGTCCGCTACTCTCTGAAAGTATTTCATATCGTCAGACTGTCAATTTATCATAAACTCTTAAAAGGACGTGTGTGAGTGCAAATCTTCGGGCATACGGTTAACGTGACTAGAAACAACAAAGTAGGAGGCGGTGTTCACCACTAGTATCTGGCAAATGATGGAGTAGATAAGCTGAACAGCCGTTCGTGTGGCTAGAATATAGAATGCCCGCACCTTGTCCTTCGTATAGTGTAAATATTAAATGGTCGCATGGATTATGTAAATAGCGTAATTGTAGTGTAAATAATGTTGTCTAATTTATTATATATAGTCCTTTTGTCTAAAACTTCATAAAGTAATTAAAAATTCTTTAAGGCTGGTATGTTAAAAAATAAAGTTCCTACAATTGAATAACATGATGTATGGACTAATTATTTAAAAATATCGAGCACTTACTTCTTTTGAACTAAAGAAAACAAAAAATTCTTAAAATTGATTCTGGGACGTAAAGTCTCCTAGCAAGAGCTAAAAATGTAAATTTTACATAAAACAGTTTAAGAAAATTTGATTCAATTTGATTCAATCATAAAGTAGACGTGTGGGAATTGGTATGGAACAACGTGCTCTTCGGGTTTTCTGGTACATTTGCGTTATTTTCGAAAATTTCAATTATGATTCGGCATGAGCGTGGCTGGATTTTAGTGATTCACCCTTTAATTCGAAAGACCCTTCAGAATGAAGTCCAAAGGCGTTAAAACGAACGATCTTAGTTTGGTTGCCGACATTGGAGTTTACACTACCAAGGAATATCTTGTACAATAATGCTATTGTACTGACCTATTGGAACCACACGTCTCCGAGATCCATGCTATCCATTTGAGGCACAAAAAACTGAATTATCATGCCCTGATACCGTTCGTGTCTTCGAAGACAAAAGGTCCAATGTTGCTCCCAGTCCAAATTTCACACCAAAGAATGACATTTTTGGGATGCATTTTCCTTTCCAGAAACATATGCGTGTTTTTGTCACACCGTGGAAATGGGGCTTATCGCTGAAGAAGATCTTGGAAAACTCACCGTTCACTTGTTGTTCAATGAACTAATGGTAAGATTTCTTCACTGCCTATGCTCTGTAGGCTTGAGTTGTTGGGGCGGTTGAATTTCGTAGGCAATGAAGACGCAAATCTTTCATCTAAATACGATTCCTCGAATGTTCAATTCTTGAAGACGATGCTGCATGGATGTTCCCAGACTATTGGCCACATTTTAGCGAACAACGAATTTAGTGAATGAGTGTTGTGAGTTAAAAAAAATCGAAGTGCTTTCAGTCTATTCAGTCTAGTAGCATAATCAGCCATTCGGTATCCATCGAATGTTTGTCACACCATAAATGTATTTTTTGAAACCTCAAATATCTGTTATCGTCGAATATCTGGTCATTAACGGGTAGGTGGTATCCAAAATATCATTAAAGCAGTTAAACGGACAATCCCATGAAAACTTCCTAAAGAGCAAAAGAATATCACGAGAAATGAAAATTTCTTATAGATCTACTTCTCGTATAATCAAAAGTGACTTTTGACTGAGTGAGTTTTCAAGAGATCAGTGGACTATTGGCCAAATCATGATTTAAAGAAGAACAGAATAGCAAAAGTAATGCGCTTACTTCAGTGACACACCCATGAAACTACAAAAACACGCTCTCTTTTGATGAAGAAATTCTTACAATAGAAGAGAGGTTCAATAAAAAAAATGACCGAACTTATTTTTCGAATTTAAAAGGAACAAATAAACTAATTCAAAGAGCTTAATAATGGTATTATCGAAAGTTGCTGCTAAACTTTACGAGGAAACCCTAACAGAGTCATTGAACGAAACTCTGTTTTAAAATCAAAGATTCTCCACTAGCTCATAAAGCAAATTCTATGTACAAATAGTTAAAAGAAAACATGATTTTATTGGTGAAGCTCTAAACACTTTTTAAGCGTAGAAACAAATCTTCCTGAGAATCATATTTCAGGCGTAAAAAATATTGCTATAACAATATTTTATAACTGTCTGAAGATTAACATACTTCTTTCACCCAGTAACAACATAGCAGCAGGAATTCAATTTCTTAATAATTTCTTAAGTATGATGCTAATGCGGATTACAGCCGTTTTAGATAAATTTAGTTGTAAACGGTAACATTTGCAATACGTTTGTAGTATTGAAGGAAAAACGGTCTGGTTTGCAGAGGAAAGGAGTGCTTTTATCGCCACGACAGTGCACCAGCTCATACCGCGTCGTCGTGTCCAAATTGAATGAGTTGCGTAACGAATTAGCTTCTCATCCTCCATATTCACCAGACCTAGCCCACAGTGACTTGTTTCTGTTCCAAAATCTGAAAAAATCACTGGGAGGAAAGAGACTTGGCTCAAATCATCGAAAGCTAAGAATAAAACCACACCAATACCATGTTTTTCTTGTCGATTCCGGAAACATTTCAGGTTGCCCTCGTAATTAGACATAATAATATTTTACTAATATAATAAAACAGTTTTTGCGTGATCTTGTAAACTGAATAACTTGCTTATTTTATATTAAACACTTTGTATATTTCTACGGGTGGCTCAATTTTGTAAGTCATCATTCTGCAAAATGAAAGAATAATTTAGATTATCCACTGGCTATGGACGTCCATGTACATCGAAATTTGAATTCATCTTTGTTTGGAGCACTTCGTATATGATTTCGACTTTATCCACCTTCTTCCGAAAAAAATGACATAGTATTGCTTCAAACGCTACATACATACATCGCATATAATATTTATTTATTTTACATTTCAGAACTTTTCCACAATTTAAGCTCAGCGTGTATACTTTTCCAATGGATTCGGGAAGCAAATTACAGTTCACGAGTTAACTTCTTCTGACAATTTCGCGTCGGGGATGCGTCTTACATGTAAATTCGTCTATTGCCGAGCGCTCGAAATTCGCCGGCGAGAGCGGAATTTTAAATTGCAGGAAATGCAAGTCCGTCCGCGACGGATCGGACAGGTCGTTAGGCCTCCTTGACATGCATCCCTCGATCATCTCGCCAATCTGTCAGCTCGCCCCCTTCTGGCCTTTGAATAACTTATCGGGGTCACTACGTCTTTACTTTGTCTTTCAAGCGGCGCACTGATTTCGGAGAACGAGGGATAAAACGCGAAGCGAATGGAATGCAAAGTATTCGACTTTTATTTTACACGGTAATAGTTACTTGGGATGTTTGACCTGTCTACTCTTCGTTGTCTTAGGAAATTGACATTCTGGAAGAGATGGACGCTTAAGGTAAATCTTGATTCTACTTCAAACGGAGGGTACCAATTGCGGATGAAGAAAAGAACGTTTAAATACAGTTGGGATCATATCATGAAAGCATTAGGTTAGATAAATACGAGGGCGACCTGAAATGTTTCCGGAAAGAAAAACACGATATTGGTGTGATTTTTCATTTTTATTTTTCGATGTAGTCTCCTAGAAGATCAATACACTTCTTCAAACTGTACTCCAGTCTCTTCAAGCCGTTGGAAAAGTAGGATGTTTCGAGGACTGCAGGATGTTTCGAGGTCTGATGACCTTTTCATTTGAGGCAAATCTCTTTCTGGGGAGTAGGTCCTGTGAGTATGGAGGATAAGAGTCCACTACTTCGACTGTTCCTTGGTCTCCGGTATGTAGTAATGGATCCAAGTCTCATCCATGCCGAAACAAACGCGATACCCATCGCGCCGAAAGCTTTTTCATATCCAAAATTTCGTGTAGGATATGACCAACGCGTTCTTCTGAAATGCCTGTTGTCACTACTATCTCGTTCAGCTTCAATCGGCGATCGACTAATACGACATCATGAATCTTGTCGACCATTTCATCGTTGGTAGCGGTTTTTGAGCGTCCACTGCGTGGTATGTCACTTGCGCTTGTGCTGTCACGTGTGAACTCGCTCCCCCAAAAGCTGATGGTCGAAAATGATAGCAAAATATTTCGAATTTCCGTGGCCGCTTTTCCAGTCATCCAGTGTTTTATCACTGCACCAAATTCGATTTTATCCATTTTTGGGAAACTGTCTGATTTGTTACACAAAACGCACTCTTAAACAGCAACTATTGACAATAGACGTCTGAAATTTTGACAGCTCCCGTAAGAAAGGTTGCCCTTGCCAACTAATGATACACTTCAACCTTCGTGTGCCATCTCTTGCCGATTCCGGAAACATTTCAGGTCGTCCTCGTGTATTGTGTTTGTGACATACCTTGGGTTATTTATAAATATCAGTAGATACTGTGAAATCCTCCATACTTTCGTTAGTCATAATAGCAACCATAACCTTAAACTGATTATTGCATACGAACCTTCATAGCAAATATATTTTACAAACATATTCCAAATTTTCTATATTTACACGCAAAACTGAAAAAGTACTCTTGATTGTAAAATTACAGTTGTCATGCTACACATTTTTGATACAAATTTGCAGGAATATATGTACAGTGCTGGTCTTAATTTATGTGTCTCCTTATGATAGAGTGAATATCGAAACTACTTTACCTGTAATGCCGCAGACAGTTCGACTTCTATCGGTCATTGCGGCATTAAGATTTTGTGGGCGATTAGGGGACTTACCTTGCCTGAGATTTACATACTTCAGTGCGCGAAAATCATGAACTTTTCAAAAATCAAAGGTTGGTATTAAGACCTTAGTTTTTGAAAATGTTACGACTCAGGTTGTTAAGTTGTACAATCACATACCGCAAGAACTAAAAGGTGTTGAAGATAGTAAGTTCAAGTCGCAACTGCGTGCATGTCTTCAGAAAATGACGCTCTATTCTGTTGTTGAATTTTTTGAAAATAAATTTTAATTTTACGTATTAACCTATAATATTATTATAACACTTAAGGAAACGATATCAAAAACTAATGTTCAAGAACGTTATCTAAAGTTTTGAACGGTTTTCCGGTTAACGTATGTGACTAGCAACGCATTCTTCATTTAAATTTATTGAAAAGCAGTGGCAAATCTGTTGAAAGACAACGTGTGAGTCCAGCTGGTATTCAACTACAGGTAAAGCATAATTTTCCCTTGCAGGCATATATTGCACAGAAAAAAATGTACTAGATATCTAAGAATTAACACAGTAAGGTCAATACAAATGCAATTGCTTATGTTTAAGGATCCATCCTCATATTACATTAGAATTAAAGTGTACCCTACACTTTAACGTGACGTTGCTCGAAATCATCAGACAAAATTGTCCCCAGTGCAACAGTGTATGTATAACATAGAGGATTTAAAAGGGATGTTATCAGTACCTGCCACGCTTGGTGTTGGCATACGCAAGGTAGTAAAGCAGCTACGTCGCGTATTGTGTTTAAGCGGTTCGCCATAATAAACATATTCAAATTTTGTTGCTAAATAAATGCTACGCGCTTGCTATTAAATTATTTACGACTCTGCATGTACAACATCATAATTTCATCTAAGTAGTAAATGCTACTGAAGCAAAGGCAGTTAACGGTGCACGTCATAAAATTTAGGAGTTAATTTATGTGAATTCCTGTAAGGCATATAATAAAATTAACATTTGATGGTACCTTTGATGATCATAATGGTCATGTTATTTAATACTAATAGGAAATAAAGTTAGTTCAAGCATACTAAGTAATTCGTTGCGTTTGCTTAAGTAAATATGGAAAAATAATTAATAATAATATGCTATATGTTATTGTTAGCTTCCGCGTTATTTGTTTCCTTTTAAAGAATTTAGGTTTACGAGTTGCAACCGCATCGCAATTGTATAAGTCTGCCAATGTTTTGCTACTAATTTCGTAGAGCTTCTTCTTTAAAATAAATATGTTCTTACATTTTCCCGCCGAAAGAAATGCAGACTTTTGAAATTTTGTTTACAACAAGCTAGAAACTACTAATATTCTAATACTAATTCTAATATCTGCTCGCTTTGAACATGGCTTCGTTTCTCTGTGTTTTAATTACATAGTTCCGTTCAATATGACCAGAAACATATTTAATTAAGAAAGTGTATAAGCTACAAGTTCATGTTTGTTTAATATGAAAGCAAGAAAAAATATATTACTTTAACAGCTTATAAATTACGAACAACAGCAGAATATTGTTATAAAAAATATCAATATATGGTTTACAATTTGGACAAGTGTACTGTAATGATATAATTTACCTCAATTAAATATCAATGACGTTTTCTAAATTTCTAATCATTTCTTAGTTATTTATCTTGATATTATTTGGTTCACATCCCATATTATATTTTGGCTTTTGTTGGAGTAATGTGTCAGTGCCCTCGAAAACAACGGGTGATTAAATAACAAGAGCCTCAAAGTGACTGGTGTTCAAGTTGTCGCCTCAAAGAACAACTTGATTTATCTGCTAATGAGTAGAGATTTTGTAAAACCTCAAAGCTAACTGAAAGAGTACAGTGCCCCACCTGCTATACTTAAAATAACTTAACCGATACATCTGCGGAGTCGCAAGCCAGGAAATCTAGAATATAGTACGTGTGTGGTGTATGTGAGTACTATTCCAACAGTAGAAACTTAAACTAAAAGAAAACTGTAAACTTCATCAAAATTCATTGTTTTCTTATTGTAATTCACGTTTAGTTGATATATAAGTATTTAAAGAATTGTGTTAAAAAGTGACATATACATATTTTGTCAATATAATATAATTTAAAATATAAGTAAATAAAAGAATCCACTCGGCAAAATAAGATCCTAAGATTTTCCACTACAAAATTGGCGCCTCATCTTTTTGGAAATTTTTCTAAACAATAATTTAATTTTATTAACTTATTTTATGATAATGATCAATACACGTAAGACATCATGCCCGCAAGATATTCACTCTAATCTGAGACTGACGACAACATTTCCGAGCTTACACAGTCAATTAAGACGAGGGAGGAAAGAGATGGCTCACGAAGGTTGAAGTGGAGTCATTGGTCGACAAGGGTAACCTTTTCTTTGGCAACTGTCAAAATTTCAGACGTCTACTGTCAATAGTTGTTATTTAAGAGTGTGTTTTGTGTTACAAGTCAGGCGGTTTCGTAAAACTTCTGAATGGCTGCGAAAACGGCCACGGAAATTCGGAATAGTTTGCTAGAGGTTCATGGCGGATGTGCTCCCATCACTCTCGACCATCAGCTTGTGGGTGAGCGAGTTCAAACGTGACCGCATAAGCACAAGTGACGAATCTTACAGTGGACGCCTAAAAAGCGCTACCAACGATGAAATGGTCGACAGGATTCATGATGATTGAAGCTGAAAGAGGTAGCCAATTGGAGGAGACAATTGGAATCTCAGAAAAACGTGTTGGCCATACCCTACACGGGGTTTTGGGTATGAAAGAGCCGTCGGCGTACAGGGTACCGCTTTTGCTCGCCCCGTAGCAAAAACGAAATCAGGTGACAGTTTCGGAGGAGTGTCTGGCTGGGATACAACGCAATCCAAGGGATTTCTTCATGCGTTTCATAACCGTGGATAAGATATGGATCCACAACTACATAAACGAGACCAAGGAACAGTCAAAGCAGTGGGTTCTTTCCAAAGAAAGCAAAGACCGTTGCATTGCCTAGAAAGGTCATGGCGACCATTTCTTGGGATTCCCAAGATGTGATCCTCATCGACTATCTGCAGAAGGGAAGGACGATCACGGGACAACACTACAGCGATTTATTGGCCCGATGCAGGATTAAAGGAGAAACGCCCTCGTTTACAGCGGAAAGATCCAAATTGAATGAGTTGCGTTACGAAGTAGTCTCTGATTCTCCACATTCACCGGACCTAGCCCCGAGAGACTTTTTCCTATTCCCAAAGCTGGAAAAGTCACTGGAAGGACAGATGATTATTTTGTAGACCTCGAAAGATCCTACTATTCCCACGGCTTGAAGAATCTGGAGCATCCTTTGGAAAAATGTATTGGTCTTCGAGGAGACTACATCGAAAAATAAAAATAAAAAAAACCACACCAATACCGTGTTTTTCTTGTCGATTCCGGAAAGATTTGAGGTCGACCTCGTAGTTTCAGCAAAATTGGTTAATCACCTTATGAACGAACGTGATGCTAATCTAGTAGTCTCAACACACCCCACGTTCCACAAAATACTAATCTTAAAATAAAGAATTTATTACCAAAAGTTTATAAAAAATCAAAACATCCCGTAGATTATTTAAATTCTTTAGAAAAGATTCTTCTTTCTTTTACGCAGGATGTCGAGTATACACTTTCATGTATTAGATCCTCCATAGAATTGGAGGCAGCTATTTGGTTCTCTATTGTCCAAGATGCATGCCATAATTTCGGTGAATTTAAGAGTTTGTTTCTACAAAAATATTGAGATGAAGTTGTGCATCTTACAAAGTACATATATACATAGAGTGAGTTTTGAAAACATGCTTGTGGCAATTATTACACACTTGGTTTGTTTTATTGTCTTTAGCATGTTTTTTCCGTGTCCTTGTTATCGTTCAATTACCGTAAGATACAACTGGCGTTTTACAGCAATTGTTTGTGTTTGTATTCACATATTCATGAAAGGGACAGTAAATAAATAGTTTTTACCTTAGCGTTGTTAAACAATTATTGATTGTTTCATTTGTCATTACCAAAGTCTTTTTTAGTCTCCAAAAAAAAACGATTGCAACTCTATTACTTTTTCTATCTTCTTATATTCTTATTACAATTAAATAACCCCTATTAATAATTTATCAGTGTAATTAACGGCGAAGCTACGACTTTTTTTTCAATTTACATATACTGCAGGACGATAGCCCTCTTAACTACAAACACATGAGCAAGCATCCTTCAACAACACGTACGAATACATATATCAATGCATGAGGTTAACCACTCGCGACACGGGAGGCTCTATTTCAATTAGGTGCAATGAATTTATAGACGCTATATGCAGATGCGATGAGAGTAGTAGCACTTAGCGGAAAGCTCTGTCCGTCCGACGGCCGACCAGACGCTCCGTGGTCGTATCTGCAAATTTAGAATAATTGGAATTATTTTGACCGGATGTACGTGGTGTACGCGCAGCGTACGAGTTGACATATCCCATCGAAAGACCCTCGGCGTCGAAGAATTATTAGCGTCGCACACAGAACTCGATTTCGCACATTTTAGAGCTTGCTACGATAGTGCTGCGCCGTTGCCATTGGGACGAGCTCAGCGGTGGCGTAATTGTTTTATATCGTTAGCGAAATTTCGTGTAATTTCATATTTCCAGACGGTCCTAATTCTTTTTCCGACGTAATAATTAACTCGGACGAGTTATAACGCTTTACTTTAGCTTTCGCTTTCCTATTTTTTTAGCGTTTCGGCTTGTATGATAGGATGCGATATTAGTAAATGTTCGTTGGTGTTTTAATTTATTCCGAAATGTTATAGCAGAATTTAGGAAGTGAATTAAAGCTTTAACGAGAATTTGAACAATTCTGTGTGTTCTCAAACATTCTACCGATTATAAAATTACAACTAGAAAAACTACAATTAAACAGATTTACTTAACGGAATTGAAGATTTAACTTTGCTTTCTATTTGTTACAAGAAGGTTATATGAAAATTAAGATACTTTTTGGAGAAATTTTTAATTGGACATTTTTTTCCCCGTCCTAGTTCGATGCACTTCGCACAATGATATTTGAACTTCCAAGTTTTTAAGCTCCTCAAAAAGTAAAACTTCTCCAAAGTCTTTCTCTCTGTTTGATGAGAATTTCTTCCAATCCAGCCACTTCTTCATAATTTGAAAAAGAATGAAGTCATAGGGAGCCAAATCTATAGAATACGATACAAGGATAAGCTGAAAAATTCGGTAACTAAAGCATGGTAAATAAAAATATATCAATGAAATGCGTTATTTTTCGACACAATCTCTCTGAAGGTCAATACATTTATTTAGTCGATGTTCAAGCTCCTTTATGGCTTCACATTACTCATTTTCCTCGGGCTCCTCAAAATATTGATCCACCGCAGCTATCAGCTCCTCATCCGAAGCAAATCTCATACCCCCGAGGTGTTTCTTAAGCTTGAGGATGCGATGATTGTCCGACGTAGCTAAATCTGGGTGAATAAGGGGGATGTTAATTTGACCAATTTTGCTTCAACAATTCCGTTCTTGTGAATTGGCGCATTGACTTGATGAAAAAGGACCTTCTTTTGCATTCTTCCAGGTCTTATTTCGACGATGTCTGTTTTCAATCAATGCAAAAGTTTAGTATAGTACTGTCCATTTGGAAGCAAGATTCTCTTCGCATCCCAGAAAACGGAAGCCATCACCTTTCCTGCCGATAGACTGACTTAAGCTTTTTTTGTAACTGAATCATCACGTTTAGTTCACTAGTTTGCTTACTTTCCGGTGTGTAGTGGTGGATCCACGTTTCATTATAAGTCACAAATTGGTGCAAAAAATCGTTGGCTTTTGCCGAAACCACTCCAAAATAGCTGTAGAATATTCCATGCGTTTGAGTTTTTGCGGTGGTATGAGCAAACGCAGCACCGCTTAGACATGTCTAATTTAATATTTAAAATATACGTTTCCCTTTCTCTAGAGTTGTCTGTAGCCTTGCAATATCTTTCAATGTTTATCGGCAATCAGCTTCCACAAATTTCAAAACTTTTTGCACGTTTTCAGCAGAGGTGACTGTTTTTGGACGTCCAGGACGTACGACCGTTCTTAAATTCATTCACCCATGTTGTAATCAGTCTTAAAAGAAGAGGCATCCTCGCCTAACACATTTACCACATCAGCATGAATTTTTTCGGTCGAAAAATGTTTTTCACATGTATCTTTTGACAATACAACAAAAATGTGTATCAGATCTTGCGCTGACGCCTGTAAATTTTACACCCTACCATAAACAAATTTCAATTCAAAAAGACCATGAAAGAAAATACTCAAACAAGTGGGATTGTGATTGCCCTAAGGTTACATATTATTTCAATATATCCCAATTATATCCCAAATATGCTATGGTCTTTGCACGAACTCCACTATATTACACTAATAATCTCCGTATTCCACAAGGTTTCTTTTCCCTAACATTACACTTTCATTGTATTAATTACAGATTAACCTATACGCAAAGTATTATTTTTGCCTACAAAAAAGTTAACTGACAATAAATTAACTTTCAACCGAATGTTAATTTTTTTTTACATTCTATATTTTTCACATACTTCGTCCGTTTTTTTTGCTCCTGCTAGTCAACTAGTCAAACAGAATGTTAATTATAGGGGCGGCATACTCGTGCGAGTAAATTTCTCCTGCCCTCGAACGGACCATTGTTTGTTATAGCCACAATGTAATATGAACTGCATCGGTTCGGGGTGGTGCCATCTACCCGCCGGTCGGGCTGGACTATTTTGTATAATAGTTATGGCTGACTGCGGTCGTTCCACATAGATTGTCGCTGTTGCATAGCCGCCCTATTTTATAGACCTTTTAATTGTAATCGTGCGATGCCTCTGGTCAACAAAACACATAGAAATTTAACATTAAATGTAACTTCTGCAGGGTTTCCTAGCTACGTAAATGTGTCGACTGATAAAGAGATATGTTTTAATGTAATTGGTTTAGGTAGAAATGACCAAAACTAAAATAGTTAATTTTATAACTAGACTACTTCCTTGGCTCTAAATTGGAATGGTATTTTCTTACATCACTAGCAATACTTAATGAAGATCGAATTTTTTATGTTTTGGAATTTCTTATATACAGATTATACAAGCAAAAATATTCCATGTAGTCAAGGGGTACGTACCCATGTTTGAAAATCGAATCCTGTCATTTTGGGGAAGAAATTCAGATTTGAAATACAAGCAATGTCTTGATATGATGATAGTATGGAAAACGATTTTAGGTGACAATGAAACCTCTGATATTGAAGTACAAGAAAATCGTAGAGGAAATAGTTTCCTAAGATTAATTCTTTTAGAAAATGGTATAATTCGTTATTTTTCATGGTCTACTTTTTACAGGAAAAATTTTTATGTTATCATTACATAAAAAATGAACTTTCTCATTGAAGAATTTTTATATTCTTAGTATAAGTAATAAAAGTGACCGCGTTCTTGGAATTACTAAAGGTAGGTGCTTACAGAGCAGATATTGAAATAATGTCTAGACTTTCTTAAGTACGTACAATATCTAAAATTGCTATTTTCCGAGATATCTGGTATTTTCGGAATCTCGTTGACAGACCACAGCACTCTAAGAAGTGTATAAAAGTCTGTCTGGGACAATTATTCTACTTTTATGTATATATCCTTATTAATATCTACTGTACTCCATTTAAAAAAAATGAACACAAGATGCATTGAAATTAAAATTTTAACAGTTATATTATTGATATAAACGAGTTATGGTAATATACAGGATGTCTTTGAAATAATATAAGAAAGTACGGAAAATGAAAAGGTATTACTATATAGAACATAAATCCAAAAAAATTATTGTCAATTACGATGCGAACATTAGAATTTAAAAAACCCCAAGAAATTGTAATACATATATACCGCGTATGGATGCAGAATATGTATATATACACACAGACTGCATACACTGTTCAATAACATGCTTAGGTGCGAATATTTCGACTGTAAACGCTAAAGAAATTTTTATTTTAAATATTTTTATCATTTCTTTTTCTCGCGTCTGCGAAAGAATTTTCGCAAAATATTTTGGATTTAAGTCCAATTGAATTAGATCTTTCCATTTTTCATACTTTTTTATTTTATTTCATGGACACCCTGTATAGCATATTAGTGAGCTGTATTAAAGTGTTAGATGCTATTTTCCAAAAAAATATTGATTTAGTTCGAGTCAGTTACAAGCTCTTTTAAAACTAGGTTGGCGAGAAAGCTAGATTTTAGTATATTGTATAATAATTTGGCAGCACTGTTTCTTACTGGAAGGAAATGTTAAAAATATGGCTATGTAGGCTTGCATTTATAATCTTACAAAAATGAAATGGAATGTTTTAGAGGAAGAAAGTAGTGTAGTAATAAGAAAGTATCTTCATAAGATAAGACGATTAAGAAAGTTACTGAAAATACAGAGTTTAGGAGGAGAATGAAGCAATTAAAGGAAAAATGTGTAAGTATTGTTAAACACTTAATCTATTTTCTAAAGATACATGTATGTACGCATACATAACCAAAACATTCACATACACACGTCTACCAATCATAAAGATAGATGCAAAGAAGTATGTCGGAGTAATGATGAAATGCGACTCGTATGATACAAAGACAACCTGTAAAATTTCGCCCGTGGCAATCCGATTATATCTCGAAACTTCGTCGGAGACACGACTGATCCGACTTCAGATGTTTAAAACGACCCATTGCGCTCCCACGCGAATATTCGAACTACTGAAATTTCGTCGCAAGGGACCACGTTCACTATTCGGTAATTTTATCTTCACGTCTTCGATAAGACGAGCGTTATAGGCGAATGGTTTAGCAAATACATCCGATAACAAGAACATCTCCGCAGTCGCGAATTGGATTGCGTACAACTATTCTTCAAAGCAGGACAACGTAACAAATATTGAATATAACGAAGGAAACAATTATTGTAGTTGTATATTGAAATATTTTCGCGTAATAATTAATAGTCAAAATTCTTTCTTCCAGCAAAATTAATCCGTCACAAGTTACACAGACGTTACAGGCCGTAGGCATTGCAAACGTGTTCGAAGCTTGATATTAAACTCGCTAAACACTCGGTTTCGAAAGAGCGTCTCAAGCGTTACTTTTCATTCGAGTTAATTTGCTCTCCGCTGAATATAAAAGTTGCCATTTCACGCGAGCCACCTGTGTCAAATTAGCCAAAGACGTAGCGTTCCCAACGGCGGTCCTTGGTAAATAAAACTCGGGAAGTTATTCTTCTGGCCGCTTCTGAAAACTAATTTGCACGGCGGCGCGCTTTCAAAGCGTGCGAAAAAGCATAAATATAACTGGCACTTTCGAATTTAAACAAACTTGCGGAACGTATGTATGTATGTGCAGAGAGAGAGAGAGAACCAACTTGAGTTTACGGGTTTATCCGACAACCTCTTAACAAAAAAAATGTATTCTCATGGCTTCTCTCCGTTTGCAAAATGATTTTACTGCGGCAAACAGTTTTTATTATCCTCTGCATGGACAGGGTAATGATTATTGAGGCATAGAATTTTTACGTTCTACTTGTTTACTTTGTAAAAGCGTATAGTAGCGGCAATAATAATATTTTTTAAACTTGTGTAATACGTTGGATTGATAACAGTTCGGGAAAATTCTTCTTTACACAAACAAAGTCAAGTAGTCTGTAAAAATAAACCAATTAGAATTTGTTCCAAGTGGTCACAACTAATGGTATATTAAAAAACCTCTCTTTATTTCTGGGGAAATTATACATTCAAAACAAAGTGATTAAATTGAATGAAGAACTCTACTCATAGTTGATTATTATAGTACAGAATATTGTAGAATTACAATGCGGATACGCTGTTAATAGTTGTCAATGTTGCATAATTTTCTATTAACATATGTATATGTTAAGGAATAAGTAACATGATGGAAACTTTGAGACTGCAGGGAGAATGCTGAACGGTGTTATTACTGGTTTTACTATTGGTAGGTGAGACAGCCCTTTTTGTCACCTAAGCAGGCTGCTGTAATATACACTGCAAATACTACGGTCAATAATTACTATTGTTACTACATAACAAGAATAAAGAATAAATTCAGCGAATACAGTCAGCGAAATTTCTATAGTTTCATATAATTCTGTAGTTACCCTATAGACATTTACCAACGGCATGAGTTTGAAATTAGCTAGAATTACATTTTTGAACATATCTGTTGTTTCAATACCGGGTACTTTTCGGCGCGGGATGTTTTGCGTGCTTTGAACAGACTCAAAACAACTTCTGTTTTTGGACATGATGATATTCCGAGCTTTCACATGCACGATTGTGCTCCGGTATTATGCGATCCTCTTTGCTTTATTTTCAACTTGGTTATTCGCACCTATACCTTTCCATCTTACTGGAAGGTTAGTGGGATAACACCAGTTTACAAGAAGGGCGATAAGGTTGATATTCTTAACTACAGACCAATTAGTATTCTCCCTAATTGTGCTAAAGTTTCGAGCAACTTCTTCTTCAGTTGTACAACTGTGTTAAGCCGTACCTCCCTATTAATCAGCATGGCTTTGTTAGTGGACGGTCAACTGTTACCAACTTAGTTGAACTTAGTATGTCAGCGAAGCACTTGACAATCGTCGACAAGTAGATGTTATCTACACGGATTTTACCAAAGCACAAAATCGACCATCACATCCTTATAGATAAACTATCTGCCATTTGTTTTTCTCCTAGCGTTATCTCTCTAATTCAATCTTACCTTCACAACCGATCATGCTATTGTCCATTACAATGGGTTTGTGTCACACATATTCATTGCCTCTAACGGCGTACCTCAGGGCTCCAATTTGGGACCACTCCTCTTCAATATCTATATCAATGATCTTCTACTATCATTGGATTGTAATGCTCTTGCATACGCTGACGATCTTAAAGTTTATAGCACAATTAGCTCTTCCTCTGATTCTTTAAGGTTACAGAGAAACGTTGGTGTCATTAATGATTGGTGTTATATAAACAAAATTCAGCTAAACATTAATAAATGTACAGTACTTACCTTTACTCGGTCATCCAACCCGCAAATATTTCACTATAGCATCTCTAACGCTTTCATCCCAAGAGTTGACGTTTTTAGGGATCTTGGAGTTTTATTTGATTCCCAACTCTCATTCTCCCCACATATAGACGCAATGACGTCTGCTGCATCTAGGGCGCTCGAATTCTTGTTCAGATCCTGCAAGAATTTTTATAACACCTGCGCCTTGAAGTCTGTTTACTACTCGCTTGTCCGCTCGAAACCTGAATATGCTTCTATTGTTTGGTACCCATGTTATCACTACTACCAGTTATCAATTGAACGAGTTCAGAAGAGATTTCTTAGATATCTTTCGTATAAATCTGATGGCATTTATCCTCCTCGTGGTACTGATTATATCAATTTACTTTGTAGGCATGATTTCGAATCGCTGTCGCGTCGCAGAGACGCAGTTAGCGCGAAATTTCTTATTAAATTGATACACCAGCATATTGATTCCCCGTCTTTACTATCTCAAGTGGACTTTAGCATACCCCATTACAATCATAGATCTGTTGACACTTTTTTTATCCCCACGGCACGAACCAACATACTATTAAAAGCACCACTAACTCATATGTTTAGAAAGGCCAACGTCTTATACAGTGACCCTTTGTTTCTTTCGTGAGGATTTTATTTTTATATACTCTTATACAATAGGGCAATAGTAATATTTAGTATTTTTGAGACATTAAATACATGTAACTTAGCAATTATTTTATATACATATATATTCGTTTTTTTTTCTTTTTGTATTTTGCTATCATGCATATTAATTTTAGTGTTTCCTGTAACTGGGTAATGTACCTGTTGGAAATAAATTACTATTATTATTATTATTATTATTATTATTATTATTATTATTATTATTATTATTATTATTATTATTATTATTATTATTATTATTATTATTATTATTATTATTATTATTATTATTATTATTATTATTATTATTATTATAAAGAAGTAACAGAGACATTATTTTCGCTAGTATTACAGCTGGAAGTATCTGCTATATAAACGTATAAATACGAACAGACATCCTACGAAATCAGGCATTAGCTTTAAGTGTAAAAAGGTCTCTAAAGATCTTCAGAAGTTTATTTTTGTTATATATATATATTATCGAAGTATACATGTCAGTTAATAAAAATGCTTGGTAGTAAATTTTTGCTTATTAATTTTGTATTACGCTGTTCTCAGTTGCTATTATTATAAATATTCTCTGTATAAAATGTAATAATTTTTTATTTTCTCTTGCATTTGCGTTTCTTTGTAGTTCGGCATCAACTTTAATGGATAATTTGTTGAAGATCTCAAGACAACCAAATACTCTGTTCACAAGTTCATATGGAACTATACATATTTCGCTTAGTGCACAAGCAGGGGGAAGACATACCATTGAACGTGTAAAAATATGTGTAAGCTTGTTGTTACACCAAGTTACTTTGTTTATAAAGTTTCTTCTAAATATAAATTTTGCGTTTATCCAGCTTTAACTGTCTTTATTTATTGTGATGTTTCTATTTATTTACCATAAATTTTGCGATTAATTAAAATGCTATTCTTCTGTTTACAGCAATATACGTACTTCTTCCATACATGTAGTAAGCAGCGAATTGTTTCTTGTTGATCTTTTGGAGCTTTGTCAAAATCGTGATTTTTGTGCAATGGTATATCCAGGAATTTTATTAGGTATTAGGACCCAGCTCAGCTGATTTTTTGTGTATCTCGCAACCTCAGGCCTTCCTTAGGCGAAGATTCTCATTATCCTGCTCTTTCTTGTAGTTTAAAATTGCCCTAAACTCCTTGCTAACCATTTACTGTACTTCAGACAGATTTCATTTTAAGCAAGTCAAATTCTCATTACTTTATAGTACTTTACACGCAACCGATTGTTCTGTTCGCGACAGTCTAATAACATTTATTAGGCCTTCAGTATTTTCTGTGATATTCTAAATGGTGAATTTACTGGATCAGTTGCTAAATTTAAAACTCTAAAAATCCAGCTTCGTCACTATTCTCTGTAGTACGATACGATTGATTACGTATTAAATCCGCAATGTTCAGAAAATACAGAAGCCATAAAGCGCAACATTATCGCAACAAATTTAAATATTTTAAATCTAAAGCAGAGAAACTAGTTTCGATTCCTTACGTTGAAAGTACTCTTTGTAGTGATCCGAAACAATCTTTACTGGTGAGCCTTGGTGATACAAAATATTTTGCACCTATGGATATCATTAATGTTTTTGGAGTATACTTTACTAGTGTCTTCTCTCAAAAGTTACAATTGCTTAGATTTTCTCAATCTAAGTGCTATTTGCTTGAATCTTACATCACCAATAGACAACTTCGAGGATGCTGCAAAAATTTCACTTCTTCCAAACATGTAACTATATCAGGTATAACTGCGATCTCGGACCCCTAATATTTCTTCTATTCATTACTGATATTGTTAATAATATGAGATATGAAATTCTTATGTATGCTGATGTGGTTAAGCTGTTCTCCACCATTAACACTCTTACTGCTTCAGAGCTATAACTGTTGTGTCCCTGATTGGAGAAAATCAAAAAGCTACTTGGTTGCAGGAGGTGAAGGCGAACCTTAGTGAAGCTGGCGTGTGCAGAAAGCAGGAGAAGACCAAAGATAGAAAGAAATGGAGAGACATATGTGAGAAGATATAAACCGAAGAGATGAATATTTAGATTTAGAATGCTTTATAAGCGGCAATACCCTATTGGGGTGACTAGTCACTATATATAGTCTGTTTCTGTCCATGTTGCTCTTGTGTATTCTATATTTTCTGTAAATGGTTGTATATCTATTGTTATCGTTACTATTTATTCTCGTAGAATTTTGTTTTATTAAAATTAATACTATCCCGCCTTTCCCTATGTATTCGAATGTTAAAGAGTGAAATGTGAAAGCATCTCAGCTATACACTTCGACAAGAATATTCTTCGAGAATCGGGTAAGTGCATCGAAAGTATCGCAAAAGTTTTAAGTGAATTTTTCTCCTTCCTTTCATGCTACATCCCTCTTCAATAAAGATTACAAGTTCGCCGTGTGTACAACGTCATATGTGTGCTTGACGACGAGGAGAAAGGGAAGAGGGTGAGATCCTTTCGATCATCCCCGGGCGCGCCTTTTTAATATGGATTTAGCTCGGATTTCTTAAATAAGAAGTCCGGTAGACTACTGCTAGCTAAGATTACTACCTACTACAATGTCCGTAATTCGATTGGATTCCTCATAGTTGTTTACCTCCGCTAACGTTGGTAACATTGTTACTGAAGGGACCGTATTCTTCTCCTTATCTGGCGCTATCGTGTATCCTTTTCGCCATCTCGGAACGTTGCGTCCCGGTTGGAAGTCTGAAATGAATCTTTAGCGAAAGGACAGGTTGCATATCTAAGTAGTCGCGCGGGCGAATTTCAATTTGATTAAAAGTTTTATTCTGTCGTATGCTGGTGGGTTCCAAAAGACCGCGGTGAAGTAATTAGGAGTAATCTAATTTGCCTTGAGATACTCAATTTGGACGATATGAATATTAAAGCTATACGTGTCAATTACGCTGTAAACCATGACTAAAGCAATTATACAGCAAACAAATTACTTATGAAGCGGATCTTGTGACTGAAGGTAACCATTACCTACTCCACCAAAGAAGTAATAAATGAAATGTACACATGAAGAATTTAAGTGGGTAATATAGTTGAAAACCAGAAATGCTTGGTGCTAATGCAATTCTCTAAAATGAATCGAATAAGGCCCGTTTATAAAAATAACAAGCTGTTTGGAATGATGCTGAAAGAAAAAACAGCTTTAATATAATATACAGGGAGTTTGAATAAGGACGCAAAGTTCACAGATGGAAGTTAATAAACAACAAGATAGAACAACCCGTTCTGATTCTTAAATATTATTATCAAAATGGTGCTACCATTCCTAAAGTGCGTCTAACATTCAGTCAGAATGTCCCTAATTCTACTACTCTAGAAATCTACTATGAAAGGAATAATCGAAAAATTCGAGAGTAGTGGTTGCATTTGTGATGCGAAACACACGACACGAACTCGTAGAAGTCCTTCAGAAGAAAGCATCACGGCAGATTCCGAGAGTGTGCCCGAGAAACTAGAGACGTCGATTCGTCATCACGCACAAGAATGGAACATTACAACAGCCACTCTTCAGCGTATTCTAATTGAAGATTTGCATCTCCACTCCTACAAAGTCCAATTGACTTAACAACTTCTTCAGACCATGCACAGCCAAGAGAATTCATCAACTGCATCCTTGAGCAAACTAAAGTGAATGCCGATTTTGCAGCTCATTTTCAGTGATGAAAACCATTTTCACCTAGATGGCTTCGTTGGGGTTCAGAATCAACAAACGATTCATCCGAAAGCACTGCATCCAAAATGTGTCACTGCCAGGTGTGCATTATGGTATGGAGAAGTAATTGGACCATATTTCTTTGAAGATGAGGCAGGTAATGAAGTAACGGTGAATGGCGAATGTTATAGTGCTATGCTTTGTAACGCAGTTTTTTGTGCCCCAATTGGAAAATATTGTTCTTGACGACATGTGGTTTCAGCAGAACGGTACCACGTGTCATACTGCCCGTGAAACATTGACTGTCTTATACGAGTTTTGCTTCTGGACGTGTCATTTCCCGGTTCGGTGACCAAAATTGGCCACCACGTTTAACTTGCGTTTTAACGCCTTTGAACTTGTGACGGTGGAGTTATCTGAAGTCACAGGTTTTGCCACAGATTTAAGCGCGCAACCACCGAAGCTTTGAAAACCGAAATTAGACGCTTTATCAATGAAATACTGCCTCATGTATACAATACAATTATTGCAAATTTTGTCAAAATAAAATGCGTGCCAGCAAAATCGTGACGGTTATTTACAAGCTATTTTGTTTCAGACATAATGCCCAAATGTATATATTATAAATCAGTAAATGTTTCAATACTTTACTACACAAAACCTTAAAATATTGCAGTCTTATTAAAATATCCTTTAAATATTCCCCCACCTATCTACCATATCGCTGCCAACTCTCCAATTAATATCAGCAATAATGAAATACAGATTAAACCTTTAAAGCTAGTTGTTGGTTTTATAACGTACACTGGGGTAGAATCTCCGAATAATGGAAAGAACTTCTAACGAACTTGTAATACACAAAAATAGAATATCTTTTTTATATATGTACTATGTTTGTGTGTGTGTATGTTACTTTCTAAAAGAGCGGGTGTATTATCTCTATCGACGTGCCAGATGTAATGTGCATTCCAGTTGTTTTGTAGTGTAGAAATAAATCAGTATGATCAGTTAGATGTTTTCAGTTTAATTAACATCACATTGGAGACGAGGATGAAATCCCCAGAAAAATTATATCGGACACTTGCGAGTATTTGGTATGAGAAGGAGTTATTGGTCGATTTTTGAACAAAAATTGGATAATTATTTCAAAGCCTATCGTAATACACTCCGGCAAAAAGGTATCGCATTGACGACGAAACGGTGTTTGTAGAGTAAGATATTTTGTATAAGTCCACAATATGCTTGCCATACGCATGCCGACTGCTGTATACAAAGAGAATCATACAACTAGCGTTTGAATAAGTTCTCATTATAGAAACATTTTAGAAAAGTACATATACACATGGTTTATTTAGCTGTAAATTTTATTGTGCGCTGTTGGAATGCTTTACTAACATATTAATCTGTCAATTGTTCCTAGAGAAACAGGAGGTTACGTACACAGACCGGTGTCAGGTCGTGCAAACTGTGCTACATCCCAAGATGACCGGTTTTTACTACAAGCAATACGTTGGAGGTATGTAACTGCAAGGCAATTACAGCTCGACATGGCTAGAGATAGAAATACTCGAAGTACCCAAATCGTTTGTAGTAGGTCGATTCAGAGTGGAATAAGTGTCAAAATAGCCGTTATCGCTCCTCATCTTACTAGAAATCACCGCGTGGTCCGCTTAAGGTTTGCTAGGGAACATATCAATTGGGAAATCAATGACTGGGCTAACATATTCTTCACAGATGAGTCAAAATTTATACCTCAGATAGATGTATACCAGTATACAGATGAGACGGTGAGCGCTATTCTCAGTGCAACATCAGATCTACGCTTAATTTTGCTGGTGGCTGTATCGTGGTTTGGGGAGCCATCTTCTTAGCAAGTCGTGTAGAGTTAGTATCAATGAACAAAAGCATATGGACTGACCATAGGTATCTATTAAACACTTTACAAGGTCATGTGGTATTGTATGCACCAATAATAGACAACAAATTCTACTTGATGCGCTATGGGGTCGCGCGGTAATAATTGCCCGGGAATACCTTGATCAGGTTGGCGTTCCGGTTTTACATTGGTTTGCAGTGAGTCCAGACATGAGTCCTATCGAGAATGTGTGGCACTATCTTCACAGAATGGTACTGTCTAGTTAATCAAAATTTCACGGCTGAGCCTGTACAGCATTGGCCATGGAGTGAGGAAAACCATAGAGAATTCCAACCCTGAGAAACAACTCCAGGGTACCAACACGGGATCTTGAGACATACCTAAGAGCGCAAAGCACTGAGTAACTAGTCCGGGTATATATAAGTAACACTTTAAAGAAATTCCTCTGGAGCGGAATTTGTCAAATTGCATGTATAGATTGTGGTAAAGTTTGTATTGGGTTGAAGTGATTTTCAAAGTACATGGAAGATACCTCCGTTTTAATAAACCAAAGTTGGTTAGATTCCGTATTTGTTGGCGCTTTATGTGTTATTTGCAGTCGCATTTAATTCTCTGAATAATCTAAAATGTTTGATTAATATGTGAAAAAAATATACAGTGGTTAACTTAAAAACCAATTTCCTATTTAGTGTCGACGGTAAGTTCTGTGCAAGGAAAATATCATAAGCATTTTCATCTCTAACAAAGTTACAATTTAGTTCTCATACCACAATGTAGACAGTGTAGACGTATATGAGTAGTCTCATTCTGGATCAACACATGTAAAAGCAAACAATAGAATAATAGCACTTATTAGTATTCGTCTCACCTTCTTAGTTGGAAGTTATAAGTTATAATAGTTAAAGTGAAAGCTTTAATGTTCGCCTACATCTTTGCTGTGTGTTGCTTTGTGTGATTTGGGTTGTCAGCATA
Organism: Trypoxylus dichotomus; assembly: GCA_023509865.1. Classification (NCBI taxonomy): domain Eukaryota; kingdom Metazoa; phylum Arthropoda; class Insecta; order Coleoptera; family Scarabaeidae; genus Trypoxylus; species Trypoxylus dichotomus. The sequence continues at coordinate 50,331,659 of CM042079.1, read as the reverse complement.
ACAATTCTGGTAGTCCCACTGGTTAGATTGCCATAGTCGACCCGTATTTTAATAATATGAAGAATCTAATGCAGGAGGCACTCAATGCTGCAATACATGCTTATTTTTCTAGTATACCATAAATACATCAGAGTTTACACATGTTTTCTTTGAAGTAGCTTCCGAAGAACGACAACGCATCATCGAGTTTATTTCGTATCTCTTAATGAGAGGAGAGTTGACATTAAAAGTTAACAACCTTACCAAAACTGAGCTGGAACTTAATTTTATAAAACCAAAATTTACATGCCTTAAAAACTAGCTTAAATCGTAGCTTTCCGCTACCAAAAAAATCAGGGATGTTAGTACGGAGATTGTTTGAATCATCTAATAAACTACCTTTTGGCGACTTGAACAAACTTTAGAAATAATTTTATAAATATTTATTAATATTATTATTCTGGTGCAAAATTATCTAGTCATTAAGTTGGAATGTAAACTACATTTATTCCATGAATCAGGATTTTTTTCCAATAAATGTTGCTGGATATAAGTGCAATGTAATAGAGGAAATTTCATCGTTCCAACTCTATATCTAAATGCCTCTTCTGTGAATGTCGGAATAATTTTTGTATCATATGGACAGCAAAAATGTCCTACAGCTATAACGAAAACAGGGTACTGTAAGCTTAGGATTATTAGAGCACTCAAAGACCCCGTAAAAAAACGGCCTATTAATCTTAAAGCGAATTTAAATTTTCGCTTCATCGCGAAGGGGGAGCCGATTTATATTAAAAATAAATGAGGATTTGTTTTTGAATTTTCTTTAGGCGCGATTTTCAATTTAAGCGGTTTCGACGACTTTCGTAGTTCCGGCCGGACGGTAAATTAAAAATACACAAGCGGGCCGTGAATTTTTTACCATGACAATGTAGTCGTACACGCCGGAAAAACGACAAGAAAAACCTACACGCTAATGCATAAATTTAAAATCTAATTTTCCGACCGGTCTTTTAATAAAATTTCTAAATAAATTAGGGATACGTTTTCGGACGGGAGAGAGTGCGTCTGGTATTACATTATTACCTTAGGATATAACGTCTATTGTTGAGTTAGTGGGAGGAGCGTTTATAATCCTCTTGAAATAATAAAATTCTTATATCTGCCCTTTTATTACGTGTATCTTGGTGTGAACGCACTCTGGATTGCGAATAAGAGCTTTTGTTCTTTTCATTCGATAAGAACGATATCATTAAAGCAATATTATAAATTAATTGTTTCTTATCGTCATTCGAATTGCATTGTGACATAGAAACATTTACGTAGTCAATGTTTCACAACGGACGATGAGATAAATTAGGCAATTCATCAATTTTTTGAGAATATTCCAAACTTGCGTTGTAGAAGCTTCGGTTACAAAAGTGCATTGATGCAGGTGGTGTGATTATTTTGCACCTAAGTAAAATCATTACCCTCGTATCTTGATATTTTAGATAGAGACTTGAATTACTTGATCAATTGAAATCATGGAAGCCGTTTCATTTCAACAGGAGAATAACCTACGCCATAAAATGTATGTTAGGAGAAATCCTGTTCGTTACGACGACTGGCGTACGGCAGTTTAAGTTAGGCATAAATATTGCCCACATTACGCGAGGAGGACTTGCGGAAGTCCCGCGAGAGTAGTTCGGGACAATTTTCGTCTGGTCTTCGTAGATGAAAGTTTATGTATTTAGTTTATGGTTGTTGTAGCTTGTTTCAGTTTCCCGAAGCATATTAAACAGTATAACACATGCGGTCTGACGTAGTGCGCCCGCGTTTTAATGGTTACGTCTTCCACAGAGATTCTCGCTTACATTGTTTGAATATTGATTGTCCTTCGTTAGGAAGACGCGAAAACTTGAAAAGGCAATTTCTTGTTTTCGCGTATTGTTAAATAACTTATTCCTAACGCTAATCCGTAAGGAATCAAAGTAAATTAAGAAAGAACTACGAAATATACTGATATAAGGGCTGAAAACGTCAAAATTCTATTAAAGATGGACTAAAGATTTAGGATTTGTTTTGTAGTTCACGAATTATTTATTGATTGAGATGTACATTTCGTAAGCTAACTAACTGTACAAGACTGGTAACTTGTGAAATGCTGAGTGAACTTTATTATGTTGAAATTGAATTAATTTCATAGATGCTCAAAGTTTAAGTTATAACGGAAAGAGTATTTTTCCAAAAAGAATGCAATCCTAAACACGTAAAACGTAGTCGATTTTTTTTATTTTACCTGTTATCGTCTTCTACTCTTTCACTTCAGGCTTGAGGCAATTTGCCTGTTACAACACCCATCTTTTTATTGGGTCTGCCTACACTTCTTCTTTCCTTTATTCTCTCATTTATGTCGAAGATGTTTAGTTCTGTTCTTATATCTGCCTTTCTTATTCTATCACATCTTGTGCAATCTTTCACTCTTCTTAAAAATTTCATTTCTGTCTGTATCCCGCTTTCTCTACTACTGTATAAAAGGATAGGCACTGCTATCGTCTTGTAGAATTTTATTCGTGTATCCTTTCTTGTTTTGTTTTTAACGTTTTACTGATTGTATATATTTTTTTTACAATGTATATATATCTTTCTGTAGATCATCCTCTGTTTTTGTTAGGAGCGCTAAGTCGTCATCATGTAAGAGAGAATTTAGGGTGGTGGCCTGGTCTAAACGTATTCCTTTAAGGCATTTCTTTTTCCATTCCTTTATAATAGCATCAATATATATATATATATATATATATATATATATATATATGTTAAGTAATGTTGGCGACACACAGCAACCTTGTCTAACTTCTTTGTTTGTTGGCGTTTCCTCAGTTAAGCTTCCGCATATATGTATACCTACCATAGTTCTGGTGTCAGTGTATAACCCCTACTCTTTGCGAAAGCCTTTTTCGAAGTCTATAAATCCTAGGTCTGTTTCCCTGTTGTACTCCCTGTGCTTTTCCATAATTTGTTGGAGAGTGAACATTCCATAGTACTGAGTACTTTCGAAAATGCGAATCGCAGTTGTTCCCGAAACCTCAGGGACAAAAACCTAGTGACACGGCGGAACCCGCCAACCGTTACAACTATTCCATCTGTGGGTTGATCTGCCTTTTCTAAAGCCCATTTCTTCCTCTTCAATTAGTTCTTCTGCAATGATTTTCAACCTGTTGTTTTATATTCTGCCGTAAATTTTATAAGCGGTGTCTAATAGGCTGATTCCTCGGTAATTTTGAGGATTATTCTTATCGCCTTCTTTGAACAACGAGACTACTCTCGCTTTTTTCTAGTCATCAGAGATAATACTATTTTTCCAACATTTATTAAATACATGTTTTTATCTGTTATTGTATACATTCTATATGTAAATGAACCGCCAGCCACGTTAAAATCCCCTTTTTTTGGCTATCGGTAAATTACGTTGGTCGCAGTTACGCGGGTCGAATAATCGATTAAAACCGCGACGGTATCAACAAACACAGTAGTAGGCTGTGTAGACTGTAGTACATATGCTTGTGTGAGAATACAGTATATATATACGTAAATAGATACATAGGAAAGCATATACAGTCTGTCCATGATTTAGGTTGAATCAAATATCATATACAGCTCAGCGTAACACTTTCGTAGATTCATAAATGTCGTTAAATTTCTGAATGTGAGGGAGTAATTTTGAAATATTGTATTCACAATTATTAAAGGCAAAACGTATTCTTAACCCTATTGGCCTAGCATCCTCTGTAATGGATATTACTGTTATAAGTATAGTCGATCTGTTTGTTCGGAGCACAGGGCGGTATAACAGGGATAGCGACCCGATGCGAACTGTTCAGCAGCTGTCAACAATAGGACGCGAGATATACTAAGTATATGGATGAATGGAGGCTATAATTTACCAAGTAGGTAAAATAATACACTGCGCCAAAAAAGGCATCGCATAGACTACGAAAAGACGTTTATAGACTGAGATAATACCCAAGATACAACTAGCCTTTGAATAAGTTCCTTCTTCTTATTGCAAACTTCAGAAGAAGTTGCTGGAGTAGTAACCTCAGTTAAGTATTTCTAGAGAAATAGGAGGTTACATACGAAGACCTGTGCCAGGTTCTCCAAGCTGTACTACTCCCTAAGATGACCGGTGTTTAAGACTACAAGCATTACTTTGGAGGTATGTAACTGCAAAGCAATTACAGATCAATTTGGGTAGAGTCAGAAATACCCGAATAAGTACCCAAACCGTTCGCAATAGGTTGAGTCAGAGTGGAATAAGAGCCAGAGCAGCCGTTACAGCTGCTCGTTTTATTACGAATCACCGAATGGCCCGCTTAAGGTTTGCTGGGGAACATTTTAATTGGGAAATGAATGAGTGGACCAACATACTCTTCACGGAGGAGTGAAGATTTAGTCTTTACCCCTCAGATAGACGTATACCGTATCATGGTTTGGGGAAGCATCTCTTTAGCAGGCCGTATAGAGTTAGTGTCAGTGAACAAAGGGACAATGTCTGCTCGTAGGTATATAACAGACACTTTACATGATCTTGTACTACCACACGCACCAGTAATAAGCAACAAATTCTTTCTAATGCGCGATAATATGCGACCAGATGTAGCCATAATTGTCCGGGAATACGTTCATAAGGTTAACATTCTAGTTTTAGATTGGTCTGCGGCGAGTATAGATATGAATCCTATCGAGAATGTGTGGGACTATCTTCACAGAATGGTACGAACCCAAAATGTTGCCACAGTAGGGCTACAGCGATTAGAAGATGCCCTCATTGCTTGAGCTAGTCCCGACTAATTAGTTTAACTAGTTTGTAAATCTATTTCATCTTGAAATTTCGTCTGAGTTTTCTTGACAACTGCAACTTCCTTCGGATTGAATTGTAAAACTAATAATATTATTTGCTAAAAATGTTTATGGGGGACAAAGGTAACGAAGAACTACTTGACCTCTTAAACAGCATTATAATAAAAAAAGAAATACCTAGGGAATGGAATATGGGAATAATGCCCATATACAAAAAGGGAAACTCTAAGGACTGCTCAAACTATTGAGGAATAACATTAACTAGCATCCCAGGAAAAGTATTGACAAGAATATTAGAAAAAAGACTCCGAGAGAAACTGGAAACCACACTAGAAGATACTCAACATGGATTTAGAAAAGGAAGAAGCACCCAGGACTTAATATTTGTAATCAGACAATTAGGAGAAAAACTAATAGGGAAAGGAAAGGAAATACATATATGTTTTATAGATCTTAAAAAAGCTTTTGATAGGGTAAGAAGAGAAGATGTATGGCAGAGCCTGGAAAGGAGATGTTTAGAGAAAGGAATGATAGCGATGATTAACGCATTGTATAAAAGCAATAAGAATAAGGTGAGAACCTCCAATGCAGAATCAGTTGAATTCGAATCGCAAATTGGATTAAAACAGGGATGGGCATTGAGCCCATTGTTATTCTATATATTAATAGACGACGCTGTTAAAAAACTAAACAAAAAGGAAAAATATGAAAGTAGGAAACTGGAAAATGAATGCAATTAACGTACAGGAACTAATGTTTACAGATGATATGGTACTGATAGCACACTCGTAAGAGACATTACAGCAAAACTTGAAGATATGGGATGAATTTTACACATCATATGTAACATATTATCACACACTTTCTTAAGAGCAGCTCCATCTCCAATAAACTTTAATACTTGGTTTGTTGAATGTTGAAATTGCTCCAATATTCGTAGCACCAGCCACGCAGTTGCTTAACTTGTACATTGTTGTACTATTTTACTAGGTAATAACCATATAAAGGATGGTTTAAGAAGATCGAGAAGACACACTACATCGTTCACAATAAAATGTTCTATATCTGTTCTTTATATATTTGTTTATTTGCCAATTCAGATTTAATCTCTTCTCTTTTCAATTTCTTCCTGTACTATTGGTATGCTTTTTTGCAATGTAGCCTTGGTAATTTGAGACTAGGATTTTATTTATTCCAGAAGTCCTAAAACAGTGGTTGTTGTAGTAAAGATATCTACCGTAATGGCACGTTTGGTTCCTTACTGTATTTATATCCTTTCTGCAGTCTCATTGATCCCACCACTTTAGAGATTTGTCGCACACTGTGCGAATAATTTTTGTATCATATATCACATTCCAAGGTTAGAAATTTCCTGATAAACTTGTTTACTTTGTCAGCCAATGGTAGCTTTCTACCATATCATTTGTTTGGTATTACCAGCGTACCTAAAGCATCCTTCCGCGTGATGCCGCAGCTCGCTTCTAACTTATAGTATTCGCTGCTATTCGCATCGGATCACAATCCCTACTACATATGCTCTGTGCTCTGAATAGCGTAGGCGACTCTAGTAATATATAATGTACATACGAAGACAAAGTTTGCAAACTTCAACTGACGAAGATGATCTGTTATAATAGACCTATACTTAAATACGCATATAAAGAAACTAAATGTTAGTAAGATAGGTCCTGTATGATCCCGCGTAAACGGATCTACTTTACAAGCTGCCGTTTAACTGTCCAGAATCTGATTCAATTTACACGTCAATTTCAGATGGTGTAAACTCAATTATTATTCTAAATACATTTGTTTTCTTTTGTCATTAACGATATACAATTTATTTCAATTTTCTAAAATACTTGCGATTTGTTAAAAAGTAAATTACTGTTACAACATCCCTGTTGCAAACCAAATCTATAGTCACACTGTACGCATACGTAAGTGAATGCATCCATTGTATATACCTATATGCATATGTACATACATGGACCGTTATCTATACATACATACGCTCTATATAGATATCTACATATGTATGTATATACAAGCTTGTGGTAACTAAAAGGGGGCCTCGAATGTTACGCGAAGGGTTGACTACCGTTGCAGTATTGATTCGCATTTATTTTCGTGTACGGCAATGATAGCGAAAGTGCACTTATTGATTACAAAAGCATCCGCAAAAAAAAACAGAGAGAAGGTCCGCATTCGAACGTGTTTTTGTTTGTGCGCATTGCAGAACGGACGCTGATTACCATTTGGAATTCTAAAAAGGATTCAATGTTCGTTTTGCCAATACCAATAGGGTTTGATATCTTTCTGCGCGAAAAGAACTATTCGTTTCAGACATAGAGATAAAGTGAATCTTTATAGAGGTATACTGTTACTGTAATCAACGACTTTTCTCAATTTTCTCGACACAATAGCTGTTTTTTCAAAGATTACTATACTATTAGGGTAATTGAGGATTTGCAACACAAACCTTTAGGTTATAGAAAACACGAAACAAAGCCCAACGAAAACAAACTCAGGCGATATTCTTTTCTACGAAAATTCAAGAGAGACAGTGTATGGATATGAATATAAATATATCTAATGCACATCTAAAAGAATGCCTAGAAAATAACACCAAAACAAGAAAACGCTGTAAATACAGCTTCCTCATGATATTAGTGAAATCAGTGCCATTTGGTGCGAAAACGCCCTCTCGGGACTAGCAATCTTAAGTGTTGCTCGAGAGAAGGGTGGGAAACTGTACCTGCTTCTTTACGCTTCTTGTAGGAAATATTTCAAAAAATTTAATACCTCAATTTTGGCATGTCGTTTGTAACTTATGTCTCAGTCCAATAATTTCTACCTATTTAAACACCATGAAATATATTCATAAATGTCTAAGAAAATATTGTTAATGTAGTCATTCAAAAGCATAAATCGAGATGTCTTTTTTAAAGGAGCTGCTTTTATGCAAGGTTATAATGCATTGTACCTAGAGTTGTTGTTTGAACAATTTCCATCGTGGATGATCGAAGTTATTATGAGAATCCATCGTCAACAGTACCAAATCAAGGGTTAGAAATTGGGTATGGTCCCGAATTAATCAGGTCTTTCAGACAATACGAAAAGACCATAATCAAACTTGCCAAGGAATCTAACTATCAGAAGTATCACGTCAAGAGTTATAATGCATTGCTTGATTATATAAAATTTATCGAAAATTACAGGTTATACACTGAAGAGATTAAACGTCTAGTGTAAAGGATGTTTATAGTTTTAATGAATATAAGACAGGCTGATCGTTTCTCCTTAGGTTCTTCTACTGCTTATACTATATATTTTATATTTGCTCTTAATCTTGGTTTTATTTATTTATTTATTCATATATTTGTACTTTAATACCAATATCATACACTCGTGCTACAGTACAATATATCTTACTACCTAATTAAGAAACTCATAACTAATTTTTTATTTAATAAGTCATCATCACCATAATTCTAAACGTCCTGCTGTCATAGTGCGTTGAAGTTTGCAAATTTCTTCTATTCGCTTCTGTTATTTCGCAAGACCAGGTTCCAATCTTGTCTTCTTTCTCCTAGAAGTAGAGACAATACTTCGTTGTTCCACATGCTTCTTTGTCTACTTTGTTATTCTCCTATTCCTTTTCACCGATATTACTTTCCATATCTTTTTAACTTGTGTGTCATCAGGTATTCTCACTGGATGTCAGAACCAACTTAATTCTTTCTTATTTCCTTACCTTTTAATGAGTCAAATGTCTTTGTTTATTATCAGTTCCTTTCTCTATTTTTTCAGTGTTTTTATTCTTCCCATGGTATTACTTACTTCCTCCGAATTTATGTCTTCATCCTCACGGTCTATTTCTTTTTCTTCTGTTAAATTATTTCCTGGATTGGCCGCTCTTCTAGTGCCTGCTTTTCCTCAAGTGTTCCTCTCATTTGTTAGTATCTTTTGACCATTTTTATTAGTGTCTTCTAGTCTTCTGATTTAACTCCGTGTATTCTGGTCCTTTTAGATTTCCTATCATTACTTCTTGGTATCCGTTGCTTTTCTCTTAACCTATGCCCTTCGAACCTTGTATTTTTAGATATTTATTCTCATTTTTACATTCCCCATCAAGTAAACCTTCCAAAACTTCTGTTTCTCCTTGACAGCATCTCTGATGTCCTTGTTCTACAATAACTTCCTTCTTTTTCCTTGCCAGTGTCATGTCCTCTTCTCTATCTTATATCCTTTCCACATTGCCGTAATTTATAACAAATTTAGTCCATATGCTTTTCATTCCTTTTGTGAATTTGTGGATATCTTTATGCTTGAGGTGAGTAGCTGTTATATAACTACATATATCATTGGTAACATTTGATAAATTATATTTAAATTATTTCTATAAAAAAAGAAAACAATATTTCTAATGTAATTGTTACTTGTTTTTGCTTATAACCATATAATACGAATACGATGCCCTCATTATCTGCAAATGAAAAGAACAAGTTTAAATCTAAGCACTTTGCAAATTTAATAAAATAATACTCACTGAAATGAAGGTTCCTATATTAAGAGTTGCAAATTTTCCAATGGTAAGAGCCATTGGCCTTTGACTTCTGCATATTATTAACAGTAAACTCTTTTGAAATGATAAGTCGGTACCAACAAAATTAACGTCATAACAAGCTGCGGCTACTGATTCGGCGGCTAAGGTTATTTCGTTGCCATAGTAGCAATAAAAATAGACTTGTGTTAATATTGCAAACGTAAAGGTGATTTCGCGGGTTGTTCTTGAATTGATATCCTGTAGAAATGTTAATCTTAGCACAAAAAAATATGTGTCGTACTGCGCGACTGTGCAATCCAAATTTAAAAAGGTAAGAACTCCTCGATAACTATACACGCGCAAAAAATATTTACAAAGAGGAGGACCACATGGGAAACGCTATTGGAAACACATGCATACGTATTGTACAAATGCTAGCACGTATCGATTGAAACACAGTCGTTCACATTCATTACTAGAAATTAGAACCCAATGCAAAAATTAATCTTGAAAAGTTTTAGGCACATAGGAAGTGGATGTTTCAATTTAAAGAAGGAAATCAAATATCCAAGAAGATAACCAAATCTTCAGGACGATTAGATAATGATCTTAAGTTTAAACATCATGTCAGTACTTGCATTAGACGCGCCTACTGCAATTTGAAACTAATTTATCCCCACCGGCATTGCCTCAACATTTCTATTAAAAAGCTGCTATATGATACCTTGGTGTTATCACATTTTAATTTCTGCGATGTTGTTTATGGAAATTGTCTGGACCAAATTGACTCTCGCAGAATTCAGGTTGTACAGAACGCATGCCTCAGATTAATATATGGAATTAGACAGCGTCAAAGGATTTCCCATAAACTTAGGGATGCCGCGTGGCTAAGTATGGTACGACGGAGACAATTACACTTCTCATGTCTCATTTATAAAATTTTGAATTCTGGTGTTCCGCCTTACCTATTAAATAAAACGAGGCATCGTACGGATATGCATAGTATCAACATTCGCAGGAAGGATCTTATCGATATACCTAATCACCATACCCGGCAGTTTGAGAAAAGCTTTAGTTACGCTTCTGCACGATTATACAACTCGCTTCCCCTGGATATCAAAGAGTTACCATTTTATTCCTTTAGGCGTGCTATTTATAATAGTTTAATGAATGAGTAGCTCTGTGGCAGATAGGGATTTGTAGTATTGTAGTATATCAGATAATTTGGCTGTGTAACGAATTATGTTCTCATTTTATCTTTGTTCTTCGGTCACCGTTAACAACAGGAAACCTTTCTGGTTTACTGATGGTCATCCAATTGGCAAAAATGCTTGTATTTTTTTTCTCTCTCATTTGTTTCTGTGTTCACTATTTACTTGCCAATAAATTATTATTATTATGTAAGCAAGACGTAGCGAATTCATTGACAAAGACTTCATAGTATTATTAAAGCCATATTACTAACTACTTCGCAGATTGAAGTATACTGCGAAAATAATGCCTATAGCGCAGAAGAAAGCGGATTTAATTTGGAACTACACTCTAATCGCATTCTGTCCAATGAGGAGGGGAAAACAACTAAAATGCTGTACAATCTGTAACACCCACAAAACATAGTTATAAGCTATTCAGTTGGTGTTTAATTAGAAACTAATATTATTTTTGTGACCAATAGTATTAGACACCCTTCGCTTTTATAGATTGGAACCAAATACTAAGACGAGAACAAAAATGTATATAACGATTTACAAAATATTAGAATTTTCAAAATTAAATGCATCCTTCTCTTGCTTTTATAACAGGACGGACACTCTTTGGCATACTTACCACAAGACGATAACATTCATCTACAGATATTTTCTCCTATTTTTCAAATATTTTTTATTTCAGAATATTTTTGTTTTTACAAATATGTTTTGCCACTTTAATTTTAAAAATCCGTTCGCGATCTTCTCTTGCCGTTGTCAGGCATTTCCGGCTGACTTTTGGTTCATTTGTCAACGACCTAACCATCGCGAACACTTCATTCCTCTCGCTATATCGGCTACAGTCTTCCTTTGTGATTTATGTAGCACTATCTGACCCCGTTCTAGTTTGGTTAATTCTCGAATTTTCGGCATTGTTCAAACATTAACAATTTTTTTTTAATCTTACGTCCTTTGTACCTTGCGGTATCGTACACATCAAAAATTAAAATATCAAACACAAAATATCCTGGTTATAAACTCGTAGTATACATCGCTTTGTTATCGCATCGACAATACAATGATATTTAAAATGGAAACATTACTGCTTGCTGAGCTATTGCTACAAAGTTGAAATGGTCGCCCATATCCGAAACGGATTGGAACAATTATATGAACTATTGTTACAAAGTAAGCAACTATCTCATAAAAATCCTACTAAATGTCCAATTAAATATAACTTTGGTGTTCATTTCCTTGAAAATATAATAGTACTTAGAATACTGGAGTTTATGTGAGTATCTAATACAATTGGCCAACGCTGTATTTTGACATTACTAAAGTCTAACGCACAACATTTAAGTAAAGAATTTTCCGTTATTATTTTTACATCCAAAACTATCCAGCAAAAAGTTTTGAAAAAATTGTACAAGGAACTTCCCTACCCATTGCACTAAATAGAATGCTAAATTTATTACACTTACTATTTTAACCGTGCTCATGTACATGCCAAAGCATATTACCAAAGTATTTCCAGAAACCTCGATCAATATAAGTACATTAAAGAGATCTTCGAATTTCTCAACCAACTCTATCAAGGCGTGATGATAAACAACGGCGTATTTCATTTTAGCACTCAATACACTTTTTGGTATCTTTGAAGCATCGATAGCCTTGTAAAGATAAATATTAGTGCTGTGCAGTGTAGAAAGCGCATAATTGGAATGTACTTACCAAATCATGTGGGACCATGTTTCTGATAAAATTTCCCAAAATATAAAATTGTGCTGCTATATGAGCAAATGCTCCTACAATCAACAAGTCACTGGTTACTATAGCGTAACAAAATAGTGTTAGAGAAAGTATCTCCCAAACGTAGACGACATAGAATCTGAATGATGTTGATATTTCAAACAGTGCGAAAGGTATCCAAGGTACGTCCCAGTTCTCCGGATCCTTTTTCGTTAGCTTTAATACCAATGCTCTAATGTAACCATTGAAGATGGTAGCTGTTGACCAGATATAGTATATCGCCAACTATCAACAGTAATTGAATAAATTGCGATTGAAGTGGTTACGGATAAAAGGTTTAGGAAAATAAACGTAACGAAGTTGCTCCTGAAAGAAATTGACGAAACAACGTATGTATGTACAATACAATTCACGATCGCCTTGAGAAATCTGCATTGGGATTTAATTAAAGAGAAAACAGTAAATTTTTTAATAAGAAAAACGCGTACACTGGAAACCAAATGGATTTATGTATCTTCTCTAAACTAAATATACAATCAAAAGAAATACAATGAAACTCTCTTATAACGTACTCGTCAGGACCACACAGCACAGTACGCTAAAAAAGAAGTATGTAATAAAAGAATATAACCAAAGATTGTGTAGATACTATCAAAATGTATTTTTATCTATAAAATAATAAAAAGATACACAATAATAATAATGATAAACAATAATAAGTAATAAGCAAATACATATAAAAATTTAGTTAGTAAAAGAGTCGGTAACAAGAGTCTGTGGTTTTGATTTTTTCAAACAAATAGATTCTAAAAATTGTTCAATACCTTATTTAAAATTATTTGGCAGTACGTTCTTCAGCTTCTAAATATCGTGTAACTGTCCTTATTCTGATAAGTGCATCTTCATAATTGGGTTTAAAAATTTCAGCTGCCCTTTCTTCTTCGCTTACCTCATTATCATTGCTGTCATTTTCTTGGTTTAAAACTTGCTCAAAAAAATCTGTCTTCCTGGGGATACACAGAGTATTGAGATTATTATCCACTGACACAAATTCATCTATTGTTTCTAGATTTACGGTACTAGGATCCTGCAAATTATTTTGTAACCATGCACTTAAAGACATATTATTGTCATCGATGTTATCATTATATTTGGCAAGATGTTGAGACAACAGTAAATCGTCATCAATATGAATTTTCCAGGCGTACTGAAAACATTTCTTTTATGGTTTCTTGCGAAATTTGTTGCCAAGCTGTGGCTAATATTTCCATCGCTTCTAGCAAATTTGCTTTATTAGAAATGTCAGTATCCAAATTCGTGATGTGTTTCATTACTAACAGGGGTCGATAATGGCATTTTAAGGTATGAATAATTCCTTGCTCCATTGGCTGCATCATGGAGGTGGAATTTGGTGGTGGAAACTCCAGACGAATATTGATGAGCTAGACAGTTGTCGACCAATAAGAATTTTTTTTTTGTTTTGTTACGTCTTTATTCCTAGTTCTTATTTCGTCTTCAAAAATTTTAGATATCATCCATGACCGACGATTAGCAGCATAAGTGCAAGGTAGCCGTTTAAATTTGAAACATCTTGGGTTTTTGAATTTTCCAACTATAAAAAGTTTACGTTTCTCATTTCCTGCCATATCAACACACACCAACACAGTTAATCTCTCTTCGATTGTTTGCTCCCAACGCATTTTTTACCTTTAAATTTTAGTATACGATTAGGAGTAAGTTTGTAGAACAAGCTCGTTTCATCCCGCATTAAAGATATCATTCATATGATAGTCTTTCATAAAATCACTCAGGGTTAACCGCAGCCACACCTTACAATCCTCCAAATATACATTTGCACTTTCACCATGAATGTAACTAGCATTTATATTACGACGTTCTTTGACACGGTGTAACCAACCTGCTGTGTACTTAAATTCACTGCCGTTGAATAATTTAGCAAATTCTTCTGCTTTAGTTTGAAGAATAGGACCGCTAATTGGTATATTATTGGCTCATTGATATTCAAACCATCGTAGTAGAGCTTCATCAACTCTTCCTCGAACCGGTCTACGTAATCGCTTGACATTTTTGTTTGTCCGTTCTAATGGGAGAATTTTATCTTAATTTTTCAATATGGTTGAAACTGTTGTTATTTTAAGACAATTAGCACAACAAATATCAAATTGTTTTTTATCACTTTGAATTTCTTTAATTATATTTATTTTCTCTTCAACTGATAATGCCGCCGCTCAGTAGAAGTACTTATTTCTACTACGTAAAGTTGGCACTTAATAATTTATCGAAACAAATGTCTCTAACTTTAACGAACGATAACTACAACTTGTGCGAAGAAAAATAAGAAAATCCCTTTAGTACATTATATTATACGCCCCACCTATCAGCGATTGTAGTGTCCGAGCTTCTACTGTTCTGTCGAGAAAGGTAATTCCTCGGTATTTAACACATACTGCCTGCTGTTTTATACCAGATTTATATAACAAGTGCGTTACTAAAAAATCAAGTACGTTATAAGAAAAACATAATTGTTACGTGTACGCTGTATCCGAAAGTACGTTATATACGAGTCCCTTATAAAGCGAGCTCTGCTGTAATTTTTCTTCCATTAGAAATGTAGATGTAAATATATTACTTTCACTTAAGAAATATACATAAAAAATATATTTCTTTGATGTTCTCTTGTAGTACTTATGAATGTACATGCGTTACAATTTCAATTTCTTTCAAGAGCGATTTCATTGTTCCTCACCTGTAAGCGTGTCGTTGCAATAGCTTGTTTAACAGTTTCGGCTTCAAAAGCACCCCCTCTCCCGAAATTCGGGGCAAAAATTCCTTCACGTAATGACTCCAAAGAAGCAGTCACTGACAAGCGATTCTTTAGCAAAACGAAAAATTTGATGAGACCTGAAACGATAACGAGACAAACTATCCAGTACTACATAGTCACTTTGTGCTTATACCTACCCAAAGAGTGTGTAAAAAATATGTAAAACAAGATTCCTATATCAGTCACCTCCATATCACGACGGTGTAAAGCAAGCATGCAGATTTCTTCGAGAACAATAGAAATGAAAAGGGAGAACACAAAAATCTGATACGCCTTATAGAGCTTGCCGTCACTCTTTCCAAATGAAACGCCACACACTTTTAGGGCTGACTTATGTAGCCAGAAATAATCACCAAATGACTGCTGCTGTGGTTTCTTTTTTTGAAACATTACAGAATAACGAGAAGGAGCACTGTTTATTCCACTGGAGGTTCAGGTTATAAAGAATAAAAGCTCACTAACTTATTCGATGCAGGACTTCATATTTATATAACGACTTACTGGACATGCTCAGAATAACCTATTCATTAGGTCGCTGGTTAATCAATTTAATCCAATTAAATGCGCTGGCGATGTTACAATATTAAATACAATTGATCAACTGTAAAATCAAGTACGTGTTAGATATTCAAATTGCTTTTGAGTAATAAATGTTCTAAATGCATTTTGGAAAGCCATATTACACACACCTACGATAAAAGTCCTCAGTTATTTTCTTCTTTTTTATGCAGAAATTATTATACAATCGTCAGTTACCTCTAACAATATCCTTTAGAGTTTAATACGCCATGGAAAGAATATAGGTCTTTGCAAAAATAGATGTGTGGCTACATTACAAAAGAATGAAATCTCCTCGGGCCATGTGAAATGAGTGTGGATAAGGAATGTAATAGAAAATGTCAAAAAAAGGAATTCGTCCATTTGCATAATTTCGCAGCACCTACTACAATAATTTATGCATATGGGAATCTAACGTAATGCCTTACGTTATAATTGAGACTTATAAATTGACAGCTTGATGTATACGAACATGAAGCTTAACATTTATTATTTACTTTCAAGCATGGCCGCATAGATCTTTGAAAGTTTAATTGGCCACGTAATAGGAACTATATTTCTCTCCTTATTTATTCATCTATCAGTAGTAAGCCCAATACGCCTACATGCATTCGGCGAAATTTCTATAGTTCCATGTAAACTGTTAACTGAATAATTCTTTTAGTATTCTATATATTGCAGTTAACTCTAAACTAGAAAGAATGACAAATGAATGAGAAAATCAAATTGAAGAAATTCATTGCATTTTTTACAGGAAATGTTTATAATCATCGTAATTAGAGCAACCAAATTTCTATAGGTTCGTTAAATAAACAGGAAATTTACCATCGCAGACTGGTTTGACTTTGTTATTATAAGTTTTTATTATTATTTGGGAGTGTCTAGATGTTTTTGACTGCGGTACCATTTGGTCATAATTTGGTTTTCTGTAATCTTATATGTGATAAAGTCAATTAAATTTCTGCAAAAAGAAACGTATAGGAATTTTAACTGTTTCAATTATTATACATTATTTATTTTATTCAGATTTAATAAACTGTCCATGGTATATTTATATTTCCACTGAATTCTACGATAAGGCTTTTTTTTCAGTGATTCACTAGTTTTTTTTTTGATATCTATACACTCCTTCGTACCTTGCAAAACAAGCAAAGTTCAGCGAAAACAAAACGCAAACGATATTGCTTCCAACGAAAATTCAAGAGGGGTAGTGTATAGACTTTCAGAATATATCTAATGCGCTGGATTACAAGGAACACACCATCGAATTGAACACCCTATTGATCAAGGGGTGTGATATATTTACTGTGTCGTTAGTGTTCATATTGCCTTATTGGAAACATTTGCACAAAACAAACAAACAGATACACCACCCGCAGTTACAATGCACAGGGTAAAGGCAACTCCATGGTTCCCTTTCATTTTAAATTTAATTAATGCGAAGCAAATTGAACTACCTAAACTGTATGAAGTGGGATTATATAGAATAACTGTTTGTCTTTTCTGATGTATGTATATGTAGTACGTGCATAGCATGAGATATAAGTTCTTATGTTAATATCACCTTTGGAACACCCTGTATATTTGCTTGAAATTCTTTAAAATCGATAAAGGATGTTAAAGATGAATAACTTCTGTTAATTACATTTCCACATTACCATAATCAACTCTAGCATAAGAGAATGGTGTTTAAATGCAACATCCTGTATGTACCAAATTCACGTGTCTTGAAAGACCTTTCGTTAAGGTACAATATTTGCATTTAAATTTTTGTTCTATCTATTTCTGTTCAAGAACTAAGTCAAGAAAACTGAAAATTTATGAATTTTCGAAGGGGTGTTTTCATCTCCTCGGGGTGAACTTCTGCACAAACAAAAAAAAATTTATTAAGTCTCAACATATTCTGCTTACCTAACAAAATTCATTAAAATCTGAATTTGACACCCAGGAACCTTTCCTTGGAAGTTATTATTTTCCTTATAAAACAAGCGACAATTTGATTGTATCAGCGAACGGCATTCAAAATAACTGACCCACGGTTTTTGGCATCTTTGTTCCTAAAATACTCCAGTAACGTGTACATCCCATCAGCTTTCTTTCTATCCTAATTGTTGGTGTGCATCGTTTATATTGTCATCCTCGGCGAATGTTGTAACTGCAAGGTTATAAAAGGACGTCTTTCCCGATAACTTAATGACTGCACAAGTCGTTCCAGTCCATAAGAAAGAAACCTTGACAATTATAGACTTATCTCAATTTTACTTGATTTTTGTAAAATATTCGTGAAATCAATATATAATCACTGGTTTGACTGTTTTAAATTTGAACATTTGTTTTCTCACTCCCAATTTAAATTCCTACCTGGATTTATAAGAGCTTGAATTTGATATGCGACCACTTAAAAGACAATAAGAAAAACAGTGGCCATTCATTTCAATCTTAATAAAATATTTGACACAATAAGTTATGGGGTCTTATATACGAAACTATCGAATCTCATCGTGGTTTTGCTCTTGTTTTTTTCTCTTTTGTGGTGAGCGGCCCAACGGGGTTATAAACGATATTAGTATAACCGCAGGAGCCCTAGTTGTTCATGGTGCTGACACCTAGCAACAGATAGGGAAATAGCCCACTGCTATTTTCAATTTTCCCACAGCAGTTTGTGACTTATTTAATGACATTCTCTTGTACCTTACCGAGGAACTATCCGACAAAATAGATAAAATTTTCTACGCCATCTCTTTTGCACTGTTTCTTTTGAAATATTATGGATATGTAAAATCGTTTTATTTTATAGAAGCAAATCGATACGGAGTCTTGCAAGGAATATTTCAAAAAACTTAATAACCCACTGTACCCTATCACTTAAACAGCCGGTTGCTTGTATTTCAACCGAAAAATTCCTTTTTATTTAAACACAACCTCCATATATGTAGTGTTCAAAGCAAATGTTAATTTAATCATTCCAAAGCATAAATTGACACGTTTTCAATGAGAATGTTTTTATGGAGCAACAGCAGGGAGTTATGACACATTGCCTAACTATATAATATTTATCGAAAATGATAGGCTGTACTAGAAAGAGGTCAAACAACATCTGGTGCGTTTTTTCCTGTTGTTTAAGCTTACAATATATTTCGTATTTTTTTCTTTTTTTTTACAATTTCATTCCAATTTGACTACTACTAATATCATACATTTGTGGTGTGGTAGTACAATGTATGTTACTTATTTACTAATTAAGAAACTTCGAAATATAATTTTCTATGTGATAAGTTACCGTCGTCATCATAATTCTAATTGTCTAGCTGTCGCAGTGTTGAGGTTCCAAATTTCTTCCATTCCCTTCTATTTACCAATACTGAGTTCCAATCTTGTGCTCGTTCTCTTAGAAGTAGAGAAGATGCTTCCTATTTCACGTTCTTTTAATCGATCTTCCTTTCCATATCTTTTTAACCCCTCTATTATTAAGTATTCTTACAAGATGCGGGAATCTATATATCTTCATTTTCGCTAATTGCCACCTTTAACCTGTCTTTTATTTCTGCGTTTCTTATCTCGTCTATTCTTTGAATTCGCGCGAACTTCCTTATGAATCTCATTTCTGTGATTTGAATTCTTTGTTCCTTTCTTTGCGTTAATCAATTCTTTCCGCTATGTAACTGTCAGTAGGTATCTTGCTTTATAGACCTTTAGTTTTGGTCATTTCTGTAATTTGGCGTTGCTTTAAGGTATTACTTTTTAAAGTAGAATACATATAATTTGTAGATTTCCTTTATTTCTCCTTCAGTCTTTCTCTTGGTATCAATGATATTTGCAGGTATTGGTAACTAGTAATTTCTTAATTTCTCTCTCCTCATTACTAATTATCATTATTCCTCATTATTCTCATGTTCAAATGTTTCTTCCATCCTGTTAATAATTTTACCTTCTTCTGTTAGTATCTTTCAATCTTTTGATTTTATTCCATATATATTGTTCTTTCCAGCTTTTTCAAGACTTCGGGCGCCCGTAGGCCCCCTTTTCACATCGTGTATTAGGCGAATGTTCTATATGAAATGAATACGTAGGCTTCTACGGCCAGAGCTAGTAATAAACGAACCACTTCCGGAATTGGACCGTGTCAGATGAGAGCAGTCCTTCTGCTCTTACTCTAATTTCGTCTATAACTATCTCATCATGACACGATCCAATTCCGGAATGTTCTATATGCTTACATCCTTGTTGCTATCAGCACAGTTTTACATTGTCCCGTACATCTTGTCTTTCATCTTTTTTACTTTCCTTAACTTCCTGCAGTTATCTATTCCTTGTTATAGCTTCTAAGTAATAATCATTACCATTCTCGTACCCTCTTCCATTTTCCACATTCTTTATTTTTTCCTTTATGTGTTTCTTTGTATAATGGTGTAATCTACAACAAACTTCTCCTCCGTATTTGCTATTTTCCTTGTGAATTTGTGGATATCTCTATATTTGAAGTGCGTATTTGATATAAGTAGATTATCGGTAGTAATAAAAATAATATTTCTAGTATAATTATTACTCATTATTTTTTTATAACCATATAATATGAATACGATGCCCTCAGTATCTGCAAACAAAAAAAACAAGTTTAAATGCAGTTGCTTTGTAAATTTACTAAAATAATACACACTGAAACGAAGGTTCCTATATTAAGGGTGGCAAATTTTCCAATAGTAAGAGCTGTTCGTCTTTGAGTTCTGCATGTTATTATCAGTAAACTCTTTTGAAATGACAAGTCAGTACCAACAAAATTGACCTCGGAACAGGCTGTGGTTACTGATTCGGCGGCTAAAGTTATTTCGTTACCATAGTAGCAGTAAAAATAGACTTGTGTTAATACTGTAAGCGTAAATGTGATTTCACGAGCAGCATTCGCATTCTCATCCTGTACAAAAGTTAATTTTACTACCACGTAATAGTTAGGAGTTTAGTTCAAGCTTATTTTGCATATGCTCATGTATTTGAAAGGTTAGAAATGCATCCCATGTGCCATATACTTCAAGCAAGAAGAAAGAACATTTGTTAGCACGACATTTCCGGTGTCCGAGTTTATGTCATACGAAGGCAATCCCAAAAACAAGGTCTCCTATATTTTTAGATATACAAAGAACCGTTTATTTTCTATAATTGCTACATCACTTTAAAGATTGAAGAACGTTTTATTTTTCAACATAATCGCCATTTCGGTCGATGCACTTTTGTAGACGCTGTGGCAGTTTTACAATGCCCATGTCATACCAGCTTGCCGCCATGCCCTTCGAGAAGCGTTGAACCTCATCTTTCATCTCATCATCGGAGCAGAACCGCCGTCCAGACAAATGTTCCTTCAACTTAGGGAACAGGTGGAAATCGCTGGGTGCCAAGTCCGGACTGTAGGGTGGGTGTATGATGACGTTCCAGTCAAAATTTTGCAGGAGATCGACGCTTTGACGGGCGTTGACGTGGAGAATGCTTACACCCTTGCTCAACATCCCTCTTCTCCGGTTATGAATTTCCCTTCTGAGTTTCTTCAGTGTTTCACAGTACCTGTCAGCGTTGACTGTTTTCCCAGCAGGCAGAAAGTCGACTAACAGTACCCCCTTCCTGTTCCAAAACACAGATTGTGTTTGCTTGAATTTTCGTGGCTTGGGCGAAGAGAGATGCCGCCACTCGCGTGACTGTTGTTTTGTCTCATGTGTAAAGTGGAATGCCCAGGTTTCGTCACCCGTGACAATCGAGTCCAAGAAGTTGTCCTTTTCGTCTCCATAGTGGCGAAGAAATTCGCGGAAAGAATCAACCAGTTGCCGTTTGTGGTCTTCTGTCAGCATACGCGGCACCCATCTTGCACACACCTTCCGATATTGCAACTTTTCCGTTAAAATCCTGTGGATGGTACTTCTGGAAACCTCAGGAACCAAAATGCAGAGAGCATCCAGAGTGATCCCCCGATCTTTACGCATGAGTTCCTCAACTTTCGCGATTGTCTCGTCGACAATTGACGGCCTCCCGTTCCTTTCTTCGTCATGAATTTCAGTACGACCGGCTGTAAACTCTCTACACCACTTGCGAACGTTTTTGACATCCGTGCACGACTGTCCATACACTTCCGCCAATATGCGGTGAATTTCAACCGGTTTAACCCCTTTTGCGTTCAAAAATCGAATAACTGCGCGCACTTCGCACTTGGCGGTAACGTTTCTCGGGAGCTCCATTTCGAATGGCTACCAAGCCCAGACTGAGCATCGGCGCGAAGCGCCTGCGTGCTTATGTGGTAGCAGAGAAGGTACTACTCACAACAGTGTTGCCAACAACCGTATTAAAACTTTCTCTACGTCCCCAAAAAATAGGAGACTTTTTTTTGGGATTGCCCTCGTACAATCTAACCTCTAACAACCATGATTTTAGCTATTTCATTGTTTGCGATTCTTCCTTGCTTTTTGTTTTCTTTTACTATTTCGCGAAATCAGTTTTTTTTTCTAAACCAACGCACGTCAATGTGTAAATAGAAGCATCATGGCAGATTATGACAGAACGGTACATTCCTAAACTTCTGTAAAATCCAAACTTAAAATAGTAAGAACTGGCTGCCGCTCGGTACTTAGCTTCTCCACCGTGTGATCTTCTTCAGAAGTCGAATTGAGAAGATAATGACAAGGTGATCGAAACGTCAAGTATTAGGAGCTTTCTACGCGGCAGAGAACCGGAGAACAGAAGGGCAGCCAGCAAAAATAGCTGTGAAAGCGTGAAAACTACTATTAGTAGTCTTCGATAATTATTAACGTGGAGAATATATGTGCAGAAGGCTGGACCATAAAGGGAAACGCTATTGGAAATTACTGAATATGTGCTGTACAAATTTTAACATCTATGAATCCAAACACAATCGTTCACGACGGAAATATTCTTTACTGGATATTAAAACCTAATGCAAAAGTTAATTTTTAAATTTTTAAGGCATTTGAGGAGTAGATACTGCAGTTTAAATGAAGAAATCGATTAGCTGCTAGGAAAATCCCCAAATGTATAGGACGTTCATACAGGCAAGACATAGCGAAATTAGGAACCATTGCCGAAGATTTTATGGTATAAGTAAAGTTGCACATTGAAATATCCGATGCAGATGATATAACTCAGATGAAACATGTCTAATTGTGTTCTAACCTGTAAAGGAGGCAAAACAATTAAATTTGCTATTCATCTGTAACCGTTGCACTGAAGTGGTACTTAGTTTGGAATTAATATTATTTTGTTTAATTCCCTATGATATATTTCAAGAAATAGTTTGTTTCCTGTTTACCGCGACTTTAAATATATGAACATTACTAAAATCAAATAGGGAACATTATTTAAATCACATTTAAACAGAGAATTTCCCCTTATTATTTTTGCATCTAAAAATGTATAGCAAAAAAGAATTTCATTAACAGTAATGACGAAAAGGCGAAGATTGGTTAGTTGCAGAAGCAAATTCTCTATTCAATACACTAAACAGAATGCCCAATTTATTAAACTTACTATATTAGTCGTACTCATGTACATGGCAAAGCATATTACCAAAGTATTTCCAGAAATTTCGAGCAATACAAGTACATTGAAGAGATCTTCGAATTTCTCAACTAACTCTATCAAAGCTTGATGATAAACAACTACGTCTCTCATTCTAGCACTTAACGTACTT
Organism: Trypoxylus dichotomus; assembly: GCA_023509865.1. NCBI lineage: Eukaryota > Metazoa > Arthropoda > Insecta > Coleoptera > Scarabaeidae > Trypoxylus > Trypoxylus dichotomus. The sequence continues at coordinate 50,308,269 of CM042079.1, read as the reverse complement.
TTAGGTATCTTCGAAGTATCGATAGCCTTGCAAAGATAAATGTCGTTGTTATACAATAGAGAAAGCACATAACCGAAATGTACTTACCAAATCATGTGGAACCATATTTCTAATAAAATTTCCCAAAATATAAAATTGTGCTCTTATATGAGCAAATGCTCCTACAATCAATAAATCACTCGTTACTATTGCATAACAAATTAGCGTTAGGGACACAGTCTGCCAAACGTAGACCGCATAGAATCTGAATGTAGTTGATGCTTCGAAGATAGCGAAGGGTAACCAGAGCATGTCCCAGTTCTTCGAATCCTTTTCCGTTAGTCTCGATACTAACGGCATGATACTATTGTTGAAGATAGAAATTGTTGCACAGATGTAGTATGTCGCCAACTACCAACAATAGTTGAATAAATTGACATTGAAGAAGTTACAAGCGCAAAGTCTAGCCTAGTAGTCATAGAAAAATGACTCCTGAAAGAAATTGGCGAAACAACGCATGTACACTATATGCAATCTATATTAGTTCGGAAACGCAAATAAATTTAAAGAAAACGACAAAATGTATATATATATACATATACACTACCGTCCATATTAGTTCGGAGACCCAAATAAATTTGAAATAACGGAAAATATTCACTCATTTTTCCAAAAATTTTTTTTGCATTTTATTAATAGCGATTAAAGTTAAAGTATAAAAGTAAAAAAAGTAATTGTATTGAAAAATAAACAAAAACTTCTTAAACATTCCGTTCGTCAAAGAAATTCCCTTTTGCGCGAGGAACAGCTTCCACAAACCGAGGCATCCACTCCACTAATTTTTCAAGGACTTTAACACATGGGCTGAAAAGTGCCGGGCCGAACACATAGATGACGCTAGTTTTATTGCAGTCACCTTTCTCTCAGTTAGTACTAACCTTCAAAAGACAGCTGTTAAAATTTCATGATATTCTATTCATTAGTTTGTGAGTTATTGTGCTAAGAGTCACGCTACTTTTGTTATTTTCAAAACAATGGATCAAAAACAATTTCGTGTTTTAATTTTACACTGCTTCTTGATGGGAAAAAAAAACACCGTTCAAGCGAAGCAATGGCTTGAAAAGTGTTATGGGGACTCCGCTCCATCAGAAACAACAATAAAACGTTGGTTTACTGACTTCAAACGTGGTCGTAGAGACACCGATGATGCAGAACGCAGTGGACGTCCAAATGAGGCGGTAACACCAGAAAACATCAAAATAATCCACAAAATCGTTTTGAATCATCGAAAAGTGAAGTTGCGTGAGTTAGCTGACATCGGAAAGATATCGAAAGAACGTATTGGCTTTATATTGCATGAGCATTTGACTATGAGAAAGCTCTGTTCAAAGTGGGTGCCGCCTTTGCTCGCTGTTGACCAAAAACAAGAACGTGTTGATGATTCTGAGCAGTGTTTGGCCATGTTTAAACGTAACAAACCGGAATTTTTGCGTCGATATGTGACAATGGACGAAACATGGATCCATCACTTCACTCCGGAATCAAAACGATCGTCATCTGAGTGGAGAGCAACTGGTGAACCTCGTCCAAAGCGCCCGAAAGCACAACAATCGGCTGGAAAGGTTATGGCCTCGGTATTTTGGGATGTGCGTGGTGTAATATTGATCGACTATCTTGAGAAAGGAAATACCATCAACAGTGAATATTATATAGCGTTATTGGAGCGTTTGAAGGCCGAAATTGCAAAGAAACGATCGCATATAGCAAAGAAAAAAATTTTGTTTCATCAAGACAACGCACCGTGTCAATTAAAACAATGGCAAAACTACATGAATTGAACTTCGAATGGCTCCTACATCCACCGTATTCGCCAGATTTGGCTCCCAGCGACTACTGGCTGTTCGCAGACCTCAAAAAAATGCTCGCCGGTAAGAAATTTCGCACGAATGAAGAGATTATCGCTGAAACTGAGGCCTATTTTGAGGCAAAAGATAAATCGTTCTACAAAAGTGGTATTGAAATGTTAGAGCGGCGCTGAAATGTTTGCATTACTCTTGATGGAGATTACGTTGATGAATAAAGCTAATTTTGAACCAAAAAAACCGTGTTTTCTTTGTTAGGTCCGGGACATTTCAGCTCATGTGTTATTTGGCATATTAGTCCATTCCTCTTGTTAAATATTCCACAGGTGGCCCACGGAGGCAGGGCATACTTTTCGGGCCCTCCTGTCAAATTCATCCCACAACAGCTCGATGAGGTTTAGATCAGGGCTTTGCGGCGGCCATGTCATTATTTGTCTTGCTCAGCAATTTTATACGCTCATTGTTGGCCTGAGTTATGCTCTTACGACCTAAACGTGCGCGATCTCTAAAACTGCCCGTGCGTTGATGTCCCCGAATGATATCACTAATAGTCGTTTTATTAACATGTATTTTTTCGGAAATTTGACACACTGACTAACATTCTTGATGAAAAGCAACAATTACAAAGCGCTTTTCGAAACTTGTCGATTTTCCTCTGAGGAATTTAATAGCTTTAATCAGGTTCACACAAAAACCTAACTGCTCTTAACACTAAAGCACGCACAAGCAGGTTTAGGAAATAAAGCATTTATCAATAAACTTTCGGGTGTTCTGCATCCTCCCCAAAGAGTATTGTAAATTTATTACCTGCAATATTGTACCAAAAATTAGCCTATTTGTAGCGATGAGGATTATTCTGAAAATTACTATGTTGGATCATAAAATATAATAGGTCTTTAATCATTCTCTAATTGATATTTTTGAAAGTTTGCCTGTACAATTAAAAAACAATAAACTTCATAAAGGACCTAATATTAATGTGATTTATATATAAAAGCAATTATATTATCTTTTGGTAGAGTTTACAACATTTTTCCGGGTGTTGGAACTAATATGGACGTTAGTGTACATTATCACTCATAAGTTTGAGACTACTTTTAGAAATGTGTATCAATATTTAATTAAAGAGAAATTTTGAATCTGACAATCATGCACACTGAAAAACAAATGAATTTGTACACCTTTCTCAAGCTAAGTAAATATCGAAAAATAATCGAAAAGAATAACTTTTAAAATATTGCTTGAGTTAAAGAAATATACATTTCTGTCACCTAAGAATATTTTCTATCGCAGTACATGCACTCGCTATAGCTTCAATTTCATTCGGGAGCCACTTCATTGTTTCTTACCTGCAAGCGTGTTGTTGCAACAGCCTTTTTAACAGTTTCGGCTTCAAAAGCACCGCCTCTCTCGAAGTTCGGAGCGAAAATCCCCTCATGCAATGATTCCAAGGAAGCAGTTACTGAGGTGCGATTACTTAGCAAAACGAAGAATTTGATGATACCTGAAATGGTAACCAAACAGACTATCCACTATTACATAGTCTCTTTGTGTTTATATATACCTAGAGTTAGTGTAGAAAGCATATAAATTAAGGTTGCTATTTCAGTGATGTCGATAACACGACGATATAAAGTAACCATGCAGATTTGTTCGACAATATCAGAAGCGAAAAGGAAAAATACAAATATCTGGTACGCCCTGTAAAGCTTGCTATCGTTCTTTCCCAATGAAATTCCGGTAGCTTTTAGGATCAACTTATGAATCCAAAAATAATCACTGAACAACTGCTGTTGTGACTCCTTTTTTGGAAACATTATACAATAAAGAGTAAAAGTGCTCTTTATTTAACTCGAACTTTAGGTTAATCAACTAAAGAATTAAAAGTTACTATGGTGAAAACGGATCCTTTTACCTGAAATGCAACTAAGTTATTATTTACCTCACAAGACACCAAGTGCTTCTGTGTTAGACTCGTTACAGATACGATTTGACGTACTACCTCATCGGAATCTCATGCTCACATATGAATATTTGCATATTTATAAGAGAGACTAGCATGTGGCACAATTTAATGTTATTTAAGTGCATTTATGTAGGTATAATATTTAGTGCTATTGATTTACGTTTACTATTACAGGTATTTCAGAGAAAATATCTATCGGTGAGAAAAAATAACTGTAAAGCTTCGTAATTCTCATTAGGACCATAATATGTAATAACGACCTTCCAAACTGTTTCTGATAAGCTGCTTAACCTATACAACTAACAACAGCCACAAAGATTGTGTAGTTACATTAGTTGCAATAGCAAAACAAGAATGATTTCATACACCAACTGGAAAATTTGCGAAGACGAAGAAACGATAATTTAATTGTACCAGCGACTAATGAAAGTTAATAAGTTATCCACGGTTTTTTGCATTTATGTTTCTTAAACACTTCAGTAATGTGAAGTACATCCCAGCACCTACCCTTTCCATCTTGATTCTCGGTGTTTATCATTTATATTGTCACACTTGACAAATATAGTAAATACAATACAGCAAAAGAAAATGGAAAACGACACAAAACAATTATTATAGAATGGAGTTCCAGAGATTACGTAAATTGGTTAAGACGGATTAGTTTAGTCTATAATACATACGTTCGCAGTAACGAACTGAGCCTTCCAAAAAATCCACGTTCTTTTTGGCAATTCGCTCGTTCTAGACAGAGCGCTAACAGAATTCCTGGTAAAGTTTTTGATGCCAGTATCGAATACAATGATCCAACATCGATAGTTAATGCTTTCGCTACATTATTTTCTGGTGTTTTTCTGCCTGAATCTTTGGACTCCCATCTTCCAGGTATTGATTCTAGCTTACCACCGTTGTGTTTCCAGTCTGTTTCGGTAGAGAAAGTAATACAATGCATCAAGACTTTAAAGAACAAATTTACAGCTGGTGATGACAAAATTCCTTGCTTTTTTGTGAAGGATTGTGCTACTATTTTTGCCATTCCTCTATGTATAATGTTAGTCTAGCCCTATTCAAGTACGTTTCCTAATATGTGGAAAAAAAAAACAGAATTCAGCCAATCTTGAAAATGGGCGATAATTTCTTCTTTCGCGAAGGTTTTTAAAGCGTTAATTTAAAGACGTCTTTCTTATGGTATTAAATCATATCTCTCTGAATCTCAGCATGGTATTTTTGTCAAATAGATCTGCTGTAACTAACTTGATACATATTTCTCAAACAATAGCTGAGAGCATGGATGGGCGTGGTTATACTGGTTTTTCTCGTGGTTTTGACCAAATAGATCATCATAAGTTGTTGGAGAAGCTGAGTTCTTTCGGTGTCAGCAGGAATTTCCTAAGATTAATTCCATCATGTCTTCTAAATAGACTTAATTACGTTTATTTTAATGGATTTAAATCTCGAACCTTTTACTCCATCTCTGGGGTTGAGGTACTCCAGAGGTGGAGTAAAAATCGAACTCTTTAGTATATACACCGATGATCTTTTAAAGTCCATTAACTGCCTTTTATTAGCATATGCTGAAGATATTAAAATCTACCACGCCGTTTACTCCTTCAATGGTGTTGACTTTTTGCATCGAATTTGGACAAGATTCGTACCTAGTGTCTGCATAATAATTTAAAATTAAATGTAGTTAAGTGTTTCTTCATGTCTTTGCCAAAAAGGTGTGTAGAATCGATTCTCTGTATTATGTTAACAATATTAGTATTGCTCGTCAATCTCCTATTAAAGAAACCATGTCTCAGATGTCGCGACAGCCGCTTCTAAAGTATTAGAATTTATTTGTCGCACTTGCAAGGAGTTTACTAGTCTTGATGCAATAAAGACCATTTTCTTCGCTTACGTGGTTTCCATCAATCTTCTTGAATGGATTCAGTGCAAATTTTTGAAATATCAATCATATAAGAGCGATTGGCGATGTCCTATACGAGGTGTACCCTACGACGAGCTAATTTAGAGGCAGACGCTTGTTGAAAGAAGAAACCTTATTACTGCTTCGTTTATGCAAAATATTGCGACGAAAGAATTGAGTCACCTGGTTTGCTGTCTGGAATAGGTATCATTGTACCATGCGTGGAATCAAGTGCGTGTCGCATGCAATGCATCCCTACAGCTAAAACGTACGTGCTGTGGCGAGCGTCGCTGATACACTCAGCAAGAAACCTTAATAGTTTAAACTTAGATTTTAATTTGTCATATTTCCATATTTTTTAGTTTAATGCTTCATATTATTCTTATTTATTTATTATTGGTATTTCATTTACTTATATATATATATTTGGTAATGTTTTTAATGCATTAGATGTATTGTCTTTCATTTAATATTGTGTCCATTTTTGGATGTTTGGGCATTTAATAAATTATTATTATTATTATTAAAAGAGGGTTTCTCCCTAAAATTTAAATATTGCGTCATCTAAAAAGCAAAGAAGCTCACGTTTAACAATTACCATTTTACCTGGTGTTCGCACAATATTCGAAAGATCGACATATAGTCACCGGTTTGAATTTATTAGATTTGAACATTTATTTTCTGACTCCCAGTTTGAATTTCTACCTGGATTTGTAGGAGCCTGAATTCGATATTAGACCACTTAGACAATAATAAGGAGTCACTGCCATTTCAATCTAAATAAAGCGTTTGATACAATAAGTTATTTTGTCTTAAAGAGGAAACTCAGATGGACGTCGCCCTTATTCGGATAATATTAGTTTAATAACGAACATACCGCAGAGCTCAAGAATGGAATCTTTAGTATTCCTACCGACGTGAACGGCTTGAAGCCTTATACATGCACAAACAATTCAATTCTGAATGAGAATGATACGACCCTTGTATTTCACAGTTGCTCACTCCATTCATGGTGCCACTTCGTGTGTAATATAGTTGATCTCAGTGAAATGAGTTATCTTTCCTCAAATAGTGACAAAGCAAAAGCTATAACATTCACCGATGTTCATGAGTTACCTCTCGTGCACATTAACAGAAAGCCAATACTTCTAATTGATGGAATTAACATGTTGAAGAACTATCCATATAGGGCAAACAAAATATTCTACACCATCTCCTTTGGAGTGGTGTATTTGTACTGTCACGTGTCTATGGAATCTCTTTTTAACCACGTTATTTGTTTCGAAAATCTTTCTATTTGACCTATTTTCCTTCTCGACTCTGGAGATTTTTGCGGAAAATTTTTAATAAAACTTGATACGTTAACCACACCCAGCCCTTTAATTTATAAGTTGCTTGTGTTTCAGCCCAAAAATTCTTACCTATTTAAACTTAGTCACGAAATATTTTCTTTAATATACAGAGTAAATGTTAATCCAGTTTTTCCAAAAGCATAAATTGACGTATTTTAGAAGGGATTGTGCAACAGGAGGTTATACCGCATTGCTTGATTATATAAAATATATTGAAAGTGGTAAATTGTATTTTAAAGAGATTAAACAACATCTGGTGCAAAAAGCTTTTATAATTTTGCTGAATATAAGGCAGACTAATCATTTTTCCTTAGTTTTTCTGCTGCGAAATATACTTTGTATTGGTTTTTAATCTTTCTTTATTCAATTCTATATTCATACTTTTACATCAATTTTACAATTTCCAACATCATACAGTCGAGCTATGGTACAATATATATCTTATTTACTTACTTACTGATTAAAAAACTTGTAAATAGAACTTCTTCTGTTAGTAGCTTTCAATCATTTGATTTCATTCCATATATTCAGTTCTCTTCAGTTTTTTCATGATTTTTCTGGCATCCGTTGTTCTCCTCTTGATTTGCGTCTCTTGAATTTTGTATTTTTAAAATTTCGTTTCATTTTCACATCATTTATTAAGTAAATGTTCCACATGTTTATTTCCTTATTTCCTTGCTGCTGTCCACTCGGTTTTAGATTGTCCCATACACCATCTACATTTCGTTTTCCCTTTTTTTATTTTCCTTAACTTATATATCCCTTATTGTTGCTTCTAAGTGACGGTCATTGCCATTCTTATACCCTCTCCTATCTTTCACATACTCTAGTTTTCCTTCATGTGTTTCTTTCTACAATGGTGTTGTCTACAACAGATTTCTCCTCCCTACCTGGGGTTTCTCTTGTGAATTTGTGGGTATCTCTATACTTGAAGCGCGTATTTGTTATTACTAGATCACTGATAATAATAAAAATAATACGTCTAATATAATTAGTATATTTCATTTTTTAATAACCATATAGTATGAATACGACGCTCTCACTATCTGAAAATGAAGAAACAATTTTAAATGCATGTACTTTGCAAATTTATTAAAATAATACACACTGAAATGAAAGTTCCTATATTAAGGGTCGCAAATTTTCCAATAGTAAGAGCTGTTCGTCTCTGACTTCTGCATGTTATTATCACTAAACTCTTTTGAAATGACAAGTCAGTACCAACAAAATTGACCTCACAACAAGCTGTGGTTACTGATTCAGCAGCTAAAGTTATTTCGTTGCCATAGTAGCAATACAAATAGACTTGTGTTAGTATTGCAATCGTAAAGGTGATTTCACGAGCTGATTTCGCATTGATATCCTGTACAAAAGTTAATCTTACTGCCACATAATGGTTAAGAGTTTAGTTCAAACTTATTTTGCATATACTCATGCACTTGAAAGGTTAAAAATGCATTGGATATGCAATCTAGTTCAAACAAGAAGAAAGAACATTTATTAGCACGACATTTCCGGTGTCCGTGTTTATGTCATATAATCTAACCTTTAACAACCATTATTCTAACTGGCTGCCGTTCGGTACTCAGATTCTCCACCGTGTGATCTTCTTCGCCAGTTAAGTCAAAGTGATCGGAACGTCAAGCATTAGGAGCTTTCTACGCGTCAGAGAACCGGAGAACACAAGTGTAATCAGTAACAATAGCTGTGAAAGCGCAGAAACTACTATTAGCAGTCTTCGATAATTATTTACATGGAGAAAATATGTGCAAAGGGATGGACCACAAAGAAGACTATTGGAAATTACTGAATATGTGCCGTACAAATTTTAACATCTATGAACCGAAACACAATCGTTCACGTAGGAAATTACTGGATATTAAAAGCTAATGCAAATGTTAATCTTCAAACTTTTAAGGCATTTGAGGAGTAGATATCCCAGTTTAAATGAAGAAGTCGATTAGTTTCTGGAAGGTTTTCCAAGTATACGAGACGATTTTAGAGCCAAGACATAGCGAAATTACAAGCCACTGCCAAAGATTTTATGGTATAAACAAAGTCGCACATCGAAATATGCGAAGCAGATAATATAACGCAGATGAAAATAGGTCTAATTGTAATGTGTTCTAACCTGCAAAGGAGGCGAAACAATTAAATATGCTATTCATCTATAACCCTTGCAACACAATCTGTAAAATTAAGCGATTCAAGTCACAAACTTTACAACGTCTATCAGATACATATGGAGGCTCGGGAAATCGCAGAACTTTAAAAAATGTCCAAAAAGAATGGAAAATCGCCTGTATACATGGTTTTTAAAACAAAGGGATAATCGTGTTCCAATTAGCGGTGAATTAATTAAAGAGAAAGCAAAATTATTGAATGAAAACCTAAAAAAGACCGAAAATTTTGTAGCCAGTGATGGCTGGCTAAAAAGATTTAAGAGGAGCTATGGAATTCGACTGCTGTCGATATCTGATGAAAAATTATCGGCACTATCATAACTAGTGCAACCATTTAAGGAAAAGTTAGTGAAGAAAATCAAAGAGCTACATTTAAATGAGGAGCAAATATACAATGCAGATGAAACCAGTCTTTATTGGAAATTATTAGTACGAAAACCTATATTTCATCACATGAAAAATCTGCTCCGAGTAGAAAGGCGGAAAACAAACGCACAACTTTTCTAGCCAATAGTACACACAAAATAAGGTCGCTAGTAATAGGAAAGGCAAAAAATCCACGTTCATTTAGAAATTTTAAGAGTCCCGTTGACTATAACTGTGCAAAATCCCCTTGGATAACCAAAGGCATATTTCTGGAATGGTTCCACAAGCACTTTATCCCTCAGGTATGGCAATAGAACTGTAATAACAATTAATGTAATTTAATGATACATATTTAGTTTGTAGGTGAAAGATTTCTTAAGAAAGCAAAATCTTCTAATAAGGGCAGTGTTAATCTTGTATAACGGACCAAGTCATCCTCCAGAGGAACAATTAAGAAGCAACGATGGCTCAATTTTTGTTATGTTCATGTCGCCCAACGTAACTCCTTACAACAATACGTATCCAACCGATGGATAAAAATGTAGTAAAAATTACTAAATTGTATTATAGAAAATTTCTTCTTTCGTCTGCGTTATCAAAAAATCCTAAAAACATTTCTGAATTCTTAAAGCAAGTAACTTTACGTGAAGCAAATTTAAATTTAGATATGGCATGGAATGCCTTTAACCAGCAAACAATCAGGAGGTGTTCGAAAATTTTGCTTTACTCCAGTGATGATTATGAAGACGATGTACCACTAACAATCATTAGAAAACAGTTACTGTCTGATGCTGAAGTTATCGACAATGCATCATCGGAAGTTCTCAAATTATTAAAAGCAATAAATCCCGATACTGTTTGCACAATTACCGATTCTAGTTTATGGAATGATGTTAAAGAGATGGATGATGCACATCAAGAGGAAGACGGGGTGAGTGAATATGAGGACCCTCCAATTGAAATAAAAAATACAGTGAGTGACATGCAAGCAGTAGGAATTTCTAATCAAGCGTTAGATTGGGCTGAAGAAAAAGACCGATATTCCGATATATTTAGTGCTCCGTAAACTACTTATTCGTTCACATAATCGAGCGTCTACTGTGATTTGTTTAAATGAGTATGGTGCATTTCAAGAAATAGTTGTTTCCATTTTTTTGCAGTAACCTCAAATAGTGGAGCATTACAAACGTCAAAGAGAAAACATTATTTAAATCACATTCCAATAGAGAATTTTACGTTATTACATTTGCATCCAAAAATAAGTTCATTAACAGTAATGAAGAAAAGGCGAAGGTTGGTTACTTGCAGAAGCAAATTCCTTAGCCAATGCACTAAACAGAATACTCAATTTATTACACTTACTATTTTAGTCGTGCTCATAAACATGCCAAAGCATATTACCAAAGTATTTCCAGAAATCTCGAGCAATATAAGTACATTGAAGAGATCTTCGAATTTCTCAGTTAACTCTATCAAGGCTTGATGATAAACAACGGCGTGTTTCATTTTAGCACTTAACGTACTTTTAGGTATCTTTGAAGTATCGGTGGCCTTGTAAACATAAATGTTATTGCTATGTAGTGGAGAAAGCGCATAACTGAAATGTACTTACGGAATCATGTGGGACCATGTTCCTAATAAAATTTCCCAAAATATAAAATTGTGCTCTGATATGAGCAAATGCTCCTACAATCAATAAATCACACGTTACTATAGCATAACAAAACAACGTAAGAGATATGGTCTGCCAAATATAGACCACATAGAATCTGAAAGTAGTTGATACTTCGAAGATAGCGAAGGGTAACCAGGGCAGATCCCAGTTCTCCGGATCCTTTTTCGTTAGTTTCGATACCAACGCCGTTATACTACCATTGAAGATAGTAATTGTTGCCAAGATGTAGTACGCCACCAGCTACCAACAATAATTGAATAAATTACCGTTGATGAAGTTACAATGACAAAGAAAGAAATTGGTAAAACAACGTATGCATGTATATTACCGCTCATAAGTTTGAGACCGCTTTGAGAAATCTGTAGTGATATTCAAGAAAAACATGTACATTGAGAAACAATTTGTTGTGAGTTAAAGAAATTTACATCAAAAATGCGTTTCTTTTACCTAAAAGGTACCTTCTATCACAGTACATACATGCGTTATGATTTCAGTTTCTTTCAGAAGATGTTTTATTATTTCTCACCTGCAAGCGTGTAGTTTCAATAGCCTTTTTAACAGTTTCAGCTTCAAAAGCACCTCCTCTCTCGAAATTCGGAGCGAAAGTCCCCTCATGTAATGATTTCAAGGATGCAGCCACTGACACGCGATTCTTTAGCATAACGAAGAATTTGATAAGACCTAAAACGATAACGAAACGAACTGTACACTACTACGAACTCTATTTGTGTATGTACATACCCACAGAATGTGTAAGATACATATAAATTAAGGTTGCTACCTCAGTGATGTCGATACCACGACGATATAAAGTAAGCATGCAGATCTCTTCGAGAACTACAGAAGCAAAAGCGCAGAATGCAAATAGCTGGTACGCCCTGTACAACTTGCTTTCGTTATCCTCCAATGAAATTCCGCTAGCTTTAAGGGCCAACTTATGAATCCAAAAATAATCACTAAAAAATTGCTGCAGTGACTCTTTTCTTGAGAACATTATAGAGTAACGAGGAACATTGTTATTTATTTCACTGGAACTTCAAGTTAATCAACTAAAGAATAAAAGCCCACTAACTTGCTCGGTGCAAGATTTTATATTTATATAAGGACTCACTGCACATAGTCAGAGCAACCTATTCATTAAATCGCTGGTTAATCAATTTAATCCAATTAAATACGCTGTCGGCGTTACAATATTAAATATAATTGATCAACTGTTAAATCAAAGTGCTGTCACACAGTCAAATTAACGGTGGTTTTAAGTAATAAATATTCTGGCTGATGTTTGTGATGCCATGTTGTACATATTTACGAAAGAAGTTGACTGCTATTTCCTTCTTTCGTGCTTGATATATCATGAAAAGCATACAGGTCCTTGAAAAAATAGGTATGGTGGTTGCCATCAGTGAAAATTGTCTTAAATAATTGCGAAGGTACTTAGAGGTCAATTCCAAGAATATATTCGGTATTAGCAGATATTAATAACAAAATATATGAAATTAGTGTGGATAGGGAATGCAGTATAAAATGTCAAAAAAGTAGTCCGTTTATTTCTATAATTTCATAGCACCCACTGTAATAATTTATGCATATGAGAATCTAACAAGGTGCCTTACGTTATAATTAAAACCTAGAAATTGGCAGATTGATATGCACGAACATGAAGCTTGCACATTTATTATTAACTTTAAAGCGTGACCGTTCAGATGTCTGAAAATTTAATTGACCACGTAGTAGGAACTACATTTCTGCTGTTTATTTATTTACATATCGGTATTGATCCCAATGCACCTATATGCATTCAGCGAAATTTCTACAGTTCCATATAAACTGTTTAAATGTTAATATTGGAATTAATGATAATTGGATTTGATTTTTCTGAAATTTTAAAGGAATAAAATTTCACGGTTCCCGGTAGGATTTGAACCTACATCACTAGTTCGCTCCACCGACATTTACACACGGAGACCGTCTGAACAAATCTCCATTTAAATAGCCATATGTCTGCTGTTAGCAATTGCACACGGCACAACATTTTCAGAAAAAGGTACCCAACACCTTCCGAACTAAAGGACAAGGACCCTAGACTAATAGTAAGGTCAATTAAAAGCCCCAAGCTATCTCAACCGCGTTAAGGGTTACTAGTTACTGTAGAATATATATATACACATGGGCTGAAAAGTCCCGGGCCTAACAAAGAAAACACGTTTTTTTTAGTTCAAAATTAGCTTTATTCATCAACGTAATCTCCATCATTTCAATACCACTTTTGTAGAACGATTTATCTTTTGCCTCAAAATAGGCCTCAGTTTCAGCGATAACCTCTTCATTCGTGCGAAATTTCTTACCGGCGAGCATTTTTTTGAGGTCTGCGAACAGCCAGTAGTCGCTGGGAGCCAAATCTGGCGAATACGGTGGATGTGGGAGCAATTCGAAGTTCAATTCATGTAGTTTTGCCATTGTTTTGATTGACTTGTGACACGGTGCGCTGTCTTGATGAAACAAATTTTTTTCTTTGCCATATGCGGTCGTTTCTTTGCAATTTCGGCCTTCAAACGCTCCAATAACGCTATATAATATTCACTGTTGATGGTATTTCCTTTCTCAAGATACTCGATGAATATTACACCACGCACATCCCAAAATACCGAGGCCATAACCTTTCCAGCCGATTGTTGAGCTTTCGGGCGCTTTGGACGAGGTTCACCAGTTGCTGTTCACTCAGATGACGATCGTTTTGATTCCGGGGTGAAGTGATGGATCCATGTTTCATCCATTGTCACATATCGACGCAAAAATTCCGGTTTGTTACGTTTAAACATGGCTAAACACTGCTCAGAATCATCAACACGTTCTTGTTTTTGGTCAACAGTGAGCAAACGCAGCACCCACTTTGAATAGAGCTTTCTCATATTCAAATGCTCATCCAATATAAAGCCAATACGTTGTTTTGATATCTTTACGATGGCAGCTAACTCACGCAACTTCACTTTTCGATCATTCAAAACGATTTTGTGGATTTTTTTGATGTTTTCTGGTGTTACTGCCTCATTTGGACGTCCACTGCGTTCTGCATCATCGGTGTCTCTACGACCACGTTTGAAGTCAGCAAACCAACGTTTTATTGTTGTTTCTGATGGAGCGGAGTCCCCATAACACCTTTCAAGCCATTGCTTCGCTTGAACGGTATTTTTTCCCATCAAGAAGCAGTGTAAAATTAAAACACGAAATTGTTTTTGATCCATTGTTTTGAAAATAACAAAAGTAGCGTGACTCTTAGCACAATAACTCACAAACTAATGAATAGAATATCATGAAATTTTAACAGCTGTCTTTTGAAGGTTAGTACTAACTGAGAGAAAAGTGACTGCAATAAAACTAGCGTCATCTATGTGTTAGGCCCGGGACTTTTCAGCCCATGTGTTATATATACACTACCGTCCGGACACCCAGTAAATATATATAAATAGCATTTATATTAGGTCCTTTATGAAGTTTATTATTTATTAATTATATAGGCAAATTTCGTGGACTATCCATTAGAAAATAATTAAAATCCGATTATATATTATGAATAATCCTCATCGCCACAAATAGGACTATTTTTGTGACAGTATTGCAGGTAATAAATTTACAATCCTCGTTGGGGTGGGGATAGGCCATCCGAAAGTGTATTTTGTATTGATAAATGCTATGATACAAATGAATATTCCTAGCGTTAACTAGTATGGTAGTAGAAGCAGCGAGAGAATTATGTGTGTTAGGATAAAACTGCTCCAAACCACGCTGATGAAGCCGGGAAGGCAGAAACATGTCCGGATGTTAGCATTTTATGTCTCACATGTCTTTTACGTAAATTGATTTCACCAATACCATGAGAAAGCTGTACTTACAGCGTTTTCTTATCTTGGTGTTATTTATTCTTCTTTTAAATGTGTTTTAAATACGTAATGGTAAGTCTTCAGAAATCATTCACATGTGCAGTTTCCCTATGCACTGCCTTGGTGCAAAAACGCCCCCTCGGGAGAGCAATCCGCGAATTGCACGAGAGAAGGGTGGGAAACGGTACCCGCTTCTTTTCGCTGTCTGACTTTGCGGACAAATGTTTCTTTCTTTTGGCACTAGTTAGCGCCAGGAATATTCATTCGTATCATAGAGTTAAGTATGGTGATAGAAGCAGCGAGGAAATTACATGTGTTAGCATAAATCTGCTCGAAACCACGCTGATGAAGCCGGGAAGGCAGAAACATGTTCGTGTGTTAGCAATTTATGTCTCACATGTCTTTCTTGATTTCACTAATACCATGAGAAAGCTGTACTTACAGCATTTTCTTATCTTGGTGTTATTTTCTAGGGATTCTTTTAAATGTGTTTTAAGAAAAAAGTCGTTTACCGCAGTGGAAAGAAGATTAAGAGCTGCAAATCTTCACGGCGGCATTGCAACGAAAAGATCTCTACTTCGATGGGAAGACAGGCAGAAACGGCTACAGTGTGAAGAAATACAGAGAAATTGGACATGATGGTTGGAAAAGACTGATGACTCAAAGTTTGGGGTGCGTTTTTGTAAGAAGAGCGAAAGGCCAAAGAATGTTGCAGGATTGTGTAGCACCAACTGTCAAGCAAGGAAGAAGTTCTGTACTTGTTTGAGGATGTTCTTCCTACGCCGATACAAGATGTGTACTCTGTATCGAACTGGTTGCTCCAACACTAGTTTCTTTTAGTGATTATATTTCGAAAGATCAGAGAAAGACACAAATAATTCAATTGCGTCGTTTTAACACTTTTTATTATTTTGTCAATGAATGTATCCGCAAAGACTACACGAAGCGACTTAATTACGCGTAAAAACTCAACTTTAATTCTAACTGTTACTACGACAGACTGTCTGTCACTATATATCTAGATCTACTTCTGATATTTGAAATAAATTACTTTCGTTGAGGACGAAACAAAGGGCAAATTACGAAAAGAGGGTTATTTAGAGATACTGCAAGAAAATACAATACCATCGGGGCAACATCTACTTGGCAAAAATTTTGTATTCATACAGAAGAACGACCCCAAATACTCAGCAGTGATATGTAAAAGTTTCTTAAATCAAGAACAAGGTAATGACACTTTAGAAGTAATGACATGGCTATCGATCTAAACCCCACCGCGCTGTTATGGGATGAATTAGACAGGAGCCACCTATGGAACATTTTGTAAGAGGAATTGACTATATGCCAAATAGAGTCCTTGAAAAGCTGGTGGAGCAGATGCCTCGGATTGTGAAAGCTGTTCTCAACGCAAAAGTAAGTTTCTTTCATGAATAGAATGTTTAAGTTTTTCGTTAAAATTATCTTTTTAAATTTTAAATGCTATTAATAAAATGCAATAAAAAGTTTTGGAAAAATGAGTGAATATTTTCTCGTTTTTTATATATATATATACATACACCCAATTACAGGAAATAGAAAAGTTATTAATAATTAAGATAGACCGATAGTTATCCACCAAAGATATGTACCCTTTTTATGAACAGGAGTGACTCGCATCATTTTCCATACATCAGCAAAGATACCAGTGAACAAAGATAAATTAAGGATGCTTAGCGGCTGAGATAAGGCAAAAGAATAATCGTTCACTATGAAACCAGAGGCATTATTATCACCCATAGTATACGAATCTTCATTTTCTTTCCAAGCATACAGAACATGTAATTTTTGAAAAGCTACACACAGAGCTGAAGAAACATTGGAATGCTTCAACGATGGTAGACGGGGTAGTAAACGTTTCAACAGAGGTGTTCTGGGCAGAACTAGGTGAACCACCTACTTTGTTTTTAGCTCATACGAAGGACCAGAATGCTTTAGGATTACCTTTGATTGTAATACCAATGGAGATATTGCTGTCCTCAGTTTATTGTGCGTATATATTTCTTATAGAAATGAAGTAATGGTTAGAAGTAGTACAGATTTGTAAATATTAGAGAGGTAATGCAGAATGATTTCAATACATAAATTTTAAAATAAAGAAACCACGAAAGCGGACTATAAAATAGTAACAATTAAATATTACAGGCATTCCATTGGTTAGAGTTGTTGTTTGAGCTATTTCCATCGTTTGTAGAACTTACACAGTCAGACGTTTTGCAAGGATGTTTAAAATAAATACGTCAAATAAAATCATTGAACGAATAATGAATCTGGCAAGTAACCGCCCTTCTCGGCGTTATCCGGAAGACGGTAGTAAACATACCTCCGAAACGTCGAACTACAGTTCGACTGACGACGGGAATTACCCAAACAACTCTATTATCCATCGTCAACAATATCACGTCAAGGGTTCAAAGGCAGTTACAGCTGCTGGAATATGCCAGTATTATCGTGATATATAGAATTACAGGGCAACTATAAAATTATAAAGTGCATTAAAACCGTAACTAAATAAGACTTTTATTATATGGGCAACCCTTGACATGTTGCGGGACAAACTTTAGTGTGCAAATACGTTCGCGGGTCGCGTTTAAACCCTATATCAATCGATCTTCCTCATTCGGAGTGAGTATGAGTAAGTAGTGTAATTGGGTTTTTCAAAATGTCTCGCGGGCCCGGTCAAATCTTACAGAGGGCCGGATCCAGCCCGTGGGTCGGTTGTTGCCCACATATACTTTAACGGTTACAAGAGATGCTTTAGATCACAATGCCTACAAGCACTCATACTTAAACACGTTCCAATAGCTGTAAAGAAAGGTTTGTACTACTACTACCACAAATACAAATTATACTGTGCAAAAAGTTTGGAACAAATCTCATTAAAATTTTTATTTTGAGATACACAATTCTTGTGTATATGAAACCATTAATATTAATCAACTAAAAACTAATAAGAAATTATCGAATAATACGCTAAATAAGTTCAAGGTGGTTAATAATTTATGTATGCGGGAATCGAACATATTGCCTCATGTTGGATCACCATTTTGAAATTTAACCTAACTACGTAATGGAATCTCCATTTCTGTTAGTTATTTATTTACACACAGATAGATATATTGATCCTGTTGCAGTTAAGGGAAATGGAAATAATTTTTAAATCACTGTATAAATTATAATTTATTAAAAACGTATATAAACCTTTAAGCCAATTTAAATTTAAGACTGATTACTCGAATGTTCAATTTTTGATAGTTGTTAAGGACTTAACATTGTTTTTTGTATTTTCTAATTTTTTTTTACTATTATGTATTTTATCTTCTTTGCATTATTATTTTCATTTAGAATATTATTTTATTTTCATTTTTATATTTATTTATTTTCATTCTTATATTTATTTATTTTGCTCTCTTATATCCAATTTTATTTTAATATGTATGTACATTACGCATTGTATATGTATGCAAGTCAGCCATTCGCATTACGCTAGCTAAAACTGCCTAATTAGAAATCATTCACTGCAACGTCGTCGGATATGTAATGGGAGTTTTCTTGAAATTTAAGGTACACAAGCATAGGCAGTCGTCTCCGCGCGACAGTCGAGGTATTAGCGATCGTGCACTCTCGGTCACCTTTCGTGCCTCATCGTAACGTGTACAGTAACGTCGTCGTAAGATTATTAGAGATTTCTAAGTTTTTCTAGTTTTGGCGGGAATCGTCGAGGACGTTGTCTGTACATTTATTTCTGGCGGAGTCATTTGGTAACGTCGTCGGACCACACGTATAGATTTTTTTAATAAGTATAAATTCTCGATTTTCTATCATCGTACGTCGAGGCTACTGTGTCCATTGTCGTCTATACATATTTTTAGTCTTCAGTTAAGTTTGTGTCGGAAATTATTTTGGTGAGATTGTCGGCGCGCATGTATAGACCTCCTCTCTACAAGTACGATCACTCCGCTTTCTTGCTGATTTGGTCGTTGCGGCCGCAGCGCCCGTTGTCTTTTGTACGTTTGTTCGGTCCTTGTCGTATCGGGACTTAGAAATTTTTCATTTAGTTGCTCGTCGTAGCGGACGAGTGTCCTGACCAGTTTTCTTATGTAATGTCGGCATCATCGCTCCGTTTTACTTGTCGGTGCACAGTTCGCACATTTGCTGGTTACTGGATTTTTTCCCTTCTTTGGGGCGCAGTAGTATAGAGCTAAAGATTGCACATATCGTAATATTTCAAACGAGAACGCCTGGGTAGCTGTGACATTACTTTTGTATTGAGATCGGCTATTATCGCTACTGTCGCCTCAACCAGGCGTTCAAGCTCTAAGAGATAGGGTGGGTTCCCCTATAAATGTGAATATAACAAACGTATTTGGTCAAGTACAAATACATGCCAATAATACAGGGCCAAGTCCCTTAGGCAAATTTAAAACAAGGAAAGTATATTAGGCTCCCGGGAAAGGGACATATAAATAAGCATAGCACCGAGGTGCGCTTATAAATTTAAGAAATAAATAGGGTTGGCTCCTCTATAAAAAGGTAGTGGTGCATGTAAACAGATAGAGGCATTAGTACATGCCTCTAACAAAGCTTCAGCGGAAGCATATAAGAGTTTAACCTTTTAAACAGAATTAAGACATAGCGTTGCAACGTACATGCTGAGGCATTACTTTATGTTGCTACCAATGAAAATACATATACAAATGCTAATGTACATTACATGTATAAGAGAGCTCGAATAACTGCAATTATTGCAAATCTATATATCTTACGTACATCGTACATGTACATAGGCAAGAGTGGAAACCGTGTAACCATTTCATTTTTAAATATATTTTTTTTGCGCATGCGCATTGAGTTTCACTGTACAACCTCTCCTCTAGTAAATAAGCGAACATACTCTACAAGTAAGTATTGGTCAAGTAATTTAGGAAATTACGAGCAGGCTACAGCGGCGTTGTTCTTCAAACCAGGAGAACGTAACATTGGTCTCGACTGTCGCGCGGGAGACGACTGCCTATGCTTGTGTACCTTAAATTTCAAGAAAACTCCCATTACATATCCGACGACGTTGCAGTGAATGATTTCTAATTAGGCAGTTTTAGCTAGCGTAATGCGAATGGCTGACTTGCATACATATACAATGCGTAATGTACATACATATTAAAATAAAATTGGATATAAGAGAGCAAAATAAATAAATATAAGAATGAAAATAAATAAATATAAAAATGAAAATAAAATAATATTCTAAATGAAAATAATAATGCAAAGAAGATAAAATACATAATAGTAAAAAAAAATTAGAAAATACAAAAAACAATGTTAAGTCCTTAACAATAGTGATCTGTGAATAGGTGACTTTTTGACGAAGTTGGAATAGAAACAAAATATTTGTACGGAATTGTAGTGCACTTTATTGTTTAAATTGAAATTGAAGCTACAGACGCACAACTTGTGTATACAACAATAGTTTTTTTTTTAATACAAACACGTAAAAGGTATATCATATTTCATAGAGATAGAAAATCTAATTTCTCACTCACTTTTAGCCGCTCCAGTTCCACTAATGACCATATAATACGAATAAGATACTCGCAATATCTGCGAAAAAAAAGAAACAATATTTAAATAAGTCTTCGTTAATTTCTATATTAGTTTAAATTTTCGATGCAAGTACTTACAGATACAAAAGCATCTAACGAGAGATTCGCAAATTTTCCAGCAGTAAGTACGACAGGTCTATGACTTCTCATCATTATCAATAACAAATCCTTCTGGAACCTTATATCGGTGCCAACAAAGCTAGCCTCGTAACAAGCGAAAGTTACAGACTGACTAGCTAATGTAATTTCATTCCCGTAGTAACAATAAAGAAATACTTGACCGGCAATTGTCAAGAAGTAGGTGGCTTCTCGAATGGTTTTTTGACTTCCTACAGAATTCTAACATATTGCGTTAAGTACTCGCTTAAAAGTATTCCTCTTTTTTATCTTACCAAAGTGCTCAAGTACATAATAAAGCATAGAACAATGACGTTCGCAATGAAGATCGAAAGCACTACTATGTTAAAGAGATCCTCGCAAATTTCTGATAGTTTTATTAACTGTTGGTGGTAAAAAACTGCATGCTTTGACCGCGCTCGAAGGTCCTGGGCAAAATCTTTCCCGCAGTTGCAATCTTCACTGTCGTTTCTCTGAAAATTTAATGTTGGTGAAAAAAACAAAGACCAGACTTGATGTAATATCAATCGTATATCATAGGCAGTAGATATACCCCCCATATCTGGACAGACAGCTTAAATTTAAACGTATTATTAAACGCATTCCAGACAACCCACTACAAGTCAAAATACAAAAACTTTAATATAGCTATGCCACTAAATTGCCAAGTGCTCCGCACCACGAAGCCAGGCTTGTTCCAGCAAGTTAATTGAGTTATATTATCTCATCATGACACGGTCCAATTCCGGAAGTAGTTCGTTTATTATTAACTCTGGCCGTGGAAGCCTACGTATTCATTCCAAGTTAAGGGGAGTTCTTCAATGTGCTGAACAAAGCTTAAGCAGCTATTACAAATAACTCTAAGCTGTTTAAATTATTCAATCGTAGGTATAATTTTCCCTTTTATTGTATAGAACAAATTTAAATGATTCGTTTTACTTGTGAAGGTGATATGCTTTTGTATCAGATGGCCATCTTGGTCATTAAATTTGTGCTCTGATAGTTTTATTTATCCTGACATTACATTCAGTCTGTCCATAAATTTAACTTACAAATCAATCCCTCATCATTCCCGTTAACTTCTTTTGTTGTCATATATTTGTTCTTTCATATCATTCACTAATAGATGCCTTATGTCGCTACTTTCAGGTTTGGTTCTTGTTGGATCCTCACACAACTTACATTTCCGAGCTTTACGTTTACTTTTATCCATCGCTTTGTAAATCGTTGCTTTGAGGGAGCAATCATGACGAAATCCTCCGCTGCAAACAAGTGACAAATGCTCCATCCTCAGGTAATAAATAATTGCATTTTTTTTATATAAAGACATCTTGCAAGTTATTCTAAATACAAGTTATTTTAACTCAAATTTTTGACCACAACAGTAACTGCTGGTAATCCGATACCTAAACTTATTAACTCCAATAATGTATGTTGTGGCAACCGCGGAATCACAAATATTGAAACTTACAAAGGCATCATTTATCCTAGCTTCGAAATACTACTGTTTATTGGGGAATTCTTCAGCAATACCGGTATAACAATGCAAATCATATTCACCCGAAAAAAGGTATTTAGAAAGTTGAAACGAGCTATGGAGAAGTTGCTTAATTTGAATTTGTTCAGAACCTTATTTTCCTTTAAGATGAGGAAAAATATACAGGTATTCCATCTTTTAAAAAATATGTTTTTGTGAACACCTGAGAAATAAAACTCCTTTTTCTCTTTTCACCATCTCAATTAAAACAAGTTATGCCATCAGACTTTTGTAATCAATTAGCAATGGTGAACACTTAACTATAGTATGTATGGGGAATAATGGAATAATGTATAAATGCAGAAGTGCAAGTTCATCACCAATAAAACATAAACGAGGGTGAGCAATATGAAGGTAATGCTCGTGTTTGTACATAAAAAAGGTGGTAGTTAGAGCAATATCAGATTAAAAAAGAGAGGTACTTAAAAAATATCTGAATAAACACACCAAAAGAAGGACCTCAATTTTCAGATTAAATTGAGGCTGTTGAAAAACTTCTTAAAATTGATGAACAAAGATGATGAAGTTTTTTTTCTTTATTTAAAGAATAAAATTCCCAAAACAAGGGAATCCAAGATAAAGCAGAGAAGATTTATGGGACTTCAAATCGGGGAACTAATAATAGTAATAATATTGACAATAGATAATAATAATAAACATTCATATTATTCGGAAATTCATTTAAATCATAGCCTGGTCTACTTAAAAGATGCTCTTTCATTTCTTTTTTAAAGAGTAGTACGGTTTTTCCCTTATTTCAGAAGGGATATTATCGTATATTCTAATGCTCATGCATATTAAACCAATAACAGGTCAGTTTCGACAATATCTTAAATGAAAGGGAGGGTCCTGCTTATCAGTCTTTCACAACTGTGCTAACAAGCTTCCTCGGGATTAAAAAAGTGAAAACTAGAAAGTCCTAGAAAGATTCACTTCCTCTATTTACTTCTGATGTTTTTTCAGACAATGTTGGTGATGTGAACGATGAACATGGTGAGAGGCTTCACCAGTATATCAACCAAATTCAATCGCACTACAAGGGGAACTGGAATGAAAGCAAGCTTTGCAGACTACAGGAAAAAAACGAATAGAAATGTACTTTGTAAATAGATTTGCGTCATGCTATGTTCCTATTTCTTAAAAAACTAAAATTTCGGAAATTTCGATCACATTTTACTAAAAAACCTAACGAAAAGCAGGCTTGAAATTAGCAAGGAAAATCCCCCCTGGAGTGTCTGAATAAACCCATCACAAGGACAAGGATCCGAATTGCGGAAACTAAAAAAGCAACTAGTACAGACATCTTACCATGTGTTCAGGAACGATATTTCTCAGAAAATTGGCTAAAATGTTAAACTGAGTCCGTACATGCGTAAACACTCCAACAATTAGTAGATCGTTCGTCATTATTATAAAGCCAAAACAGGTGATTCCTGTCGCTTGGTACACATAGACGACATAATATCTGAACGTAGTAGATACTTCGAATAACCCAAATGGCACCCATGGCACCTCCCATAAATGGTAATCGCTTTCTCTAAGTTTAGAGGTTATAGCCATGGTATATCCGTTGAGTACCGTTAGAACACCTAATGTGTAATAGGTGAAGACCTAAAATAGGAGGGAAACCATTAAAACTATGTTCAAAATTTAACAAAAACTCGATTTCTAACCTGCCTATGTGTATAGCGAATGCAATCTTTAACCATTGTAACTTCTAATTGTCCACCTCTTTGGGTATTTGGAGCAAAGACACCTTCTTGCAGTATGTCTAGAGTTTCATAGATAAGTTGTCGATTTTTCATTAAAATATATACCTTAAATACACCTAAAAATAACATACGGTGTGACTTTTTTGAAAACCACCCACCTTAGATATTTCATAAACTAAAAGAAATTAAAAGATTTTCAAAGTGACATTTAAAACTGCGCCACCTCGGCAAATTTTAAATGGATAGACCCATCGTGTGGCACCTCAAATGAAAGCTTATTTTATTGGGGTTATGGAGATGCATCACTTGCTCACTGTTTTTTTATCATGGAAAAATTATGAGTTTTGCTGTAGTAAGTTAGTAAGTCTTTAGTGTGACAATAACAATTAAAAAGAAACAAATAACAACATTCACAATGACTAAGCATTATTGCTTTCCATGCAGTAGTACGAGGGTTGCTATTTATGTATCCCGAATAATAAATAAAAATTAATTTTGTCATTGAAAATGGTTTTATTGTTTTTCAAAATATTCTTGGTCGAACTTGGGCATACGTTTGAGTCAATTTTCATAGCACTTTTTCCATTCCGATTGAGCTATCTCCAAAACATGCATTTTGAACCACTTGTTTTGGTATCTACTTTATTCTTCACGAACGGAAATAAAAAGAAGTCGTTGGGTTCAAAATCAACAGTATATGGCGGATGACCTATCAAGTCGATGTCTTGACCAATTAGATATTGAATTGTTTGGTATGGTATTGGTTATGGTGAAGTATTACTTCGTCGCTTGTTGTTTTTCCTTATTTCTTCTGGTAAGGCTGGTAAGACTTGTGGCAAACGAATGGTTGCGTACCATTCAGAATTGACTGTTCAATGATCCTCTAGTGCCACTGTAGCTACATACTCGTTTCTCTCAGAAAAAAACAGGCGACCATTTGCTTCGAGGTGCTTCGAGCAACTTTTGTTGAGATTGGCTTACCTTGGAAGACCTATACAATCGATTGCTGTTTACTTTCGGAATCATACCCATAGATCCAAAATTCATCACCTGTGTAAATGTTATGCACGGCTTTTAACGCACCACGATTGTATTTCTTAAGCACTTCTTCGCATCAATCGACATGGGCCATTGTCCTTCAAAATCACTTCACTTTTCTGGAACTGCACCTCGTCAGACGATGTATCTGAGTTATCCTCCGGAAGCATAAGTTAGTTACTGAACGTTGGAATAGGTATTTCTTCAGAATGAAGATGAGGTCCCCTTGTTGACTCCATGTTAGGGTACACCCATTTATGACGGATATTGCGATTAAAGCCTTTGATGTTGATGGAACAAAAATAGCAGTCATCATGATGGTTTTATGACTCCCTCCATACCATGGGTATTCCAAATTTTAAGCTCTTTTTCTTTTCAATTGTCCACTGTCGCAAATGTTCTACGCATGTTTCGCATACAAAATGTGGTGCCCAAGATTTATCTTGGTCTCCTCATTGGACGCCAAAATATTCACTTTTCATAAAAGTAGATATGGGTTTTCTATTTTCCTTAAATTGTTTTCACCACAAATGTAACAAAAAACAACCAAAGTTCACTAAACAACACAAATAGCATCCGCATGACAAAACGTTCTGAGTACGTATACAGTGAAATGAAGTCAAACCCAACAGGAACAAGGCAGAACTTACCGCGATATCTTTGATTAAATATTTTTTCTGTGGCACGAGAGCATTGCACAATATCATAAATGCAAATAACTTCCACCGTCTCAGCAATACAGTACACCATTTTTACATAATCGAGGTGAAGTTGAATGAGGGCAACAAATGTGACAGTTTTCAAAATAATACCAACGGCTTTTTTTATTTTGTTTTCTCGCTTTCTACGACCAACTAAGTGTTAGATTGTACACTATGAAAATTATCATTTTTCGATGATAAATTAAAGAAAATTTAACAAGTAATATATCACAACGATCCCAATAAAATAAGCTTTTATTTGAGGTACCACACGATGGGTGCTTCCATTTGTGAGTACTCCCATGGGGGCGTAGTTGTAAACGTCCAAAATATAATTCATATGTCAAACAGCTTCCCTGTTGTATTAAAAATAGCTGCATTTTTGAAAATTCCTTTTCAAAAAAATCAACTGTATATAGAAAAATGGAATATCGACAACTAAACCATTTCTGTTATTCCTTTTTTTAAAGATTGATCTATGTTTGATATAACAAATAGAATACTTACCCAAGGCGTGAGAAGACAGCACACTAATTATAGTTGCCAGGACTTCAATATCATTTAAATAAGTGCTGGCAGTATACGCTTCTTCCAGAGTTAAAGTAAAGCACAAGACCAATATTAGAAACATATATATCCGATAGAGGAAACTTTCTTTAGTTTTTAGTGAGACACCACAGATTTTGAGGACTAATTTATGCAACCAAAAGTAGTCACTCAATATTTCTTTTGGTTGATTTTCTTGTTTGTCCATAACCGTATCAACAATGAAATGAATTACACGACGCAAATTTATAGTAGTATATAAACAAAGTAACTGTCGAACACACGCCTCAGTAATAGAGAATGGCAACCGAGAGTTGCTTACCTAAAGATGAAGTTCGCAATTACACACAAGGGAATCGCACTGCACATAATCCAGATTATATATTTACAAGTGAGGGTACAGATGATTTAGACAGGTCTAATATTAAGAGCTATTGATCATTGTTAATAATTGAAAAATTACCAACCAGCAGAGCCCTTGTAAAGCTCATTAAAGATTCGATATTGATAAAAAAGTAAAATTCAACAGAAAACAACTGGATTTATTTTCCAACGTACTACAAATTCACAAGCTCTAATGTCTTTCACTAAATAATAAAAGCATTTTCGATGGTGGAATACTACTTTGCAAAATTTAGAATATGATTTTCTTCTAAAAAGTGGTTTATTATTCGTCGATTATTTATTTAAATGTAGTTAAACAGATGCTAAATTACAGAACAAAAATAACAATTGGTAATGTTTTAAATTGATTGACTCTTAATCTACAAAAAAATTACTTACGTTTTGTCTTCAACTACTTTGACATACTAAAAGTACCCCTGCTCCATAGCTTTTTTTATCCAAGCAAAAATTACGCACTTTTAAATCATTTTTATTGCTGAACTAATCAAGCTCTAGATTAAAAGAAAAAATAACTCAAGAATTAGATTCTACATTTCTACACATTTTCTTCATTCAACTGTAATGCAAGAAGCTATAATGGACTACCTAGTTCGTAGCTCAGTACTTAACGCGCTCGTTTGCTAATCTCGGAGTTGCAGGTTCAAATCCCAAAGCTGATGTTTTTCGGACTAGCTCCGCAGACAATACTGAGGAAGAACATTTTAAGACGTTAATAGTAATAATAATACATAGTCAACCAATGCCCCTTTAATGGGGATATAACGGAGATGTTAAGAAGTGGATTTATTACTAACATTTTCCAAGATTTTCAGGAAACCAGTCTCAATGATTTTGAAAATGTTATAAAGCCCCTTCTTTTGAAATGTGTGGTGTTCGTAACAAATAAAATAACATTTCAATTAGCTACAGCTTCTTGGTTATAATTTATAGTTATGTGTATAACTTCACGCAAAGCCTGTGTTATATTGTTAAAAATTATACATTTCAAAAATATTTTGATCACATAGGCATTCAGTCATATTTATTGCTATATCTACTCTTATTTTCAGATTATGCAGCCCTCTTATCACTGCCAAAGTGTCCAGTCAGCCGATATGTGAAATCCTTTTACTTTTATGGTCAATTCTAGGCATATAATAAATAACAATAATATTGATAATAATAATTTGTCTCGGCAAGGTGGGGCAAGTTGCAGTGCAGTATGGCGGCCGTATGAAGGCCAGTGTTCCGTAACGTTTACGTACTCGCATTATTTATGATCGTGACCTCCATGAGCGAGCACTGACGCAAGAACTTTTACACATAAAATAATGATAAAGAAAATCCTACTAATTCTAATTGGTTGTTTGATTAATGTCTTTGACATTTAGTTAACTGACATTTGTAGATCATATCTACATAATATCAAGTTTGTATCTGAAAGTGTTGTTGTGCTGTGGATAATTCTTGTATTGTGTGTCGTGATTGTTCCTAAAAATGGAACCTATAAAACAAAGCACCGTAATAAAATACCTCCAGAAAAAGAGCATTACGCCAACACAAATTCATAAAGACATTATGGCAACTATTGGTGAGTCTGCAGTTTCTTATGATATAGTCAAACGCTGGTGTTGAAATTTTAAATGCGGATGAATATCATGTGAAAACCAATATGCCGATGGTCCTCCCATAACGGTAACAACAGAAAAGAACATCAAAAAGGTACACGATATCGTCCTGCAAGACCGACAGGTACGCACCAGGGACCTTGTGGAAGATACTGGGTTATCGTATCATGTGGTGTACAAAATACTGATTAAAGAATTAGATCAAGAAGATGAGTGCATGATGGGTGCCCCGAATGTTAACCGTTGATCAAAAAAGAAATCGCATGTTGATTTGTAAGCGTCTTTTGGAAAGGTACCAAACAAACAAAGAAAACTTCCTTAGTCGCTATGTGACCATTGATGAGTCTTGGGTGCACCGCTATGCTCCCAGAGACCAAAGTGCAAAGTAGAGAGTGAGAACGTCGCGGTTCTCCTCCTCTGCGCAAATTCAAGGTCGTGCCATCTACTGGAAAGGTTTTGCTATCACTGTTCTGGGATGATCAAAGAACCATCCTGACTGACTATTTGCAAAAGGAACAGAGAATTAGAGAGGCCTACTACGCACAATTGATTTCTAAATTGTGAGACGCGATTAAAGATAAACGCTGAAGGCATGGTCTGCTGTTCCATCACGACAATGCTCCCAGCCATATATCTGGTATTTTTATGCACCCTCGTATATAATGTGCTGAAATACTTTTGTCAATAACACTTTCAAATGTTCGTATTACAATTTTATTTTTTACCTGCTGTTTCAAACTAGAATATTGAATATACCGATAAGTGGACCGTCCTTACTTCAAACATCCTGGACATTTTCAAAGTCCCGGTAGAATCTGCTGATTCAAACAACAACAGTGAATGTATTGGCAAGTAGGCCGTCCTTATGTAGGTAGGTACGCAATTTGCTTGACGAAGTTATGAGAATAGTAGCAGAAGCATAGGCAGTATTTAAAACACCGGGACATTTTTAAAGTCCCCAATAGTACAGGGTGGCGCAGGAAATTTTGAAATAATGTCATTTCCAAGAATAAATTCATAAAACTAGTAAGTTATTAACGAAAGTGCATGTATGCAGCATGCCATATATGTTTTTACAATCAAAATGTCCAAAAGTGTCTCTTTACTTTTTAAAGATGACTTCGGAAAGATGTCCTCCCATTCTGCGTTCACACTCTAACAGCCTGTTACGAAAACTCTGGAATGCACGGTATAGCAAATCTTGAGGAATGGCAATGATTTCTTGTTGAATGTTCTCCTTCAGTTCATGGATTGTTGCAGGTCGTGTACGGTACACCTTGCCTTTAAGATACCCCCACAGGAAGAAGTCTCCAGGCCATTCAATGTCACCGTTACGTGAAATAATTCGTCTTCCAAACAATTGACGAACTGCTGCCATCGAATGTCGAGCAGTGTGTGACGTGGTTCCGTCCTGCTGAAACCATATGTTTTCCATGTTAAGATTAAGCTCGTACAGTCTCGGTGTAAAGAATTTTTGAAGCATTTCAACATATCGAGCGGATGTTACTGTGGCTGCACTACCATCCTCACGTGCAAAAAAAATAAGGTCCGATAACACCATGACATGATACAGCGCACCATATTGTGACCTTGTCGCTATGTAGTGGTCGCTGGTGTAACTCACAAGGATTGTCCTGGGCCTAATAACGAAAATTCTGTTTGTTTACGAAACCGTTCAGGTGGAAATGGGCTTCGTCTGATATCCATATGTCACCAACGACATTCGCGTCCTCGTTAATTTTAGCCAATATCTGTCTACTAAACTCCATACGTGACGCTGGATCTCGTTCATGTAATTGTTGCACAATCTGCAACTTATAGGGATGGAAATGTAATTCGTGCAGTATTCTTTGTAAGCTTCGTCGCTTAATCCCTAGCGTAGATGCATGCTGCCGAACGGAGCGGCGAGGACTTCTCCCGATTGCAGCTCTAACAGCCTCAGTGTTCTCTGGGGTACGTACCGTTCGAATGCCACCTGCAGCTTTCTTTTTCAAGACAGATCATGTTTCTTCAAAATTACGCACCCACGTTGTAATCGCATGCGCAGATGGGACACGTCCATGACGTCCAAGTTGGTAATGCTGCCGAAATATTCTCTGCGCGGCAGTCGCACTATCACCATTTTTATAAAACGCTCTCATAGCTACTGCACGTTCCGCACCAGTCCAACGATCCACGGTTACTAAATGGCAATGTGTTCACAACAATTGTGCGACGTTACGAACAACTACCGGCTCTACAGTGCTGACAACTGTAACGTTCAAAATTTCCCGTTCCCCTGCGCCACCCTGTATGTAAATACGTGCATTTGAAGGCCTTTTGCTAAAAATTACCACAATATCCCTCTAACTTACTGTAAAGGTAGTAACATAATAAAAGTTACGTTTCAAACGAAAACCATTTATGACGCAATTTAATATTCAGCATTAACACAACGCCAACGTTATAAAATGCAAAATATGTACATCCAAAATAAGTAATAGAATTATCTCGCAACTTAAAGTAGACATAATCTCATTTAGCGTCCTCTCACTAGCGTAACAAGTTTGGGCACAGCAGCATCCGCTTTAACGCGAGAATTATCTAATACTTTCTGACCAGTCAAAGCGACGTTTGACCGGATGTAGTAGATGGCGACAGCTGCGCTTCCGAGTGGCGCGCAGTCACTTCCGGTTTGTTAGTATCTAAACTAAAGTTTAACTTCGCTTTGTCTCGGGAAGCAGAGCGTATGATGTATTACGCATGAAGGGAACAATATCGGTATTGTTCGGCGTCCTGTGAACATCGCGAAATTTTAAAATGAGAAAACTTAACGAGAAAATTCAGAAGTTGTCACGCTAATAATCGCGAGGCAAAGCTGTACGTACTGTACGTGCACAATCTTCGCAGAATAGAAGGTTATTGAATATCGAACGTGGTTAGAATGGAGATTTCAAAAGCAGCGAGAGATGATTTCTATTCGACTTGTGAGGTGAAGTAAATCAAGAAAGCTTTAAAATAAGTTCGTCGAAACCGCCAATTGACGAATCTCAAATTACGTTTTGATACGACCAGAATTATCTCGTGTATTTACAGATAAATTACGTAAATAATAATAATAATCTTTATTGCCCAACAGATATTTATATATCCAATTATAGGACAATATGACATGAATGGAAAAGCAATTCATAATGACTTTACATGATATATACCCTGGTAGATCATACTAGGGATGAGCATAGATAAATGATATACGAGGTATGTCTCAGAATTAAAGAGAATTATTAGTTTTAAAGTCTTTAATTGAATGTATTTACAATTTAATATTGTCCCCTTCAAACTATGCTCCTTTGGAATGCACACAGCCTCTCTACCGAGCTTTCCATTGTTAGTAACAATTCTGGAAGTCTTGTTCCGTTAGGCTGTTTGGAACTTGCGTTGTGACTCTTTGGATGTTGTTTATTGTTCCGTAATGGGAAACTTACAAGTCATGTCTGGACTTGTAAAGAACTGGAATATTTCTCTCTGTCAAAATAAGCTCTAACTGCTGGCATTACCGAGGTGCAAGATCCACGAGCTGGCAATGTCAGATCGCTCACATAAAATTCTTTTCCGCAAACGTTGAAGAATCTCGCGATAAAAAATTCTATTCACTGTCCGGCGTTGCGGTACGAATTCCACGAGAATCAAAAAAGATGATAAGCATGGACTTGATTCGGGGTTCGGTTATGCTGACTTTCTAACAGTTCGTGGACTGTCGTAACATGGCTTTTCCACGGGCCAACGTTAATAGATTCATATCCCATGCGCTTTAAGAATGCAGCGTCAAAATAGATAGGCCTTAAAATACGGGCTTGCAATTGGCTAATCGGCGAGGTATATTAACACAGGACGTGCAATTTCTTCATATGAAATTTCTGCCAATTGATGTCAGTTGTCAAATTTACTTATCATTTTGGTGTTGTTGTTTCCTGTAATTTTTCATTGCATTTATTATCTTTATAAAGAAGTTGTGATGTTCAGAGCTATTTTATCTCACCATTTAATAATTCAAGGTACTAATTCTTGGGTTCTTATAATAATCTATTATTGACTTAGTTCATATTCTTAATTTTGTAAGTAATTGTCTTACTGGTCAGGCTTTTAGTTTTTATAATGTATCAAAACATTACACTCTTCCAAGTATCTACATACGAGAGGAGGTCCAGAAGTTCGTGGAATGAAAAGGTTTTAAATAAAATAAAACAATAAATCTATTTTTCCTTTTCAATATAAACACCCTTAAGCACAATACATTTATTAGATCTATGAATTAATTTTTCTAAACCATCATAAAAATATTTTTTATTTATTATTCGCCTCAAAATGGGCCAAAGTTGCCTTCTTTACCTCATTGTCGTCTAGGTGCCAGGTCTGGAGTGTAAGGTGAATGGACTATTGATTGAAAGCCATGCTTGTGCAGAGCAGCCATTGCAACTTTGCTCTTGTGAACCGGCGCATTATCTTGCAAGAGCAACACACCCTTGGTCAATTTTCCTCGACGTTTTTCCTTTATCGCTGCGTAATATTCTCCGGTTATGCTCCTACCCTTTTCTTTGTAATCAATCAATGATATCCCCTCACAATCCCAAAAAACAGTAGCCATCAACTTTCCAGCCGACTCTAACACTTTGAATTTCTTTGGCGGTGGTGTCCCCTTTTTATGCCATTGCATGAACTTCTGTTTGGACTTAGGCTGAAAGTGATGAACCCATGTTTCATCTCCGGAAATAATCCGCTCCAAAATCTGTGCAGGTTTGTCTCCACACAGCTCCAAAAATTGTTTGGACGCACAGACGCGCTACTATTTCTACAGCGGCGTGAGCATTCTCGGTATTCATCCTGCACTGACTTTTGTCATACCCAAGTGGTCATGTAGGATACGCAGAATGGTGGTATCTGATACGCCAACTAACGCAGATAATTGTTTTTCTTCAAACGGGCATCTTGCAGTAGAAATTTTTGCACTTTTTCGACGATGTCTGATGTGGTGGCCTCAACTAGCCGTCCTGAGCGGGGGTCGTCTTCAATCGACTCCCGACCATGTTTAAAAAGACCATTCCACTTATAAATAAATTGATTTACTAGACCACTGTTCCCCATAAACGGTTTCCATTTCATTCAATACGGTTTGAGCGTTGTTTCCTTGCTTTGTAAGGAACTTTATCACAGCACGGTGTTCAATTTCCTCCATAGTTTCAGTTTTCTTCAGGATTGACTTGTTTAACAGGTAACTATTCGTAAACGACTGACGCTATAGGGCTGCAACTTAACTTATATACTAATGATGAGTCGCCAATCAGAATGACACCTAGCGAGCGCCTCTATCCCCACTCCATCCCCTTCATTCCACGAACTTCTGGACCTCCCCTCGTATGTATAAGCAAAATGAGTAGTCATTCATTCATGATATGGACTACTTTTTGCTTGAACGAAAATGATAAAATCGAGAAAATATTACATTTTCCTGAGATGTAATAATTTCGAGATTTGCCCAAAACAAAGAAGAAGTCGTTCAGAATTTACCAGGGCAAGACTACCACAAGCGAATGCACGAAAGAGGAAAAGTTTCCAAAAACTCTTACTCTGGAACGTAATAGGTATAACATGATCCAAAAAGAAATGGCGACCACGAAATGACCCACACTTATATACGAGGTAGACCAATATAAAGTAAATAAATAATATGCAGTACAATCAGTAATTAAAGTATATAAAAGAGAGAGAGAGAGAGAAAAAAAACAACAACAAAAAATAACAAAGTTCTTCCAAGAAACACAGTAACATACACTTCACACACGCAACTTCATAGTATGTATTTAAAATTTAAGAAATGGATCCGGATACATAGTGTTGCATTCCTACACATATGTGTTAAGGGTGATTTTAGTTGTTGTAAGTTGATATGGGCAGTAGGCAAATTGAACGTGTCACAAGATCTATGGCGATACTGAGGGACGGAAAACGGAATACAACAAAGTAGAGCGGAAGAATCAACAAAATGGTGTATAACTTTGAATAGAAATTTCCCACTGGCTACATCCCTACGACAAGACACCGATTCCAACTTGTGCCTATTAAGTAAACTTGTATAACCCGTTCCACGTGCAGAATAAGTACCATCTGACTTAAAAGATAAATATCTGAAAAACCTTTTCCGAACACATTCAATACTGATAATATAGGTACCAAACGGACGATGCATATCCTAATTTAGTGCGTACAAGCGAGAAATACACAACCTTTAACGCATCCCCATTGAAAAAATGCTTACAAGATCGAAACAAAAAACCAAGCGATGAGGAAGCCGAAGACGGGATAGCATCGATGTACCGAAAAAAAGATAGCTGAGCATCAAACACCATCCAGAGATCCTTGTAAACACTCACTTTAGGTATGGAGATATGGGAGATGCTGTAATGGAACATTAACGATTGTGAAGAACGATTGAAAATTGAATTTTATTCATAGAATTCATTACTGATTGATAAATTTTCCTGCAAAGTCAATGAATCAAATTCCGAGTCTATAGTAGTATAAAGTTTTAAATCGTCCGCCTAAGCGAGAATATTGCAGTCCAGGGAAAGTAAAAGATCGTTTACGTGTATGTTAAATAGAAATGGACCTAAGTTTAAGCCCTGAAGTACACCTGTAGATGCATTAAAAGATTGAGACTGAAATCCGTTTTAGTGGACATAGCATAAACGATTGCTATGATATGATTGAATTAATGAAATAACCGCAGGATAGAAATCAATGGCAGATATAGATCTTCGATGTCAACATTACATGAACAAATGTACCAAAGACCTTGCTAAAATATATATCACATCCACTTGTAGACGTTTATCGAGGCTTTCGCTAATATATTGAGTGATTTCCACTAAATTGGTGGTAGTTGAACGGCCATTAGTAAAGCCATTAATAATATAATAATAAAGAAAGATATTGTTTAACACAAGTGTATAATCTATTGTATCGAAGCTGTTCAAAGACCTTACCATAATCATATAAAATATTCATAGGTCAATAATTATAAATATCATGTTGATCTCCTTTCTTGAAGACTGTAATTCTACTTACTTTCAAATAAGATGGAAAAGTTATCGTACGAACTGTCAAGTTGAATATAACAGAGAGGGGATCACAAAGTACTGGAGCACAATCATGAATAATAAAGCTTGGTAAACCATCACCCACATAATTACAAGTGAAGTAGTCAATGTTGAGCCAACAGTTGTTGAAATCGTGGCATGAATAATTAAAATTGCTAGAAATGTTGCGTGTGAAAACATCTGAAAAACATTAGCAACCAGGAATCGAATTGCCAGAATAATTTCGAATTATTGACGATACCGTTCTCGATGTTTTTATGATAACCAATATACGCTTTCCTAATTTGTACTTTAGATAGAGCCCTAAATCGAGAGAATTCCATTTGGTATGAACTTGATCTTTTATGTTTCCATCTCCATGTAATAATAATGCTTCCATTTTAGATTTTTTCTAATGGAGGCATCAAATCACAGAGGATAAGAACGCCGACAGCCCATGTACATTGGTACAAAATCGTGAATGCATCTAAACAATTAATCGTAGAACGCAGAAACAGCTTCATCAACATCGGAGAAAGTAAACTACCATATACAAGAATTTGACGTGAAAATCATTCCTTTTCGACGAAATACGTCGAAAGAAATGTTGACAGAAACCATAAAGTTCACGCCCAATAAAATATTCCATTGTTAAATGCGCTGGTTGGAGGATTTCTGTCGCTATTCAATTGCCAAGGGATTAATGATCATCTCAACGCCCTAAGGTCATTAATCACTGCATAAGGTGTAATTTGTACAGCATCTTATCAAGTTCGTTAGGCGATGAATTGACGAATTACTCAAGGAAAGCACAATCGAACACCTCCCTCCATTCCTGGAAGGTTTCAGAGAGGTCAACGGCTGAGATCCGAAACTCGTTTAGACGTTTTCTTTTGGGAGCATTAAACAGTAAGCAACGTGTATTACGAGGGTTGCTTTTTAAGTTTCACATATAGAGCTGGAATGAAACGGCAGCTAACTCTTAAACACTGTATTGTTATTCGAAGTATTCTCCAGTGAGATTAATACATTTCTGCATGGGCTCGAACGAACTCTGGAAACAGTTATTCTACTATTTTTGAAGACATCGACACAGTTCATTCTTGATTTTCGGAAAGGTAAAGAAATCTTTAGAACTTAGATATTACTCTAGTATGCAATAATCATACTGAAAAAGTACATTTATATAATAATAAGGATCTGTCGCGTACTGTTAGTATACTCTGCTAATTTTCAATCGCGCTTTTTCAGATATATAGAATTTTTCTAAATTACAGACGAATTACGAGGGCGGATCCTCATGCGCCACCCCTCACCTCCTTCTAATTGGTTGTTTGACTAATGTTTTTGACTTTTAATCAATTTGTAGATCACATCTACATAGTATCAACTTTGTATCCTCAAAGTGTTGTTGTGCTGTAGCTAATCCATCACCTTTTAGTAATGTGCTGTCTAGATATTTTATTGTTTCTATGTACGACTAAAATTAAAATATGCTTTTTTAGTTTAGTTTTTTACCAAAAAGCTTACTTGAATTTCAAACTTCAAGGTACGTCTCCATCTCGCGGCTATGATTACAGCTTGCCACTCCAAGAACTTTCAGAGAAACATTATAAGATAAACAGTATTATCCTATTCTAGGATATACAACAAGTTTGGTTGTATATCAGGTAACTGTGATATTAATTTTACGTCATTTCCTAGCATTCCCGCAATGGGCGTCCAAAACCTTTGAAATGCCTAATTTGTTAATGTGATGTTTTCTACACTATCATTTACTTTAGGTAGAATTATATTATGTTGGATAATAATCTGTTGGGCAAATATACGGGAGCTGTTCTTTTCGACCTCTGATAGCTCATAAAAACAAGACAAATGAATTTATTACCAAAAGTTATGTGCAAACATGGTTACTTTTCTCTATAATCACCGTGAGGATTGATGCATTTCTCATATCTATGCCTTCCAGTCCTCTCTGTATACAATGTTATGAGTTGAGATGGTCCGTGACGTTATTTTGAAGTTCCTATGTACTCTTTTCAGTTCACGGAAAAAATGGAAATGGTTTAACGCTAAGTCAGGGCAATATGCCTGGTGTTCAGAAACTTTGAAATTTTGAAATTATTCAAGAAGTCGTTCGGTTACAGCAGCTGTGTGGGGTCGGGCACTGTCATGAACGTAGTGACGTTGCAAGTGAATATGCGCAGTCACCTTGTTGGTATCCCCGTCTCCCACCACTCGTAAATTGTTACTATATGCTTTGATGAACGTGGTTACAGATAGTGCTTGATTATTTTAGATATTTTCAGCACATAAAGACTACAATTTTACGATTTAATGCTACTATAACAGTAGCAATTTAAGATACTCAAGTTTTTAAAGATTTACGAATAATTAACAATAATCCCCTTCCTCCCCCCTCCTTACATACTTTCAGGGACTATTTTGTCGGCATGCAAATATTTGAACACTAGATAATAAATGTTATATTTATATACTGAAAACAACGAAACTTTTCAGTTACGTCATAGTTGGCTAAGTAGCTACGACCTATATTCTTCTATTTCGCTTGTCTATACATATACTTCTCACTTTTATATATGTATAACGCGATATAACAACAAACTTTCGTGATTTCATCTGTGTATATACTTACGGTATGTTACGCAAGAAAGGAACATTTATAGCATACATTAAGCGAATAATGCATGGCAGTAGGAGAGGTGTATGCAGTTGAGAAGAATTAACATCAACTGAATAATACGGTTTAAGAATATCATCAAATTATTAAAAATTACTTACAATCGCAAACCAAAATATATCCTCATAAATATTTCTTTTCGGCTGTATAGTTGGCAATACGTTCAGATACTCTACGCATCTAATTTATACTTAAGACTACGATGACGCAATACACCATCATTCCTTTTGTCGTTTTTAATCTATTTAAGGAAGAATCTTCCGTATAAAATCTCCAAATCCATTCAGTGTCCACCTGAAAACATTTCCCAGCGTTAAAAAGGGTCGGAATTAAGGATAAGGAAGTTTAAGCTCAATATAAACAGGTCCCAACAGAGCTGAATAGCGGGACCCGGTTGCAACTCTTTACATCAAACCCGGTTAATCTTTCGACGCTCAGTTCAGCTGTGCGTTAAGTGATTTACTGCCATGGGGTTAAACAATTGTAGTCGACGACTACTCCGTCGATCCTAAATTTGATAATTACGTTAGGACTCGTAAAATGCAGTCAAGTCTTTCCGGGTATTATACCATTTTAATAACCTGATTAT
Organism: Trypoxylus dichotomus; assembly: GCA_023509865.1. NCBI lineage: Eukaryota > Metazoa > Arthropoda > Insecta > Coleoptera > Scarabaeidae > Trypoxylus > Trypoxylus dichotomus. The sequence goes on along the minus strand of CM042079.1, from coordinate 50,269,398 downwards.
ACGAATGGCGAGATCCGAAAGCTTCGTCGTCGGTACAGACACCGCATAAAATATTTCCATATACGTAGTATATACTCTCTCCGCTAGTTCGCGCGCGTTATGACTCATATAATTCCGTTACTGCTTCCACATACAATGAATGATACGCTCTTAATATCATGCTAGTTTATTGCGTAAACTTCGCGCGTTTTATCGACACTAAAAAACTGCGTTCCTCGACGCCATTTTCCGGCTGCAGCTCTAAAATTTAAATTACGTTGGACGTTAAAAGATTTTTTTAGGAATTTATACCCTACATCGTTTAAAATTTAAAGTATATATTACGGTTTAAAGCTTTTCTCGTTCGAATATACATACATTAGGTAAGCGAAACAAATCCCTGTAAGTTATGGTATACAATCCAATATTGTCATAATAACAGTACGTGAGAGAATATTTATCCGATACTAACTAAGAAATATGAGAAATTATAGTATGTAGATGTTTCTAGTGCTAAATAGGGTTTCCTTTTTCAATAAAAAGGCGAATCGTGACAGAAATCGCAAAACAGTCACAACTCGCTCCAGAAGATGAAAGAGACTTCATCGAACCGTCGAGCAACTCCAGATATTTCTTAGAACCCGAAAATTAATACCCGACAATATCCGTCTCATCATCACATGACATCATACAAGTATAAAAAGTGATTTGGACTTACATTCAGCCCCGTGTTCTGATTGGTGAGGACGTTCCGTTAGTATCGGACAGGTCGTGGGTTCAAATCCTACCGAGACTAATATTTTTCAAGGAATTTAAAAACGTTGGTAAAATGCAAGATAATTATAAATATATATATATATACCGGATTCATTGTTATCATTGCACATACATTTTTCCTATGTGTAACTTAAAAAGGATAATTGTCAACGAGCGTTACCGCAAATCTCTCAGAATGCAAATAAAATAACTACTCCGCAAATCTGATGAAGACATTATTTTATTTTAACGATTAATTAAGACAAACAAAACAACATGACAAAAATGAAATCTAATTTTATAGTAAGTTTTCGAACAGTTCTCCTTGTCTTTCAAGGCAATAAAGCAAGGCAATCTTGAAAGCAACGCAAAGTATTCCGAATAACCTCTGAGTTTATTCCATCACATCCAGTACGTATACGGTCTTTCAGTTCGTCCAAGTTATGTATTTGCACGTTATAAATTTTACTTTTCAGGTAACTCCAAAGAAAGAAATCATTTGGAGATGAATTGGCTGGTCCTGGGAGCTATGATATGCCCCATCCATTTGGAACCAAGCTTCATCAATATGCAATCAATTGATGCAGTGAAGTTACCGTCAATAAAAAATGGGCCAATAGGTCTATCGCTTATTATTCCAATCCAGACATTCAGTTTTTGACGGTACTGTACTCGGATCAGGTTTTGAGCATGATGATTTTTACGAGACCAATATCTAACGGATTAATGGAAAGGAAATTTTGTATTTTTCAATTGATAAATGTTAACCGGAAGTTCTGAGAGTTGACTTGAACATTATTTCGCAAAAGTCAGTTCGCTTTATTTTGTCTGCTTCGAAAAGCTCTTGATGGATTAACATCTTGCATGCCTTATACTTAAATTCTTTCAGGGTTTTGTACTTCAAAATGCCTGGCTGCATCTAAAAGCGAACCTACAGACCGTTCCTCTATATAACACAGGATATTCAACTTCATGTCTTCTGTTAAAGTGTGACTAATTTTAATTCTTCTTTTGTGCGAATTTAGAAGACAACCATCTTCTTTGAATTTGCTGAAAATATTTAGAATTGTTTTCGCACAAGGCATAAGCCTGTCGGGATAATTAATTAAAAACATGGCTCTAAGTATCCTTAAACTGTTATTCTTCTGGTACCACATCATCATTATCATCTTTTCATCCTTGTGGTACTTACTTATTATTCAAATTAGTTATCTGCCTTTCAATAAAATATATTTAATTTAAGATTCATGTATGAATAATAAATCAGAAATAATTGTCAAAAAAATATCTTGCCTCTCCAAGGTAACCTAATTTAATCATTAAGTTATTAGGTAAATCCTTCAATAGTGGTTCCTCATCCGAAGCAAATCTCATACTGCCGAGATGTTTCTTAAGTTTCTTAAGCTTGGGGAAAAATGTTAGTCCGACGGAGCTAAATCCGGTGAATAAGGGGGATACTCAAGTGCTTCGAACTTTAATTTTGCTTCGACCGCTCTTGTGAACTGGCGCATTGTCTTGATGGAAAAGGAAATTTTTTAGTTTTCTTCCAGGTCTTTTCTCGACAATAGCTGCCTTCAATTGATCCAAGAGTTCCAAAAATAGTATTGTCCAGTAATCGTGTGTACCTTTGGAAGGCAATCGATAAGCAAGATTCCTTTCGCATTCCAAAAAAACGGAGGCCATCACCTTTCCTGCTGATAGAAAGACTTTAGCATTCTTTGGGTTCACTACGTTTAGTCCCCTGTTTTGATTAGTGTTTACTTTCCAGTGTGTAGTGGTGGCTCCACGTTTCATCGCAAGTCACAAATTGGCGCAGAAAAAAACCTGTTGGATTTTGCCGAATCCGCTCCAAAATGTTTGTAGAACATTCCACGCGTTTGGGTTTTTGCGGTGGTATGAGTAAACGCGGCACTCATCTTGCACACTGCTTAGACATCTCCACTATCATTTAAAATGTACGTCATTAGTTCTCTGGAGATGCCTGTAGCTTTAGTAATATAATTCAATGTTGATCGGCGGTCAGCTTTCACAAATTCCAAAACACATGCACATTTTCTGCAGAAGTGACTGCCTTTGGCCGTCCAGAATGGGGATCATCATTTACGCTTGTATGGCGTTCTATCTGTCTTAAAAGAGAGAGCGTCGTCGCCTAACACATTTAGCCTATCACCATGAATTTCTTTGGACTAAAAATTCTTTTTCCACGTGTATTTCACTGCATAAATTTCAATATAGTCCATTTTTAAAAAGCGCCAAAAGTGTTCTGTTTTGAATGAGTGTACACAATAAACTACTTAAGAGATTGACATGATCTTTAACACGTATGTCATTGAAACGTCAAGCTATACAATAGTGTCAAAGATTGCTTTCACACAACGCCATCTCACAGTTAGCTGTCGAATTTTTCAGCTTACCCTCGTATAACACATGGGCTGAAAAGTCCCGGGCCTAACAAAGAAAACACAGTTTTTTTGGTTCAAAATTAGCTTTATTCATCAACGTAATCTCCATCTAGAACAACGCAATCATTCCAGCGCCGCTCTAACATTTCAATACCACTTTTGCAGAACGATTTATCTTTTGCCTCAAAATAGGCCTCAGTTTCAGCGATAACCTCTTCATTCGTCCGAAATTTCTTACCGGCGAGCATTTTTTGAGGTCTGCGAACAGCCAGTAGTCGCTGGGAGCCAAATCTGGCGAATACGGTGGATGTAGGAGCAATTTGAAGTTCAATTCATGTAGTTTTGCCATTGTTTTGATTGACTTGTGACACGGTGCGTTGTCTTGATGCAACAAAATTTTTTTCTTTGCCATATGCGGTCGTTTCTTTGCAATTTCGGCCTTCAAATGCTCCAATAAAGCTATATAATATTCACTGTTGATGGTATTTCCTCTCTCAAGATAGTCGATGAATATTACACCACGCACATCCCAAAATACCGAGGCCATAACCTTTCCAGCCGATTGTTGTGCTTTCGGGCGCTTTGGACGAGGTTCACCAGTTGCTGTACACTCAGATGACAATCGTTTTGATTCCGGAGTGAAGTGATGGATCCATGTTTCATCCATTGTCACATACCGACGCAAAAATTCCGGTTTGTTACGTTTAAACATGGCCAAACACTGCTCAGAATCATCGACACGTTCTTGTTTTCGGTCAACAGTGAGCAAACGCGGCACCCACTTTGAACAGAGCTTTCTCATAGTCAAATGCTCATGCAATATAAAGCCAATACGTTCTTTTGATATCTTTACGATGTCAGCTAACTCACGCAACTTCAGCTTTCGATCATTCAAAACGATTTTGTGGATTTTTTTGATGTTTTCTGGTGTTACCGCCTCATTTGGACGTCCACTGCGTTCTGCATCATCGGTGTCTCTACGACCACGTTTGAAGTCAGCAAACCAACGTTTTATTGTTGTTTCTGATGGAGCGGAGTCCCCATAACACTTTTCAAGCCATTGCGTCGCTTGAACTGTATTTTTTCCCATCGAGAAGCAGTGTAAAATTAAAACACGAAATTGTTTTGATCCATTGTTTTGAAAATAACAAAAGTAGCGTGACTCTTAGCACAATAACTCACAAACCAATGAATAGAATATCATGAAATTTTAACAGCTGTCTTTTAAAGGTTACTACTAACTAAGGGAAAGGTGACTGCAATAAAACTAGCGTCATCTATGTGTTAGGCCCGAGACTTTTCAGCCCATGTGTTATTTGGAAGACCCAGTACAGAATACCAAAACCGAAATAATGTATAAAAAATATAATAATGTAAGTAAAACAAAGATTTGCAGCTATATACGTATTTCTACTTTAATCCCATGTCGATCTTATAAATATGTTGATGATCTACGAAAATAATCTGCAGCTTTCTTATTCACTCTTATTTAATTTTTAATTATCATCCTTAATACAGAAGATTAAATCTCAGGATACATGTATTAATTTCATTAATTAACCACTAACGAAATATCAAATTCGTTACTGCCAAAACTAAAAGAAAAAACAACCTTGCCTGCAGGAATTTTTGGAATTAATTTCCTACTGTACGTCCACCTTCTTGATTATTTTAACATTTCTCTTTTCTTCCATAACTGGTAAAGATATTTAACTATATTTTCATTAAACTCCCAACAATATTTCCTCGAATTTAAATTGGCGTGAGAAAGTGCATCACAAAAGAATGACGTTATCGATTTTCCCCTTTGACACTCGCGTGTTACTTATAATTTACCACGTCGAACGTTTACCCTTGCTGGTAAATATTTCTATCTAAAATTCTATCACGCGACCCCCCACACCGTTTCCTTTATTATTTTCAGCGTCTGAACAATCTCGACGGCGACGCCGCGGACCAGAACTTTGTACGGCTTTTAATTGCGTGACCTTCGCGAATTCGGTCCTCGTTCTTTGGTAACAGGAAAGACGATAAGTATCGCCGGCAGTGAACTGTGCACAATTTAATGCCGTAACTTAGTAAATTCGTCGGTTGCGTTTGTTTTTTGGATGGAAGCGACGCGCAGATCGCAGATTGATAAAAGTTTTGGTGCGCTTTTTGTTGATAGGAAAAAGTTATGCGAATTGTATGGTTCCGGTAAGTAAATACAAACACTGTTATTTTGTAAGCGTTTTCAGTTTGCAAATTAGAATTATCTAAAGCAATTGTCAGTTAAAAAATATAGTAGAAATAATAACAATAATAATAAATTGCCTTTATTTACAACAGTGGTAACAAAACTGGGCCCTGCCGTAGTTTTTAGTAAATGCTACTCCATTTAACCAGACCCCACAAAATAATGTAGCAATAATACAGAACAAAAGCTTTACAAAATTGACAAACAACAACCATAAATACAGGTAATATCTCCACGACATACCATAAACTCACATCAATATAGTAGAAAAGAATAGTAAGAAAAGTAACAAATACGTTAGCCTACTAACGAGAAAACAAAAAATAAAAGTAACATGTGTCACTGCGAAGAAACCTGGTAAGTTTTAATAGTTACCAGGTGTCTGCATTTATGGATTGTGGCGGGTGACGAAAATTGGATTTACTTTGAAAACCCGAAGCGGAAAAGATCGTGGCTTTCACCTGGCGAAGACGGTTCTTCAACACCAAAGCCAAATCTTGAAGCCCGGTGAAACCGTTAATACACAACTCTATCGCCAACAAATGACTAATTTAAACCACGCATGAATCGAAAGCACTTCTGGAATTTCGAGAAAGTTGGAAAATGGCTCCACGAATGATTTGCCGCAAAGAACAAGCAGTTTTTCTGGGATGGTATCCATAAATTACCTGAAAGGGGGTTGAAATGTGTATAAGCTGATGGCCAATATTCTGAATAAAAAAACTTACTTTCCCTTGAAGATTACGTGTTTCCTTTTAGTAAAAAAACGAAAAAGACTTATGCATACACCTGGTAAACAGAACATTCTCCGTTTAATAATTTTTTTGTACATATTAGGTCTAGAATTGTAAGTTATACCAGCATTATGACTAAATGATTTTTTGAACAGACATGTAAAGTATTTGTGGTATCATAAGTTGATATCGTGTTTAGAACATGAATGAAATGACGTGCTATCACAAAACCTTTAATATGCACGGGTGACGAAGTTTGCAGAATCAAACCCTACACAAATCTAACCACAACTACAACTTACGACGATTCTCCATATTTAACTACTTCAAGTTCTTAATACTCTCAGAAACATGATCATATCTGCAAAGATTACGAACCAACCTGCAACAAGAGATTTGAAGCTTTTGTATTTTGCGCTTATCACGAAACAGCAAGCATGACTCATAAATAAAGAACGCAATAATCAAATATTGATAAACTAATAACTCACAAAGTTGCAGCTTTAGTCTACAATTCAAAATATGTCTGTTGGTGTACAGCATCTTCAAAGGAGAAGCACTATCACGTTAGTTTTGCTTAAATTAGGACATAAATTATGGCCAAATGATAACTGGTAATTTGTAACTAAATCCGGATTGATATCATCCATTGCTTGTCGATAATCACCAATAGGAAATGAGAAAAACAAGTAAGTGTGGTCCGTATAGAACAAACATTACAAATTTGTACAGAGTAAGAAGAAGTAATTATGATTCCTCAGAAAAACATGTTATGAGTATTACATGTGTGTGCTTGTAAGTAAAGAAATATACCCAAATCTTTGTAAAAATGCTCTCATTACAATATATATACAACCACAATTTTGCTTTGTTTTATAAAATAAATCCAGAACAATAGAAAACTGTTTCAAAAGATCGTATACTCCCATATTTTGAAAGGTTAGATGAAACTAACAGCCCATATACGTTTCTGTTTAGCAATGTTCCATGTCAGTAAACCCAATGTATTAAAACTTATCTAAATGCAAAAAAGTAGCCTTTGCTGTGTTAGCTCAGAAATGCTGCGGTACTAAATCCAATAGAAAATGTATGGAAGGTTTTAGAAACATGGTATGCTTCGAGAAATGTAGAAGAAAAACTAATGAAAACAAATACGTGCAGGAAATCTGTGATGAAATAAATGTTGTATATTTGCCTATTTTAATAGTAATTAATAATTTAATACAAAAAAATCGTTTTCTACTTGATGTATATACATCGAACTACAATATATATAACATATATCTGCATATACATCTGCTTTAGGATTCTATCGATGTAGAAGCTTAATTTTCTATATCTGTCAAATGCAGAATACATTCGTCGGACATAAAATATGTGGAAGAAGGTAAAACGAGATATTTTTCTCATCCGACACGAACAAATACATTCTGGGAATGGTCAAGAAAAACCCGTCTATTTCACGCGACGAACGACCATAATATTTTATTTGAAAGTCGTTCTTTCTCCACTCGGCATTCGTTCGGGCAACTTTTTACAGTTCTTCAACAACGAAAACACATTCACGAAACGAAAAAGAAACATATAAACATATATTATTGCCGGCTCATAAATCATAATTTCAAAAATATGTTCTTTTATTTCACTTCTACGAAAAGGGTGTCGCCCTCTAACGACTGAATTTTGCAACGCCGTCGACGCTTTTCACGCGTGGATATTCTACGAAATTTCGACGGTAAATTCACGCATATCTATTAGAAAAGGAAACACGGCGTAAATAATACTTATAGGCTTTTTTTTAAATTACAACAAGATTGATTCACCAAATGGAAAATTTACACGCTGCGGAAAAGATCTCAGCTTTTAATTAACTAAGAACCTCGATAATTTGTTAATGTATTATTGTAATAATCGTAATTATAATGGACCTTCTATTTCAACAACTTACACCGATACAAATACCACATCAAGCTGAAGCAAAGTTTACGGAGGTAGCAACTGGAAAGGAATCATTGCCTGCTCTTCCACCAACTCAATAGGTAATCAAACTGCGGTGAGAAAGCTAAAAATAGCAGTGGGCTATTTCCGTATCTGTCACTATGTATCAGCACAATCCAGTTTTATGATGCCCAAGTGACAGCTGCGGAAAAACAAATGAGAGAAATACTGCTGCGTCACGGTAATCCCAGGCAGCAGTCGGCCCACTTGATTCAGAACTGCAGAATTAGGATGGGAATTTCTTGAATATCCGCCTTACAGTCCCGGCCTAGACCCAAGCTACTATCATCTGTTTGATCCACTCAAAAGCATCTTGGCAGCAAACATTTCGAGGGTGATAACGATGTTCAATAAGAAGTACCCATGTGGTTCAGAGGGCATCCCAAACACTTTTATGCAGCAGACATTGGGGCATTGATAAAGCGATGGGATATGTGTATAAACGCAGATGGAGACTCTTTTGAAAAGTAAAATCCGTTCTTGTCTAACTATTTCTCCAATTATTTTTATAGTATGCTTCTGTGACCTGCCTAATGGCTTTCCTTTGTTTAACCTTGTTTAATTAACCTTCTCAATTTAGTATTCCGCAATATACATCCACCCACGACTTGGATAAAGAGAAATGAGGAAACTAAAGAGCTTAGATAACAATCTATTTCAATAATGTAATAGATAAGAAGGTGTTATGGTGGTCTTATGAAACACTTTCCGAGAAAGAAATAACCTATGTTTATTTATATCCAGCCAACCCAAGTCTAACAATCTGTGCGAAACCACTGACCTCTAACCTAAAAAAAACTGGAATGGAACAAGTATCAACCAGGCAAATTTATCAATAGAAAGAGATGGAGCAGATTTACTTCTTGATCAATATGTAATACCTTTTTTCGTAAAATATCAAAATGTAGAAATACCTTTTAATTTGTTTGTTAAGGATGTTAAAAACTTGATAAAGAATAACAACGATTGCAAAGACTAGCTGGTTGTATAATTCACAGGTATCGCAGTAAACTCCACTCCACACAAATTAATAATTTATTCAGAACCCAGCGTTTTGAAAGGACATGGATTCTCATTGTCAGCCGATCCTCAATTCAACTAGGCACTGGTATACGTGTTAAGAAAAATAGATAAAGGCACAATAATAACAAAGGCAAGCCAACTAAATAGCATATGCTGACGACATTCTAATTGTATCAAAAAAAGCGTGAGATAACCTAAAATATTCTAGAGGGAATAGTAACGAAGGGTGACAGAATGGGTCTGAAAATAAATCCGGAAGAAACAGAAATGATGAGATTACATGGGAGTGACACATTTGAAACAGGAAACCATACTTTGAAGTAGTGAATACATTTAAATACAACCCAGAACTACTTGCTCTAGGAGGTGAAGGTGGACTTTGGTAGAGCTGGCATCTACAGATGACGGGAGAAAACCAAAGACAGAAACAAATGAAGAGACATTGTGACAAGATGTAAACTGAAGAGAATGGGGATTGATCGACCCCGTAGATTTTTTTTAGAAGGGTGAGTAGCCATTAAAAAAGTCGCAAGTACAACCGGAGAGTTGCAAAACTATTAACTAGGGTTTCCACAACATCAGAGTGTCTACCTGAATATGGATTATTAAATGTAATTAAATATATATGAATGCAAAAAAAACGTTATATAAAATACATCTTAAATCAGATCTTAAACAGAGATAATTTCCACATATCCTTTAGCTATATGGCGAAATACACATTTCTATCCTATTTTTACGCAATTCCAAAAGAAATAACGAAATAGTAGTTATTTCGCAATCCTTTTTCAATCTTCCGGAAAGCGCCATAAAGCTAAAAAAAATATATACGCATATGTAAATATTAGCAACAAAATTACAATAATCTAGCATTTATACGGCACATCCCATCGTTTCGTAGCGTACGCTTTACGAGACCCAATAAATTTTCTCCCTTTTTAATAATGTTTATTCTGGCATAAAATAAAATCCGCTTCCCGGAGCCCTATTAAATTTTAACGGTTCTACTTTTTCTCGGAATGCTATTTTAGTTGTTATGGTTTTCACATACGCAATTACCGGCGTGCATATAAAAAGGTTAGGCGTAGCGCGTAACATTGAAAGGGCGTCCGTTTGGGGATGGAGGGCGCGAAATGACCCGAACCCATTAAACAACCGACTATTCCGGTAGGACCGTAAACTCTACCGTTTTCCGTACGATTGTAAACATTTTATAGTTTTTGCGATTGTTACCGTTGCAATTATGCATGAGACAATAATGGAGCATTGTTCTCGCCATAGTTAAGGATTATACATTATTTTACTTGTAAATGCTTGCAGTTTAATGAATATATGAAACAGTAACAAGAAACTAAAATTAACTAAACCAGGTAACCGTCCATACGTCATGCATGAATTGACTAGAAAAATTAGAGGCCCTTCAAGATACAAAACTCAAGCTTTAATCAAGCTAACGGAAAAATACATCTAAAATGCCTAACATAATAATACAGTTACTCATGGTATTGGCAGGTGTTGGTGAAATGATTCACGAGAAAGACAATGTGAGAAGACAAAAAACGCTAACACACGGACATATTTCTGCCTATCCGGCGTTATCAGCGTGGTTTCGAGCGATTTTTTGCTCACACGTTGCAATTCTTTCTCTGCTACTATGAATATATCTAAACTGACAGCTTAAGTGAGTGTTAGTCCCGGCAAAGAGCGAAAGATTTCAGTGCCGTGCGGAGAATAACGTGGATGGGTGAAGCGCGCGGCACTGTGAACTGAGTACCCGTGTTCAGTCTTATTCGACTAACCGTCGTGAGTGCTTGTCAGTACATACATACTTAGAAAAGCTAGGAACTTAGAAAGTAATTAATAAAAATGCAATGGTAAAAAATACCAGAATTTGCTAGGAAGTCTGTATTCAGTGCAATGTTTACTACCCACATGAATTATCTGGTAATGCATGGTGAGATACAAGTAACCAAATATAAACAAACTACAAGGGCAGCAAAACAAAATACAAAAAACTATTATACAAAATGGATGGAATGACAGAATAAATGAATATTCAACAAACAAAAAAAAATTCAATGATTTATTGCTGATGAATAAAGTGGAAAAGAAACATAAAACAACTACAAAACTAAGAGCTACTAGAGAAGTCCATGCGTATAGAACAGAAGAAAGAACAGTAGAAGAACATCATATATACAAATAAAGACAGCGGTAGAAGAAAAATATAGAAAAGTTCCAACAGACGCAATAAAAACTTACCTTAACAAAATATCAAAAGCAATAATAAATCTAAACTACATACAATTCAGAAGAGAAATCAAACAAAAGATACTACAAGAAGAAATGTAAGAAAAGATCACACGGAAAGAGAAAGAAAAAGAAGCAACCAAAGAGACCTCAATACCCCGGTTAGGGATCGCAGCACTCCTAAACCACCCTAGAGGAAGAGCGAGGACCGAATTCATTGCTATACGTATGTTACATTGCTGTGTGTGAGTATACACATATTTGTATAGTAATTTGTAGTCTCGGGAAGGAGGGGCAAGTTTCAATGTCGGGCGGAATCCAACGTGGAGAGGTGAAGCGCGCGGCACGGAGAATCGAGTACCCGTGTCAAAGAATCTGATCGTTGTGAGTGCCTGTCAGCACACATATACTTAGAAGATATCGCATTTAGGTACGTTTCGGAAACGGCGAATTTCGAATAAACTAGAAAACGTATGCCGGATTTAGAATACGAAGGCGATTGAATTAAATATGTAAAGTGCGACTATTTGACGTGTATCAGGAGATGGAAGTATGAACGCCACCTAAAAAGTATAGAACACTGTTCTACAATCCGTGACAAACGATACAGCGAACAACTAATATTTGATATAGGTATTTGTTTTATTCTATGTAATGCACCATTCACTTTACTAGACCACCAAGCATTTGCCTCCATCTGAAACAAATATTCGAATTACACATTACCAGGTTGGACATCGTTAAGAAACTTTATGCCATCTGTTCGTGACAATGTTGAACGAAGATTTACAGAAGAATTGAGAGATAAAAAAATTGTGGTTATGTGTGGACGAAACAACCTATTGGCAAAAACATTCTGTGGAGAATGTGATGGTACGTACAATGGAAGCGTTTGAATCGTCATCGCCTATCTTACTTCCTTCCAAAAGAGTTGCAAAATATATTAGCAATGACATTTTAAAAGTGGTGTTGAGGGCATTGAACAAATTTCAAGTTTCAATAACCCAACTTTTAATGCGCATAATGAGTGGCAATCTGTTACATGTAACATGTAAAGTTCATGCTTAAAACCTTGTGTTATCCACGAGTAACTGCTTTAATACATCATACGAAGACAATATTTCTAATGTCCCCAAAATGTACAAAAAGATGATGAACCACCACAGCCGCTTACCATGCGTTAGGCAACATGGTTAAAAGCTGCGTTTTACTACTGCGAATGTTTTGATGATATAAAGAAGGCAATTCGATCGAAGATACGCCGAAGCTATCGAGAAAAGCCAGAAAATGTTTCAAGATAGTCAGGTAGAATATGATTTAGAAAGTATTCGCGAGTCCCTCCACGTTGTTCTCTGTACTGCACTGTAACTTGCCCCACTTTGCCGAGACTACTCATATCTCTATGATCCATTAGTCCCTATATTACATTTGTTACATTTAAACTGCTTTATGAATCAACTGACCAATGATATTACACCTATGTTGTACAGCATAAAATTTAATATCCGGCAGTATAATAATATAATGCAATACCCACCTGAACCCACAGATGTCCATCGTAAAACTGCCTCGGGACATTAATTTAAATTTTGTACGACCGCAATATTAGAATTCAAAAGGTACCATCCTTTAGGGAAGACCGCCGAAAATCGTTAATGGCCAATATTTAATTACGCATCAATCCATACGATGAAGAGCACGAAGTCGTCAAAATCTTCCGGAATGAAAGCGAGTTTTACGATCGCATAGTAAACAATGAAACAGTGCATAATGTCAGCGAGCAAACAGAAATAAATGGCGGCAGTTAAAATTTTATCTCTCGCATATTTAAAGGGGTGTCGGGCGCTATTGTGACGGACCGCCTCGTAAAACTATTCAGATGAGATCGATCATTTTTTTAAGTACCGCCGCCGCTGCCGCAACCGCAATTCTTCCCGAATAGATATGTACATATAACAAAACGTGCCAACGGCTTTGAGACGTTTATGCGACAATAAGTTAGCGAGGCCCGCTTTGTTCGACGTAATCTAGAAGGTCGTTCTCTTCCGTGGTTTTAATGGGGCTGTAAATTTTTGGTTAGGGTCAAACACGTACGCACAGATCTGCGCAATACTTAACTAAATACAAGAGCAGGGAAAAAGGAACGTTATTTTCTGATAGAACTCTTACTATTGGCACGAATTTAATTGTAACCCCGCTCAACGCACGTGAAAGAGGCATAAAACCAACCACTAGGCCACGAATTACAAGAAAATCTTGTACAATTTGAAGCAGAGTTAAAATTAAATTAATATGAGGTTTTCTTTGGGTGTTCATAATAATAAACCATAATTTTCTAGTAAACAGCAATGTTAAAATTTGTCGGTCTCGTCAGGATTTGAACCTAGACTCTCTTCCTATCCGGACGAGTGTCTTACCAGCTAGATCACGAGAGCTGTAGGAACAAATCATTGTTAATACCTAGATATCATAATACCGGTAAACATGTCATTATATCCCAGCAGATATATTATTTTTAAGACCATAATTTATCAGAGTTGAGATAATTTAAAACAGTGACTTTTAAATGACCTTTTCTTATAATAGTCAAAAAAATAATAGAAAGTCATATATACATTGTGAAAAAAAATATTAAAAACCTAAGAATAACTAACATAAAAAGTAACTATGAATAACGAGCGTACAAATTATGCCAAACAAAATGAAATTATTACATATTTGAAATAAATACGTAGGCTTCCACGGCCAGAGTCAGTAATAAACGTACTGTTTCCGAAATTAGACCGTGTCATGTTAACGTATAAGAGAAGGCGAAATAAATAAGCATAAGAGGGAAGACAAAGAAAATAAAAAGGAAGGAAAAAATGGAAAAAGGTGAAAAAGGGTAAGAGAAGGAAAGAGACAAGGAGACAGAAAAAAGAAAAGGGAAAGGCGAAACGTCGAGATCCCGTCTTTCTCTTTCCTTTTTTCTACCCCCCTTCTTTTTTGTCTTCTCTTACTGTTTTTCATCTTTTTGCACTTTTTCTTTCCTTTTTATTTTCTTTAATTTTCCTCTCACTCTTATATCTTATCATGACACGGTCCAATTCCGGAAGCAGTTCGTTTATTATTAAAAATTTATTTAGTTTCAAAAAAAAAATATCGGTATAATATTTATTTGCTAATCTGCACATAACATATTGTACATATATGGAGGCATTATACAAAATATCACTTTTCGGAATAAATAGTGCAAACATAGAACAGAATTTAGGCGAAAAACGAGACACATGAAAGTGCAACTTAAATAATAAATCACCGCAATCAATAAAGCCTGCTACTACTAATTTCCAAACAAATTGGGAACAATAAGTCTCTCTGCGTTCTTTAAGAGAACACATGCCATGACGCTCCAGCAAAGAGTGGTTCAGTTCCTCTAGGAGGGTATTGACCATCAAGTTTATACGAAAGACATTTAAGGAAACGTCGTTGTACTTGTTCCAATGTAACCTGATGGCAGTTATAACGAGGGGACCAAATTATGGATGCGTATTCCAGTCAAGTCACTACATAGCAAAATACAAGGACTTTAACATATTTATGTCACTAAATTGCCAGGTGCCAAACCTTTTAGAATAAGTTAAGGAGCTGAACACTTAAACGGCTATCAACAACAACTCCGAGATCCTTAAATGATTCAAGGATAGGCATAATCTCCCCTTTTATTGTATAGAACGAATTTAAGGGAATCGTGGTAGTTGGGAGGTTTCCACAATGGTAAAAATTCAATACTTCAGATTTATTAGGAGATAACTGGAGACCACTAGCTACTAGCGATTCAGTTGTGAGTCCAAGAGCGTGATTAATTGATTCCTTAACTTCCTCCAAATTTGTATGTTCTGCTAAAATACAGATATAGTCCCCATATTGAATTATAATAACATCATTTGCAAATAAGTTATAAAAATAAATAAAGTGCAGAGATTAAATATGACAGCTCTAAGTGGAGATCCTTGTGGTAAACCAAACCTTAATCGACGAGGACCAAGCAGTTCATTTTTAAAATTTTCTGTGTACGTTTCCCGATCTCTAAATAACACCACCATATTTTTAACTACATTTTCTCGACATTCTCATCTTATAACTTAAGGAATTCGTTTTGCGCCTGAAGGTGATGTGATGGCATTTGTTGACATTAGGCTTGAGTCCATTGGTTATGCATCAGGCGGTTATTAAATCAACATTTCTCCGAAGGAGCACATCTTCTTGGTTGCAAATAGCGCAATAGATCTTAACGCCATCGGCACAAGCTAAAGCCAAACAGGAAAGGATAACTAACATAGTGGTCCTAACTTGGATCTCTGCGGCACTCCAGAAGTAGATATAAATTCTCGCGACCGGTGACCATTATAAAAATACATATAAGAAATACATAGTTAATACGCTCTGACAAATAGGCGCTCGATAGCTTGATAAACGAGGAAGTAAATCCAAAACAATCCAGGTTATTGAGTGGAATTCCATGGTCGATTGTATCGAATGCGCACGAAAACTCTGTATATAACACATCAACTTGACCACGATTATCAAATGTCTCACTAATATATTGAGTAACAACTGCCAAGTTAGTTACTGTAGATGTTCCAGGTAAGAAGCCACGCTGACGTTCGGAAAGTGTAGATGTGAGATTATTAAGTATACTGGAATAAATGACATGTTCATACGCAAAATTACATAAAATTGCTATCGGGCTGTAGTTATCAATTACACTAGAATCCCCCTTAGTAACACTGGTACTAGGCAGGGACGTTTCCAGAGATCAAGAAAGGCATATGTAGAGAAAAAGGGATTGATGATTTTTATCATGGGCTTCGCCAGAACAAATGTTGTATCACTAGTTAGGAAGCTTGGAATTCCAACATCAGCCGCAGTACGCCTATCAGGAAGCTTAGCCCATCTTCAGTTGTAGCTAATAATAACATCAATGGCGAGCTGCTCAAAATCGGTGTACCTAAAATCTAGCAGCGTTCAGGCACATTCACAGATAGTTTCCTCAATATTTGCCAAATATATTTCATATGTTAAGGAAATCACTCCATACAGACCCTTCTAAATAAAAACTGGATCTTGTAGCTTTCCATTTACGCCTATAATATTCTTTGGTTTTCAATGCAGATATAGTTGAATTAAATCAGGGAAGATATGGAGACCTACTGCGCGACACTTTTGAAAAATAAAATAAAACCTGAGGGTTTAATTACCTAACTGTTTCTATGAAGCTGTCCGATTGTATTTTAATCCAACCTCGTATAATATATTTCAAACATCGAAAAGAATTTATATGCCGGCCATAGCAAAGCCGGAGGTAAATAAGATTTATTTCACGTTCCCCGTTCCGTACCGCTCAAATTACTGAATTTCAACACTATGCGGCAGACATGTAGCAAAAACAAGAAAGGCACGAATTAAAAGTAAAGGGAACGAGACAGATAAAGCACGCCAAGTTAGTCTCGTTAACTTTGATATTGTTAACAAAGTTCTGACAGTTTCTCACTTCTCCCGTAACTCTCACAATAGCCCGTTCTACAATGGGCATATAAAGTATAACATATTAAAATTTGCATATTCCAACGCGGCATCGTCTTCGCTTTATTATAAATTTTCGTTTCAAGTTCGCTGCATCCGGATCGTTTCTATGGCAAAACTTGTGTTGGTGAGCGAAATTCTTTAACTAACTCCATTAGTTTTTTTCCTGTTGGGAGCAGCATCTTCTTCTATGACGACAACAATCCGTGTACTTTTAAAGCATCGTTTACATTTGCGTCAGGAGTAGATAGTTTGAAAAGTCTGATCCTGTTTTGAAGTAAAATAAAAAGCAAAAGTTTCTACGTCACTCTTACTCATATATATTTTTAATACATTGTCTTAAGACCTTCTGGAAACTTATAGATGATAAGAGGTTGACATCCGGAATCCTGGTACATGTGTGTAAACAATGTAGTGTCGCCTAAGCTCCAACGAAAGCTCTTGAGCTTCCACATGCATTGCATCAACGGGGGCAAAGATTATTGCATCTATACACACACCGCACGTCTTTTTTTGGTACTACGAGGGGAGGTCCAGAAGTTCGTGAAATGGAGAGGATGGAGTGGGGATAGGGAAGCTCGCTAGGTGTCATTCTGATTGGCCACTCATAATTAGTACATAAGTTAAGTTGCAGCCCTATAGCGTCAGTCATTTACGAATAGTTGCCTGCTAAACAAGTCAATCCGGAAGAAAATTGAAACTATGGAGGAAATTGAACACCGTGCTGTGATAAAGTTCCTTACAAAGCAAGGAAACAACGCTCAAACCATATTGAATGAAATGGAAACCGTTTATGGGGAACAGTGCCCTAGTAAATCAATGATTTATAAGTCGCATGGTCTTTTTAAACATGGTCGGGAGTCGATTAAAGACGACCCCCGCTCAGGACGGCCAGTTGAAGCCACCACATCAGACATCGTCGAACAAGTGCAAAAATTTCTACTGCAAGATGCCCGTTTGAAGAAAAAACAATTATCTGCATTAGTTGGAGTATCAGATATTATCATTTTGCGTATCCTACATGACCACCTGGGTATGACAAAAGTCAGTGCAAGATGGGTACCGAGAATGCTCACGCCGCTGCAGAAACAACAGCGCGTCTGTGCGTCCAAACAAGTTTTGGAGCTGTGTGGCGACAAACCTGCACAGATTCTGGAGCGGATTGTTACCGGAGATGAAACATGGGTTCATCACTTTGACCCTGAGTCCAAACAAGAGTCCATGCAATGGCATAAAAAGGGGACACCACCGCCAATTCAAAGTGTCAGAATCGCCTGGAAAGTTGATGGCTACTGTTTTTTGGGATTGCGAGGGGATATTATTGCTTGATTACAAAGAAGACGGTAGGAGCATAACCGGAGAATATTACGCAGCGATATTAGAAAAATTAAAGGAGGCCATCAAGGAAAAACGTCGAGAAAAATTGACCAAGGGTGTGTTGCTCTTGCAAGACAATGCGCCGGTTCACAAGAGCAAAGTTGCAATGGCTGCTCTGCACAAGCATGGCTTTCAATGAATAGTCTATCCACCCTACAGTCCAGACCTGGCACCTAGTGATTTTTATTTGTTCCCCATTTTAAAAAAGACTTACGTTGAAGAAAGTTTTCCGACGACAATGATGTAAAGGAGGCAATTTTGGCCCATTTTGAGGCGAAAGATAAAAAATATTTTTATGATGGTTTAGAAAAATTAATTCATAGATCTACTAAATGTATTGTGCTTAAGGGTGATTATATTGAAAAGGAAAAATAGATTTATTGTTTTATTTTATTTAAAACCCTTTCATTCCATGAACTTTTGGACCTCCCCTCGTATTTCAACAAGTTTAAGAAATCTGTTACTTGATCCACACAATGTGATAACACATAATCCATATTAGGATTCTGCTTCCCATTTGGCTTTATAATATCAAGAAAGATACATTCAATATATCTTTTAAATAACACCACCGTATTTTTGGCTATACTCTCCGAACATAAGCTTTTCCTCCAAAGTATTTAGGTTAACAAAATCATACACTTTTTTAATATCAAGAAGGACAGATTCAATATATCTCTTTTTGGGTGAAATTATTTTAGATCTTGGTAACTAAGCGTGTAAGGACGCCAATGCATCTAACATTTTTCCGAAAACCAAATTGTTCATTGAAAATATATAGCCTTTCTCCACGCACCACTCCAGGTTCACAGATAGCAAGGACACTACAGGACGTAGCTAAGTGAGGGTATTTATCACTCTTATGTATACGAACAACTAGTACCTTATTCATTGAAGTAATTAGCTACAACAAATCATTATAAGCAAAGAGGAGAACATATTTGAGAAAATCAGGAAGGTTCTGTATCATATTGTATGTGACATTGTTATTACCTAGAACGGAATCTTTAAGGTTGTGCACGACTTGTTCAAGTTCTAATAGTGCTAAGTTGAAACTGATAATATCGCTACAGATTCTATGTCTATTTGAAGATTATTTAAAAATTCTGCAATCTGTAATTCATCATTTACATGAGAAGGCTCTATTTGTCCTTCAAAAGGATATTTGTTCCATAACATTGAGCGTACAATCGACGTTATTATTTGGATAATCAAAAATTGTTGCAGATCTTGAAACTTGTAAAATTACATCTGTAAAGGTAATAAGTATTCCTTTAAGCCTTTTTAATCTTTAAAAACTCAAAATTCACTAACACTTTTAACAGTATCCTACTTCATTATGACCTGCAATATGTTATAAAAAACTAGAGCACATCTGTGTTTTTTAATTTATTAAAAACCGTTTACTAGTTTAATTTTGAATGCATGAAATCTTTTGACCTAAATTCACTCAAAAGAGTTTTTGTAACCCATGCAAAATATTTATGTGGTTCCGTGGTGTAGCGGTTATCACGTCTGCTTTACACGCAGAAGGTCCCCGGTTCGATCCCGGGCGGAACCAAATATTTTTTGCGAAACATTTACAAACCAAAGGCCAACTATTTTTGGCAAAAATATGAAAAATACATCATTGCTAAAAGTTTTCAAATATCCTTACAAGCAAATTCATCGGAAGGAAGATAATATTTTTTCTTACAGTGTACACTTATTTAAGTCTGTAAAAGAGAAACCGGTTGTTTTCTTTTATGAACTACAGAAGAGGTAGCACGGTAAATGCTTAAACCAGTTCGTATGTTTGGTTGTCTAACTAACATATACTCCTGATTTATTTTGATTTTGCTTAATCTGGCAGTGTGTATTTTTAATGACGTATTAACCACGTATATTTTTATTAAATTTAAAATAATATAATACTCTGTTTTATAATGCTGCTATAATTCTTGCACAAGAAGCAAAACCTGGCATACCAAACGCAATATTTGTGTATAGACATTAAATTACTTTACAGAGTAAAATTATTGATTAACAGACCGATACAAACAAATTGATCATCAATACGCTTCATAGATTGCTGTAAGTAAAATATTATTAAACAAAGATGTAGCATATAATTAGATTCTTTTAAAATAAATAATCGTCCTAGAAAAGAACATATTCTGAATAAATCACATCCTGATATTTCGAAATACATATATTCTTATAACAGCAAATCATAGAAGCCTCAGTATTATTTCCACCAACTATAATCATTGTAAATAATCGAAAATTCCAAATCGAATTGACTAATTCCAACAAATTTCAACTGAATTTCAATTTCGTTAAAGGTTAGACACGCTTGCAAAGCGTTAGATATTTCAAAATATACGTAAAACCGAAGATTATTATGCTGTCAAGCGCAGAACGTAGAGCGTTTCGAAATTCATAGAATCTAAATAATGTCTTGTATGGCGACGATCTGTGTAATGCAACCGTCCATATTTTAGTAGGTGCAATTGCGCATTTTATGGCAAATTGACAAATAATTACATAGGCGTCATTGTAGATTCAGGGCGTAATGACGTGTCTGAAATGAACTTATACGAAAACGAAGGTGGAACGGGACTGTTTGATTATCTCTTGGATGCGTGATTATACAAGGTGGTCGCTTGGTATGTGGAAAGAAGATCCGTGAAGGATAAATCTTTCCCGAAACAGTTTAGGCAAAAAATTTCCAGATAAAGATTATTCACAGACATATCCTGTATTGATCATTATGAAATATACAAAGCATTCAGTTTTCGCTTTTCTTTGAAATGGAACATCCTGCATGTTACCACATCTTCAATCTTCTTCAATGTTCCTTATATCTTCCTGCTATTGTTCCTAAGGTTATAGAGGTTATTTGAATTCTCCGGGAAATATATTTTGAATACCTGCTATCTTAAACCCCTTATATGCTAGAGTGACAATGGAGAATAGGACACTACATATTTTTCCAGAAATTAATTTGAGCATTTTATATGGATGTGTCATGTTACAGTCGACTATGCCACCAGCGTAAAAGTGCCGAAACTTGATTTAGGGGTCTTCCGCAGCTGACTGGCGACCCTAACTTTTGCGCTATTACTGCGTACCTTGCACAAAACTTGGTTTATGTCATCTGTGCACCAGCATACGTATGGCGTAGCGAGGAGTAGTGTCTGTAACTAAACCATTTTTATCTGATAGACGCAGACATTTAAATTAATCACAAATTTACTACGTATTATAAATTAAAGAAAAGTAAAAAAGTGTACTGTTACGAACCCGATGAACAGCAGAGAAAACACCGGAAGACCGAGAATACTCTGGGAGTGCGCTAGAAATTTCGAGAATATATTTGCCGGTAACTATAATTACGGCTTTCTCATAAAAGAGATGTACAATGTAACATTCCATACAATAAGTAGGGTTTTCATTACTAGTTCGTTTATTTGTTATTGTTTATTTTCGTGTTAAGTTAGTTTTAGGTTTGTAATTAAGTCATTTTATTAAAACAATATCACCTGCTTAAATTTAGACCCGCTAGAACGTTATAACTGATGTCAGGGGGTGAGGTAGAATGCCTGCAGAAATATAATTTTGTCAACATCGTCCAGGATTTAGTCATCGTAATATAGATGCATCGCCAAGAAGATCTTGAAAAACTACACACATTTTGTCATCGACGATGAATGGACTGAGGAATTCGAGATGATCAAGAATCTGATCTGTGATTAAGTAGAAGAAACAAGTGAGATTCTCTAACCCTGGAAAATGGTCTGTTGAAAACAGCTGAGGACAGAAAGCTGCAGGTAACTGTCACAAAACAAAGAAGTTTCGGAAATACTGCATGATGGAACTTCAGGAGAACAGTTACTACATCGAAGGACTTGAGAAAGTGCGTGAACTGCAAGAGAAGTGTAAGGATTGGTGTCGAAAATGCGTATACTGTGTCATGACCAATGGACCTCACCAAAGACGAAGGATCCCGATGAGACAGTAATGTAAGCAACCATTTCGAAAGAATTGCAATGGACATTGCCTAGGAAATAATTTTACTCTTGTTACAATAAACTATTTAACAAATGGGTGAAATTTACGCAGTCTTTAACCAAGATGTCATAACTGTCACCAAAATATTAGTTAAAGAACTCATGCGCATCTGAAAGACTCGAACAACTGAACTGCATCTGCAATCCGATGGCATGATGGAGCGCATGAACAGAACCATCATAAAATATTTAACCAAAGCTGTTACCGACCATTAACAAAATTGGAATCAACATCTGCACCTGTTTCTACTAGCATACAGAGCTTCTGTTCACGAAACTACAAAACAAAGCCCAAGGAAGGTGCTCTCCAGTCGGGAACTACGACAATTGTACGATCTGAAGTACGGTTTCAAAGCAAACGAGTTGAAATGGTGGTCGGGGAAGATTATTTTTCGATTCTTCGCAAGCGAATGGATGAGATTCACAATTGAGTAAGGACTAATATTCAAGAGGAAAGTGATGATATGAAGGGACATTATGACGTTCGACCGGAAGGAGGCGAATATTAACCAGAAGACTTAATCTGGTTATACAACCCTCAGCGACATCAAGGCTAAATTGTAAAGATCGTAGCAGGAACCCAGCAAAGTGACCGAAAGAACTAATGATGTTGTTTACCGGACCAAGAGGAAGCCTAATTTCAAATCGAGCCTTTCCCTGAACACAATCATAATGAGTAGCACGAAGTGAAGGTGCAATCATGTAACATCTTAGAATAAGACCTAACGTATGAGGAATTCATGGCAACATACGGAAGTGGTTCGACATAATGTCACACCCGCAATACAGCAAGACCTGTTCTCGATACCGGAAGACTATGCGCTAGCATAAGATGTAGCTAAGGACTTGAGAATGGAAAAAGAAATAGCTAGAGTATTACGACAGAAGTTTGGAGATGATGAAAACCTTCGACACTGGGATCCTGAAGTCGAAAAACTTCTACACCAGTCTAGTAAAAGACCACATTTCTTTCGTTTAGTGACATCAAAACCCTAGCTGCCATATTCTCTGGAACAGTCTGTCAAATCTGAGTCAGTGGCTGTTAGAGTTGAACATCCTATTGTGGAGTAGGAAGTGTGAACTGGGAGGTGCTGAGTAACATGATTAAGAAGTTGCTCCGATATATTGGCATCGATATTCGGGTGTGCTGGTACAACCCACGAAGAAGAAATAATGAGAAGTCATGAGGATATCTCCACATAGCCGACTCTGTTCTGATATGGAATACATTTAAGTAGGAAGTAGAGTTATGGACGCGAGAAACAGCAGTGACAATTTTAAATTTAAAATCCTACTATAAGTTTTCAACCTTTCATGTAAATATGCAATTACTATGCTGGAGAAACGAATAGTATTCATATTGCGTGTAGGAGAGCAATCAACATAATTAAAACCTTCTCTAAACAATGTTCGTTATTATGATGTTAGCGGTGAAGTATTACGCGCAAAAACAAATAGTGCAATTTAAGTCACGACTTTTAGACGTCACGAACGTTCCATCTCATGGACTACCTTTTGCAACGGCATAAAGACACCCCCCATATATTTCCAACGATACAGGTAAAAGCAATAGACTTGCTACTGTAAATAATAATCCACATGGAGCAATACCAATTACGTTTTATAGTGCGACCTAATTACATCTCATATCGCTCTCTAGATTTGCTTTTGCAATGAAATATGGTATACATATAAATGATATTGTACAATGTAAGTCAAATATAACTGTTCTCTAAAGCAGAGTGACAATTTTTTTTAACCATTTAGGAAAAGAAAATTAAATATTGCACCCTGAAATTCGACCCTGAATAAATAATAATAATAATAATAATAATAATAATAATAATAATAATAATAATAATAATAATAATAATAATAATAATAATAATAATAATAATAATAATAATAATCTTTATTACCCAACAGAAAATAATTCCATTTACAGGATAATGTGGCAATAACATAAAATAGTATAGTACAGCATAATGTAGTAATGATATAATATATACAGTGCAGTAGTAAACTTAAATTACAAAAATGATACAAGTGAATCATGAACATAAAAATAGCTCGGTGACACCAGAATGCAAGAACAAAGTAGAACGACATTGTAAATCCATGTAGACACTTCAACAAAAAGGATCATCGAGTAATTCATTGGCATTCCTAATCATATGCGTAATGGGTGCTTTAATAATAATAATAATAATAATATCTTTATTGCCCAACAGAAAATAATTCCATTTACAGGACAATGCGAGAATAATGTAACCTAGCATATATATGTAGTAACAATATACAGCGCAGTAATAAATTAAAATTAGTCGAAAAAGATACAACTGAATCATAAATATAATAATGGCTCGGTGACATCAGAATGCAAGAACAAAATAGGACGACAATGTAAATCCATGTAGACTCTTCAACAAAAAGGATCGTGAAGTAATTCATTGGCATTTCTAATCATATGCGTAAAGGGTGCTTTAAGCAGAACATTAGTTTTGCATGACGGGACCTTAAAATTAGGGAAGGACCTGGTATCGTACTGAGGTACCACAAAATTAATTTTGGAGAGAAGGGATGGAGCGTCAATAGCGTGATTAATTAGTTTAAGTAGAAATTGACTGCTAAATTCCTTCCTTCGATCCGATAACGATACAAAGCCGTGTCTCCTCAGCAGACCAGCATAATCAACATCGCGTCCAGGGTAAGTGCCATCAATTTTGAAGGACAGGTATTTCAAAAATCGTTTTTGCACTCTTTCAAGTAGTACTTATAATAAATAGCTTCCTATGGCAGATTCTACTTCAAAATACTATTAATTACTAACTAAATTTGATAAAATTGCAATGTTCATTATCTAAACCAGTATATAGTTTTAACTTTGGTAGTAATTGCTATTATAATTGTGTGTAATACATATCTATTGTTCTGTTCTGAGATCAAATTGAAAAGGATAATCGTTGTACAACTTATGATGTCGTAATAAGTTTAATAACTCTGTCATTGCAGAAAAAAATATACAAGGTCTGTTGTATAATAATGATAGCATCGGTAACTAAACACATTGCTTTTAATTGTGGAAAAATAATAGTGCTACATTGAAAAGTGAAGATTTTGTAATTTAAATAATCTTTGTAGGTTTAGCATAGTCTAAAATGTCATTGTTGTTTTAAATTAAACACTCATTAAATACATTTTTATATTAAACACCCGTTACTGTGAATTGCATTTCAAACAGATTTAAATTTACAGAAGCCAACTTCCTATTATTTTACAGTACGCTACACGCAACCGATTGGTCTGTTCTCGACGCTGTAAACAACGTTAATGAGTTTGTACTGGCAGTGCGTATTTCCGAGCTTGTAGGCAGTGGCCTTAAGTTGGTATATGTCGATGTTTCGCCAAACATTACGGCTGGCATCTCCAACACAGTCGAAATATACCAATTCAACTTACTAACCGCAGGCCAATTTAAATCAAATGGAACATAAATATCCCTTTGTTTTAAAAGCCATTTATAAAGACGATTTTCCTTTCTAGGTGCTTGGGAATTTTTTTAAGTTCTGCGATTTTCCGGGCCTCTATATATATCTGACACACGTTGTCAAATTTATGCCTTGAATCGCTTAATTTTTTTCAGATTATGAATTGAATCACCCCCGCATCTTTTTTAATTTCGACGATGCTTTTCAATTTGTCACTTAATCTTAAAAGTGTTCTTTTATTGGACGTGGATACCATGTTTGTTCTGGCGTGATTTTTAGCTGCAAACTACTTTAAAATACATCTAAAAGAATGCCTAGAGAATAACACCAAGATAAGAAAACGCTGTAAGTACAGCTTTCTCATGGTATTAGTGAAATTAATTCACGAGAAAGACATGTGAGACATAAAACACACTGACATGTTTCAGCCTTTCCGGCGTCATCAGCGTGGTTTCGAGCAGTTTTAACATATGGAATTCTCTCGCTGCTTCTATGACCATACTTAACTCTACGATATAAGGCCTTCAGAAATTATTCACATGTGCAGTTTCCCTATGCACTGCCTTTGGCGCAAAAACGCCCCTCCGTGAGAACAATCCACGAATTGCACGAGAGAAGGGTGGGAAACTGTACCCACTTCTTTTCGCTGTGTCTGACTTTGCGGACAAATGTTTCTTTCTTTTGACACTAGTTAGCGCCAGGAATATTAATTTGTATCGTAGAGTTAAGTATGGTGATAGAATCAGCGAGAGAATTACATGTGTTAGCATAAAACTGCTCGACACCACGCTGATGACGCCGGGAAGGCAGAAACATGTCCGTGTGTTAGCGTTGTATGTCTCACATGTCTTTCTCGCGAATTGATTTATTTACAGTGTTTTCTTATCTTGGTACACACTAATTTATTTTCGAGAGACAAGAGAGCCAACGCTTACAGGAATCCCATACATACTGAAAACGTTTACGTAAACATTCTTTTGATCGATTCAATTACGCACGTAAATCGGGAAATAACCGGTACCCTAAACTATTTACATTATCAAATTGTACGTGGTGCAAGCTTGTTTACATTACCGAGCATTCCATTTGTTTCTATGGTAACAATTTTCTGTTTACATGTCCGCGACGTTTCCACCACCGGGTATTTACATGAACGAGCGTTTACTATATACGAAATGTACATCTAAAAACAAGTCACACGACATTTCTATATTTTACCTAAACTATAGGAAGGCCCTATAAATATGACTTGTAACTATGACTAACATTAACCACTTACAGTCTAAAAGGTTAGAATTCCTTAATTGTCACTAAAGATAATCCGTTATTAAAAAGGACATTCATAAAAAATTATTACCCTTGGGTACTGAAATTACCTGCATTAGTATTTCCTTTGTGATTCTACTCACGGACATGGACGGCAACTTAATTGATAAGAGCCATCATATTTTATGCTCGAATGCCACGAACATCAAAATTACCTACTAAAATTTTACACTAACAGCCGCAAGGTTAAAACATGCGAGATCTAATGCTGTTGAACTTCACTGGACTGGAAAATGACATAGTTAAATAGAGGTCTTCGTCTTTCAGCGATTACGATATTACACTTGCATATACGTACTTAGTAGCATGGTTATTATCCATTCTATACGTTGGCCATCAACGTACATATACGTATCATGCGAACATTTTATTACTTAATTGGGTCGCATTGCCAAACGTCTAGTCGACGACAAATGTAATTTCACGTTTTTTCTCACTAAATCCGACATCGATAACTAACGCGCTCTACTTTATCCGAAGGCTTCAGGACATATTTTAAAGGCGTATTTCCTTGAAAGGTTACCGTTCTTATCTGACATTGAAATAAAAATGTGCGTGTGTACGTGAATATATTCACGTATACATAATTTGTTAGTATTTTACATATGTACGTTTTCACGCAACAAAGGATCTAAAACTCTAAAGGAAAAAATGGCGCGTGACCATGAGTTTGTTTTTTTCCCTCCTATGCGGCACTATGTCTCTTGTGTCTGCCGTTGGAATAGGCGCATGGTACCCTTTGCGATATAAGAAGACTTTCTCCAATTCAAACAAGTTACGTTTTGCGTTTTATTGCCTTTTACACCTTCGATTGTTACGCTAGTGGCTAACTTATATATTGCTTAATTGGTGTATGTGATCAAGGTCACTTTCGGTTTTAAAAATTCTATTTTTATGATCATTGTTGACTCAGGATTTTAATTTTTTCTTTTTTCGAAAGGCGGCATGAAACCTTCGCAAAATGATTCAATGAAGTTTATTACCGCGCCAATTATGTAACCAAAATCGCAAAATTTAGCAACTACGTTTAACTAAGAACTTTCAAAAGAAGTTCAGACACAGACCATACCGTTTTCTTTCCTTTTTTTAGTTAAAACTCAAACAGATTTAAACCGGATTCATTCATCGGATACGCTAGAATGAATAATAACCAGTTTTTGATCTTACCATGGTCCATTACAACATCAGCAGATTTCCAAAATGTTGAGAAATAAGAAATCACCTAATTTGGTATTGTGGAAACTTTAAGGTCATCAGCTGGAGTGCTGTTCTTTTTTGCATTCGTTATAGTAAAAGGTGTAGAATCACTTTCTAAATTTATAGCAAAGCATACGAATTATTAAAAACATTGCGGCATTTTTATTTCAAATACTAGTACAAAAATTGCGGTTTAATGATAAAAATTAATATCCTGCAACTATACAATAGGCTTCCATTCTCCTACAAAAATCTTCAATAAGATTTTGGCATAACTATGGTTCAATTTCACGAATACCATCAATAATCCTCTCTTTAAATTTATCAACTATTTCTGGATTGCTAGCGTAAACTTTTTGCTTTAAATAACCAGAGAGGGAAGAACCGAAAAACGTTGAATCGCATAATCTACCCAGCCAATTGATGAGACAAATAAAAAGTTTGTAGTCACGTTTGAATATTGACCTTCAGGGACAGTACTCCATCAGCCCGGAAACCACAACAGACAACTACTTTTCGTGAATGCGGCGGTTTTTCCAAATTATGAATTGACAATGAAAGCCTAGTATGTAGGCTTTATTTCTTGAGTTATTTGAATATTGTAAGCGTTTAAATGATCTTTGTGCAAAATTCTGAATAAGATGAGTTTTACGTTAAGACGTAAGAAGATGTAAGAAATGATAAAAGCATGATTACAATTGTGTCCGATGTCACCAACGCTTTAAGCAAGCTGTTATGTATTTTTGCGCATATAACTAAGACCATGACTGTAAAGATTGCCAAACCAATTATATATAGCACTCTAGGGATCGAACCTTTGATATATATGTACATCGATAATCTTCTAAAATCTATTGATTCTCCTGCATTAGCCTATGCCGACGATATTAAGACTAATCGCGCTCTTAACTCCTTCAGTGCCTTTCTACACGCAGTCTGGACAAGATTCATGATAAGCTAGACTTAAACGTAGATAAATGTCTTACAAAATTGTGAATAGAATCGATTTTCTACTAATGTAGGTGTAATATATGATGTAAAGTTTATCTTCTCTAGTTATGTTTCAGATCTTTCGACAACTGCCTCTAAATCATTAGAATTTATTTTTCGCACTTGGGAATATTTTACTAGTCTTGACGCAATAAAAACCCATTTCTTCGCTTACGCAGTTTCCGAAGCTCGAATACGCTTCTGCGACCCGGTAGCCCTTCATTAATAACCAAATCAATTTTCTTGAAAAGATTCAGAGAAATTTTTTTTTAAATTTAAACCGTTCATATCCTTACCATGCCTGGAATCAATATTGCATCACTTACTTCGCAATACGACTTGCACAGATATATTGTGGCGAGAGCTTTTATACACTAGGCAAAACATTTTATTAGGTTCAGCCTAAATGCGCCTTAATTTTTGATGTTTTATATTTCATAACTGATATTTACTCATTTTTCTGTATTTATATGTTATATTATTTTATTTTGTTTGTTTTTGAGGAACATGTATTATATTTTTTATTATTATATACATTTTTGGGTATGTATGTGTCTGTTGCGCATTTAATAAATTAGTATTAATATTAAAAAATAAACTTTCTTCACAGAGGCGTATATCATTATTATAAACTGGAAAGTATCTTAAATTTGAGCCTTAAATATGGATTATAGATATAAAATGAAGAATATGCGGTCCCATGTACTACTTGTAAGCTGGCTCCGTATTGGGCCCTACCATATTCAGCCTGTACATTAATAGCACACCTTTGTTTTTAGCTGATCTGATAAGTATTAAACCATTTATGCCGATTATATTTCCATTCTAATTACTCCAATGATTCACCTATTTTGCCAAATAATTTATGAAATGTCTTAATGTATTGATTCTTTGATAGAAAGCTGTTCTTAAGTATTGAGAAGATAAAATGTTTGTTATTCTATCATAAGCAATTCACGATACCACAGAAAAATTATTGATGGATAGAACTTGAACTAGCTAAGCGCAGCTTGGCCTGACATTGTAATGGAATGATCACTTTCTTCAACTAGTCAACGAGATTATAAGTAAGTACCTATTTTACAGAACTACTCAAACAACTGGGGTCGCAATCGGCATTTTTTGCCGAGAAAACAGATTAATTATGGATGGAACTGAACTGTTAAGTTTGACTCGGCCTTACTTTTGAGTCTACGTTGCAATGGAATGTTCACCTCTATCTTTTGGCCAACAGGAGCACGAGTACCTACTTTACAGAACTACTCTGGATGGTCACAATCGCCAACAAAGAAAGTATTCTTGGCCTAGAAAGCAGCAGCCCCATCTATAATTGGATTGCACCAATACGGAATAGGAAGATTATTGGTGAATGGAATTGTGCTGGTACTTTTTAGCCTACGTTGTAATAGAATGATCACTTCCCTCTGATAATCAACAAGATCACAAGTATCCACTTTACAGAACTGCTCTGTGGGAGTCGAAACCGGTAAGAAAGAAAGTATCCTTGGCCCAGAAAGCAGCAGCTCGATCTATAATCGGATTACACCAATACAGAGTATATAGGTCGATTCATTCCATTCATTGATGGATGGAATTGAACGGGTTGAATTCGACTCGGTCTAACTTTTTAGCCTACGTTGCAATGGCGTGATCACTTTTTTGTGCTAGTCTTTATAAAATTATTCTGAAGGAGTCGCAACTGGCAAGAAAGAAAGTATTCTTGGTTCAGGAAGGAGGGCTACCTTAAAGACCACAGGAGACACACTGCGGAAACGTTGAACTATATAAGTTTAACAAACAATGAATAGCCCAAACAATAACTCTAATTGTAATCCATCGTCAAAAATATTACGTCAAAAGGCAAAATTTCCAATCTACACAGTTATGTTACCAGAACCAGAGAAAGCGTTCATACAACAGAACGTCTTCTTACTCACGTAACAGTAAATAGTATAGGGATAACGTTATATAATATCTTAGCGAGACCTTCGGAGGTCTGTTAAAATACCTAGCACTTTAGCTAACCTCTTTACTAATGTGAGCTACCATGAGCTATGTAATTATTTACTGCTTTAGAATATTTCAATGTATATTTTACTTGTAAATAATTGGCTTGTCTGTCCTGGAGAAACGTATTATATTTTTAATTTTTATTGCTATTATCATCCTGAATATTATTTACATTTATATTTCATATTTTTTTCCTTTTATATTTACAACAATATTTTTTGCCTGTACCTTTTTTTCGAGTTGCTATGTAAACATAATATGTCAAGAATAAAATATACTGTTAAGTAAATATAATCAAGTGACCTCTGAAGGCCGCCTTCATCTCAAAATCATAGTATCAAGGATTTATACAAGGAAAGACAGTAACACACATAAATTAGATTTATTTAAATAGGCTTGTTTTAATAAATAAACTTACAAATTAACTCGACATGGATGCGTCTATATCTATATAAATAACTAGATAAAGTTATACGACTGAAACAACCATTTGTATGGCAGTTGTATACTTGCAGCATTAACACGTGATTATTGTTAGATCACAAGTCCTAAGCTACTTGCGAAACAGAACGCTATTTACAAATGTATAT
Source organism: Trypoxylus dichotomus (assembly GCA_023509865.1). Taxonomy (NCBI): domain Eukaryota; kingdom Metazoa; phylum Arthropoda; class Insecta; order Coleoptera; family Scarabaeidae; genus Trypoxylus; species Trypoxylus dichotomus. The sequence goes on along the minus strand of CM042079.1, from coordinate 50,237,425 downwards.
ACACGCAGTCACATGATATTTGAACTATGTACATTGGTAATATGTATGTACATGAAACGTTTGTATGTTATGTATTCATTTATGTAAATACATGCAGGTACCAGGAATTGCAGATAGAGAAATTTCAAATAATGCAGGCGGAATTTACAGAACTAATCGGATCTAATTAGAAACGATTTATCTGCCATGGTAAAAGACGGATGGAGATTGCGTAGTGTGCCGGGTGAGGTGACGTTGAATATCCTGGTAGTCGGTTCTACATTTTAGAAGAAGGATCCTGTAACAAAACAAACGATATTAATTCAATATCCGAAAAGAATAAAATTTTAGAATGCTGTTACGTAAGCGGTAGTAGTACGTTCAACGCGTAATTGTCAATAGTTCCTTTTTCCTTGTTTTGGAGCGTGCAATACCGTCAAAATTCGAACGTGACTCATGATCTTTTAAGTCGCGCTCTGTACGTCCTTGCTCTCTACAGTTGTAACGAGAAAGTTACGCCTTCCATTGCTACTCCGTCGACATTGTAAAATATTTGCAATGTGGTACTGACGTACTTTTTATGAGAATAGAATGTATATGTACGTATAATACATTAGCCATTGAATTCAGAAAACTATAACTAAATTTGTATTTATGTACTAAATCTATAGATACCAAAACTATTGTCATGAAAAAGGCCAACAAATATTTGTTTTAACCTAAACTTACAAGAACGAGGTAGTATTAATAATGAAAATTTCCCTGTAAAAATCTAACATAGATAATTGTGTGCAAATTGTATTAATAAAAACAAGTGGAAGGAACACGTAGAACGGACGCAAGGTTACCAGCCAGAGCGAGAATCTTTTCTGCTGATGGTTCTGGTGGAACGATCTATTGCTTGCAGAATCGTGGGAACAGAATATCACGAAGTGATTCCTTCATCTTTGGAATTAAGTCAAAGTCACATAGGCTTAAATCCTCTAAATATGGAGGATGAAAAGGCGCTCCCAGCCCTAGCGATTGTACAAATCTGTCGCACTCTCACATCCCTAACGTTGTTGTGTTACCACTATTTGGTATGAAACGCAGAATACAATAGTTTAGATCGGTAACTCTAAACGACTGTCTTTTTTTTCTCGCCATATTGCATGCGGTTCGATTCGAAAGTAAAATTCTATTTATTGTAAAATAGGTAAGGCATAGACTAATAGTCATTAGCAATGAGAATTGTTGCATTCCATAGCAATGTCGCTATGGAACACTATTAAAGTTCCAACCCTATTAAGAATTTAGAGGAAACATTAGTGAAAAGGTTAGAACACATTTAGTAATAGGATATTTTTTTTTTATTTTGCTGATGAATTTTGAAATGAAGGGCAAGAAATATTTCTTATACAATATTTATTTAAGTTCTTGTCGATCTTATTAAGCAATTCAAAAAAAATCCTTTTTAAGCAATAAAAAACTTATGCTCGATATAACTCAATATATAAAAAAGAAATGATTACCTCAAAAATAGTTTACATTAACAAAATCTCAAAACCTTTAAAAACAACTTTTTTACTGTAATTTTAGGGAGCCATCCACAACAACTCTGAATACTGTTTCCATATTTCCTCCAGGATAATTACATCACAATTTATAATTATAAAACTCGACTACAACACATGATAAAGTCGATTCCCACCTGATAAATATAACATTTCTCCCGTTTTATTAATCTTATTCAATATTGCGGTAAGCCGTAGTCAATGCATTTTATTTTATTTTGCTTAATTCATTCTTATTTCACGCCCACAAGCTTTACCACAGCTCACCTTTCATCGAGCAAAAACCATAATTATCGGTATATTGCAAAGCGCCTGACAGAAGTAATAATTTGATTTGAATAATTTAATAGAATTTAGTGTAATTTCGACATTCTCAATAACCTCATCTACGTATACGTCTATCTCCAAGCGTATCAGTAAAATCAAACAGCTGTTAGTAGTAGTTCTAATAAGAAGGTATCTTTGATTAATTCAAGAGGTGCGCTAAACGGGTAATAGAATAACTGGAGTACGTGATTTAAATTTATATTTTGCTAGTCACGACTTTAGCGGGCGCATTAGTCGCCGTAAATTTTTGCGAACTGAAGCTTTATACGTTTAAAGATGCTATCTACATGTGGTGTAGTTAATATCCAATGTATTATTAACGCTTTCAGCATTATAGATAACGATATACATAGGTATGTGTAGCCTTGTCAATGCATGTTTAGGAAATGTGAAACGTTTAACCGTCACGTGTAAAAGTTAATTGTAGCTTTACTATTGTTTTATGTCTCTCTTTTAGTTGATCTAAAAGTAGGCGGCTGCGATAAATACAATTCATTTTCGATTGTAGACCACAAATTAATCGGCTTAATCGATTGTGACGGAAACTTGAATTTCCTTTTATTTTAAATTAACTACTGTACTCTCTGTAAAATTTTAGTGTTACACGAAGCAGTTTCAAGTGCTGAAATAATTTAGTTCGCAGTAGAATCTTATGGTATCTGAAATACTTTATTAAATTAAGAATACCATCGCAGAGAGGTGACAATTTTAAGGAATCATCATAATGAGATTTTGCGGAACATTTTACTCAAACCTAATTAACCGTACGTCATTAGAATCCGTAAGACAATATCGGTAATTGCAGCCAAAGCTAGACTGAGACTCTATTTCGAATTGTTCTAAGCTTTCTCATTTAATTTAATTCTTCATCTAAGAGGAGCAATTGTGAGTGTTGTAAAACTGTGTCTATAGATCGCCAAACATCATTCAAAGAATGTACAGATGCATTAAAGCTATTGATTAAGTTACAACTTAAAAAAGACAAAATTTAAAGAAACTTAGTCGAATGAATTGCAAAGATACATGCACAAATCTAGCAAAAGCAGACTTCCCTAGAGAAGTGCAGTAACAAGAGGGAAAATTTCTCTGTAACCATTTAGAAATTAACACTGGATAAAATCCAATAAGACAAATGTGAGGACAAGTATTGCCGATAACCACTAATTTTGCTCCAAGATAAGAACGCTGTAAATACAGCTTTCATGGATGAAACGGTCTTTGCTCTCTTCAGAGTCTATTCGCCCGGAAAAGTCCACTGCTTCGACTGTTCCTTGGTCTCCGGTATGTGGTGGTGGATCCAAGTCTCATCGACGGTTACGAAACGCACGAAGAAATCCCATGGATTGCGTTGGATAATGGCCAGACACTCCTCCGAAGCAGTCACCCAATTTGGTTTTTGCTGCGACGTGAGCAAACGCGGTACCCATCGCATCGAAACCATTTTCATACCCAAAATTTCGTGCAGGATATGGCCAACGTGTTCTTGTGAGAGGTCTGCTGTCTTCTATCTCTTTCAGCTTCAATCGGCGATCGACCCATTATTATGAATCTTGTCGATCTACGTGGATTGCCACTTGTGCTTCTGCGGCCACGTTAGAACTCGCCCATCCAGAAGCTAATGGTCGAAAATGATGGAGTACATCAACCATGAACCTCTAGCAAAATATTTTCAATTTCCTTGGTCGTTTTCCCAGCCATCCGGAAGTCTTTTTTCACTGGACGAAATTCGATTTCATCGATTTTGGCGATACCGCCTGACTTGGTACACAAAACACACTCTTAAAACAACAACTATTGACAGCAGACGCCTGAAATGTTGACAGTTACCATGAAAAAGTTTGCCGTTGCCGACCAATGGATCCACTTCAGCCTTCGTGCACCATCTCTTGCCGATTCCGGAAACATTTCAGGTTGCCTTCGTATGAACGATAATATATATATATATATAAAATTTTAAATCAGCGTTTTGGCTTTCCCAAAGATTGTTGGGTAGAACTCTCAATGATCTAAATCACTTTAAAGCAAGCTACATACAATTGCAGTGTTCTGCGTTAAATCTATATCTGGAATGTAAGTCATGTAAAGAGATTGGCAACGACGTTTCGTTATTTTAATTAGATTAAAAGCAATTACGTTTTTAGTGCATCGTAATTGCAGAAAACCTTATTTCTTTGTCATAATTGTAAGTATTAAACGGATAGCAAGATTTCCATCTCGCTGCTGAAACGGATCAATTATTATGCGGATATCGAATGTCTACCTTTTCCGTTTATTTTTCAAGGCGTGTAACGTATCACGTTGCACTGCAAGTAAATCATTGCCAACGCAAACACGTGCTAAATTGCCATTAAACTCTGATTATTGCATACCTAAACATCGAGCTATCTTATGAACTCCTGATATGAGGCGAGAGGTACTGCAAGTTATTGATATCGAAGCTGACAGATGGTTTATTAAACTACGATTAATCAATCAACCGGTACTCGATATAAACTTCTTACGTAGCAATCGTGAACTGCATTGTTCCAGCTAGAATCAAGCACCTAAGCAAGAAAATCGATAGATATAAGGCACGTGAGGTTGCTCATAACTACAGACCGGATTATATGCAAAGTGCAAATCTTTTATCTTATTTATTTATTATATTTTACGTCTATAAATAAAGTAAAAGATTTGCACTTTACATATAATACGGTCTCTACTCACAACTAACGAAGTTACATTTAAATTGATTTCATAATCATAATGTCGTTAGTAAGTTTGTAAGAAGAAATTGGCATAGTTGTATATTCGTCTGTGTTAGTCGAGAAACAGCGGAGTGACCGTATTTATGTCGAAATTTTCGGGGAAATTAATATCCGGTACGTCATGGGCATTAAAATTTGGAGATTTTTATAGGAGGTCGTTAAAATAAATCGAGAGTTGTTTGTAGATGAAGGTTTATGTTTATGGTTGAAATTAAGCGGATTGCTTAACGAATTGAAATTGACAATCGTGAGAAGACTGGACACTCAAGGGTGTTCCAAACTGAACAATGCGTGTTTATTATTATTAAAGATTATTTTAAATCTGGTGAAAATTATGCAAAAGCTGTAAGAAAATTTCGTACAGAATATGAAAAAGGAAATTGTGCATCATATAAAACGGTGAGAAAATTTCAGGAAATTTGTACGGTAAAAGATGAAAATACACCATTGTCACGATCGTCAAAGGCTTACATAAATTAAATAACACAAGCAATAAAGTCAGTAAACTCTGAATTACATACAGACGAGGTATGTCTCAGAAGTAATAAGAATAATTAAAGAATTTAATTGAATGTATCTACAATTTAATATTGTCGCCTTCTAAATATGCTCATTAGGAATGCATGCAGCATCTCCAGCTAGTTGTACATTCCTGTTAATAATTCTAGAAGTCTTGTTCCGTTCTGCTCTTTAGAATCTGCGTCATGACTTCTTGGATGTTGTTTATTGTTCCGTAAGGGAAACCTTTCAACTTTCACTTAAATATTGAAAAAAAAGATAATCACATAGAGCTATATCTGGACTATAGCGCGGGTGTAGGAATACTAGAAGCTGTTTGAGATGAGGTGAATCAGGTGCGACTGGGAGCATTATCGTGATGCACGAGCTGGCCATTCTGAGACGTAAAATATTCTTAGCGACCAAAAATACAAAAAGACGAACGAACATATTGCAAAAAGATAAAGAAAGAAAGAAAAGTGATGGCTTCTATAATGGGTCTAGAAAGGATAAAGGGAAGAAAGAGGTTAACATCACTAAATAGATTAACTAATTTAAACAATTTAACGTATCCTAACTTGAATTGCTTCAAGATTTGGGCTTAGCTATAGAAAGAACAAAATGGCAAATATATAATTCATGAACAAACGAGAATAAATAGATATTTCAAAAATTCTTGAATGCTATAGAGATATTTCTTGGCTAATAATTTCTCAACGTTCTACCAGCAATGTCAGACAGCACACGCAAAACCCTCAAGAACCTCTGTCCACTGTCTGGCCTTGCAGTTCGAATTCTTTATGGACAATTCCACGAGAATCAAAAAAGGTGATAAACATGGACTTGATTCGGGATTTGTCGGTAGAGAAGTTTAGCCCTACAGCCAAGACATAGCTCCACATCATTATTGTCTTTTTCTAACGCTTAAGCGGAAATTGAAAGGTTCCCATTACGGATCAATAAACAGAGTTACGACGCGGGTTCTAAACAGGTTAATGGAACAAGGCTTCCAGAATGTTGTTTAACCTGTAATGGAAAACTCACTGGAGTCGCTGTGTGCGTTCCAAAAGAGCATACTTCGACAGGGGCAATAATAAATTGTACATACATTCAATTAAATACTTTAAAACTAATCATTTTCGTTAATTCTGAGACTTACCTCGTACGTCGTCAATTCGTAAATTAGGCCAAGCAACAGAAGATTGAGGATTTAAAACACATCTAAAAGAATGCCTAGAAAATAACACCAAGACAAACTTAATGTCTGATTTTGCGGACAAGTGTTTCTTTCTTTTGGCACTAGTTAGCGCCAGGAATATTCACTTGAATCGCAGTGTTAAGAATGGCGATAGAAGCAGCGACAGAATTACATGTGTTTAGCATAAAACTGCTCGAAACCGCGATGATGACTCCGGGTAGGCTGAAACATGTCCGTGTGTTAGCGTTTTATGTCTCTTCACATGTCTTTCTGGTGATTTGATTTCACTAATACCATGAGAAGCTGTATTTACAGCGTTTTCTTGTCTTGAAGATGGATGATGTTTATTTTTTCAACAAAACATAATCTTGGTTATATTTTTTTTCCATTCCTTACTTCCTTTTTAACGTAGTGTTTTGTATGGTACCGACGAGTACTTTATAAGTGAATTTTACTGTATTACTTGTTTTAGCAAACAATAGAAGGTAGGTAAATGTGTCTCACCGATTTAAATGAAGCTTGGTGGGTTTATAGACCAATCTAGTGCAAGGGGGTGTCACCTTAACCTCAAAACCACCCTTCGCTTCTTTCACTAAACTCAGAAACTGTGAGAGATATCTAAAAGTTAAGACAGGACTTTATCTGCGTTATATGTCCTAAATAACGGTGTAAGTGTTTTCAGATATCAAGTACCAAAACAAAACAATCTCCATCCCGTCACTTTTCATACATTTCAGAATTCATTCATTTAAATCGGTGAGACACATTTGCCTACCTTCCCTTGTAAATGGCCATACCAAGAGATCAAAGCTTGCATTATCTTCAAGAAAAATAGTTGTATAATGGGGTTTACTAACGAAAATAACTACAATTCGCATGTATATAAGTGCATACATGCTCTGAATAGAAAGAACTTTAACCATGAGGGCAACATCAATTTAATTCGAATCTCCCCCCTGACTTGCTATGCATACGCAACATGCAAAGTAGCGCAAGCGATAAAGCACGGAAAGTTAAATCAAACTCGATTATTCGACAATTTTCGCAATCGAATTAGCGACATTAATTGACGTAAAAATTAAGTTACCGCTCGCCGGTAAGCGATACTTCGTATTGTCTATTAACAATAATTTAGAACCGGGCAATTCTATTATCCCGCAAACAGGTTTCCTCGTACCGTCGACGTTCGGATGATGACGACGATGACGTTCCTTCCCGTCGTGGATGTTCCTTTGTTTGGCGCTGTGGTTAATCAGCCTTTCCTCCGGTCCCCCAACCCGCCCGAAAACTTTGGAGCAAATTAAATCACGCTTTGAACTCCGAGTCCATCTTTGTCAACGCGCGATGTCCGTATCTTGAGTCAAATAGTCGCCTTTGAACAATACCCGTCTAACCTATTTATTAAACTATGCGCGCTACTATTCATCCAATCTAATGCGTTGAAACACTTCTACTGGAATTGCAGGAGATATTTTATCTGCGTTAGGAATCTGACAAATGCGTAGGGTGATTCACTCGTCCTTTCTATGTGATAACCGTTCTTATTCAGCGTGATATAACCAAAACTATCTTTTATTTCCAAGAAAAATGCTAAAGATGTAGTTTCATCTCTACCAAAGTAAAAGTTGTTTGCCAAAAAAATTATTGGTGAATGTCAAAGATGACTGCAGCAATTGAGAAACATATTAACAAATTGTTAGTAAATAATCAAAAGAAAACTAGAATTGAAAAAGAAGATTATATTCAGAAGTAGAAACAGTAGGACATATATGCATGTATACTAATATATATGCAAATGAAAGGGGTGAAATGCTTCGAGAAAATTAAGGCTATTTTTTTTTTTGTAATCCTATATCCTTTATACCTTGCGGTGTCGGACTATTTATTTCTTATTTTATCTTTATCCACAGGTTCCTGTTCTGAGCCAGTTGTTTGGCTTCAATCCACCCCATACTTCTCTTTTCCAATGTTCTATACACCTGCTCCTTCCAGGTGTTTCGGGGTCTACCTATTCTGTTTTTGCCCTCTGTATTGGCTTCAAATATCCTCTTTGTGATTCGGTCTTCTTCTATTCTGTGTAGATGTCCAAGCCATACCAGTTGTCTCTCTTCTATAAGCACTTCTACTGGTTTGATACCCAGACTGTTAGTGATTGTCGTGTTTCTGATTCTGTCTCTTCTAGTTACTCCTTCTATTCTCCTTAGGAATCTCATTTCCCTGGCCGTAACTCTGCTTTTGATTCTATTCGTGGTTACCCATGACTCACTACCATATGTTAATGTTGGTCTGACCACTCTTTTATACACCTCTGTCTCTATTTTTTTTGGTATTTCTTTTTTATCCAGAAACGAATTTCTCAATATATTATATATTTTTGCGGATTTCCCTATCCTCTCATTTACTTCTTTCTCTATTCTCCCATTGTCTTCAATGATTGTTCCTAAGTAGTTGTTACTTTTAACTTGTTCTAATGCTTTGTCCCCAATTTTGATGCTATGTTTTCTTTCTTCTGTTGCTATTATCATTGTGTTTGTTTTCCTCGTGTTTATCTCCATGTTTATTTTTGTTAGTTCTTCTTGGTATATCTTCAATTAATTAATTAAGGCTATTACTCACACCAAAATAAAAAGACCCTAAATTTGACAAAAATTACAGGTAATTAAGTACGAAGAACAAACTATCAAAGGAGTACCCAACAAATAATAAAGTACGAATTTTGGAAAAAATATTGTAAACTAATCACCAAATTGTGTAAATTTAAAAAAATCTGATTTGTTGGAAATTTTTACTGAGGTAAAATCAAGAACGTTTCCGGAGATAGTTGTTGTTTAAGAGTATGTTTTGTGTTGCAAGTCAGGCGGTTTCGCAAAAAAGGATTAGATCGAATTTCTTCTGGATGGCTAAGAAAACGGCTACGAAAATCCGAAATATTTTACTAGAGGTTGTATTCCATCATTTTTGACCATCAGCTTCTGGGTAAGCGAGTTCAAACGTGACCGCATAAGCACAGGTGACGAACCACGCAGTGGATGCCCAGAAACCGCTACCCACGATGAAATGGTTGACAAGATTCATGATGTCGTGTTAGTTGATCGCCGATTGAAACTGAAAGAGATAACAGAGACAACAGGCATCTCAGAAGAACGTGTTGGCCATATCCTATACGAGATTTTGTGTGTTAAAAAGCTTTCAACGCGATGGGTACCCCGTTTGCTCACACCGGAGCAAAGACGAAATCGGGTGACCGTTGCGGAGGAGTATCTGATCAGAATCAAGCGCAATCCAAGGGATTTCTTCATGTGTTTCGTAACCGTGGATGAGACTTGGATCCACCACTACATATCGGAAACTAAGGAAGAGTCAAAGAGAGTAGACTTTTCCGGGCAAATCGGCTCCGCAGAAAGCAAAGACCATTCCTTCAGCCGGAAAGTTCGTTGCGACCATTTTTTGCGATTTTCAAGGTGTGATTCTCATCGACTATCTCCAGAAGGGAGGATCACGGGGCAATACTACAGCGACGTATTGACCCAATTCGAAGCAGTATTGAAGGAGAATCGGCCTCGTTGCACCGGTTCATTCATCCCGCATCGTTGTGTCTAAATTTAATGAATTACGCTGCGAATTAATCTCTCATTCTTCATATTCACTGAACCTAGCCCCCAGCGACTTTTTCCTATTCCCAAACCTGAAAGAATCACTGGAAGGAAAGAGATTTGCCTCAAATGAGAAGGTCATCGCTGCTACAGATGGCTATTTTGCAGACCTCGAAACATCTTACTTTTCCGACAGCTTGAAGAGACTGGACCACCGTTTGAAAAAGTATATTGATCTTCGAAAAATAAAAATAAAAGACCACAACAACACGTGGTTTTCTTGTCTGTTCCGGGAACGTTTCAGGTCGCCCTCGTAAATAGCAACCCTCGTATATTTAGTTTCACATAACCGATCATTTCTACCTCGCATAAATATTATTTACGGCAAGGTAACCTTAATCGCTGTATAAAGCGTAAACGTGCACGCAAAACAGCGTACCAAATGAGCTTTAAGATCGCAATTGTTAGCTTTCCACATGTCTGTAATTTTCTAATACGCTGGAGGAGTGAAAAAACTAAAAGTATGAAATAATAATGGATCGTAACGAAGCCTATTAGCGAACGCTACAAGAACTACTATTACGAAAAATGTTGCGATGTAGTGAAACTCGTAATGAGAAATAGTTTTAGCAAAATTATTTTAAGAACTAATTAGAAAGCGGATTATAATAATTGGAATTGAATTTTTTACGGAAAATGTCACAAAATAACAAATCCAGAGAGTGTAACTAGAATTAAAACTGTTAATTTGATCCAGACGTAATCGCTATAGTAGAAACTGAGAGTGATGATAAATCAATTAATGCAAATAAAGAAATACATTGTGTATGGTATAGCGGTGTAACGTTTCAAAATTAGGACAACTTGGGACACGAAAATTTCCTTTCTATCGAGAGATTTGTCACGTAGGAATTTCGAAAATAATTCGACTGCTGCATTGGGTATACAGCCAAGTAGCTTTTTCCACTCGAACGACAACAGCGGGTCTCGAAAAACGGGCGAACTTTCTTGTGCAATTTATATCAAGCAGACATTACACGCACCACTAATTTTGCGTAATGGCTCTGAATGTGGTTATCTAATTGTTAATACCTGACTACATAGCCTACCATGATTTCTACGACTCGGTAGGTTTGTGATTTATTGCTAAAATCGACAATAAAATTTAATAACGATGAAAGTGATAGTCCCGCTATTGATTGGTGTTTCAACGTGCCATTATGCGTATTTTATAGTTGCATGCCGCAGGACAATTAAGTAGCGTACCATAGACTAACACTACTTTCAATTAGAAACAGTTATTTTGTTGGAGCCATCCTTATGTTCTAAGGTATTAAGAGTCTTTACCATGGTAATTGCTTACAAAAACATTGAAGTAATGATGACTCGGATTAGGTTTCTTGCAACTAGATCAAACAGTAAAGTTTAACTCTTTTGCAATGTTAAAAGAGTAAACAGATACCTGAGGAAATGGCATTGGAATTGGCATGTATTGAATAACAATTAACTTCTACAAAGGCAAATTAAAGATAAAGTATGTACCAAAACCTATTATAGTAAGGAGGGTAAATTTTCCTCCATTCGGTGGTCCAGTGGTAAGAGGACCAGCACTTGGATTTGGTAAATTTTGAGTTACGGTACGAAAGAAACAATTATTTTCCAAATGTACTACATTACTGAAGAAAATAGACGTCAATGATATTAAATCAAGTTACTTTCATATATAAATAATTTCTGTTTTCAAATATGCTTTAAGAAATTGAACTGAGCACTGCGAAAACGTTTGCAATGGGGTAACTATAAAGACTAACATCTAATATTTCCCATTGACACCGACATTATACAGCTGTTCCAAAAAATATGCTCACGATTAGAATTTCGAAAACGATAAGAAAAAACAAATAAGACATAATGTGTCCTATGTCATTGTTTATCTACAAACTAAAAAGGAAATTGAAAATAAATGATGTGTGGGATATTTAAAAATCAACTTTCTAATCCTTTATCGACTAAGTTCACTTCACTTAAAAGATATCGCAAGAACATTTTGACACTATGATGGTACGAGTACATTTTTACACTAAATTCAAACATGGTAGTGAAACCAGTGTAGCTACTACGCGTTTAAAGATTTTTATAAAAATGTCCTTACCTTAAATACAAATCGTAGGCGACTTTGACTGTATCAGGATGAGCGTGGTTTGTTGATTTCACCAATGTACCGGTAGCTTGCTAATTATGTTTGAATGTGTAACACAGTTATAAGGATAGTTCGCTGTTTTCTAAAGAAACTATACTCTTTCTCGTACAGTTAACACCATCCACGCGTTATAGCTACATGGATTTCAATATAGTATTTGAATTTTACGTAAGTATGCACCTGCATAATATACAAATAACATTCCGATATCTTTTACATGAACAAAGTTTAAGTACGTAAGTATTTTTTCTCATTAAAAAGTTGGATATCGACATGGATTCATTGTTATGTAAAAAGAATGATAATCAGCCATCGTGCAAGTTATTAAATAATATGTAAAAGGAGGTAAAATACAAGAAATAAAGTTTAATAAAATGACGACATTCGGATGTACTCGAATATATATATCATGACGTTACGATGTGCTATGACATTTTTTAAAATCAGTACAAATACGTTATCGTTTTTCTTTTTAATGGTAGGTGTTGGAAAATCAAACTTACTTGCAAAAATGTTCCAATAGAGCAATAATGTAAACACATATTCTAATTTCACACACATTAAAATGTTCTTTACCAGCACCATTGTTTACACTATCGCTCATGAAGTTAGGACCACAGATCGAAAAACTTTTTTTTACTTTGTCTAAGTTTGATTTAATTAATAGCAATATTTCTGTAAATTACACGTGTGTATCTGCTTATATGTAGTTCAATGTGATAATTTTTTTTTAAACTGCATGGTCTTTATGTAATGTTTAATTTAACTGTATTGTAGCCCCTAGATTTTGATACATGCCGTATTAGTAAATGAGATTGGCGACTAACAGTATCTACAATCTGTGCGGCTGTTAATAATAATCCTTCCCTTTGCCTGAACTAATAAGTTTCGCCAATTACAGTAGCATCATCTGGTCATGAGTTAGAGTTACGCCTGTGCCTGTGCCTATGGTGCGTCTTACGATATTCATTCTCAGTATTCAGCATGGAGTGAGGAAAACCACAGAAAATCTCAACCCTGAGAAACTCTGGGGTTCGGGACCTCGAAACTGATAGCCAAGCTCGGAAGGCACTGAGCTGCCAGCTCCAGCAATAATTAAATACAAGGAACACAGATAGCAGACGATACATAAAAAAAATTTGCCAGGGTAATACGTCGATTAAAGGAGAGATACTAATGTTTGAATATCAATAGGTGTAGATGCAAATCCGTTCCGTTCCTGACTCCAACAAGGGCACCTCCTCGGAAGAGTTGCAAATGTTCTGTCAGCTCTAAAAATTTCATAACACGATGGAAAAGTGTGGTATTAATATCGTTAAGCCAAACGTTAGTAATAACAAGAAGATTATAATTAACATTACAAACACTGGAGTAGAATTCATGCAACTTAGTTCCAAGATGGTTTTAAGAAATACGATGCCATGGTAATATATCTGTTTGACCAAACATATCTAGGTTTCTCTATCTAATTTAATTGGATGTCGAAAGGAACTAACTAGTTTGACTAGAATTTGCTCTAGATGGTTTAAACTTATGAACGGTAAGGTGTTCTTATTATAATCATTATTATATAATTATATATTTTCTGAAATGAGAGCCTAGTGAATATTTTTCTTGACATTTTAATGGAGGTTTCATTTCACAAAACGCGTTAATGTATATTACGCAGATGATATTTTCTTCGAGAAAATTGCATAGTATGTTTGTGTCGGAATTCTGCAAAAATTAATTTTGACAATTTTTTTCTTGTTATTATGATTGAGTTAAGAAAAGATTTTCATTACAATGAAAGGAATTTAATACCGTTTGACACGCAAAACCAGCTTCTTTATCCTACTGGAGATTTTCAGTTTTTCTACACAAGAGCGCACATACCAACACTATATTACCATCTTCCTTATATATACTCCCCCAAATTCGGTAAAATTCAGGAACAGAGAAAATGCGGAAGATAGCAATAGTCTCGGTAAGTTTTTCTTCCATACTCTGTACTGTGACTAAAGAACTTAAGTGCATCCTTCAATTTGTTATTTACTTAAAAAGCATATGGATACTTTTTCTCATTTAATTGGCGCCCTATTTCTTGGTATTTGTGATACTCAGTGGTAAGAGCTTGCATATCTAATTTCCATATCAATCAGGATACTTCGATTCACAACCTCAAGAACGAAACTTACTTTGTTTTGGTGGTACAAATCCATAACCACTGGCGCCAACGACTACACCGCTAGTTTCACCATTATCAGGTGGCGCTTGAGGAAATAGAACTGGTCCTCTATTCTGTCTTGGATCTCTTGTACTATGATAAGAGGCGTCTAATCCACCAGAAAAGGCATTCTTTGGGAAGTCGTTGAGGCCATAATATTGACTTCTGACTAGGGCCAATACGGCGAGGAAAATGGCGAAGATCTGCGCGAACAGAAAGATTCTAATTAAGTAATTATCACTCGAAACTTAGATTATCTTTCAAAGCAGCATCGTAATCAATGCAGTAACTCATAAACTTGATGTTTACGTTAGCAAGTTTCCGCCTAAGAACCTGCTAATTACGATAACCCGACTAAGCTAAGCCGCGTACATCTTAGGAAGTCGCATTAAACGTATACTAACGATTCGTTTAAACTCATTACGACTATTTATTCGCGGTGATTATACGCCTTTATTATGAAACGTTATACGAATAAGTCTCGAGCACGATATGAAATATAATAACACCGACCTACCAGACGTTGGTGCAATTGAATACGGTAATGGAAGTCTAATTTGCTGTGCGGGACGTTATTTGAGGAAGCACTCATTAATATTGCAGAAGAAAATTACAGGCTCGCGGTTCCAAGTGCGACAAAGTAATATTTTCCTTGGGAGCTTAGGTGTAGTTGCAGTTTGAAATAATTCTCATCTAATTAGTACTTAAATTGCGTTGTGAATGCTAGAAAGCGTTGTTATCATCAGAAAGTTCTTCTATACAAGTATTGTTATAGATCTAATTAAGAATAGATAATTATTAATTAATGTACCAGGTTGTAAAAATGTAAGAAAGGAGGTAGGAAAAATTATACATTTTGTTAAAAACACCGGTTGCTGTTTATTCGACCTTTCAGGGCTGTTGACTTATTTAAATTAAGTCACTGGAAATATGTAGTGTAGAGTGTTATGTAATCGAATACCTTCGGAAACATTTATCAATTGTTTTTTCTTGCATTTGAATTAGACAGGTAACATACGAACCAATTTATAAATTAGCTGTATCTGTTAAAATTCTGTTAAAATCTGTTGACATTGACGTATATATACGTATAGTGAATATATTTATTGATAAAGTTAACATATTATGGTATTATTCGAAAGAATTTCTTATACCAGTAGCAATAGAAATAGATCGGATTTGCTCTTTATAGTATATCATAGCACCAGCAATCGTTCTTTTTCTTTCTTTAATGATTCTAGAGAGTTTCCTTTTAATATATCATAATAGTTTGGCTCTACCTAAACTTGGAAATGGGATTTAAATTATTTGAATCTACATGTCATTTATTCAAGCAAATACAACATTAAGTGAATGCCGGATTAGATTGATGATGGCGAATCGACGGCGTTCTTTGTAATGTTTGACGATGATTGAGATGTCAATCACACTATAATTTCCATCGGATGAAAAACTCAATTGCGGGTCAATTAAAGGCAGAGTTAAAAGATCAAATTGCATTAAATTTCTTTGTGTTACATTTTCAAAATATTAGATAAAAGGCAATTAGATGTTTGTTAGATTGTTAGATGATTAAGACAAAATTAGAGAAATGTTAAAAGGAAATGTAGAGAACATTCGTTTGTTAATGAGAAAACCAAAGTTGCAAGAAGCAGAAGAAAGAAAATATACTAGCCAGGGTGAAGAACTATGTAGCATTCTTTTTGAAAAATTAGGAAAGGCTTTAGACAGCAGGACGAAGATTATGATAGAAGATGCTGAAAAAGAGCAACAAACAGCAGCAAGCAGAAATTAAAAATAGAATAGAAATGTGAAGAAATGTGGCCTATAGTGACCTAGGGATGATAAACTAAGAAATTTGTAAGGATTGCTAGAAACGTAAGCATAATTCCTTTTTGAAAACGTTTACAAAATGACGAAGAAAAAAGCAACAAATGCAGCAAAAAGAAATTAAAGAGGGGACATGTAAAGAAATTCATATTATTAATGAGTGACCTAAGTTCTAAGAAGTAAAAAAATGTAAAAAAGTAAATCACTTTTAATTTCATAGATTTGAACTCACAGGGTTTTGTGGTCTAACGGTGAAGACACATTTTTAAATACGTTGGTAATTACAAGGAAGTTGTAATTTATCAGATTACGATCTAATTATTCGCAAATATGTGAAAGAAACTCATCATATCATTCTAAATAAATCTGTAATCATTAAAGAAAGAAACTGAATGGTAAAATTTAATTTTTAAAAATTTAAAAATAAAATCAATAAAATAAGATTTCATAAAGAATACAGAATAAAGGATGCACCAGATGCGGTAACATTTCTGGTTCATGATTCGCAGAATCAAAGAATTTCATCAATTCGCTATCGAAAAATAACGAGTTCTATTAATTTACCTTAGAAAAAGAATCCATATATACAGCAAAATCCAAAAATCATCTTCTAAAATCATTAGAATCCCCAAAACAAAGACATCAAGGTCAAGTTGCTCTGCTAGCCAATAAATCATGTTGGTGAAAAAGGCTTTCACGCGAAAATATTGTTCGTGTGGTGTATGAATGAACCCGTAATTTCTAATACCACTTTAGAAGCAGTTATCCCTTAAGCAATTTTTTACTTCGAGATAACAAAGATTTGGAAATTTATTAAAGAAGATATGTAAAGCTTGTAAGAAGTCATGGGACTATTATTGAAGATTCTCGGGATCCTATTTGGATTAGGGCATTTTTTTACATTAAGTTTAACTAAACCGAATATTAATTGGTTCTTCGTTGTACTATTCAAAACATGAGTACCAGTACTACTTTGGTGAACCTCGAGTAAACTTGGGATTTGACCAGATTCAACAACTACCTACTACTATCTACTGAGGACTGTCCATCCAAGACGTACTAGAGATACAAAAAGACATCTGAAACCTAGGAAGCTCATTCTTCATAATAAATCAAACGATCTGGAATTTATGTGATAGTTTACATCGGGTAGTCTTAGAACATCCACTCTGTAGTCTTCTTGATTTGTGGTATAGTTTTCATATGTTTAGCTCATTAAATAAATTGCTAAAAGGGCAGTAGTTTGAATACTGAGATAGATTTTGGTATCAACGCTTTTTCTATTACAATATCCTTATATTGACCTTGATGTTTCCAAATTTTGTTTAATTGTTTACAGTTGATTCTTTACTGTGCCTATAGAAATGGATTTTCTAAACAGAATTATGTATCTACTGTTATTTTTCTTTCTTTTTAAGAAATAATTTTGTTCATAATAAAGCATATTATAAGTTGTATGTAGTTGCAATACGTACTTTCTCATTTTCTACATGCAGAATCCTTACCCTTTCTATCTAATTATATCACGAGAATTTAAATAAATATTTATCGAGACATTTAAAAACGTATGGAATTATTTATATATATACATACATATATGTATAAATGTGCATGAAACGTTATGCAACATCTCCACGTGGTTGTGTGAATGATGTATGTATATAATGCATGTTGCTGGCAGGTAGCGGCTCCCGGAAAATATACAGGGGGGTCAAGGTTTACAGAGAAATACACACCCAACGTAAGCGCTATTCAACGTGCTCAACAAAGACACAACCTTGACCGTTATAGAGCAGGTATACACGTTGTTATGAAATATATAGCCGTTTACTAGTTGAATTAACATTCTTGCTACGGAATAGCATTCTTTTCGATTCCTTTACTTAAATTATTTATTAGCAAACGCTATTTCGAAATAAGAGAAATAATCAAAGAAACGATCGAAATATTCTGTATACTTTTTTAACGCGCATGCTATTTATTCGTACGAAAAAAGAGCATCGCAAATTAACGAGAAATTTCAGATCGAATATAGCGGCAAGGTCGTTCGTTCGATTGTTGCGTAACGTGAGTGTAAAGACTCGGATGTGAGAAAACTCACTTCCTTGTTATTTCGACAAGTGTGTTGCTAAAATGTGCGCTATCATACGCACCTCTTGTTTGCTAATAGCTTTCTAATATTTCACGTATATGTGCGATTTTGCACCCGCTTGTAGTATGTTAAA
This sequence comes from Trypoxylus dichotomus, assembly GCA_023509865.1. Lineage (NCBI taxonomy): Eukaryota > Metazoa > Arthropoda > Insecta > Coleoptera > Scarabaeidae > Trypoxylus > Trypoxylus dichotomus. The sequence continues at coordinate 50,219,069 of CM042079.1, read as the reverse complement.
ATTTTACGAAAGAATTTCGAATTATGTAATACATTCGGTAGAATATCGCGAATTTTTTTTGCATCGAAAAAGTGGTCAGTATTAAAAGGCGATGACAATGGAATTTCGTAAAATATTTAAAAAACAACAAGGTGTTTTAATGTGGCCAAGAATTAAATTTTAAATTTCGTGCTATAACGTGTCTACGTTCCTTTTTTTAAGTGGTAGGATTTTTTGCTAGATAAATGTTGAAGGTGATCCTTTATCCAAACTCTAGTTCTACAAAAAAGAAACTGACTAAAATTTCAAACAAAGTGCTTTCGATTAAGGACTAAAAAGTGTAAAATATAATCGCTATATTGTTGTAGCAACAAACACAATACGACTTTTTTGAGAAAGACTCTAGAAATAGAATTGTGTTAGATTACAACATACAATTATGCACTGTCATGGATACTAGAATACGCAGAAGAAGAAATACGTAAGCAGGTGTTATAAAACAGTAAATTTTGGTGGAGTCGCCTGTATATTGCTATTCATTTTTGTTGTGCCAAATACCAATACACAGAGCAAGAGACAAGAACTTATTACCATCAGCAGACTTATGATACCCTAACATAACATCCCCGAAAATATCCCATCATTTACAATTATTGTGGCAAATTATGAAAAAAGAATGTATTTAAGATATAGAAATAGTCATCATTTTTACAATATATTAGTATTTTAGGCGATGTTTCACACTGTTTAGATGCATAAAATTCGGATGTATGCTGTGTCTAATCCGGTACTCGCCCAAATAAACAGTACTGAAAATGCAATTTAAAATTGTATAATCTATATGTTCAACATCTGCACGGCAAACAAATTTTATAATAATTGTTCAAGTCATTGAACATGTTTTTAAAAAGTGGTTAATGCTGCTGCCGGAAATAATTTATTATTACTTGGTGTAATTCTACAAATTCGTTAGAGGGGCTTTTGTGTGAAGTATTGACTCTTTCATTATAGCCCAAAATGTACGCATGAGGTGGGCTCAAATCAAGTGAACAGAATGTTCTTTAGAGACTTGCTTAAAACTTCGACCATTAACCCTAAGAGCGAAAAAAATTTCTTTGTTATAAACACTTTTCCAACAGATGATAAATCTATTTTAACACGAACGTAGTGTTAGGATGATAATCAATTACGAACAAGTCAAACATGAGATATGACGAACAATCCTACGACACTTTATAATAATTTTTTGGTATAAAGTCTAAAAAACTCCCGTAGTAATGTAAGACCTCTTTTTAATATTCTTATTATAGTGTATATGTAAATTTACATAAAATTTGAAATTCCTATGACATGGGAAAACTATATGCAGCACCCTGATGCTCTTTCCATAAGTCAACCATCTCCACATTCTTCCAAACTACTTATTCCAAAAACCTTTGCTTAATGAATTTCAACATGAACGTGTTGGAAGTCAAATTGTGTCAGAGGCAATGAACTAATTTAGCTGCTAGAATTTTCTCAGGAACCGCATCATACCACACCAGTTAAACTAAACGATTCGGTTCATGATCTGAAATTAGGAAAAAAACAGATCCAACTGTTAGAGTTCCGCTAGAGAAAGTGGAAACCTCTTAATAAAAACACTCGGATATGTATATATAAAAGTCGTTACAAAAGCCTGACTATCTTTTACGAAGCCAATGTAATAACTAGGCTTCTTCCATAACCTCAGGGAGTGGCGTCCATTCATAGATTCCTCGAACACTAATTTGAAGGTTATTTTATTACACAATGTTAATGAAAAATCATCGATTCCTCTAGTCTACTAACAATCAGAAGAAATCCAACAATACATCCAGGGAAAACTACAAATGGGACAGTAAACAAACTTTTAAACAGTAAAAGCATATAGAATACTAATTTCGGACATTTTCATGAGGAGCGCAGATGTCCTATTAACAGTCCCAATACAACATGAATCTACGGCGGCAGTTTTAAGTTTAACTCAGTGCAAACGGCACCGTTAACATGTTTTTGGAAATGTTAAGGTTATTATTGTACAATGCACGGTAGTTTTACTAAGTGTTGTTGTGTTCTTTGTCCCTAGAATAGTTGCTATTCATTAGCTTTAAACAATGGTTCTCACGAAGCAATTTTATTCGTGGCACGTTTAATGTAAAATTTGAGGCATGGATAGACTCAACACATACCATTGCACATAATTAAACACTTCCTGAAAGCCTTAAATAAAGAAGGAATATGTTTTAAATATCTCAACACTATTTAGTTACAAAATTTACCGATGCCAGCCAAAGAGCGAGGAGAACTATTTTTTGGTCTTCAGATAAGAAAGCCGTTGAAGCATCAAAATCTTCAGAAAAATATGGGCATCTATGACTTGCTGTCTGGGGATTCCTCTCCAGATTTTATGAAAATTTTCTTGGAAATAAAAAAATCTTTCGATAAATTATAAAAGTTTGAGAGGCATAATATCGGTGAAAGTGTATTTAATTCATTTGGAATTCTTTCCGGAGAACTTAAACGCTGTTAGGAAGTAAGCAGAATAAGAGATTTTACCAAGACAACATTGTGATCAGGTCTATGATATGCAATTTTTATTGGTTTTTACAGGATTATAATAGAAGCTAATCTTTCTTTGGGTTTTCAAGTTAGTTTGAATTTAGAAATAAAAATAGTTAGAATTATTATTTATTTCTTGCATTTTAATGTTGTAATAAAAATTAAACTAAAATTAACATTGGTTATAATTTACTGTACCTAACTTGGACCGAGATGTGCTAGAACAGATCTGTTGAAGTTTATAGGTTCAGCACACCCTGATTAAACTAAATTAGACAATTTCGTTGCAATTATAAAAATAAATATCAGCTAGTGTAATCAACTATTACAGATTACGATTTCCTGTTCCTTATCAAGCTAGTGGTAAAGAGAGAGATTCACTGACCAACAGATATTTTTTTTCTACTGACTAAGATCTGACAGTTGCTTTTAACTAATGTAGATATGCTAATGCCAAAGACGAAACTCATTCTTCCCTATCACGTCACGTTTTCTCTTGTACAGTTGATTTCAAAATTCTTGAAAATGTTTAATTAAATGCAGCAAACTCCTAGTTGTTCAAATAATTGTGAAGGTGAAGCTTTACTCGACAGAGAAAAAGTAATTTTTCCACCTCCTCACATCGATTTAGATTTTATGCAACAATGTGTTAAAGCTTCCACGACTAAGTTACGAAAAAATTAAAGCTGGGAGGGAAGTGGGGGGGGAGGGATCGATCTCACATTAGAACTTTAATGTCGGTCACAACTCTTTGAACGAAACTAAGAAAGAAGTTCTTGTAATCAAAAAAGTCTCCCATTACGAAGATCTACTGTGCTTCAAAAATGTTACCGTCTAGGTCGTAACATGGGCATAAAGCTTCATTTCCTTCATAGTCACCTTGATAGGTTTCCCGAAAATTTAGGTGCCGCAAGCGATGAACAAAGCCAGAGATTTCATCAAGATTTAAAACCTATGGAAACTCCATACCAAGGAAGAGGAGCTTCTCACATGATGGCCGAGTATTGTTGGAGTTTTCACAGGGACTGTCAAACCAAAATACACAGCAGAAAGTGCAGAAAATGAAAATTTATTCCCTGATTGTTGTTTGTGCGTTTACAAGTATTCTTGTAATTTTTTAATGATTATTAAAATAAATACATGTACTATCCTCCTAATATTGCATTTAAATAAATAAATTAATTACCAAAATTTTATACTTTGTTTATACCTTATCAGTTCTTAATTAACAAGCTAGCCGCATTAGTGATTCTGAAAAAAGCATAGTATCGCGTTGAGTCAAATTTTGACGTGATACGCAAAACCTAATATGATTCTTAGATTCAGCATACCCAAATTTGTAAAAAAAAGTTTCATATAGAAATTGTGTTGGACATTGTTATCACCAACAGTTTTAATTGTTCACTATATCTAAATATATGTACAAATTCATGACATATTTAAACAGCCAAATACCTAAATAATTTCACAGATATTTCTCTGTACTACACGTATTTATAACGAGATATGCATCACCCTCGAAAAGGTGTTTATATCCATTTCTAGCCATTCATAAGATATCTTAGACAGCATTGATTCTGGAGTTGAGACATGAAAGTTAGAATGCACGTTTGCTTACATTGTTTCTCATAAAATAAGCAACCGGAATGCATTACAGGTAATCAAACCATTTACAGTACGATAAACATATCCAAACGCAATTAGTTGGCAATATATACATGCACAATATATAGATGTAAATATTATTCTTAAAAAAAGGACTTATACGGTTTAAACAATTTACGACGGCATATAGATAAAGTGTGTATATTGTAAGTGAAGACCGCCGCGCTATGCAAAACGTATTCCGCCGCGCGCTCGCAAAAGTAAAAGATATTGAATACAGAATCAGATAGATAGTATTTTTACGAGTAACTGGAGCGTATCGCAAAGATTTAAAACTACAACTTTATAGCAGCGCGACTGTTTACAAAATTGTTACGAATGGTAAACTTATGCATTAAACCGTCTACCCAGCGTTGGAGAAATCAATATGCGACTTGTACATGCAACGTTTATGTCCCTATCTACTGTTAGGACAGTAGAATAATAAAAAGTAGTATGTGTTATGTGCTGTAGCGTAGATTTTATTCATTGGAAGAGGATTGAACGTAAATAAGAGCATTCTAATTGAGTAATTAGGAACATGACTCTGTTTACAATAGTTGTTGCCTAAAGGGCAGGTCAATTAAAATATTTCCATTTCTAGTGCATCCCCACACATATGCGTTCCAAATTAGGTTGGTTATACAAAGATGTCTTCTTTGTTACCAAGTTATAATTTATTAACAACTTAGTGCAGTTTTGAACGCTAAGACTCTGAATAAATTTTAAAATACTTATTCAGCGATTGTATTAGTACTAATAGTAGTAGGATTTCCTTTCTTTTAGAAAGGTGTCGTAATCTAAATCTGATTGAAAATGAACACAAACACCAGTTTAATTTGGCGGGAAATAAAATAAGTATATAGTATCTTTCAGACAAAATTACTATTATCCTCTGTCATCTATTTCCATGGTGATTGGTGGTGAACACAGATCGGATGAAATACAAAAAGTAAAGGGGGTCTTATAGAGGAATAGATATAATTAAAAGGATAATGTTAAGGAAAGAGATGAACCCAAAATAATAACCAAAAACATACACTTTCCTGTCTTAAATTGCAGGAGTTACTGACTAACTGAAGGAGAAACTAGGGAAGAAAAATATCACAGCACGCTACAAAGTAAGAAGGATAAACCAACTAATTTCACCAAATAAGAACCTGCTTCAAAAATTACACAAGAATGGAACTGGAATAGAAGTATAGAAAAAGCTACGCTGATCGGACCGGAAAAAACATTCAATGCAGGGTAAACAAATCCACCACCTGACTACCTCTCCCAGATCATAGCATCGAGTATAACAATGTGAAGGTCCAAAATCACTCATTACTACCACAGAATAGTGCGGGAATCTTTGGAAATTACGCACGAGGCAACAGCATGGGCCTTTAAAAACTTTCTGCAAAAAACTTGAGGCAGTATAATCAGTGGAACGTTAAGAATAAATCCATTGACACGGTAACCCCCCGAAAATCAGTCTATTTGAACATGTAGGTATCTCTAAGCTGAAATCGTGAAAGGATACGAAGGTTAAGCGATTATTGGAAGATGTTTGACAAAGACCCAGTTGACTTTTGGTAAAAAATTGTTCACATTGATGAAACCTGTCTTCAGCACTGCGTTCCTGAATCCAATCATACATCTCATGTAATGAATACACCCTCGTGTAGATCTAGTAGACATACTGGAAAATACAAGTTCTCAAAAACTACTTAGAATGGCTCGTTAAAAGCTCTCCGTCCTTACATCTATTGTCTGATACCAATGAAATTGTTCACAAAAGAATTAGATTAATTGGCATCATTCCCCAAGCTTTACTTGAAAGAAGTTTCGGTCGTGTGCAGAAGAACTTATCACAACGCTGAAGTAGCAATTTGACGATCTTCCCAAGGATCATTACAAGAATGGTGTAAAGGCACTTTAATTTCATTGGTCCAGATACTTTGAAGCATTATTAACATTAATAGCACTAGATAAATATAAACACTAAAGAAAACAAGAACATATTTGCAAAATAAATAAGTTTGTCGTCTTGATGCAAACGTATGTCGCAGCTCGTACTATGATCTTTGATCTTAATCCCTTTAAATAGAAGAACGAGGAGAATTTCTGGAATTCCCTTAAATTTAAGAAGAATCTTGAATTCGAGCGTGATACAAGGAAGTTCATCCATCTCAGAATAAAGAAGGAATCGATGTTATTCTTTATTGTCTCTTTGTCCTCAAAGCCAACATGTCAACATCTCTCAGTGTACGTTTTAGCAGCCCTATATGAGAGAACCATAAGGAGTTTGCGGTGGAAATGAGCTATGTTTAAATAATCACGAGCATATAAGACATACCAAATTCTAGTTTACTTAATGCAAGGGTATTGAAGTATTTCGAGATACACGTAATAAAACCCCAGGATTTGATGGCGTCAGATCAGATATTGTTGATATGCTATCTAGGAATGAGAGTAATACCAGAAAGTATATCTAAGTCTTCAAATTCCACTCTGAATGATAGATTAGTATTCTTTAATATTAATTTTTAAGCAAACAACATTCACACCATATCAAAACCACTCAGAAGCTTCACTACGTCATCAACTCGAGAAATTTCATTGAAGATTTTAATACCATTAGCATGGATAGGTCCATTTTGAGAAACGAATCAGTAACATAGAGCATAAACATTGGCTCCAAATTCGAGTCATGGGGGACCCAGGAGATACAAATAAAATCAGTAAAGAGACACTCATTTACAGGCAACGTACCGCATTTACTTGATATTGACCACAGATTGAACCAAAGTGAAGGAGCTTAGTTTCAGCAACATTATTTCATGATTCATATCAGATGGTTTAGGCAGACATGCATAGGCAGTATCAATTTGGTCACTTTGATAAATTGAGATGCAGCGGTTAAATTCACAACTGTGGATCTCTCAGAGATAAACGATGCCGATTTGACTTAGTGTTCTAACTCGTTTGTTACATTCAACATCTTCCGAACTAAAATACTAAGATTCTGGCCTCCAGCTACTCTAACTAAGTTAAAGATACCATTGCAATAGATGTCTCTCACATCGCAGTGACTGCCTGTAAATTTCGCTCATATAAATTTCAAATTATGCAAGCATTAAGACCAAATGATGACCGTGTTCACAGAATTGCATCTTGCGGATGATCAATAGCTAGCCAACCCTAGGAATTGAATGCCTGGGGATTTTTATTTGTAGGGATTTTTGTTGAATAAACAGTGTAGAAATGATTACTACTATTATGACCATTTAAAGAATTCACTACTACTAATCCTAATACTTCCTATTTTATAGACTAAATGTTTTTATAATTCATCACATTTTTTTGTTTGATTTGTCTCTTAAATATACTTAATGTGTATTATTTGTTTAAATACCTACTTAAGCTGAAAGCAGAACATTTTACATTTTAATCAGACATATCCTTGAATAGAGAAAAAACTATTTGACCATGTAAAAATCCGATAGAGCTCATACTTGACATGGAAAATTTGCCATCAACGCCTCAAAAAATGTGATCTTAAGTTTAGTTTTATTACCAGTTTAATTACAAAATATGAATAAACAGATAACATTGGTAAGGACTTAAAGCACAAAAGTTTCGGCCAAACAAGCTTAAGAATTTTCTTTAAAATTCAATATACACCTAGTAATGCATAACACACGGACAAATGACAACTATCTTCAAAGTACGTGCATACACCTATCCTACATGTCATTCATTCACGTCATAGAGAATGTTTTCTTGTAATTAAAGTTAATAAAATATATACTGCAGTTCCAATTTAAATTTCCTTATCGGTGGAATTGGAGTAAACAAAGAAATGAAAGTATTAAACTAGCAGACTTAGATATATGCACATACATATATCTTTATAGCGCTTTTATATCAATATAAAACCGTTCGCAATATTTAGCAATATCCTTTTAAAATCGTAACACTAACTTTTAGTAATTTTCACCTTCTCACTTACGAAACTACCAACAAAATCGGCCTATTATGAAAGCCGTTGTTTTATTATCCTATATCCTTTAAGATTTTTATGCGTTCATTAAATTTAGCTAACCTATACGCTGCGATAGGGTAACACGTTAACTCTAAATTGAAAAATATTAAGTAGTTACAAATTAAAAATGTCAAATTTTACATTTGCTTGACTTTTAGCGCAAATTAATACGAGATATGTGTGCGCGTATAGAAGATAGTGAATATCACCTACTGATTATTATTAATTAAATGAAAGAGGTAGATATTTTTAGATAACTACTAGTGGGTGTAGTACGTAACTGGTTGATATTATATATGTGTTCTTCTGATACCGCTAGCTACAAGTTACGTATATACATATATTGTGAGTTCATATTGTATTGCAATTCTATTTTAATTAAAATTAAGACACGTTTTCTATCGAGTAATTCTAACAACTAACAAATTTATAATAGCATTTCATTTGTTTTTTGTTAAGAAATAGTCTTACAATCTGCAGAGACCGTAACAATGTATTCCTTTCATAGCGATAAATCAGGAATAGTACAAATTAGGTAGGTTTCCTCATTATTACTGTCTACATACTTTGTAGCTTGTTATATCAAATTTTAGTTCTCAGACTGGACATATTGCTGCAGATATATATCCTTTGCGCCGGATAATGATATCTAATTAAATGGAAATCGCAACAAAACCCCAGATTCGTCTAAGGTATTGTTCACCTTATTAATGTCGTGTTTACTACACCATGACTGATTCAATGCGTGCACCATCTGTAATAGAAGCATGGTCACTAAGCGAAATTGTTCCAGTAGATCATCATTGTTGTTTGCATGCTTTGTTAGGAAAGAAAATGAAACGTCTTCTTGATTAGGGTTGTTTTCACGAAATAAATTGTTTTCTTTTTACACAGAGAATGTTATAAAGCAGAAATATTACCTAATACGAATCGAAAAGTGAAATTTTCAAATCAAGCGGATGACATTAACGTTGCCGTATTGACCCTGAAGTTTGGAAATAGAAAACACTTTTATTTGTTTCCCTATAGCACTGAAAGGTATTTAAAATGTTAAGACATAACGCTGAGATTCGGTTTTGGCATTACAGTAGTACAGTGCAGATATGTACAGGCATAGCGACGCAATAGGCGTTTTTAATTAAACAATGAAAACAGTCAATTTCAGTAATTTGTTCCTCGTGATATGTCTGGTAAAGAAACGTGAATTATCGGCGATAAAGTATGGAAATAAAAACTATTATGCAAGGAAATTAGAGACATACAGAACCGCACCATCAATAACTAGAGAAATGAACGAAAAGTGTATAGGAAGCAAGTAACTCCAAAAAATAGTTACTGTAGTAACAATAAGCTCGTACTTTGAAAAAAAAAGAATAAAATTAGCTGAGAAACAAATTACAAAATTGCAGACTATAATAAGTAATATCAACAACAATTAGGAACCAGAAACATAATTTTGAATGAATGAAGTAAATGAGGTAGAAATACACAAAACTATAGCAGAATCGAAATACAATAAAGCACCAGGAATTCTATAAAATAACTTAAACAATCAACAGCACAACAAAGATTGAGATATCGGAATACCTAAAGAGAATGGAAATTATTCCTGAGTATAGGGCTTACATTAAAAATTATAGACTAATGTGTATATTATCCATGCTATCTAGAATATTAAAAAAAAACACTAAAAATATAACTTAATGAATACCTGCCACAAAACAAACTAATACGTACATAAAAGACAATATGCATTTCAAAAAAACTCGGGACCTATATCAACAATAGTAAATTTACACAATAGAATAAAATCCAAACTAGATAAAAAGGGAGATAGTCGTAGTAATCTTTATAGACATGGCTAAGGCTTTTGATACCATCTCAAAGATAAAATTGATTGAAAACTAACCAAAATAGAAATCAGGGGCGCCGAAAACAACTTAATAAAACATATTTTTGGATAGAACCCAAAAATACTAGATAACGTAGAGAGCGAATCGTTAAGTATAGAATATGTTATACCCTAAGGCGGAAATTTACCCACAATCCTCTACATAATATATACAAATAATATACTTTGGAGAGGAAAAGAAAAACTACGGTATCTACTCGAAGCTCGACGTATTTCATGATTTTATATATGAAATAAGAGGCAGTTATTATTATTATTATAAGAAAAATAAAAGAATGGTGTCAAGACAATCTGTTAACAATTAATGAGACGAATGTATAGGTTCCAGTAACTAATTCGCACAACATACAAAACACATAAAATACCTAGGATTGGCAATGCAAGATAACTTAAAATGGAGCAAACATATACATACATTAACAACCAAAAATTCAATAGCAGCAGGCAGTATCATTGAACAAAATAAAGAATATTATTCCGAGACAGTGGGGAAGAGCAACACATCAAAGAAGAATTTGATGAAAGTACAAAGACAGAATGTTCAAACTCATATATGGGGTTTAAAAAGAAGACGCCCGAATTAAATATAAATCAAAATGTAAAACAAAGCAAACTATTACTAATACTAGTAATATATGCCTTTGAATCCCCCGTAGCTTTCGCCTACGTCTGTGGTGCGTCTTAAAATATTCGTTCTTCGTATTCGCCATGGGGTGAGAAAAACTCTGAGAAAGGGCGCCTGGATTCGAACCCGGGACTCCGAGATTAATATCAAAGCCCGCAAAGCACTGAATCACTAGCCTCGCAAATGTACAATATCTAAAAAGGCAACTAAAAACAAGTATTTAACTCTTACGCACGAGTCATATACGTAGGAGGGATGTTTTTTAAATTTTATATACTGGAACATGGAGGGCTCCAGTAGTCAAATGTCACTATCAACAATTAACCTCCATCGTTAGTTAACCCAAATCCAAAGTTTCAGTGCGATACGTCTAGCGTTTTGTGTACAATGAACTATAGATGGATTTCTTGTTAGTATGAAGAATTCAAATGTAGATGGATTAGTCTTAGCGACGAACTAAGAGGAGGTGCACCAAAAACGGTAGTCACTCAGAAAAACATGGATGATGTGCGCAAGATAATTAACGAAGATCGACATATTATGAGATTGAGGCATCACTGGGGATTTCAAAGACCTTAATTCAAACAAATTTGGCAAGAAGAATTTTGTGCAAAAAATTAGTTTGTCGTTGGATGCCGCATCTGTTGATCAAAGAGCAGAAAGCAACTTGGGTGAATTGATGTTAAAAACGTGTGGAACATCGTCAGTGATGATGAATCTTGCGTGAAAAAAATAACCGACAAAAGTCATCAATTCTCAAAGTGTCTCCACAAAGGTAGTCGCAACATTTGTCTCGAAAGCGGGTCATGCAGCAACAATTCCTATACAAGATCAAAGAACTATTACTACCGATTGGTTTACATTAATTTGTTTGCAACAAGTCATCGCTGAGCTTCGAGAAACCAACCCCGAATGATAAATCGTACTCCACCAAGGCAAGTTCGCACACAGTACGCAAGATAAGTCCCAGTGATTTCTTTATTTTTCCAAAAATCAAGAATAGATGCATGGTCAAAGGTTGCAATCGTCAGAAGGAGCAAAAACGCAATCTTGATTGTACCAACAAACAAGTGCAAAAATCTTTAAAGGCAATCTACTGCTTTATTCCAGGTCTATATGCAAAACTTAAAGGAGAACCCTCGTATAAAAATATCTAGGCAAATTTCAGTATGAAGTCTCAATTAATCTGAAAAATTATACAAGGTGTTGTATTAAATAAGATTAAATAATATATAAAGTTTGCAATAGCTTCGACATCCACCCTCCAAAAATCAATTGATCTAGAGAAACTATTAGTATACTGGCAAAGATTCGAAAAAATACATAAACGAACAAAAATGAAGCCATTAAACTAGATTGGGCAACAAAAACATTAGTTCCCTCAGCTCTACTCTCAAATAATATTTCTTAATTTTCTGGTAAAAGAATTGTTTATGTACATATAGAAGTTTATAAATTAAAAAAGATTTTTTTCTAGTTTACTGCATATGTAAATCAATTCAATATTTCACTTAATATAAAACCTTTTTATTATAGTGAGCCCGCCTTTATATTATAAATTAGTTAAAACTTATGGTTGAAACGAGTCATCAAACATTTCAAACCCAGAATTAACGTAACCTATTAAAAATTCATATGCAAATAATATATTCTACATATTTCATAATTACAACATTTCACAAATCTTTTTTATGTATTTTTTCCTTAATAAAACCATTATATAAACAAAAAATTAAGTATCGCTTTAAAGAAATGACTATACCCTAACGTAATAAGCCAAGGCATTTTTATTGCATCCTAGCTTGCTCAACTTTAGCGAATTTTTCGGCATTTCTACGTGTCGCCCATAATTTTTCAATGTAACATGACACGTAACGCAAAAGAACAACTTGTCGACCCCGCCCGCTCATTCAGTCGTTGTTTAACACACCGTATAGTATGAAATTATGCATGACTGAGCTAACGAACGTTGAATACGCTGTTGTACTTTCACTACTGTTGTGCAGTTATATTTTTAGATACATATTTGTTCTAACGTCGGGTATTATTAAAACCAATAAAGTAATTTTGCTTTTCTTTTCGTTTAATTTGATCAAAGTTTATAATGGTAGCGACAATATTTACGGAATTGCTTTCTTTGATTGCACTTACAAGTCAATATGATTTAAGTGAATTTAAGAAAATTAACCGTTATATTAGGATTATTAAGCAATTGGAAAGTCGGCTATATTGCAATGTTTCTGAGGTGTAAATATAGAAAGAGTATGTGCTCGAAAACCATGTCGACTAGATACAGTACACTGTCGGTCGTAAAAGTCTGACTAGTATTATCAAACTTTTGTAATTAGATCAGTAACATTGGATAATATAACTTAATGCTTATTTGAAAATAGTGAAAAACTTGTAAATCTTGATGGAACTAAGGAATTTATATCTTACAGAATTTAAATACGTTATCTAACGATATTTACTCTCATTTTTCTTTATCACGAATAAGTGTTATGATCTCTATAATGTAAAGTTTTTGTTAAGTAGAACTTCTCAGAGGCTAAATTGTTTCAAAGTCAACTTGCACCGTCTACAATGAAAAGGTGCCCTCTTTAACTTCAAATATACCAAGAATTAAAATGTGGGTAACCAAAAGAATGTTACTATGGATTTTTGGAACATACGAAAACTATAGTGGAAAATTTGCAATAATATACTACATTACTGTTGGATTTCAATTGAGAATTTCTTCCAACGGTTTCTTTTTGGATATAAGCTATATTTTTAAAGAATTACTACCTACTATCTTTTAACGTTAATCATCAATGATACATCGATACCTTACACTAAGTCCTCCTGCTGTATTTGTTTTTCTATACCGAAAGAAACCCAATTATGTAAATTTATGGTGACAATTTTACATGATATACACATAATAAATGTAATTTACGCCAATTCCGAATCCGCTGCTATATAATTAAGCTAAATCGGATCGGATACACTTACATATTATTTATGGTAAACTTCTACGTGCAAATACACGCAATTGTCGTTAGTGTAAGTGCAAAATTGTAACCACTTTGCTCCATCGCAGCTACCGTATTAATGCAAATTGGTAGCTACGCCGATTCGAAAGTAATGAAAAGTGAAATTAAATTAATTTTAAGCTGTAATAATTCAGATTTTATTACGTTCTTAGATATGTTATTATTGAATTTAATGGTCGCTGCTTAAATTGACTATTTCGCAACGGACTTAAAATATGTAAAATTGCGATATTACTGAATTCCATGATGTGATTAAAAAATAGATTCGATAAAGTCTTAGGAATGTAAACCTTAAATTTACATCCGATTTATGATTCTTAGCCAATACATCAAAGATATTCTTGTATATACGAGGGCTGTTTTTCTTTTCAACCTCCGATAGCTCATAAAAGCATTACGAGTGTAAATAACAAAGTTTAATATTATTACCAAAAGTTATGTACAAACATGGTTATTTTTGTACAAAATCACCGTAAAGATTGATACATTTCTCATATCCATGGACGAGTCATTCAAGCCTCTCTGCATGGAATATTGCCACCAGTAAGTTAAGATGGTCCGTGACGTTGTTTCGGAGTTTCTCTGCACTCTGAAAGCTCTGCCTTTCTAGCAACTTTTTCAATTCACGAAAGAGATGGAAGTCGCTTGGCACTAAGTCGGAGCTATACCCGTCGAAATTGCCTAAGAAGACGTTGCATGGCTCAGCCTTTTTTAAACTTCCCACACCATTCACGCACAACACCATCCGCTATAAAGTTTTCGCTATATACTTGGTTCATGCTTCGATGAATTTCTGCTGCACTGTTCTGTTCAATCTACTGTAGCAACCATGTTTACGTGGGAGAGATGTACAGTCATCTTCAGGCAATCCTTGTCTCCCACCACTCGCATGACTGTTTACAGGCACGAATGAAAGTTGAAAAAGAAAAAGATCCTCGTATATTTTGCAAATACAACATATAATGATATATGGTAATCTGGATTTGGAAGAAATTATAGTAAAAAAATATATGTATGTACCTATCTAAGCTCGCATAAAACATTTTGAATGGTTAGTGAATAATTAAAGATATTATTGGAAATCCAGTTCAGATTAGGGATCCATAACGTTTTGCAGAAATAAATCGATATCAAATTATGCAATAGCCGTTCTCTTATTATGAAAAAACAGACTCATTTTATTGCATGTTAATAAATATACTTTATTCCGAACCTTTTCTTTCTTAATTTAGTTTTACTTAATTGCTTGGTATCAAAACTGATTTCCAGTGGATAATTTATTTTTGATAACATTTGATAGGAAAGTAACATCAAAATCACATCAAGTTATGGTGAACGTCAAGCCACCAAACGATCGAGCAAAGCGATAAGGCTGATAAGCTGGTCTAAGGAACAAGAAACCTCCCTTTCATTAAGCCACCTATAAGACGAAATCAAAGAATAAGAAGAACATCCGAAAGGGGAAAGAACAGATGTAGTGAGGGCTGTAAATATTTTAAAATAATTTCCAAAACACGGCATCATTCAACTGTACACAACATTACTAAAAGAATCCTTAACATTCTATTTTAGAGACCATTTTAGAAATCCATCTTTGCTGCCCATTTGTTATTATCTTTTCATATGTGTACTTTGCATGATCTACGAAAGAGTCTATTTTAGAGCCCAGAATATCGATGTGGCCAACTGTACCACCAAGACTTCGTCAAACAGGTCTTAAATGTTTCGAATCAGTCGCCTGTCGAAATGAACGCTTATGTTCCTCGACGAAGATACACCATTGACCGGTTAGCCGGTTATCGCACGAAAGCTGGTTCGTGACATCTACGCTTTTAACGGGACTGGAAGGGGGATATAAAACAAAAGGGATATTACACCGCGTATTACAATATACCGTGAGAAGAGAATTGCATGATTTGCAATAGTTTTCAGTTATAATTTACTACAGTGCCTCGATTAGGCATTTGAGCCGCGATTAAAGGGTTAGGTAGTGCGTTAGTCTAAGGGTAATGCGATCTGACTAGTGTAGTTTTACACGCGCTTGTATAACTTCAGAAGTAAAGGACACTTAACATAAGAAGAAGGAACTAACTAGTATCCTGTCTAAATATACATGCAGATGTTGTAATACCCAAACGATGCCTCTGCATACTGCGTGCTAAAGATAAAAGACATAAGGAAGAATGGGTTTATGTTTCCCTATAAAAATGTTGCTAGACACATGTTAAACGCCTGGCACTCGTGCTAGATGGAGACGAAATTGAATAGGTACATACATATATACACATATAAATATATAGATGTTTAATGACGATTGCAAGGACTGTGTGGATGTACAATTCACAGGTATAGCAGTAAACTCCACTCACACAAATTAATTAATTATGCGGAACGCAGCGTTTCGAGAGCACGTGGGCTCCCATTGTCAACCGTGTTACCGACTGTCGGTAACGCGGTTTACTGCTATACCTGTGAATATAGATGTTTATACCGAGAGAACTGTTATATTGTTTTCTATAGATATATTCTTATACATTACGCATGTGTATTTATCAATAGCTGATGATTGAAACTGCATTTTCTTTGTAAGAAGTTTATTATATATATATATATATATATATATATATATATATATGTATGTATTGCCCTTACAAGCATCATCAGAAAGTATTCTAAGTAAACTAGCGACATTGGTCTTTCGAATCGCATGGGTAACATTGGTCCTACGAACATCATAGAAGAATATTATTTTTCAAACCGGAGAGCACAACAATATTTAATTAAACTTGCAGCTGTGTATTGTCATCAATACTCGTATCACTATTACTATGTAGTTAGTAAGCTTAGTAATGATATGTAACAATATCTTTTGCAAAACAAATGTTACATTCCTTACCAATGTGTTAATATTATCACTTTTGCACAGTTTGAAGCAAAACAAATTAAGTTGCTTTCAGTGTTTTGAATACATCGCTTTATACGAAACTGCTTCACTAAATAATCTGTAATCATAGTTTCTTTACGACAAAATGTAAACAAATTTTACATTAGAAAGCACGTACTTTTGCAACATAAATTCTATGGTTATTAAAATTTGAATATTTTTGAGAGTAACACAGGCAAACAATTACATAATTATTAATAATTATAAACAACAAAGTACTCTCATAATTACTCCGATTTTTAATTGGCAAATTAGCAAATATTTTACGGTTATGAACAAGGTACAAATAATAAATATAGTTGATAGTACTTTTACTAGAGATAATTCTTATAAAGACCAAGATTTCGAGCATAATTTCGCCATATTCACATTTAAAACAACCCAAAACAAAAAAAATTACTCCGGGAAGAAAGTACATTTCGCATAAAGAAGCTTTAATGAAATAAATCAGGAGTTATTTCCTAAAGAATTATAATGAAGCTAACGTATTTGAAAAAACAGCATGTGTTATCCATCATCAATCATATCTAAATGTAAAGAGAAGCACCAATAAATCTTCCATTTTACTATCTAACACGAATAGATTTCAATAAACTGTGTTGCTGATTACTCAATAGAATTCTTAAGCAATGCTGTTGTGCAAGCAATTTAGTAAAGTTCACGAAAAAGAGTGTGAATTGTGACTTATGATAAACATAAGTGCAATTGTCTATTTTGGCCGTAACCATGCTATAAAGCTTAAATGGGTAGTAAAATATTAGTAGGTAATTAATTACAACGCACTTAAGATTACTTTATACAGAGAATAATAAGTTGGATTTCATTTGAAAAGAAAAACAAGAAGAATTTAAAGAAAAACTCGTCGATATTGGAATTAGCAACTAGGCGCCGACTTTTTTAAGCATTCATTAAACAAATGAGTAGATCGAGGTTAACACGCGATGTCAAGGAAATGGCGCAATTATTTAGCAACAATGTTTCAAATCATTTACCGCCAGTAATGGTAAAAGAAGCTGGCAGGTCATATATCTTGCTTCATTTGTACATAGACGATCTTCACTGCAATTACGTGAAAGAAAAAAACCAGTCGATTGTTAATTCTCCACTGAATTCTCATTGTCAATAGCAGCACTTTACCGTACAAGTTTCTTTAGTATCTAAAATAATATATGATTGCCAAATTGGTGTATGAGTATTCAACCTTCTTGAAAAGAGAAATTAGTCATCTTGTTGTTCAAATAATTTCTCTTCAATGATGCTCTTTGTTGATTGTTAGTTGCAAAATATTATTATGTGCAATTGAAAGCCTTCTATAATGTCCACTTAAAATTTTCTAATACTAGTGAGGTTAGTCATCTAAATTGAATATTGTTACCGGATGTAGAGAATCTTAGTTGCAAAAAGATAGTCAGTTAGAACGAACAAATACGTATAATATTTAACTCTGTACAATGAGATTATCAACCGTTCTAGCAAATGTTAATTAACCACTAGAGAATTTTGCCGTTACCAAATGAAAACTAATCGTTTCTATTTATATTAAATCCTATTCAAATTTTAACAAGCAAATAGAATAGCTATAACATAGGATAAATCGACTATTGTTTTAGCGTCACGCGAAAACGTATTGTTTTAGAACATCAATAAATATTTATTTACATAACCCAGAGTGTCATTCAATATTCATAATAACAACAACTACAGTAGTAACGATATCGATATTCGAAGCTACTTGTAATTTAATTAATCAATTATGTAATATTAATATTGTATGTCAAGGTTTTTTTTGTAAGCACAAATATATGCATATTATGTACATGCATTATTTATAGCGAAAAATTGTTTACAAGTATTAATATCTCATCAGATGATAATTGTAATACCATATTCATTGAAGTATAAACCATAAAAGTCGTCACATTTTTTTTTCGTCAAAGAACATTGAAGAAATGAAATAGATGTATGATTCTTTGCTTGAAAATCTGTATCACTGAAGTGCCAAATTGTTGGTGAATAGTTTTTCATTGTTGCGTGTGCTTGTGCTTGTGATTTTTCTATAGCCGATTTGATGGAATAGGGTATTTATATCAAGTTCTAATTTAAACTCAGAACACAGAAATACATAGAGTGTTAAGCGGAGACTCCAAGACGAAAATTTTGGATCAAACGCAAATGATTGGTTTAAACTTTTCGAAAAACTCAGAACATCAATTACCATTAATCTAGAACATGTGGTTGCTGTTGGGAATCCTACTATGAATAATCATAGGGAGACCATGCAAAACATCTGTAATGTTGTGGGATTACCACATAGCATATACCAGTAGGTTTTATTGGGAAGAATTGAACATAAGAAAGATAGCAGCGGAGTTCGAACCAATATCATCTGTAAAGAATCAATAAACCAACAAACAACAACCTTCACCTCCGCCAAAGAAAAAAACCATCAAGTCAAAAGTAACATCAAGTCTTTGTTGATCTTATTCTTGTCAATATTGATGCTATTATCCACAAGAAGTTCACACTTGCAGATCAGACGATTAATACAGAATTCTTTCGAGACCTTCCAGGACAGTTAAAGAAGGATATGAGAAGTAAATATCTAGAAAAATGCAGCAAGAACGACTGGGTTCTCCACCACGATAACGTGAAGTCCAATACTGCAATTTTTGGGGTAACAGTAGTGAATGAAGTCTTATAACTATTTTGCCAGTTTCTTTATAATTACTTAGTATGAAAGGTAGACAGTGTTAATTATCTTGTAGTTTTTATAACATGGACATGCAGTCAAGTTTGGTTGGATGGATGCATTATGTATACAAATTCTGTATCCGTTTCATATTACAATTTCCTAAGGTTTTTTTAATTCCGAAGTTCGCGTCCTAATTAACTTTTTCTTTGGATTCACGTTCTATATATTTTTTTAATTTTCCGTATTTTATTCTTTTATTTCAAAGATATCCTGTATATAACAAGTTTCCACAAACGCATTCCTTTTACTTTATTATTATTGTTGCATTATTTTTTCACATAATAATATAACCATAATAGATTGCAGATAAAATACGAAAAGCGTATGTTGTTATAACTCCCATGGATGCTACACTTTGCTATTACTACAAAATTGTCAATTTAACATTTGAATTCGCTGTTGTTTCTCCATCGCGTATATCCGGTGTAATATGAACTCCGATCATAGCGGTATCTACTGTATTCTTAACATAAACGGACTATAGGCTAGGGATACAATTTCCAATGATAAATAATTATTGCATCGTATATACAGTGGAGAATGAATCTATAAATAACTATACATCTTGAGTAAGAATAATCGTCCAATAAGAGAAAATCAACAATTCAAATGATGATATAATACCACCATTGTAAATACAGTACAGCAATTTAATGGAATCGTTATTGGGAATTAAAGTTACTTCACTTAGAACGCAAATCATAGAAGAAGGGTAATAATTTTCCTTGTGTTTTACTTTCACCTAGTTATGGCATTTACTTTAAAAAAACTACTAAAAAACTAATACTTTATGTCTATATTGTACATGATACCTTCACAAATTTGATTGAAAATTGAAATATTGATTTTTAAGAATAGTTGATCGCAATTGTGAGAAGCACTGACATTTTTTTTCCTAGTGAATTAGTTTTTGTAATTCTAGCTATGATGTTCCTAGATTACGTAGCGTACGTACTCCAAAATATGCTGATCATAACAATTTTGTAAGGAGGAACATTTTGAGGACAACTACAGCTTTATTACAGTATTATTTGCTTATTGGACAATTAAATTAATGTTTAAAATTGTACTCATGTAACTACAATGAATTATTGAAAGATATTAGACAGTTCATTATTTATTATTATCAAATCCATTCAGTTACAAAGTGGTAAAAATAGTTTTTTATATCGATAAAGAATATCTTCCAGGTGAAGATCTCTTGATACAAGAAAATTATTTTAAGTCAATATAAATTAAACTTCTCCCTACAGAAAATAACTTCTTTTGGATACTAACTTAAAACATTTCTTTCAAAAAGTAGTATTTAATTTCTGCATGAAATAAAATGCGTATCATACAAAACTATTTTTTGGATACATTTAAATAAAGAAAAATTTCGAAAGTTCTTTGAAAATAAAGATACTAAAAGAAAACAGATGCAAAATATTGAAAACCAAGTCATGGTGCAATCATGCCCTGAAGGACCAAAATTTCAAAGGCTACAATATCCCCACAACCTTCCTCATATACCCATAAACGTCCGTAAAATACTATGTAAATGATACTACAGATGGCGCACGTATATGTTCTGTTCAGATAAATGTTTCAATTCTCATTAGGTGCACTGGTATACATTGCATGATTTTCGTTCTATTTTTTTACAATATAGACTACTTATGTCTAATTCATAAATTAATTAATTAAAAAATAATCAACGAAAAACTGAATTGAGTGTTCTCTGCTTACGCCTAGGCTACAATTTTTGCTTGATGCATTACCTTTTGATTTGTAAGAAGACATTATTATTTACTTAAATTAAGAAACTTGAGGAAATCTCTTTTTTATTTTCTGGAAAGAGACCACATTCTTTCGTCGTAAGAGAAATGTTAATCTTGGTCGAAGATTATGGATTGCATTGTGATTGTTAAGAATTTAGATTTTTTTGGCTCAAAACAAATAATATTCCGTCAGTACAAAGTTTGGATAAATCCAAATAACACTAATGTAACATTATATTGCATGTTTCAATTAACTATTGTAAAGACTAGTTATAAATCTTTATGACACCTAACCCTATTCTTTACAATTTAATTTAAGTAATTGATGTCCCCGTTTATCTGAATTCAAAATTAATCATCCAGAGGGAGACAATAGAGAAGTACTTTCGGATTCAAACTTGAAATTGTCGAATTCTGAATTTTATTTAGTGATATATAGGACATATTAAATTTGACGTTTACAAATGTTTAAAAATATTCCAACTAATTAAGATATAGATGCCTTTGGACACAAACTAAGAGATGATTCAAATTACCCTATCACTATAGGTATAGAATCAAGGAGAATGGTATCAAAGACGTTGTCCGCTACGATATGAAACGTTAATATTAATACCTGTTTTAGTATCTAATGTTGATAAAAGATAAGTAAATATAAATAAATTTTTATACCGTATACGTTTCCAAACCAAAATAAACACTGTTTTCATTGCATATACCGAAAATTTAACACATCTTATACCGCAAATTATAACACTAATAACGCAAATTAAAAAGGAAAATTTGAAACACTTTTTTTTTGGCGCGAAAAGAACACTAAATTTTGAACAAAAAAAAACACTGCGCTTCTTTCGTCACACCGAAAAGATACGTTTTACTGCGTTGATCGCAATTACTGCTATACATCAACAATACTATTTGCCCGATCGTTCTTAAAAAGAAGGAAATGATATGCACTAATGAATTTTCATCGAGAACAGCAAAACACTTACTAGTTTCATGGTGGTATTGTTGGTAACTGTTGGGACGGATTTCTTCGACTCTCGATGGTCGGTCGCCGCGATCGCCGAGTTTTATATGTAAGTGCAGCCTCGGCCAGCGAGGTCGCACCTCGGAAGAACGCGTTCGCATTGACCGTCAGAATCGACGAAGGTCCCCAATTTCTGGCCGTCCGCCTGTCCACTCACCCTGTGTGGTATGTGTATCTTCGAATTTGGATGTTGAGATCGAGTGGGCGATGATCTAAACGCTTGCGGGGAATTCACGAATTCCTTTATACTCATTCATAACGTTTACAAATTCAGTATGAGTAAGTGTAAGTATGCATAAAGACGGAGTAACGTTTGAAGCTATGGATTTTAGGGATTTAGGTGTCGAAATATGGTTAAATACATGTGTAGAAATAATTTCTTGTTATTATATGTTGATTTGAAATAATTAAATTAATTTGCAAAACTAATGCCAATATACTTTTTTAGAAACACAGAGCAGAACCGTTTTTAGATTTGGCAAAAATTATTTTTATTACTAGTAATTTTAGGAATTTAATTGGGTCATTACCTACAGTATCTCGTATGTAATTCGCTTAATAACACAAATACTTTTCTTCTAAATAATAGGATCGGTCATCAATTAGGATTATAATGAGCTCCTGCACTAATAACAGTATGGAAAAGAAAAGAAAAACTACAAAAGGAAGAAAGAGGAAAAGGAAAGTCAGACTTCCCGCCATGGCGTCCATACTTTGAACACATTCCCTAGACCATGGACAGAGGGATTAAAATATTAGATATAAAATAAAGAATCCCTCCCACTAAGCAAGCTTTAGCTCACAATTTTATAACAACGGAATCAAAATCTTTTATGAGGGTTGTCTTTTAAGTTTTGCGTATAGAGCTAGGATAACAGTAGATAGCTTTCCAAGACTTCATTGTTTTTCGAAATATTCTCCACGCACTTTTACAGGCACTCACACCAACTCTGGAAGCAATTATTACACTCGTTTTGTGGTACAGTCAAAATTGCGTTATTGAAGACATCGACTGCTCCTAGTGACTATTAACTACGCAGTCCGTTCTTGATTTTCGGAAAGGTAAAGAAATCGTTGGGGCTTAGGTCTGGACCGTAGGAAACATTGAGTAACAAATCGACATGTTGTCGGGTTAAAAATTCAATGGTCTTACGTGCTGTGTGCGAATTTGCATTATCTTGGTAGAGGACAATTCGTCGTTCGAGGTTTATTTTTCGAAGATCAGAGGTGACTTGCGGCAAACAAATGGTGGTATACGAATCGGCAATAACAGTTCTTTGATCTCGTAGAGGAATTATTGCTATATGGTTTGCTTTCGACACCAATGTCGCGATCATCTTTTTGGAGAACGTATGACTTTTGACAAATTTTTAATACCCAAGAAAACGACTGTGGTTTATTTTCTAGCTCGTATGAGTAAATCTAAGATTAATCACCACTGGACTATGTTGTACATGTTTTTAGAGTTTCCGGTGTGGAAGCAGTTTTTTCTCATCAATTCATACTAGCTGCTTTCTGTTTTTCGGTCAACGTGAGAGTCCACGTGCTCTTGAAACTCTACGTTCTGAATAATTATTAATTTGTGTGGTGTGCAGTTTACCGCGATGCCTGTGAATTATACAACCACACAGTCCTTGCAATTCTGGTAACTTTTATACTATTTGAATAGGTCATGCCTTGTCCACTACCAGTGGGACCGAGTATGTGATCTGGTTGGATAAATGAAGAATTAGAGAATCAAGTAGGAGACCAAATGCAATAAATTATTAATTTGTGTGGTGTGGAGTTTACAAAAAATGGCTACAAAACCGTCAAACGCCGTATTCGCATCGTTCGTTTTGATAAATTCCTACGATGCACTCCGCAATGCATTTGAAAATATTTAGATATTCATCGATTCGTTTTTCGTGTTAGACGCATTCGCCTAGTTCTTTGAGTGGTCACTTCTTCAACATTTAGCAGGAATTCCGTAATCATTTAGTAATCAGTATCTTCCAGTACTTTACATTTAGAATCATTATATGGATAAACTGTAAATAATTTGAAAAGATGTGGTTTGCTCATGCGCGTGTGTGTAGACCCTAGTTGGATGATTTACACGGTTACACAGATTGTGGGATGCAAATACGTCTAACAGCAATAGATATTCAGTTGATTCTCACTCCCTTGACACGCAAAAAATCATGCAGTGTTTGGCATGATTGGAACAATTTCAGTTTTTTGTTTTTTTTAGAGAGAGAGAGAGAGATTATTATTACATCTGCGCCTCTGGAGCGAGATATCCGCTCTCAGCATTCGTCATGCAGTGAGCAAAACTACAGGAAAGCCTCAACCCTGAGAAACAACCCCGGAGTTTGAACCCGAGACCTCCGGACTGATAGCCAAGCGTGCTAGGCACTGAGCCACCAGCCCTTATATAATTAATTTCTAAAAATAACCTCTCGTCATTAAAAAACGTTAAAATAAATATATTCATATTAAAAATAAAAGAAGCCATGAAGGAAGTTGGATTCGAAATAATTAAAGACATACTTTTTTAAAAATAATATTTTTGTAAAAGAAATTAAATTTTAGAAGGAAAGAAGCAAGAATACTATGTTTATTATAGAAACTAACTATCAAACACGAACAATTTTTATAAGAAATAATTCGGAAAGATACAAGCCTGGCATAAAAAATTGGGCTTTTTCGAATGACTAACATGAAAAAATAGCTTAGCTTGCCAAAATCTGCTGAAGAATAGAAAATTCCAGGTAACCATCTGGTGATATTTTGCAAATCATTGAATTGCTAGCAAGAGCTAACATTTTTGCTGCAATATCCTTCAGAATACAGTGAACATTGTAGTCGGTAATCCAATCACAATATTCAGTTGTTTACAAAATATTCTTTGTAATTAAATATGCAAGTATTTATTTAGGATCTACGTATTATGCTGTTCTTAAAACCATCAGATATCTTTCTCTCCAATATAATACGTAGCTTAGTATATCCTAACACAGAAGATAATAAAATGTGCGCCTTAACAATTTAGGTTTATTTCGCTGGGTTATGCGTAGCTTTCTTTTAGTTGCTAAATGTCTAAAACAGTTCAATCGACAAGGAGAAATATTTACATTCGACCGTATTCTAAATTATCCGAGCCACTTTTAAAATTACCTTTCCTGGATGAAGAAGAAAACCAAACACTGTAGCACTAGTTTTACCGAAAACCAATCAACATCGAACGCTAATACCTTACCGCATATTCCTACCATCGCCCAGCGCAAATACGGGGAATCCTAAACACATTGGTGCACAAAACTAAGATGATATCAGATGAACACCTTGAAGCTGAACATCTCAGAATACTCTACAACAAAACAACGACAGAATCAAAGACATTACGGATATCATCAATAGGTAGCCTAAACATTAGGAAGAACCAATAACTATCATTGGAACCACCTACCTGACATAAATCAATGGATGCAGGGACAAAAAATTTACGCAAACACAATATAAAGCCTGATAGGTCGTACCATGGCGATCCAAAACCCAAGACTCTACGAAATACCTTGTACGTGCATCAGACAAACAGGCAGAAACATCATCAGATTACAAAAACATATACGATATATTCAGACACAAATATATAGACAAATCCTCAGTAGCAGATAAGCCAACAAAGCAGAAACATTAAATCTAGTTTGGCAGATGCAGGGAATTAGTAACAGAATCAATAAAGAAGATGAACTACAGTTACCAAATATTTGGTAATCATTCTTCACACCCAAACTACTATATATAAAAGGTATGTAAAAAGAATACAAACTAAAGTTTATTTAGTAAAATAAATATTGTTTTTTGAAATGATAGAAGAAAAAAGTAAAATTCGAATTTGGTGACCGAAAAGTGGTTGATTTTATCTTTTCATTATATGTTATCTTTTAAATATCCAGTAACTACCCAAACTAAAGCTTTTAAAGCAGTATCAATAAAATTTGAACAATCAACATTTATTATTGTTGGAATAAACAGTTGTAACTTTCCTAAATGAATGAAACTTATTTATAAGGCAAGTTTTATTGTTAACGGAAATTTTTTCAAATAAAAATTTATCTGAACAAAGTGACTGTGTAGGAATTTAAAATATATCTTTTAAGATCCAAGGTTCTATAAAAATGTTACAAAAGTACACGTAAGAGGCTTACTTGATGAAATAGGATCTATTATCAATAATTTATAACTCAATTAATGACATTTAGATCTAATTAACCAGTTAATACAGCAGGTTACTTTATAGTAGATCCGGATAATGTAATATGTCGAAACGATTACATTTATTTCAAAGAAGTCCTATGCTTCAAATGAAAACACGTTTTTTTTATATTATCACATCTATTTCTAGTATCACATAAGATTTTGTAATTTAATAGATTCCTTCTGCAAACCTAGCAAATCTTTCATAACATCCAACTGTGATTAATCAACGTAACACTTTTTTACGCAGGTCTCGGTGCAAATATTCTAGTATTCGCAATGTCTTAATTGTACGGCAGCTCGAATACAAATCATGCTCTTGGTAAATTATCTAATTGTGAAGTAATTTGAAATGCATTAGCTGTACGAAGCGTAGTTGCTCACTTACACGTATGTACATACATATGAATGTATGAAATCGTATTAGAAAGACAACGATGGTAAAAAAAAGCGAAGATCTAAGCATGAATACTAAATCATCTGTGTCTCGCAATAAAAGTGAGATAAGTAAAGAAAAAAGCGTCAAACAGCAAACGCCGCAAAAAACTCAAGGTTCGCCGATGATCTCTAAACAGCATTATGTGAAAAAAAGTAGATGTTATTGCATTGTTTAATGTCAATACTGACATATATTTACTGCTACTTCTTGGAAAATACCATCATCGCAAAAAAGAGCTAATCAACACATGCTACGGAAGAAAAATCTCTTGCAAGAAAGAAAGATGAAATTGATACAATTGAAGGATGGGAAAATCCCAACATTTTCAGAAATGAAGGCATTTAATTTGCTGAGGTAGAAGAGAAGTACACAGTGTAAGTTCTTTATAGATAGAAAAGGATTTGGTGATTTATCATAGAGCCAAATTTCGCTAGCTTTTAACCAGTTGTACTAACTAATGAAGATAAAAATATGAAATTAGTAGAAATATATATAAAAATGTTATTATCAGTGTAGAACTACTTCCGGAAGTAGACCGTGTCATGATGAGATATATAGAAATGAAATAAGAGTAAGAAGAAAAGAAAATAAAAGAGAAATAAAAATAAATGAAAAGGGTAGGGGTGTGGAAAAGAAAGAAAAGGTGAAAAGAATAAGAGAACAAAAGAGAGAAGGGGGAAAAGAAAGAAAAAGAAGAAAAAAGAAAAAAGAGAAAAGTGGGATCTCGACGTTTCACCTCCGTCGTAGGAGGCTTCTTCAGGAGAAACAGGGAAACCAAAGTGGCACGGTAACTCGACGTCTAAACCACGCTAGAGGCGGAAACCTTCTATGTGCGAAATTTACGATGTATATGTACATAAGTACGTACATATTAGAAAATATACGCTTAGTTTTACTGATTAAATTACATATTGTATTCTTACTATTAAATGAATGTAATTTTGTATTACGCCGATGTAGAAGAAATCTGCGCTGAGACACTCGCGAGGTTTGAGAGTATAAGTGGAGTGTATTCGAGATATGCGCTAGTATAGTACAAATCTGAAGTAAAGTCGACATAACCTCAGGGAACAGAAATAAAGTGAAATATAGAATGCATGAGACTGGAATTAATAAAAAGAAAGAATAAATAAGTCCCAGATCTTTTTAGAGAAATTCCAAGTCGCTCCAAAGTGTACCAGTTTTCCTTTTTCTATTAGAGAGAAAAATTAGCTTCTTTCTTTGTTGATGATTGGCCCAACTCGGTTATAGCCTATTTTAGCTTGTCATAATCGTAGGAATCTTACGGTGTAGGAAAGTGTGTGTAAAGTGTTCCATGGCCTTGTTACTTCGCTCCCAAAATTATCGCCACTGTACTTGTCGAACGCTGGTTTCAGACGCGCGGCACCTGAATTGCCAAATTCAAGTGCTGGCTCTCAAACCACCGAGCCGTTAAGTTAAACCGAATCAACTAGATGATCTTTAAATAACGTGATAGAATAGCTATTTTCTATCAAAAGAGCTGACTAATAAACCTTGAGTTGGTTTACAGTTATTTACTTTTCCGCAATCCAGAAAAAATCAATTTATCACCAACTACCGCATTTCCAAAAAAAAAATCTATGTATGTTGTATACACCATAAATTTATTCAGAAGGAATACGTATACGGTAACTTGACATTGATTTTGGTCAAAAATGCGCAGTGCCATTTACGCCTCGCTACATTTCGACTAAAATATGCGTTTATCAAGTAGTCACAACAATAATAAACAAACAATATTTTCGCGGAAACTCGCTACCAGCATCTGTATGCATATTATGTATATTTTATGGGATGGGAGTGTAGGATGGTGTAAGAAATGAATTCGTTAAACTTATGACAACCAGCAAAGATAAAGATTACTTTCTTTTTTATAATTCCGTTAGTTTTTTTTAACTTTTGCAAATATTTGTTTGTAAAGGAAAATTCCCATCAAAAAGTATAGGTCTTCGAAGATGCAAAATAATTTTTTGTATGATCTTTTTCTGGAATGTAAGTATTTAAATATGCTATTTGAAAACATTTTACAGTTAACTAATTAGTCATTAGCTAACTGTAAACATTTTCTATATTCTATCATTTTTCTGAATTAAACAGTTGCTTCATCATGTTCTAGAGTTAATAGGATCTTTATTTAAATATGTACTTAAACGCTTAACCAGTTAGTTAGCTGGATTCACATACTCATAGGTCTCCCTTTCTCCTGCATATAAATAAATAGCTATAGGTAATTTTGACTGCTGGAATATAAGTATTACGAATAAGAACGTAAAATAGGCAAGGTGTAACCCAAACCCTGTTTTTACAAAGAATAATCTTACAGGAAATCTATGAAAATATTCTGGCCACATTGGATGAATCGTGTCCTTCTTTAGCGCGACAGAACAAACATCAAAAACTCATCGTATCCTGGGGCTACAGAAATAACCGTGACACCAGAAAGGCAGTAATATTATTTTGACCTATTGAGTATGTAAGTGCGTAAAGTAACAAAAACAACGAGTGTTTTAATTGAGCAACTTTATCTTGTCTTGAGTTATGCATCCCACAACGCTTTGCACAATTTAGATGCTGTATTCTCTCAATCCACAGCAAAAACTCTTGGTCTGTGAAAATCACTTAATTGCCTGCAAACGTTTCAGAAGAATTCAACGAATTTGTTGCGGTATTTGGATTCATCACTGGAAGCATTAATTGAAGTAGTGAGCTTGCACGAGATAAGCCGAATTCGAAGCATCCATCCAGTGGAAAGGCCATTTTAGTCAAAACAAGAAAAGTTCCATTCCACCATAACAACGCGCAGATGCACTGAAAGCGCATATTCATCAAGCTAAGGCTTGAAATTCTTTCATAATCACTCTACTTAAACGGTGTAACATCCGCCCCGATACCATCTGATCTTGAAGACCAAAACTGTTCTAGTTTAACAAAAATTTGATGCAAATGAAGAGATTATACAAAATGTGAAAGAGTATGATGTGGATCTTGAAGAAACCCACCTTCTTGAAGGAATCAGAAAGCTGAAACAACTTCATTGAACTTAAAAAAAAATGGGAAATAAATTACTTAATAAAATTAAAGTTGCGATTTTAAATTTTGTAAATTAAATAAAATTATTCATCAAATCACTTTAACATGACAAAATTTTTTGCTTCTCCAGACCATTAAATCCCTTCTGGCATGCCTTTTATACACTCCATTTTGTTCCTTACATTTCTGCGATTGGTTTAACGACCCTGTGTTTTGTAGTCTTAGTTTTTGCCTTTCGAGTGTCTAAGTCGAGATTAGTTCACCAGAAGGCACGTGCAGTTCTCTGTCCGTTAAGTTTATATCTGAAAAAGAATTCACATTTAAAATTTTGACAGCACAGGCCCATATCTTCTGTTTTGTGACTCCGAGAAGAATACAATACAGTTTTCTTTTTGTAAATATATATATTTACTTTTTCTTCGAGCACTTCCTTAGTATATACTCCATTTACAATATCCAATTTTTAATTGTTGCACCTGTACACAATCATTCAAACGTTGCTTTGTTTGATCAATATAATAGTCCACTAGGAGATTTTGTAATAAGAAAAAAAGGTATTCGAAAATGTTACAAGGAAATGTATATCTACAAATAGCAGAATGAAGTTGTAATCCGGAACCAAGTCGAAAATTGAATTAACCTTAACACTATTATGAATTCGTATCTCATACAGCGCATAAGAAATACCAAAAATTTTACCTTCTATTATGTAACATAGATAATTGTAGTATATATAAATGTGTACGTGAATTGCGGCAAATATTATAACATTACGGCAAAGCCATAATGTTAAAGCATGAATTTTGAGGAACGCTTAACCTTGAACAAATATAAGTTGGCAATTTCTTTAGATACAGCTACTGTGATCACTATCGCTCTTGAAACATATATTCGTGTATGTTTTTTTGATCTTGAACTATCCGCATATTTTTTAAGAACGTTAGGTCTCTACATAGATGGATGACAGAACTTGAGAGGTTTATAGTAGAGTTTTTGTAGAACATTAGTCGACAGTAATAAAATGAAGCCCTATATCTCTTGTTTTTGCTCTCAAAACAATGCTTAAGATTAACATTTCAAATAATAGACGAACTGTTTCCGCAATGGGGCCGTGTCTTGATAAGATATAACAGGAGAAAATAAAATAATAGTAAAAGGGAAACAGAAATAAAAGGAGAAGGGGAAAGGAAAAGAAAAGAAAAAGAGGAAAAGAAGAAGAAGGTAGACAATGGAAAGAAAAATAAAAAGAAGAAAAAAGAAGGCGGAATCTCATGAGATCATAATAATAATTATTAATATTACAGGACAAATTCAAGTACCTCCATATACACTTGTAGGCAATAGACGAAATACAAAATGAAAAAGAAAACTATACAAAACAAGACAAGAAATCAAACTAGTTTATTAACACATTGAAAAAGGTATCTTCAAATAAATTATCTGCATTGTGGTGTATTGTAAATAACCGTGATTTTCGCAATAAATTGGTACGAAGGAGAAGATAACGAAAAATTCGAAGAGGAAAGGGAGGATGAATGAGGTATAAGCAAATTATTGGAAGAAAGCAAGTTAAATAGGTTAATATGATCGTGAATAATTTTCCAGACGAAACCTACGACCAAAACATCTCGATGATATTCCAGCAAATAAATGTATATCATATCTTCTCAATGGCAAGGTATAATCAACACCTCTTTTAGGATATTGGTAATCCATGTTAAAGAATAGAATCTTCGGAAAACGACGCTGAGCCTTCGCGTTGTCCACAGTTGAAGATGTATATTCTAATTTACTTAAAACGAAGCTAAAGTAGGGTGTTTTAAGTTGAAATACATCATTAAACATTTAGCGAGGATGTAGGATAAAATCCTAACGTTTCAGACGCAAACGCATCGATCATTAACGTGTGCAGTAAACCTTATTCTGGAGTCAAATAGTCAAGATGACTAAAGATATCAAGCTTACTGAGGTAATTATTAAGTATTGATTACACTGGGTCAACACAATTAATCGTTGGTGTATACAAAACACACATTTAGTGACATTTAGTTTTAATTTGTAAAGAGAACACTAACTAGCAATTTAATTTAAATTATATTGCAGTTGGGCCACATAGTTTAAAGATGTAATGTGGAAATATATTTTATGTCATCGGGATACGTGAGTAATGGACAAGATAAAGACATCAGTAAATCATTTACAAACAGTACAAACAAAAGTGGTCCCAATTGTAACCCTTATGGTACACCCGATGAAGGAATGAACTCAAAAGATTTATAACCATTGTAAAACACGCAGCAAAGTCTTCTAGTTAAATTGGTGGGAGTTATAACAAGACACAGCTCGATCCAAAAGTCTATGACTTGACTAGGAAAATCCATGGTCAATTATAACGAAGATTCAGCTGTCAATGTAAACAACGTTAACCTAACTTTATATGTCTAATTTTTTACTAATAAATTGGCATACAGAAACAAGATTAATAACTAACGATTCTCCACGAACAAAACCATGCTGATTGATGTAATGTAAGGCAATGTATTGCCATGTAAAAAGAGTAAATAACATTCTCAAAAACCTTGCGAAAATTCGATACTGGTCTATAGTTACTGACACAAAAAGTCGGACTGATTCTTGTTTTCTAAATCAATAATACAAGTTATAGATAGGCTCCCAAAACGCACAAAGGGCATCATGTACGACAAAACTGAGTATTAGATCATCACTAGCGACATCCTTCTGAGGAAATTCGGACTATTTTACTTTTCGTAACAAATAACAAAATAAAAGTAACATAATTGGAGTCAGTGGTTACATATGACAAGTTATTACTGCCTGTGCGTATGAAGGAAAATTTTTAGGCGAAGATGTAACTATTATACCTAATGCGAAGTATCAGTACACATGTCGTCATGAAACAAAGTTTGAGTTATACGTTTAATGACATTCCTAATGTGCATGAAACGATAAATCTTTTGTTTCCATGCTTACTCTAGAAATATAACAACGGATATTCATTGTAGTTTTGTTTAGGGGATTGTATCATATTGCCTGAAGGATATCGAATTATATTATTCATAATACCTAGCTGCAGCAATTCATTGGCGCTTCTTATCCAATACTTTCCTTACACATTACGCTTATGCAATATGAATATTCTTGGAACTAACGGAGTCAACACTTATAACAGATACATACAAGTAACAAATAAGACGTGAATATAAGGAAAACGAAACTATAACTTGAAGATCCTCTAGCCAAGCTATTACTTTTCAAGGTTTTACCATTATTTAAATATGTTTTTCCGGACTATACGCATACACTACCGTTCAGTAAAGTATGAACGTTAGATTAAATTTCAAAGAATTATATATATATATACCAGATATGTGCATAAGTTTTTCCCGGTTTAGCTAAAAGAGGGCGCCAGCGAAAAGTACACAGCGTATTAATTTGACACAATATGTCATTTTGTTCGTCTGGCATTTAAACTACAAACACACACAACTTGAGTCCGCCAAAAACTAGTATCTTTGTCGTTCAGTGATCATGAAGAGTTTTGTGTCTGAAAAAGAACATTTGCGGCATGCATCACTTTTCTTATTTAATCAAAAGTAAAACTCTCTTGAAAGTCATCGTTTGCTAGTGAAGACATATTGTGAACACACTCCATCGATTAGAACATATGAGACATGGTTCGACAATCTAAAGGTGGTGAAAATCACCTGGAAATGCTGCTTCAACGCCACGAAAAGAAATCATTTTTGTACCGAATTGTGACGGATGATTAAAAATGGATGTGTTTTGAAAACCCGAAGAGGAAAAAATCGTGGCCTTCACCTAGCGAAGCCCGTCCTTCAACACCAAGACCAAATCGCTTCGGTAAGAAGACCATGCTCTGTGTGTGGTGGGACCAAAGCGGTATTGCATATTATGAACTCTTGAAGTGAAACCGTTAATACACAACGCTATCGCCAACACATGATTAATTTAAACCACGCATTAATCGAAAGACGACCGGAATAGGCCAGAAGACATGGCGAAGTGATTTTGTTACACGACAATGGGCCGTCTCACACAGTAAAACCAGTGACAAGCACCTTGAAATGGCGCCATCTGACGCTATAACCTCTTCGCATCAATTGGGCACGCGCTAGCAGAGCAACACTTTAGCAATTTCGAGAAAGTTAAAAAATGGCTCGGCGAATGGTTTGCCGCAAAAGGCAAGCGCTTTTTCTGACATGGTATCCATAAATTACCTGAAAGATAGGTGAAATATGTAAAACCCAATATTTTGGCATAAAAAAATACGTGTTTCTTTTTGGCAAAAAAAATGATAAAGTCGTATGCAAACACCTGGTATGTTTTCAAAGTTTATGATTTGTTTGTTTGTTTTAATAAAGAGTGCAAAGTGTTATTCTAGTTATAACAAATAAAAATGTACAATAATAGAAGTAAGTGCAGTTCATTTTTATTTTAAAATTGTTATGATTCAAGTTCCAATCTAAACCACATATATGGTAGTGAATAATGACTGTACAAAACTAATACCAGATTTCCGTTGGTTTTTTGTAATGATAAATTACAATTTCCTTGCAATTACCAACATTTTCAAGTTTCTGACCTACGTCCTTTCTCTTACCGGGAAAACGTCATACCACTAGACCACGGTATCGCGTAACTTCAAATCACTTTTAATAGCATAGAGGTCGTAGTGGCTGTAGATGTATTATAATATCCCAAAAGACATAATGTTATTTTAAGCGAAGTTCTTGTTAATTAAATTAATACCAACGTAACTTTCATTTTAATTCAATTAATTAGAACTTGGCTTAAAATAATGTCTTCTGAGACGTTCTATATCTACACTAGGGTGACAGAATAAAATAGACACCTACTAATTAAAAAAAGATTATATTCTCGTTATATATACAAAATATTTTAAAATTTTTAAATTAGACTAATATTTTGTCGATCCACCATTACTTGCGTGAAGTGCTGCGAGTCGTCGTGGCATAGAATCTATTAAATGTTTAATGGTGTCTTCTGGAATATTTAACCACTCTTCTGTAACAGCTGCCACGAGTTCTTCCTTATTGCTGGGTTTTCGGGGTCGTTTCGCCATATTTGTCTGGATTATGTGCCAAACATTCTCTATCGGATTCATGTCTGGTGATTGGCCTGGCCATGGTAAAATCCGAATCCCCTGTTCCTCTTTCCATATGGTTATTGTTCTTGCTTTGTGGCATCCTCCATAAAAGTGGCGTCTTCTTTAGATAAAATGGCGTTGTCGAATATTGGTAGTAGTCCTTCTATTAATATTTGGATATATTTTGCCGCATTTATATTTCCGTCGCAGATTACTAATTGCGATCTTCCACCATGATGTTCACACCGCCCTATTTCACCGTCTGATGCAAAAATTTGTCGTCCAGTTGCTGCGACGAACGTCTCCATACCCACGTACGACCACTATCACTGAATTGGCAGTATCTGCTTTCGTCTGAAAAAATGACAGACCGCTAAAATTCTTCGGCCTTCGTTCGCATTTCGATTACCCAAGCCATTCGGCGCCGTTTTTGAAACGCCGTAAGAGCAGGATTTTTCTTTGCCACCCTTTTATACATCCCCACACTGTGGAGGTATCGCAGAACGGTGCGCTGACTTTTCTATGAAGTTGCCGCAAGCTCTGCTGTACTTTTACCCTTTTACTTCTTTCAGAAGGTCCGGCACGACCTGGTCTCGGCTCCACTGTTGTTTTTTCCTTGCGTTTAAATTGTGTAATCACACGGTTAACTGTGGACAATGGAATATTTAAAAATTTACTTATTTCACGTTGCAAAGCGCCGCGTTCGAACCTTATAAGCGAGGCATAGTTGTAACGATACTAAACTATGACGAATTCCTCCCGATACATCAACCCCTACCCTAATGACAAGAGAAAGTTCTTAATTCGTTCTTAGAATTTAGCTGCTTTCATATTTATGCTGCTTTACCTGGTGTCTATTATATTCCGTCACTCTAGTGTAGGTGTTAAAAGTGATTTGAATTTTCACGGTCCCGTGGTCCAATAACATGACGCTTCCTCAATAAAGGCGAGGATGTAGGTTCAAATCTTATCGAATTGGGAAATTTAAAAATTGTAATTTATCATTTTTCTATGGGTTGAGGGGGTCACTTCTGTTTTTCTTTTTTTCGCTCAGGAGTTCCCCCAAGCTAGATGCGATCCTGTGTAGAGTATACTTTTAACTGAAAAAGGTAGATATTCATATTTCTATGAACGATAGTGTACATACTAACTACGTGTAATAAGATCTTATAATATTATTATTATTTTAATAATGTACGTATATAGTAACATTGACCTACATTCACTTACTACCTTGTACTCGACATTGTGGACCAATGGCGGCTTTTTGTACGAATCTAACTGGCAAGTAATTTACGCAAATACGCAATTAAACTTGCCATTTTCCACGAATCTTCAAAATGACAAAATTTATCCAATTTCTTATTACCACATCCATCTATTACAGACCTTCATTCTCCTGATTGCAGCAGTAGCAATTACACGAGCAAACCGTCTACGTTTGACACGAACGTGGACCGCTTCGTGACTAACACTTCAAATCACATTAATGTCGATAACCTTAACAAGCGTTAATAAGAAAAAACATCAAACGCGCCATAATTGCATTATATCCGTATTAACAAGGAGCAAATTGGTTTCGCCTTTAAATTACCCGTGTACCATTTATTAATCGATTGATATTAGTATTAAACATCTATTAATGCATTGCTCTTGCTTTGTAGTAGAGGCGTTCTAATTAAATTCAGTAGCAATTGCATTTTTTGCAGTCGTAATAATAAGTCGGCGATTTGGTCCCGATATCTGCAGACCTTGCTCTCGATACGCCGCTGAAACCATCACAAACTTGGCGAAAATCAAGGAAGTTTCATGTGAGTAATTGATGTTTTGGAATGTTTTTTATAAAAGACCTTCTCAGGTTGCGCTTGATCCAAGCATTGATTTTAAAATAATCAATTAATTGTTATATGAAGTGTACTAAGTAATCGGTTATTAGTTGATAAACAAGGAAGGTTACGGTACTTTCGTGAAATGCAATGCTTTTTGTGAACCTTGTCCTAAACCTCTTTTCAACTTGCGATTTCTTACGTTACCAATGGAAAAAAAAGACATTCTATGTCAATAGCGATCTTGGCATAGTACTATTACTTTAGTTAAAGCATGACTCGCATAGATACCATTAAAAGGGATTCAAAAATGTTTCAATGTCTGTGGTAATCAGATTGTAAATTAGGAACACTGAAACATTGAAATAAAAAGTTATACTAAAAAAAATTACTAGCATCAAGCAATAGTTACTTGACCGAAATAATTTAAATGCAATGTGTTTAGAGAAAGAGTTGAAACATTATTCAGACACAAGTCTTACATATCATAAACCAACAATGGTGGTTCCATTCTTGTATTGTGTTGTTTTTCATTAAGTGGAACAGGGGACCTTGTGGAAATTTGATGAAATAATGGCGAGGGAGAAATATCCCGAGATATTAGAATAGAATGCTCTGCCATCCGGATTGCGCTTAATAAGCAAAAATGTTGAGTTGATATATGATAACTATCGGAAGCGCACGTCGTTATTATGTAAAAGGTACTTCGCTGATGCAGAGAATGAAAGAATATTAAAAATAATAACTTGGCCTTCCCAGAGTCCGGATCTTGATCCGATAGAACTTGTGTGGGACGAACTGAACAGGCGAATGAGAAAAGAATGTCCAACGTCCAAAACTCTTTGAACGGTATTGCAGGAGTACAATAATATTAATCAAAATACACTGAGGAAATTGGTAGAAAGAATGTCACGAATTGTACGAGCAGTTATTAAATGAATAGGTGGATTTTTCGACGAGAAGAAAGTATAACTTACCTTATGTTTTCTAATATTTATCACTACCGTTGCTTTTGTGTATATATGTGCAATAAGTCGTAGATGAATAATAATTTTTCTTATATTTGTTTTGTTTACAATTTTTAAGCAATCATCAAATTTTGCATGAAATACTATGAACTGTAGTATATTTTAAAGAGTTCTACTCTTACAAACAAAAGTGGGTGTAATTGTTCCTTTCTGATTTTGATAAAACTCTGCAGGGAAAACTGTTTTCTTTGCCATATGCGGTCGTTTCTTTGCAATTTCGGCCTTCAAACGCTCCAATAACGCTATATAATATTCACTGTTGATAGTATTTCCTCTCTCAAGATAGTCGATGAATATTACACCACGCACATCTAAAAATACCGAGGCCATAACCTTTCCAGCCGATTGTTGTGCTTTCGGGCGCTTTGGACGAAGTTCACCAGTTGCTGTCCAAGCCTGTTTTTAAAAAGGAGAGTCTTGGTCGCATAACGGGAAAAACATAAAGAGAATAAAAAGGAAATTATTTTTAAGTTAAACGTTTCTACACAATATAACACATGGGCTGAAAAGTCCCGGGCCTAACAAAAAAAACACGTTTTTTTTGGTTCAAAATTAGCTTTAATCATCAACGTAATCTCCATCAAGAGCAACGCAATCATTCCACAGCCGCTCTAACGTTTCAATACCACTTTTATAGAACGATTTATCTTTTGCCTCAAAATAGGCCTCAGTTTCAACGATAACCTCTTCATTCGTGCGAAATTTCTTACCGGCGAGCATTTTTTTGAGGTCGGCGAACAGCCAGCAGTCGCTGGGAGCCAAATCTGGCGAATACGGTGGATGTGGGAGCAATTCGAAGTTCAATTCATGTAGTCTTGCCATTGCTTTGATTGACTTGTGACACGGTGCGTTGACTCGATGAAACAAAATTGTTTTCTTTGCCATATGCGGTCGTTTCTTTGCAATTTCGGCCTTCAAACGCTCCAATAATGCTATATAATATTCACTGTTGATAGTATTTCTTTTGTCAAGATAGTCGATGAATATTACACCACGCACATCCAAAAATACCGAGGCCATAACCTTTCCAGCCGATTGTTGTGCTTTCGGGCGCTTTGGACGAAGTTCACCAGTTGCTGTCCACACGATCGTTTTGTTTCCGGAGTGAAGTGATGGATCCATGTTTCATCCATTGTCACACATCGACGCAAAAATTCCGGTTTGTTACGTTTAACATGTAACAATGGCCAAACACTGCTCAGAATCATCAACACGTTCTTGTTTTTGGTCAACAGTGAGCAAACGCGGCACCCACTTTGAACAGAGCTTTCTCATAGTCAAATGCTCATGCAATATAAAGCCAATACGTTCTTTTGATATCCTTACGATGTCACCTAACTCACGCAACTTCACTTTTCAATCATTCAAAACGATTTTGTGGATTTTTTTGATGTTTTCTGATGTTACCGTCTCATTTGGACGTCCACTGCGTTCTGCACCATCGGTGTCTCTACGACCACGTTTGAAGTCAGCAAACCAACGTTTTATTGTTGTTTCTGATGGAGCGGAGTCCCCATAACACTTTTCAAGCCATTGCTTCGCTTGAACGGTATTTTTTCCCATCAAAAAGCAGTGTAAAATTAAAACACGAAATTGATTTTGATCCATTGTTTTGAAAATAACAAAAGTAGCGTGACTCTTAGCACAATAACTCACAAACTAATGAATAGAATATCATGAAATTTTAACAGCTGTCTTTTGAAGGTTAGTACTAACTGAGAGAAAGGTGACTGCAATAAAACTAGCGTCATCTATGTGTTAGGCCCGGGACTTTTCAGCCTATGTGTTATATATCAATCTTCTACTTCTTCACCTTAAGGGGGGTGACACAACATCGAAACATGGATCAAACTAATTTTGACACAAAAATCAGTCATGTCGGAATAACGAAAAATGTCATAACATAAAACTGTAATAACTATTTAAATAGTAATATTCTCTAACACTCCATACACAAATAATGTTTATGCCATTCACAGTTTATTATAGATGGTGCCTTACAGACATCGGAATTTGAAAACTGTGGACCATGGAAGGAAAAATTCACTGGTGTTTTAAAGCTTGCCAGACGCACTTGAAAGTAACCACTTTTATATGAAGCATACTTGATCAAATTTTGTGAAGTGAGCAAACGCCTTACAAACACAAAATGCCGCCTCTTTGATTATAGCTGAATAACAAATGATAACAAAGCAATGGTATCTGATAATTGACGAACGAATTGCTTCGAGACGTGGAAACTATAGACATCCAAACATTATATGATACCAATGGCATCCTTTGGAATTTGTTTAACTAAGATGATGTACCACATCTTCAAGGTCTTCGTGACTTTGATCTGACTGTGAGACGATTAGTAGATGCGTTTTGTCCCATAACCACAATCTTCGCCACGTTAAGAACCGTCTGTAAGAATACCTATCGCCTCTACCTATGAAACCATTTTAATATGAAATAGTTGGTTATCATATCGATAGTCGACATTATATTGTTGAAATATAATATCGATTAGTTGCTAGTAATCGAAGAAGTTTAATACGATAGGATGATGTATTTGTAATATCTATCGTATTGAGCTAAACTTCTGCAGGAATCAACAAAAATGAAGTTTTTCTAAATTTCCAATACTTGTAAATAAAGCCCTCAACTGTTAACTTGTATATACCATCTAAATAGAATTTTTTCTCAGAGATTTTCATTTTAATAATCTGTTTTCTTGTGATATACTATTGCCTAAGTTAGAACGGAGGTTTTTGAACTTCCACATGCAACGTTTCAATCGGGACAGATATCGTTGCACCTGCATATACACGTACGCAATGCCACACGTTTAAGAAATCTGTTGGCAGCTAATCCATACAAAGTGCATCCGTAATCCATAATGGCTGTTAAATGTGCGCAATCGGTGTTATAATATTACAAAATTCTGCTCCCCATTTGACTATTCAAATAGTACGTACCTTATGCTTTCGAGAATAACCTTTGTGTAATTAGTATATTGACCTGGATACTGTTGTTAATATGTGTATTTACTTCATGTCAAAATGTTGCTACATTAATATTGTAAGCTAACTATGTATGTAGATTCTAGATCTGCTATTTCAGTGCAGAATGAGAAAATACTGTGTGTAGCTCGCAAAATAATTATATTCTTGTAAATACAACAGTATCCTACTTTTGAATATTGAGATTCTGGCTGTTGTTCCAGACTGT
This sequence comes from Trypoxylus dichotomus, assembly GCA_023509865.1. Classification (NCBI taxonomy): domain Eukaryota; kingdom Metazoa; phylum Arthropoda; class Insecta; order Coleoptera; family Scarabaeidae; genus Trypoxylus; species Trypoxylus dichotomus. Next base: position 50,177,830 of record CM042079.1, on the reverse strand, counting down.
AAAGATTGAAGCCTACTCTTTTGAAAATTGAATTGTCAAGATTGTTCTAGGTTGGTGTAAATCCAGTTCCAGAATTTTCAAAAGATATGGCTAATAAACAAATTCCGCCAAAGTTCCTTTTTCCGAAAATCAAAATTGTGACGATTACTTGAGGTTGTATTAGCTACCCCGAAGATCGTCCCCAGAATTTCTTGTCTCACATATCAAACGATATAACCGAAAAACTAAATAGGAAACCGTGAAGTTCTTCTTTTGAAAATTGAAATTCCGATGCCTGTTCAAGGTTGTTGTAATTATTCTGGACATTTTCTCTCTTAAAAAATAAAAATTCTAGTAATTTTGAATGGTCCTATAGCTTCTATTCATTGTTTCAAAATTTAATTTTCTTCTATCTAATGCAGAACAAAAACAATGAAGGACAATAATAACAGTAAGACACGTTACTAGAAAGTTACAGAGAAAAACTAACTGAAACAGAAACACCAAATCTAATGAAATGATTCTATCGATGGGCTGCATTAACGGCGGGCATGTGATGCATTCGTAAACACGTACATAATGCTAGTTAAATACTTGTCTACCATTTACTGACATATAAAGCTATACACATATAAACACATTGTAATAACACTGAACTTTATCATGTTGATTACTTATTCATTTATTCAATGAGTGTTTGAGCTGTAATCCTGATTTAGTTAAATAAAATAAAATTAACGTCAATGCTATTTATATCTATACACACACGCACATATATATATATATATATATATATATATCAGATGAGACAAAAAGCGAATACACTTTGCTTTATGGCTATATCTTTTGATCTATAAAAGATACAGATCCGAAACTTTGGAACAATATTCAGAACAAATAGAACAATTCTCAGAATATCCATTTTCGGAAGAAGGAGGGGGGGAGTTAGAAGGATTTTGTTTTTAGTCATTTTTTATGTATAACAGACACGGACTCAAGATGTTGAAATAATGTTTCGAATCACCGAGCAATTTGGAACAATTCTCAAATTTTCAAAGAAATGGGGAGCAACATGAATTTTATTTTTTTTTTTGCCATATCTTTTGATGTGTAAGTGATATGGATCTGAAATTCTCAAACAATGTTTAGAACACCTAGAACAAGACGGAATAACCATGAGAAGCTCGATTTTCAAAAGAAAAAGGAGCACTTTTCTATTTCGTTCATCTTCTTAATACATAAGAGATCAGGTTCTGGAATAGCCGTTGGGACCACTACGATAACCTCAAACAGCCACCAGAATGTTTATTTTCAAGAAATGCGGATTTTGTTCTTTTTTTGCCATATCTTTTGTTCTATAAGAGACAGTAATCTGAAACTTTGGGACAGTATTTATAGCTAGCAAACCAAGCAGTTGATCGTTGTAATAACGAAGAATTGTCTTCATATACAGTACCGCTCAAAAGTGTTTAGGCACTCTCACTGACAGCAAAAATGTATAAAAACTTAGCAAAAATGTTAATAATATTTATTTTTTATGTACAGATACACGTACATGAATAAAAATATATTAAATAAATGTGAAAATTAAAAGTTTAATTTAAATTTTGCTTTCATCTAAGTGACCTCCTCTTGATTTAATAATTGCAGCACACAATCGAGGCATTCTCGCAATAAGCTTTGCCAGAGTTTCTTGTGTTATTGAGGTCCAACTCGATTGCAATTTGTTCCACACATCAGTAGCTGATGTCGAAGCCGATTTCCGTACTTCCCGATCTAGTACTTCCCATAGTAACTCGATTGGATTCAAGTCGAGGCTCTGGGGAGGCCATTCCCTAATTTTGAGAGTTCCTTCCTCTTCTAAATGGCGTACATAGTCTTTACATAATTTAGAGGAATGTTTTGGGTCATTATCTTGCTGGAAGATAAAATTTTAACCCAAAACTCGAATTCCGGAAGCTATTGCGTGGTTCTCCAAAATTTCGCGGTAGCCTTCTTTTTTTAATATATTTTCACAATGTCCCCTACACCAGTGCCAGCAAAACAGTGCCAAATGATTATAGTACATCCACCATGCTTCACGGTAGCAGCAATACACTCTTCTCTGGCACGTTCACCCACAGATCTTCTTACGAATATGCGTCTTCGGGTTCCGAACAGCTCAAATTTGGACTCATCCGTCCATAGGACGTTGTTCCACTCTTCTATGGTCCAGTGTTGGGTGTTCACGAGCCCATTTAAGTCGCTTTTGCTTGTTTTGTTGGCGTAGTAATGGTTTTTTCATTGCAATACGTCCATGGAGCCCGGCTTTCTGTAGGCAACGTTTGACTGTAGAAACACTGACTAGTTTTTGGCGCCCAACATTTAATTCTACGGTGATTTCCGGGGCTGTTTTGCGTCTATTTAACTTGCTGGTAACCACTATTCTGCGATCATCTGCAGATGTTGTCGCTTTTGGCCTTCCACTGCGTCTTTTATTAAGAAAACTGCCAGTTTCCCGATATTTTTTTACGTTATAGTAAACCGTAGCGTGGTGTATTTTAATTTTTTTGGCAATTTGTCGATTACTTATGCCACTTTTATGGTAAGCTATTATAAGCGCACGTGTTTCAGTACTAATTTCTCTTCGCGGAGGCATTTTAAAAAATTATCGCACGATATTTCGCTCACGACGTGAATAGAGTAAATACCACACTGCAACTGACCAGAGGTTACAGATTTCACTATAATCTTCTAGGAAGGTAATTTAAACATTATTATCTACAATCTAACAGATGACTAAATTTACCCAGTAAAATCAGAGGGATTGTTATTGTAATTGCACCGCAATAAACAGTTTACGGTAATCCGACCAAGTGCAGGTAAATGATAGTAAACCTTATGCGATATAATGGGTGTTTATCTTACTGAACTACATTTTAAATACGTATTTCATTTTATTATAATGTTTTTTTGGTAAACATAATACTATATGAATAATCCATGAAAACAGGGGTGCCTAAATACTTTTCAGCGGTAGTGTATATATATCTTAATTCATTTCAATAGCAATATCGCGATTGCAATTGTAGTTTAATACCCTTACTTAAAATAGGAAACATTCTTTCCCACCCTCCATATTGAGTATTGAAAAATGTCTATGTAAAATCTTAAAAGTTCCATAATTTCCATAGTTTCGCCACAAAATTGCCAACTTCATCCATGAACGTATTTTCTACTATACTACCCAATAGATAAATAATGGACTTTTCGAAATCCGCATATTCACTAAATATAAAAATTGGACTACCTACCTAGAAGTATAAATTAATTCGAAAGCTTTAAAAAGGAATTGTCTTCATTTCGGAGTGTACTGACGTGGATATTATTCAAAATAATATTATTATGGTAACACTATTTGTGGTTAATAACACTAATCCCGAGACAATAATAACGATATCAATATAAAAACATCATTTTGTTGGTGTAAATTACTTAATTTCCATTCGCCAGAAAAAAGGTTAATGTTCTCTATTATCATTGAAGTCACTTAAGTAATCGATAGTTAATTAAATTAATTCAGTAAAGCCAAGAAATTATTTACATTTAAAATGTCATCCTCCCATAACACCAATTCGTTATTTGCTAGTAAGAAGTTTATTACAAAATTGTTGATTTAATCTCGCGTAACTGCTTGCAATTTTCTACGATCTATCTCTCAGTGATTACATCTTTTTGTATACCTGTATGTAGATTGTAAGTCGTATAATGCAAATATAATTGATGGTACGTGACAATCTGTAAGGCTACGCTAATACCTAGTATAAAGAAAAAGTCAATACTAATTTCATAAGTTTCATAAATCTATAATAATTTACTGAGTAAATACAGACCATTTTTTCAAATACAGAATCGGGTCATTACTACTATAATCAATGGCATTAATTCTATAAAGCATTATACTTCATTTATAGGGAATTAGGTTACATTGCATTCGCAAATATTATGTACTTTTATTAAGTTAGATTTCATGGTCGATTGCAAGGCAATAATTTTATGGTGAATACTTTCAAAAAGCCGTCGTCCAATGCATGAAAAAAGTAACGGCTGTTATAAAGTATATAATCTCTTAATACTATGCTAATTGGTGATTGTAAAAAAAACAACTGACGCTTTAGCAACATCTTTGTTTCTTTGTACTCATATAATGATTACATAAAGTTACTATGAAATCACTTAGACATCCACTTTTTTTCATAATGATGTAATGCTTAAGTTTACGCAAAATATAACGTAAATAATTATTAGTGTAGAATGTAAACTAAAAAAATAGTGTAAATTTACACACTATTTACATGATCAGCGCTGTTGTTGAGGACTTAACATTGTTTTTTGTATTTTCTAAATTTTTTACTATTATGTATTTTATCTTCTTTGCATTATTATTTTCATCTAGAATATTATTTTATTTTCATTTTTATATTTATTTATTTTGCTCTCTTATATCCAATTTTATTTTAATATATATGTATATTACGCATTGTATATGTATGCAAGTCAGCCATTCGCATTACGCTAGCTAAAACTGTCTAATTTAAAAATCATTCACTGCAACGTCGTCGGATATGTAATGGGAGTTTTCTTAAAATTTAAGGTACACAAGCATAGGCAGTCGTCTCCCGCGCGACGGTCGAGGTATTAGCGATCGTGTACTCTCGGCCACCTTTCGTACCTGGTCGTAACGTGTACAGTAACGTCGTCGTATGATTATTAGAGATTTCTAAGATTTTCTAGTTTTGGCGGGAATCGTCGAGGACGTTGTCTATACATTTATTTCTGGCGGGAGTCATTTGGTAACATCGTCGGATCGCATGTATAGATTTTTTTAATAAGTATAAATTCTCGATCTTCTATCATCGTACGTCGAGGCTACTGTGTCCATTGTCGTCTATACATATTTTTAGTCTTCAGTTAAGTTTGTGTCGGAAATTATTTTGGCGAGATTGTCGGCGCGCATGTATAGACCTCCTCTACAAGTACGATCACTCCGCTTCTTGCTGACGGTCATTGCGGCCGCAGCGCCCGTTGTCTTTTGTACGTTTGTTCGGTCCTTGTCGTATCGGGTCTTAGAAATTTTTCATTTAGTTGCTCGTCGTAGCGGACGAGTTTCACGGACCAGTTTTCTATATGTATTGTCGGCTTCATCGCTCCGTTTTACTTATCGGTGCGCATTTCGCACATTTGCTGGTTACTGGATTTTTCCCTTCTTTGGGGCGCAGTAGTATAGAGCTAAAGATTGCACATAGCGTAATATTTCAAACGAGAACGCCTGGGTAGCTGTGACATTACTTTTGTATTGAGATCGGCTATTATCGCTACTGTCGCCCTCGACCAGGCGTTCAAGCTCTAAGAGATATGGGTGGGTTCCCCTATAAATGTGAATATAACAAACGTATTTGGTCAAGTACAAATACATGCCAATAATACAGGGCCAAGTCCCTTAGGCAAATTTAAAACGAGGAAAGTATATTAGGCTCCCGGAAAGGGACATATAAATAAGCATAGCACCGAGGTGCGCTTATAAATTTAAGAAAGAAATAGGGTTGGCTCCTATAAAAAGGTAGTGGTGCATGCAAACAGATAGAGGCATTAGTACATGCCTCTAACAAAGCTTCAGCGGAAGCATATAAGAGTTTAACCTTTTAAACAGAATTAAGACATGGTTTTGCAACGTACATGCTGAGGCATTACTTTATGTTGCTACCAATGAAAATACATATACAAATGCTAATGTACATTACATGTATAAGAGAGCTTGAATAACTGCAATTATTGCAAATCTATATATCTTACGTACATCGTACATGTACATAGGCAAGAGTGGAAACCGGGTAACCATTTCATTTTTAAATATATTTTTTTGCGCATGCGCATTGAGTTTCACTGTACAACCTCTCCTCTAGTAAATAAGCGAACATACTCTACAAGTAAGTATTGGTCAAGTAATTTAGGAAATTACGAGCAGGCTACAGCGGCGTTGTTCTTCAAACCAGGAGAACGTACCAGCTGTAATATTACATATTACATTTCATACCAAAATCTACATTTGCAGTGTAAGTATTACTCGAAACTCGAAGCAATATCTAATTTTCACATCATGAAGTTATACTTAGCTCATTATGGCCGTCACTTCACGTATTAAGGTGTACCTTGTTATATGAACATTGAAATTTCCAGTGCCTTTAGACAATAATACATTAAAATGATCATATAGTGGCGCCATTACGTTTTAAGGTTGTGATAAATTTTGCTTCCAGTGTTTTTCACTTGGTCTATAATTCTAAATACATTATTGACAAAACCAACCGGAACATTTTAAAAAAGAATCCACAAAGGGGTTGTTACCTGGGTTCAGGTAACCTAAGACCTAATTATCTTACTTAAACTGAGTAACAGCATCTAACTAATAAATATATAAACAAAATTTAATTTAAATTAATTTAGCTGCATAATTAAGCGATTGTAGATGCATCCTATTAAAAATTGCGATACAATTTGATAAAAGCAGACCAAAAAGCAGTTATTCTTACCTCAAAGAAAGAGGACTTGTCGATTCAGACTGTAAGTAAATGTGTTAGCCGATTCCTAAAAAAAATATATAGCGAAAGGTATTATGTCTGCCCAGGTGTGTTATAATCCGTTCTTGTATTTGTTGTTGTATTTGTATAAAATTATCTTCAGAAAATATTGAACATTTACGGAAGTTGTTTAACGTAGTTATGAAGGTAGTGCAACTAGAAAACTGATTACACTTCGTAGTTATCTAACCTTCTTACATCACAGATTTACAGAATTTCATCAATTTTTTTGACAATCATTCAGATTTGGGCTAAATTCATCATTGCCAACATACATACTTGACTGTTCATTCAAGATAGAAGAATTCAAGTCTTAAAGATGAATTTTCTCGCAAATTATAATCATTCTTCCGATTTCGCTTCATTCATATTTGGCCTGTGAATCACATAAGATCAATTGTGGTTAAAACGTCAAATACCGATTTTTAAAAATCCAGCGTGAATATTGGTCGGACTGAAAACTAATGGCATAGCGATTGTCATAATATTTGGTAAAATTTATAGCAAACATATTAACAGTAATCTAAACTAAAATGTCTGGCTACGATAGGTGTATTATCACATTAGAAAAAATAACATGAAAATGTTCATAAGCTTTTTATTACACACAATAGTAGCTACAATTCCTATAAACGATTTTTTAACAATTGTATATATCGTTCAAGTTATTTTATTAAAAAAATCCCGTATAGGAATCTAAAATCAATCAAACAATCATACTAATCCTTTGTCGCACATGTAAATGCAATAAAATGTCAATAATTTTCAATAAAGCAGTACTCTTACATCTATTGGTGCTTATCCTGACATCTTTTTAAATTATTTTCATAGTATTGATTTATGTTGTTTATCAATAAAAGTACTATCGAAAGAAGAACGTGTTTCCACTCAGTAAAACCTTATAAAGCATGAAATCTTAGCTTGTGTTATTCAATTTATCTCTCGCAATTTGATATACTAGGGGCACGATAAGTTTCAACGCACGTCATTAACGCAACGTCATACATATAATCAATTGATGTCATAAATATGCAAAACAACCACACAATTAATTAATAATTATTATACGTAATAATTAAAGTAAATTTGAATGGATAACACAACACACTGTTTCTCAATACAAATGCTCGTTTTATCAAAGTTAAAAATGTAAGAGAAATTGTTACTTACTTAATTATTATATTTTCCATATCGCAGTATTTTTACGTTGCTGCTATTGGCTATATCTGGTGAAATACAATGTTGTCAGTTGTCTTTGGTCCGGCCATTTTGAATGTTACTGTTCGTAGGCTAGGTTACATTAGCATGTTAGGTTAGGTTTGATAGCCAGTTTATGTGTGTGTATCCAGGTATTCTCGTGATTTACTGAGGCGACCTAGGTCTTGAATAATAAAATAATAAGCGTTGGGCTTTCATATACTAATATACTTTATTTAAAAAATCTTGTGGAAGTCGGTTTCGGTCCCGTAGGATCATGGCCACCAGTTCAACAAAGGCCGAATATATTGATAACCGATCGACAGTAACATCATGTCTGGCGTTGAGTTGATTATCTTGCATCTTGTCCAGTATCTTGAATTTATATTATTTAACTGTTTTAAATAAAATTTGTGATCTATCACACGACCTAGAAACAATCATACATCACCCATTTGATGAAATTAATCAATAATATTGGATCACAGTTATAAACACCCCAGCATTTAATCTTAAATTGAAGTATGGCTTTTGAGATTTCTTAAGATATAGATTTTTTTGTAAAGAATAAGAAACACATTGTTTTCGCACTTTTGTAAGTACCATGTATTTCAACAGCATCCAATTAACAAACATCCAATTAATTAACTTAATCTTCAAGTTACACATCGCAGAAGACAAAAGGAAAGCAATAAAAGGCTTTAGCAATGTTAAAACACCTAAAATTTTACTTTTTTACTTAAATCATCTGCATTTATTTTGTATTATTTTAATACTATTTTAATCTCTCCCTTCAATTAATGGCATCCATTAAGCAATTAACTTCTTATCGATTAGGTCACTACAATTAAACATATCTTGTTTTATGGTTTATACTTAATGCAGATAAAAAAGTTGCTCCGAAATATCAATCGATTCAAAATCGAATTGTGCCATAAAACATTGTTTTATAGTTTTACCAATATACTTTATTAATATTTTTACGTAAACATTCTAAAACGATTCACCTTGACTTCTATCTTATTTTAGCAAGAAGTGTTATTTTATGACGAATATTTAAGGCACATATTTTTCATTTTTTCCAGTAGCAGTCTGAGGTCAGTTCTGCAAATAGTATGCAAATTAGGAAATTTTCAAACTATCGCTATAATATTTTGACATTTATGGGTTTTTCGTCGTGTTATTTGTACTAAAAGACATAAAACATAATTGAAAAAAACGTGACTCGCGTGAAGTTTCCGACGTAAATGTAATTCCCATTTCTTAAAGTAGATTCTCTCCTTAGGGCAAGGGATGGAATAAAATAATATATCAATATTATTAAAACTAAATTTGCTTATTTTATTTAGATCTAGTTTTTTTTTAACTTATCTTTTTTATGTTTATCCTTTAAAATCGTCTAAATTTAAAATCGCGAGTGGATATCGTTTGACGCCATCTATGAGGAAATATTGTAATATTCTTAATTCTTCCCAAAGTGTAATATTGGTTGCCTAGTTTAGCGCTTTAGTTTATGTTATTTATTATATAGATATATATATATATCTTATAATTAAAATATAAAATTCATGAAAACAACTTATAAAAATGTTGGATCGTACATCAGAAAATTATATTATATAAACAATAAAAATTATTAGCCATTTTTCCAACCTACAAAAAAAATATGATGTAACTTGTAGGTTCAATCAACACGTTGAGTTTAACGAGTTTTAAACAATAAAATATACTTGAAATTTGTAGCTAATTCAAGTACAACACGTGATGTTAAAACATTTGTTCCCTGATTATTCCTTATATATATATATATAACCTCTTTAAGAACGATTAAATTATTATTTTAAAATACGTTATGTAATATATAATGTTTTAAAGTTTTTACTTCGTTCTACTAAAATACAGTCAATAATGCTTTGATGCACATACTTTATACTTACTATATGGAATAGTTTACACATAGGTTATTGATACTAATGATAAAGTGATTTTGTATAAATTACATTTGAATAAAATGTACGAGAAGTAAACAAAAATAACGAAAATACATCGGTATCTTCAAATTTTTATTCGTACATAATCTCAAACATAATTTTATTCTGTTAAAGAAAAATAAATATATTTATGGTTATTGACAGTACTGTCAAATTTGACACGTGAGAGAAACGATAAAACAAATGTATGCTCCTAGATACAATAAGCGTCAAATAACTTGGTAAGACCACTATTTCTAAAAAAAGTAATAAAAGAGGGTTATACTGAATACGAAGTGGCACAAATATGCACACATACAATTTTTTTTTTGTGGGGCGCCAGAAGGATCAGAAACAAATTACTTTATAATAAACGCACAGCTCCGACAAAATAATCGCAAAATCATTAGAGTATCATTGTAGCATAAATTTCTTTGAAATAAATTATCCTTGCCTGGGAGACCTATAAACAGTTTTTTTTTAATTTCGGAAGTAAAGATCATATTTGCATGCTTTATCCTAAAACAGTGTAAATATAGATTTTATTACAGCAACTACCAACTTAAATTGTCTGTGACATTAAAAAATATTTACTGGAAGTGTGAGACATCTTAAATTCATTAAAAGAACATCTTGCTATTCATATGGGTACATTCATATTAAAATCATGTAATTAAAAAAAATCGCATGTGCGCACCTAGCCTTGTTTAAATGTATGTACATTTTCCACATGTCATCTTTTATCCCCATAGAGATTAGTACATGTACTTCTGAGATAAAACTTTTTTGTTAAACCTTTTCATGGCAGATTCCGCAGCAACTCTCCTGAAATTTATTACACATACAATTGTAATATCCGCTAGAATAGGCAACCCATACTACAGATTAGTATCATAAGTGGTAAGAATTACGATTTTATACCACAGGTAGGACTAAACAAATTATCTTTTAAATGTGTTCTGCCATTTTGTTGGCACTCTTCTAAAAATGAAGCAAAATTTTCGAGGTCTGTTCGGTTCATATTTTTTGTGATAGCCATCATTTCTCTTCGAATATTCACTTTCAATTCATTCAGAGGATGAGGAATGTTGCTGTATACTTTTAATTTAAGGCAGTCCCATAGGAAAAAATCCATTGGCACAAAATCGGGGTTAAGTTCTGGTCAGTTTATAATACCGCGTCTGGACATTTTTTAATGAAAATTTCACGAACAAACTAGTAAGGAGATGTTAGATGTATGAGATGTCGCCCCATCTTGCTAGAACCAAGTATTCCAATTGCTACTATTAAAATCTTGCAAGGCTGGGGTAAAGAAGTTCATCTTCACATATCGCTAAGAATTTTACTGTACAACCTCGGTCATCAGCAAAAAGTACGGCTCCCGATAATTCCTTGCTCCGACATTGAAGCCCAAATAGTAACTTTTGGCGTGTGAAATGGCCTCTCATGCTATTGGAGATTTGTTGAACTCCGTCAGTTCTGCCTACTAACATGGCCATTAAGGTGAAGATGCGTCTCATCAGAGAAGGTTTTTAAAACTCGCGCTACATTCTCAAGGACAGTTAGTGTTTGGCATACCCCCCACTCAACGATCGAATTGAAAAAGTCGTTTGGGACTCCCAGTATAATAGTTGATAAGATTTTTGTTATACGGATTAGTTAATGCCTTTGTCAATCCTTATTAAATTTGTCAACTCGGCTAAGAGATCCAAATGTAGTAGTAAAGCGTCTTCTATATTATTATCGTTTTGCTTGTTGCTAACCTACCTCGTCATTAATGAAATTAGCATGCCCTTTTATCCGAATATATTTTGCTGCCTTACCACCTTATTTCAGACTAATTTAACATTTCTCCTATAAGCGGAGATGAGAAATTGACGTTTTAAATACTTTTAAGAAGATAGGAAGCCAGCAAAGATAACGTGGTTGATTATAACTTTTTTGTTACTACTGTAACAAAACAATTGGCTACTTTTGGTCATTATATTCTATTTTTTTTTAATTTGGAGTAAAATGGAAAGACGTTTAAAGCTACTTTTTGACAGCAATTTTAAAACTAGCTATGATTTTATAGAAGTAAATTTAGAAGGGAAAAATTAAATTATAAACGCCCAGAAAAAAACACAATCTAAACGTCAATTAGTTGTATGACAATATATCAAATACCGATAATGTAATTTTTTCCGAAAACCGACCAATAGCTTGCCTAGTTTTTAAAGTAGAATGTAATGAGTTATTTAGTTAAGCTTATGTAACGTTGTAACTGATTTGGATAATTTGTAGCAGATCCGAAGTAAATTCAAAAGGGACAAATAAAAAAAAAACAAACTTGGATAAAATGTCAAATATATTTCTTTCTATAACAACTGTTACAATATATAACATTTTTTGGTAATAAAATAGAATATTTTAGCGTTATATACCTGATATACTTTTTTTTATAAGTTCATAAACAATATTAAATCTACGCAAAAATGTATTTAATATTTAAAAATTTTCCTGCCGCACTCATTTGTTATAAAATATTATTTTGGATAACCGAAATAGGTAGACTCTCTATAATCAACGCCTTACATCTAAACTAGTCGCAATTCAATGTATCTTTTTTTAATAAAATATGCATCACTAAATAATCTTGGAATTGCTCTAGAATAAAAACATATATGTATTTTATAATTAGAGTCCGGAAAATCGTAAGGGATGACGTAACAGTATCCCTTAGCACCTTGTGAGGCTCTATTTATAACTTTTCAAGCTTATAGAATGTCTACTTTTCTATTGTGATGTATTAGAAACGTTTTTTGAATACTGTATATAAAATTTTAAATAACTTCTTATTCCGAACGTTAGTAGTTACAATTAGTAGATAGCTTAGAAAAATTCAATATCAAGGCCACGTCGTTACTTGTTCCTTTCTCCCATCTGGCATATAATTAATTCTTCTGTACGGAAAGGGAGATCTGGGAAGCTCTAGTATCTTAGCCTGAGATGTGACAAATCAATTAGCTCAAGTTCTTATTATTATCGATAAAGCGAGAGATTTTAAAATTCCCTTGCAATGAAATTTTATACTGGAAATATTTGATCATATCAAGTGCTAGAAATGTGTAAATTTACGTTTTGCTAGGGACAATGACTGCGCAGGAATAAGTGGCGTGTAAGAAACAATTCCATATCACCCGATTTCAATACCAACTTCTAAATCTACTTCATGACAGAATTATCTATAAAACATGGAATACAGTGGTTTTGTTGTTTATTTAGAAAATAAATTCCGATTGAGCATGATCAACAAAATGAAATAAGTAAATTTAAGGGCATTGTTTAATAATTAAATACCCAAAATGCCTATACAGTCCCTGTCCATTTTATTAGGACCACCTTATAAATTTAAACTTTTCTGTTTTCAACGCGATAATTTATGAATATAAGTATAAAATTCATGAATAGAGTTTACAATACCTATCTAAATGTGGTCCCTAAATATCTTTCTAAGGGTAGGTTTATTTACAACCTGATAAAGTGGCAGATAACCGCCAGCAAGCTAAATTTATCAGGTAGCAGATATCTCATTTTAGTATATTCACCAAATTTTATCTGAGAGGTGACAAACCAGGTCTGTCTAATGTTTTTAGACGGTTAGTATAGCAATGGATAAAAGTGAAAGATGGACTTATGCCCGTTGTAATGAGAAAAACAAATACATAATTAGTTTCGAATTAGAAAATGTCATAATGAAAGAAAAAGATCGACCAACTAATTTTGCGAATTATGAAATAGATTAATTGGCTAAAGAAAAGTTTAAGTTTCCAAAAAATTACGGATATAAAAACCTAAAGAACAAATTAATATTAAATTTGTGATGCTTGCTGATACATCTATCAAATCTTTTAAAAAAACAATTAATAATTGCTGAAAAAGTATCTGAAGTCAAAGATTTAGATATTAAAATTAAGGGACTAACTGTGTTTATCCGTTAGATTGCGCTATCTGCAACTTTATTAGAATGTGAATTAACCGGCCCTTAAAAAGATATTTAGGGAACGTATTTAGATAGGAATTGTAAACCCTATCAGTGAATTTTATACATGTATTTGTAAATTATCGCGTTGGAAGCACACAAAAGGTCAAATTTACAAGGTGGTCCTAATAAAATGGACAGGGACTGTATATGATAAGACAGTACTTTGTTTACTTTTCTAATGAGATTATGAGCCTCTTATTTCAAAGAAAGTAATGCGAGAGACGACAACTCACTTTTAACCTACCCTTTCATTTTTTTTTTGTCGTTTTGTTAAATAATAACGAAATTCATGGTCAATGGAAATTTAACTTCAATTAAGTTTTAGTAATAATACAAAAGGAATTAATTTGTATTTAAAAATATTTCTCTTTCTGGCAACTAATAAGATTTTGAATGCGGCAAGATACCATGCATTTAAGAAATTGTGATGCTTGCTAATTTGATTTACTACAATAACACGCCAATAATTTTGTTTTTTTCCTTTTTAAAAACGTTTTATATATCTGGCAACATTGGATTATATAAAATACATAACACATATATACATTTATAGATATACCACGGCCCATAAAACACATTAAGTGCGGTACGATTAAAGGTAATTAATTATTAGAAAGATTAACCACCCGATCGACCACGCCAATACATAACCCTCTTAACGTGTACTTCTACAGCTATGATTTGAGCCCGACATTTCTTAAATAGTAAACAAGAATCAGAAATCTGAATATAACAAACAAAATCAAACCTACAACTAATAGGAACTCTATTCCCGTGAAGCTTAATTTTCACCGAACGCAAACACTTTTGGACACTGCAATAGTAGCTGGTTATACTGGAAAAATTTCACGGGGACGGTGTAGATATAAGTATGCTGTTTAATTTTTAAGCATTGCGTAGTCAAAAATTCAACTTCACGGACGTATCATAAAAACGACAGGTTATGTACAAATTTTGAAGAACGAAACAAGATTTTCCTCTCAAAAATATACCTTAAATATAAAAGTATAAAAAAGCATAATTATTTAAGTTTTATTTTCCTTTCTTAAGAACAATATGTCCATCTTAAAGCCCTGTTCTCGGTTACAATCTAGACTGCCTACTGTTAGACATCACAATAACTTATTAATAAATATAATTAATAATTTCACTATGTTTAGGAAGAATACCTCAATGCGATAAGTATGTTAAACGAATATTGTTACATGTAGTGCACTTATATACAAAACAACGCTCTTTATGAGAAGACAATTCTACTTAAGATCATATATGATTACATGTATTACATCAGCTGAAATAAGAATTTTTTATTATTATTATTGTTACCCAGGGGGTATGAATATATATATAGGAAGTTTCTTTATATTTTACTTTCATATACTAACATATACAAAATGGAAGATCCCAAACGAAACCAAAGACCGGGTAAACGTTCTAGTGCATGATGATCTCGACCACATAGTGTTCTTGCCAACGCCGTTCTGTTTTAATTTGCTGAATGTCTAAAGTTCTAATGCTTTAGGTAGTGAATTTTCTCCTGAAGGGCCCTTAATAAGCTCTTTAACATTTGCTACGGCCGAATGCAATCAAGAGCATGAAGTTTCTTTTTCCTGTTAAGGGGGAATTACAACGTTTGACTAAGCTTATGGAGAAGCCACTGTGAAGACATTCTGGGAGAAAATGAGGGTAGTGGTTTATGTAAAACAATTATTAATTAAAAAGACAGAATGAGCCAACCCTATTCATCTGTTTTTGCTGCGTATTTTCTTTTCGATGAGAAATGGAAAATTTGATAAGAAAAATTTACAGCTGCTCCATTCATTTAAAGAAATCAAAAACATGCCCAGTTAATAAATTCATAAGACGGATTTCTATGGGCATCCAATCTATGTCCTACTTTCCAGAGATTGCAGTTTCTTTTGCATCTACCGTCATATACCAAAAACTATTAAAGATAATAATGTTAATAGAAGTTTTAGTGAAAAATATGGGGTAAAGTAATAATAACACCATGGGAGCTGCAATGGTACATACATTTGAAAGAGGAGGTGGATATTTAACCATCTGTCGAACAAAGCGCTGCAATAATTTATTAGTAATATGATGCAGTGAAATTAAAATCAAACGTTTAAATCACTTCCTATTTAAATAGGTCACTGGTATGTATGTACAATGGTGAACAAAAAATGGGTGACAGGTGTGTGGTGAGTACATTATGTTATATACTACATTTTCTCATTTAATACAAACGACATCTGTTGGTACCCTCGATAAATACATTCAAGGTACGTTATTGTGTTGTAAAAAGTATAAAAGTATTTCCAGACGAAGTGTATAAAGAAGATCAGACATTTTTCGCAACGAGATAGATTATTTAGCAGTTAGAAATGAAGTTATGGAATGGTCACCACGTAGTCCAGATCTCAACCCTATAGAATATGTCTGGCACATGCTCGGATTCTTAAGGAGAATCGTTTAGTAGAAATTTGGAATGGAATTGAACAAGACCAACTAAGATATTTATTAATTTCCAGTATTAGTCGTTGTTGTGAAACTACAATTTAAAACAAGGGTCGAAATATACGTTATTAATGATTTTATTAAAATCCTTGTCATCGTTTGTTTCTTGTCTTAAAAATTTACAGCAACTTTAGGGAGATATATTTTATTTGTTAGAAAATAATTGTGTTGGTGTCTCACTTAATACTATAATTAATAACAGTTCCAATATTTTGTTTTAGGTTCGAAAAGTTGCACTAAGATTCGTAGGTCACCGAATAAAAAATTTGGATTCCAGATATACAAAAAACAAAACTATTAAAGATGGAGGAGGCACTATCAAGGTATACATTTAATCAATGAAATTGACCAAGAAACTTTATGTATCCTTATGTAGATGATAATATACCCACAACTTGATAATTTCAATAAGACAATGACCTAAACCATAATCCGAAGTATATTAAAGAATGCTTTGAGGGAAATCGCGTAAATGCTTTACAATAGCCAGCACAATCGTCCGAATTGGAATCCATAGGCAACCATTGGAAATATGTTAAGATTCATTGACGGTTTAAAAATTTTAAAACAAAGCAAAACTGTGTGTCATGAGAAGTTGGTACGCTATTCCGGCAAAAAAAAACGTACGCATTTAATGCACTCAATGACGAAAGGCTGTGCCTCAGAATATTGAAAGATAATCCTATAGTTTTGATTTAAAAAAATATGTATACCTATAATTATGACCAAGCTAAAATTACATTAGTCTTCTTTTTGTCTTATGTTATAAACCTATTAAACCTTATAACATATGAAAATTCAATAAATCATATAACAGACAGGAAAGTTGCTGTAATATTTTCGATACACCTATTTTTTTTGTCCACCACTGTATATTTAATTCACAAATGATTTATTTTTACAAATTCTTAAGGACTAAAACTTTTTTAGATTATATTACAGTTGTCATATACCCTTGTTCCATGCCTTTGGCTAATCCTCTATGTGTATAGAATGTTCTTTTTGATACTATAGCTATTATCTCTGATAATACTGACCTTAGGGCAATATTTAAATTATGGATTTTATTTTTAAATCTATAAAATTTGACACTAAACATTCATAGAATCGAATGAATTTTGGCTGTTTAAATAGGGCACCTTATAAGACTTTTAATAATTTGCAATAAATTCCAATATACACTACCGACCAAAATTATTTGCCCACCCCAAGAAATAGTCTATAAATAAAGGAACTGCTATCTGAAAAAGAATCTGTAGAGTTGTATTTAATAAAATGCTCTTTAAACAATGAAATGAATAATATTTATTCAATAATATAATTTATTTTAGACAAAAACGTTAAATCTTTTTCTCATAGAAATGGCCTCCTCGACCCTTCAATTCTACGTAATTATTCGACATTCTTCTGTTTAGATTAGAAATCCATACGATGATTGCTGCTTTACATAAGCAAAATACAATAAATTGAAATACGTCATCGAAGTGTCGACTATAACATTAAAAAATGTCAAGATGCTGACTCATTATTAAATAGTAAACGAACAGGATGTCCGAAAGTAAGGACACCAGCAGAAGAACGTTCAAGAATTATGACGAGTGAGACGAAAAGGCATTTCTACGAAACAAAAATTTATTTTTTTTGTCCCAAATAAATTATACTTTCGAACAAACATTAATTTCATTGCTTTAAGAGTATTTCATTAAATGCTGCTGCAGTTTCTTTTTCAGATAGCGCTTTCTTTATTTACGGATTATTTCTTAGGGTGGGCAAATACTTTTGACCGGTAGTGTATGTTTATCAGTATCTTATACATTGGTGGTTGATGTGAAGGCTTTAGGGAAGTTTAATACAATTTATATTTGATACAGTTTTTCATGGTGTTCAACAGTATGTAGTATGTATCTTGAAACATCTTTAATGCTTCAAGAAATATTAAAAATGTAAAATATGTATAATTTTACTACCTGCTTCAGCTATATTTTGTGTACCACATGGATTCAAACAAACCTTATCTATTTTACGGTGTACAGCGACAAAGAACTATATACTTCCTTATCTCAATAACAACAGCGTCACTTTGAATTGGCTTTATAATGTAAGCAAGCAAAATAATTGAATCCATCGGAGGTGAGCTTTTATATGATCTTAAGAGAGTTCGTCTCTTAAAAAAAAACGTTAACACTCTAGGGTAGATTTACTGGAATTGAGCTGCCAAAACGAAAATATCATTACATTATTCATAGAAAATGTACTGAAAAATCTGAATACTGATCTCTCGTAGATAGATCGATACTGGAAAAAGAAACGTAAGTTATGGCACTTTATCGAATCAATTTGCACTACACATCACTAACTTTTTTTTACCTCTCCTCAATATAAAGTCATATATAAATATTATATAAAATATTTTAGACTGCATAATATACACTTACATATCTACGCAAAGAAGACACAAATCTAACTTTTTTAAATATAGAAAAATAAGTTAATGGTATCTTTACAATAATATATAGTTCTGCGATAACAAATAGTTTAAAAAAATACTTCACCTAGCTAGAAACAAATTCGATAAATAGAAATTCTACAAAACAAAAAAAAAGATACGGAAAAGCCATCTAATTTCTTTTAACGGTATATTGTTAATAAATTTTCTAGCTATTAAAAAAATATTTGGTGCTGTTAAATAGAGATTCATAATTCAAAGACACCGACTTTAAACATCCTCTAGACCTCCGCTTGGTACGCCGCTCTTTACCTTATCTAAAACCTTATTGACATACTCAGTTGTTTGACCAGCAATTCTTACTCCTGCAAATAAAACATACGCACGATTAGAAATAAAAATCGCTGTAATTAAACGTGAAAATAAATTTAATTTGAGATTACATCAGCAAACTTCGAAAAATCGTGTGCGTATAATCGAAAAAGATAACCTGAGAAGAGGCTATTACGAAATGATCTTCGATATGAGATAAAACTTAATAGCAGAGATTATAATCTTAGATAAAATAAACGGAAATGGATTATATATTATGTTATTAGTTTTTGGAATTAAACACATATCAATGAAGATTTCCAGAATTGACGATAACGTTTTCAAACCCGGGTTTTTAATTTCACAACTATTATAGCAAATAGGTCAGACTGCTTCTAATAATTTTGCGAAAAACAAGTAAAAATAATACAGTCTTTAGTTATTAAACCAGGACCACCCCTTCAAATAACTTAGAAAATCTAATGGAAGACATTTTTGTAAATAAACAAATGCATATCGCCTTTTTAACTCTTGCATGTATTATTATTTAGACCCTGTGCCATAATTAAATCGATTTATAACGATACATGGATTATTTTATTGTTTAGACTCATTTCTTAGCGGGAAATAAGTACTACCCCTCATAAACCTGCAAATATGTTTATCTCCGATTATGGTATAGTGAAGATAACGTATTTAGTGCGTTCGTAAATTAAAATGAACATCTTTCTGCTACGTTGCCGTCAATTAAATTTCACTTTTAATCCGCGTAATGCGTCAAACAAGGCCATAATAGCCCAAACCTTTGACTTAAACAACGCATGCACTTCACCGTTAACGGCTGGAAAAAAGTTTATTATTTATATAACAAACATGATTTCCGAGCATTTCTTTTCTCCAGACTGTGTTTGGTGCGAAATTTAAATCTCAGGAGATAACAGAGTTATATTAGATAGACAGGTAAACGTTATAGGGAAGACTGTACTATGAAAACAATAAAACATTCAGCTTTTGCAGTGATTTAATCATGCACTACAACAGAAGGTCCAAAAATTTAGTAAAGGGAATCAAAATTAACACAATAAAACCTTTTAAAACCCACCCACTCATATTACATGTATTATGTGCTGTAAATAATGAAAAGGATGCTGCTAATTTCCCTAAGAGTATACTCTACAAATTGTAGAAACGTAAGTTTTTCTCTCCAAAAGGTTGGGAAAAAAGTAATGTTAGTAGATCACGAATGGTGTCATGAATATGTACAAATTATTAAGAATAATCGTAATGATGTTGGTTACTTTGCATCACAAGCATGGACACATAACACTGGAAATACATCTCAAGCTTTTATCAACGATTCGAGTCTGTCTCAATTCCAAGAAAAAATAGTTTCTCCTATCGTTAAATCCGATGCATACTTCGAAATTGTAAGCCTGCAAGCTTTCCATTAACGCAAAGGTACCCAAACTTTATCAGTTCGCGGTGCACTTATAGGTTTAGTATTTTATTGGCGCCTTTGTCAAAATATGTGTAGAATGACAGCAAGAAAGCAAGAAACAGAAATAAAAGTTCCTAGATCTCACAATGCGTAGTTCACATTTATTAAAGTTGAATCAGAAGAACCATCAAACTGAAATATAAAAATAATTAAAGAAATGGTGAAAACCTTTAACAACCACAGATTTTTTTTTCAAAACGCGGAACAAGGCTTGATACAGCCATCCTCATTTCTCCTTCCGCATATTTTTTAGAGATATTTGCTTCTTATTACAGCTCCAGTTGAAAATCCGGCCCATAAATCAGTTGTCGCAAAGAGAACGTTGATTTTTACAAGTTTTGAAGTCAGAGGTGGACATTAATTTTTGTTTGATATTCAAAACTTCACTAAAATAGAAGTAAATTTTATTTTCAGACTCTTGTTGCAAAAAAGGTCAATTAGAGTATTGTCTTCCTGCGAAGTGAATTCTGATGGAACCTGGATATGGGAAGAGTGTTGTATCCACACAAATCTCTCGATAATATCTCCTTCAAAGCATTTTCAGTCAGCGAGCTGTGAGGGGTGTTCTTTGAGACGAGATAGCAAGTCTTGTGGAAGAATGACTTTATTACAGGTTACGTATATATACAATTCAGGGAAACAATGTTGACCACCATCCTCAAACGCTGCAACTATCTCCAGAAGCTTCAAAATATATGTCAGCTTATCAAATATATCGCAGAAATACGCTAGTTCTAGCAAAAAGTCGGGTTCGGCAAAGTATCGGAAGTTTTTATGACCTTTCCCGTGTAGAAAAGTGTAGAAAATTTCTTGACGTAGCTCGAATGCGCGGGATTAGACACACAAGTTAATGCAATCGTAAACTGCAGTAGGTTTGCAGTGGTTTAGTTTTCATGCACTTTACTACGTTGTAATACCAAATTTAATTGAGAGTTTATCAACTATGATGCAAGTGCTTCCCTATGGATGGTGCAATCCTCCACAGCGACCAGACATTGATCGAGCTCCTCTTTCACAGCGACCAGACATTCATCAAAATAATCCAAATCATTTTTTTTTAGTTTGTAATCTTGTCAAGCATCTCAAATAAATCTTGTGGCTTTGCGCTTCCAATGATGCTTTTGGAGACTAGAACGATAATATTTACCATCCAGGAAGCGTACAAAACTAATAAGGTGTACGTCTTTGTTAGTCAGTAGTCTCACTAAACTGCAAACCAAATTTCATCCCTTTCATTCTATAAGATGATTCTTCTACTAACAGCGTTGTTGGGCAAAGGTACCTATGAAGTTAATTTTTCCGCCGCTTCTCCTAGCATAATAGTGAGCAGTCGGTGTGATAAGCTTTTCTGCGATGTTGTGAGGTTTTTGCACTTCACCCCTCTGTATATGACCTTAAAAAATGCTAGTTGCGCGTTGCTTAGTACCAAAGGTTAATTAGTAAATATATTTTTTTGCTTTTGTAAATTTCGCAACTTCCTACTAAACAATTCGCAAGACTTTTAACCATGTTAGAGTGATTACTCTCGAGATGTCGCTTTAACTTACTTAGAAGCATACACTCGTGTGCTAGAATTTTTAAATAGAGTCTCTACAGTCTCTTTTCATTGTTTACTTCAATTGAAATAAAGACAAGATTCAAAGAGTGATCATTGTATTTACGATATTTCAGTTTCTTTGTTACCCTACTACTTGTCGATGTTTGATCACTCTGATTTGAACTGTGGATTAGTTCATTTAATAAGATTTTTCCATTTTCGAACAACTTTACGAAAACACAAAGCAACACACTGAAACAAGGCGGGGCTTCTCTGATAGCGGGTGCTTTAGAATCGTTGGTTTTCCTTCTCAGAAGGTGTTTACTCTTCGATTGTTATTTAGGAACTGAACTGACTCTCCGAAATGGTACCGTATTTATACCAACCGCCCTATCTACTTAGAACATTCACGACAGTAACTACTAAAAAGTTCAATATACTCTACAAAAGCACCATATTTTACAGGAATATTCCATGTGCTTCGATCTTTCTAGAAAGTTCTACAAACTACGGGAATGATCTAGTCTAGATCTTCTATATAGAAAGTTCCGTGAGGTTCGAAGCCATTTCGAGATGTTCATTCTAGAATATTCCTGTTTACTCTGTACAGCGCCCTATGGTACTCTAGCGCACACTTAGGAAACTCCTGGATTAACGTGTTTCTCGATAAATAAAGATACGTAGAATCAATTTTCGCAATTTCCATTTACTTATCCCCAACCTCTTTAAAGAAGCGTAAAAAAAATTCGAAGAATGTAAATAATAATTTCCTTAATATTTTATAAAGGTTCTGATTTGTAATTATAAGAAACAAATAGTCCTAATCACTCAAATTTCAAAATTAAATACAAGGTACTTGCACCAACGATAGATTCTGAAGTGTCATTATGTAATTTCCGTAATTACCTTTCTTAGGATCATCAAAATACTGCTCCGTTACTGGAATAAGTTCTTCATCCGATTGAAACTTCTTTCCGGCAAGAAAAAGTTTACGTTTAACGAATAAATGGGAGTCACTTGGGGCTAGATCTAATAAAAAAAGAAAGGTTGGATTGCACTACTAATTACGAATTTATGCATTTTAAGATTTTCCATTTTGCAATTTTCAAATCAAATGACGGAAATTGGTGAAAATTCATCTGTCAACATAAAAAAAGATGGCAGAATTAGAGTATAGTGTTAAGTCTTTCCGAAAGATCATCAAAGCTCGATGATACCTTAGGCGCTTATTCAAAACTGTAACATAATCACGTACTTCACAAAAAAAAATCTGTCTCTAATATTATACGGTTTATAGTTTGTACACGGTTTTTGCGCGTTCAAGTTCTTGAGTAAATTTCGGTTTAATTTTAAAATAATGGTAAAGAAAGACGAAGTAATTACTTACTCTGTGATGCCCTCACAACTTTTTCAATATTAGTAGTCAATTGTTCTTGGATCTCATTGTTGCTCTTTATTTTGGTACCTAATAGGCTTTTTATCTGACTGATTCCATTCATCAGGCGTCCTGTAAAATGGAATATACATTAGGCACAATCATATTTGACATATTGAGAATTGATCAAAGCAAACTTTTAATTATTTTGCTTTTCATTCTAATAGCAACAGCGTGAAGAATTGACTGAAACAGCATTCTCTAACGTATCCAAAAATACAATACACAACATTATGATTACAACAACATAAACTGATATTCTACTTACCAAGAATGTACGTACTTACCAAACTTCGAAATATGAAATTTTGAATTTTATATGAAGTGCTATTTAAGAATATTTAGAGATAAATTTTGACCTCTATTTCAGTCAGTCTCCCTTGTAAACGTGGTCTTATATTCCCTATATTTTACAAGCACTTACTATGTTCGGATTCTAGTCCGTGTAATTTTATCTTATTAGCCTCGTGCTGGGCTTTCTTTTTTAATCTGCACGCCCTAGATGCCAGCTTGTTCTTTTCTTTCCGCGATTTCGGCCGAACGTTAAACGGCAGTTCGCTAACGGGCGTCATATCGTTTATGATGCGACCCAGCTTATCCAGTTCCTTGCCGATATTGTAGAGTTTTCTCGGGTTCGGCGTTAGATCGTTACCGTCACCTTTTCTAGCTTTTCCGCTATGCTTAATACCTCTAACGGCGCATTCGGTACTAAACACTGGATCGGTAACCTCGTTTAAGACGTGAGGATTTTCCATTTTCGTTTTCATCACGAGTCTTTGACCTTTTGGACCTTTAGCTTGAACGTTATACTGCCAGAAGTATTTTTCCTTCTTCATGCCCTTGCCTTGTTCGTCATCATCATCAGAGTCACCTAAAATTGAGGTATTACAAAAAAATTGTCAAACTCGGAGAAAATAAGATGGATGATTAATAATACGCTTTGGCTTAAAGAATTTACTCTAATTTTATAAGCAATTATAAAATTTCCAAACTGTCAATGATAAATGCACAATTTGAGCAACGATCTCAGCATGAAGGCTACCATTCAAATCATCATTGACATCATTCTGGTGTGTATAGATTAATGGCAATGTTCTTTATTACATTTTTAATCACAAATCCGAATACTAAATTGTCATACTACAGTGCCCTGTGTTTTTTGGAAGTATTTGAAAGAAACATACATAGTGGCGGCCACATAAATAGCACAGGCATCAAATTTCATTTGAATTCACCGCTCAAGCTGTTCCCATTTAAATTTTTATTAAACTAGCGTGAGAATCCCCGAGAAGGTTGTGTGTACTTCCCCTAGCCACGTATTCCAGAATAATACGGCAGCCGATGAAAAAAAAATTAGTTCCACTTTGTAGCGACATCTTATTATAGTGTTACTGTTCGAGTTACTTTGTACCAAAAAAGGGGGTGTACTTACCATTTTTAAAATTAACCTGTTATTAATACCAAAAAATGTAGGTGTTAGTATAGTGGGACGAGGAAAACATTGCGCACCAGAGAAAACAGAGTTAATTTGCATCATGAAAGAGGAGAGCATATCAATCTCAGAAATATCATGAACATTAAATTGATCACGCAAATTAATACAAAATGCGATAAAGCATATTCAGATGAATTTTATAAACAATTCGAGAAGAACAATACGATGACAGCTGAAATAATTTAACTTACATGGGTGTATTGCAGTACGAAAGCCACTCGTGTCAAATAAAACCGTCAAAGAACATTGCAGTAAGCGAAAATACACAAAGAAAAGCAGGTTTCTTTCTGGAAATCTATATTTTGGACAGATGAGAGTAAATACAATCGCCTTGGGTCTGAGGGAAAGATGTATGTGCGATACCCCATCAATCAGAGATTCAACCCTACACTCTAAAAACATTGAAACACGGTGGAGGAAGTGTTATGGTATGGGCTTCTAAGTCATCGCGTGATGTAGGGCCTACGTTCAAAATTGCAGGGAAAATTGATCAGTATGTGTATAGCAACATTTTAGAAAAACTGGAGCTTAATGCACGGCAATCTCAAACATGGCTAGGGGAGAAACAGATTCGAGTGTTAGAATGGCCTGCGCAAAGGCCTGATTTAAACTCCATAGAAAATCTATGGGGGGATGTTAAGGTTGTTATAAAGTCTAAATCTCCAGCGATATTAGACGAATTATATTATATAACATTTCTGTGGAGATCTCAAAAATTAGTTGAAAGTGTGCTGAAAAGATGTGCAATAGTGTTGGATTGTAAAGGGTTTCCAACAAAATATTAAATGTAAAAGCAAAAAACAATTTAAAAAAGAAATACAGTACTTCGTTATTGTTGTTAAGTGTGCTATTTCTACGTCCAATTACAAAACAAAAATACATTTATTTTTTAATTTGTTTATAAAATATTACTTGTTTATTACAAACTGCATGCCGTCTACTATATTTTTGTTAAGCTAGTTAAATAAAAAATCACTTAACATTACCCTTAACATTTACAAATTTATCAATTCATCCGTATCAGTTTACCTGTGCTATTTATATGGGCGCCACTGTATGTTACTTGTCATTACTTATTCTGGATATTACGTAAAGAAATATAAAATTAGCCCCAGTAATTCTTCATTGGGAAAATAATGTAAAGCCTTAAAATTAGGGTCTGCTCTATGATGACAATGACTTTGTCTCAATTTATATACATATATCTTGTATTGCAAGGGAAAACACTGCACTGTTGGTTGTAGACATCGAACATTGATAACGCATAAAATATTCAGAGATCTTAATAATTATAGTCGGATGACATTGACACCAGAGCAGGATGACTATTTTAATGGCGTACTTCCGAAGAGGAACATAAGATGCTTGGATAAGAATTGGAAATCAAAACTTTATTAACCAATACCCTTTTTCTAATCTTAATACAATCAACTACGAAACATTAAAAAGGCATAGACAAATAACATACATAAATTTGCCAGACTGAACAGATTGACGGAAAGTTAGATGACCGATAAATCAGTAACGAAATTAGCGAGTCAGACATTTCTATTCATTTAACTTTTGACTAAGCATAATCTTTTAGCACTCTTTGTAGGAACATGTCACAAAGTCCTTATTGAGAAGCTCAAGATGTATCCTTACAAAGTGTTACGGATAGTATTGAGCGTCTTTCGCACTCTGGCAATTATTTGTCTGAATTTGATTGCACCAATAACCTGTTATTGGACATTAAAGCCATGATCAATGAGATACACAGCCAACGCAGAGATATCTCTTTTCTGTGGATACTTAGCCTTGAAGAAATTAAAAGAAATGAGAAGGCAGATAAACTCAGTAACCTTGGTCTTCACTTGGAACCATCGCTAATCCAACTGGATCCGAGAAATTTCTTCAACACGTTCAAAAAGCAGATGCTTTTAGAATGGCAATCTTGGTGGAAGGAATCAGCGAAAAGTAAGGGGCTAATTGCCATCCAATCTAGAGTTAACGGTATCCTGTGGCACTTCCAAATGCATGACGTCTCCAGAAAATGTTTTACCACCTTTAACAGAATACGGATAAGTCACTGCACGGTTGAACATCTCTTCCGTATTAGAGCATTGAATTCACCGTACTGCTCTGGCTCTTTAGAGGGCGACATAAACCACAAATTTTTTGGATCTCCTTCCCTTAAGAAGCCATTCAATTTACTAATAGAAGCTCTAATTGAAACTGAGTTACCAGCTCCTTACAAGGTATCAAGTTTGCTGGTGATTAACTTCCGGAGAGTACTTCGAATTTTATTTAAATTTATTAAAGAAATGTCCTAATGGACTAGAACACCACCCCAAACTCTATCTTATATACTGATGATTTAGTACTCCTAACAGAAACAGAGGATGATCTACATTACAAAAAATTTGGCAAAACTAAGAAATGAAGATATCGCCAAATAAAACGAAAAACCATGGCAACACTTTAAGTATTTAAGCTGCGATGTATCTTATGAGACATAGAAGAAAAACTGAATAAATTCACACATAAACATGAAACAATCAGCAGAACATTAAAAAAACAAAAAAGGAAAGCATACATAAATAAAATTTTACAACACGATAGCAGTGCCAACCCTCTAATACGGCAGTGAAACATGGACAACAAAAAAAAACAAGGAAACAGGATACAGAAATGACAGATGAAATTTTTGAGAAGAGTGAAAGGTTCCACAAGATCTGATAGAATAAGAAATGGAGATAAGAACCGAACTAAACATCTTCGATATAAATGAGAGAATAAAGGAAAATAAAAATAAGTGGAAGGAACACGTAGAACGGATGCAAGTGATGAGGTTGCCAGCCAGAGCGAGATTTTATAGGTGTTTAGGAAGAAGAAGTGTAGACAGACCAAATAAAAGATGGGTATCGTAACTGGCAAAGTGTCTAAACCCTGAAGCGAAGAAAAAGAAAAAAATTAGAGCTAACTTGATTAAGTTTCTATGTTTTCTATTATTTTAGCTCATTTCACGGCAAAACCAATATTTAAAATAAATTAGCCCGTTTAATAAGTAATATTATTAAAGCTTACCATCATCTGAAGAGAAATCTTCATAATGCTCACTATCTTCGTCATAGTCTTGATCATCATGCGATAAATCCTGTCCTTCCGGACTCAGTACATCTCCAGTCGATAAAGAACTCGTCGAACCAGCTTCGGCCAGCGATCCAGTAGATAACAAGTGCTTGCGAGGCTCGCGACGTTGCCAAATTTGCTCTAATCCCAGATGCGTCGGAGCGGAAGTGGACAGTCTCGAGTTATGTAATCTTGAAACGCGGGCAACCGGTGAATGTATCGGAGGACTCGTAGGTATCCTATTGGACTGGCTTAGCGTAATATATTCGGAAGGAGTATTATCGTGTTTCATCAGCAATTCGTGTAGCGCGCTTTGCTTGGATGGAGGCGTAGTTACGTTCGTGTAGGTCGGAGAAGCTTTCACAGCGCTTGTGTTGTTTTGATTCGTTGAAGCAAATGGAGGTATCGGAGCTTTTGAGGTGAAATTAAACGAGTTTTCGACAGGCGAAAGCGTAAAATCCATAGAATCTCTATAGTAACCAAGACCGGTCGAGGGGCAAGAACTTGCTAGTATGTTATTGTTGTTATTAATGTTATTAGCCAGGTGTACAAAAGGTAAAGATAGTTTCTGCAAAGACGACGTCGGTAGCGTTAATGTACTATAATTTTGACCTTCCTCGGGTAATAGGAGATCGTCAAAATTTAAATCACCCAATAAAGTATCGTCATTCGCGTTTAATTCGGCTAAAGTAGGTCCTTGTATTAAATCAGCTTTGTCTACTTTGAATAGATCGTCTTCGTCGGTATTCATGGATTCCTGTTTTGTGGTTCCCCACATGGTATTGTTTACAACTGGTTCGCATAGTGCTTGTAACTGGTCAATCGTGTTAAAATCTTGAAAAGGCGGTGATTGAGGTAAACTCGTTGAAAATTGTAAGTCTCTTCCTAAGGACATTTCCAATTGTCTATCGATTCTTCTTCCAGGTATTGGAACACTTGCAGATATACTTAAGGAGTTATCCATGGCGATCGGTTCTTGTTTTATTGTTATTCCAGGATCACAGAAGAAGTTCTCTGTGTAGTCTGACATATTACATTAAACCTGTAATTTGTAAAATTCGAAATAAATTAACAGAATTGCTCACAGTTCACAACATATAATATTCGTAAAAGAATGAAAGTTCGAGACGAATAATCCAACATCTCGTAGAATAATTTGACTAGGCACTAAACCGACGCGGAAACAACGTGCTACCAATATAAAATTTATTAGCCAAGTAACGCAAATTAAAGTATCTATTATAGTGAAGGTGTCAAGTGCATGTTGTGGTATATCTATTACAGTTGCAATGTAAAAAGATGGATTTGAAGTAATGTTTATTTTTGAATTCACTTTCGTACTAAATGATGTTGCACAATGTGTGTAGTACCTTTTACTATGTATTTGTAAGATTTGTCCTCAATTAACTTTTAATAATAATAATTCTATTGTCGTAAATCAAAGCTGAAAGTATTGAAATATATAAGAGCAGATAACAAGATTTTATTGTCCTTCAATTATAAAACACAACGCTGGATTGACACGTGGCAGGAGTAGCAAATACTATGGACCCCGTGCCAGTGGTTCGGTAAAATCTAACAAATTATTAATAATTTTAGTCTATTTCTAAAAGTTAGCATATGCATACATTGCATGTGAAAAGTTGGCAACATTGCAAAACTTACAGGGGAATGCCCTAATAATATTTTCTTTTGTAACACACCGACCAATTAGAATAAGTTTCTAGTAGTTAATTAGAAAGTATTCATTGATGTTTACGTGCATTGTACTACAGATATACTTTTCTTTTATTTTTTTGTTATTTTGAATGAACATCTATATATATTGTTGTAAATAGTTTTCTGGATCTTGCGTTTCTTTTAAATTGTTATATTTTTGCTGGTTGCTGTGGATTGATGCAGTATACAACAATAAAAAATATTAAGAGAGTGAAGTATTATTTATCTAATTCTGGCTGATTTACCAACTGAA
The DNA here is from genome assembly GCA_023509865.1 of Trypoxylus dichotomus. Lineage (NCBI taxonomy): Eukaryota > Metazoa > Arthropoda > Insecta > Coleoptera > Scarabaeidae > Trypoxylus > Trypoxylus dichotomus. The sequence goes on along the minus strand of CM042079.1, from coordinate 50,147,717 downwards.
GAAAACGTGAAGCGTACGGTAAATTATTTGTTTTGTTCATATACTCTACTAAAACAAAACCATGTGGATTCTAGGTGCCAATGAGAAGTCTTCCGGACGACCGCAATGTATTATAGGTATAATAGATACAACACCTAATTCGGTGAGTGGGTTAGCTTAAGAATAACGTAGTAGTCAGCAAGAATATCGTGGAAAAATTTGAGAAATATTACAGGGTCTTCTTGAAAACCATGGAAATTTGACACGATTTTTCACTAACTCTCAGCCATCGGAAAATTTCTTGTGCCAATCGTAGACTTGGGTCCTTAAAAGTGTTTTTTTCAGTGAACTGTGTAGTTAGTCGATGCAAAATTTAATAGTAATGCGTTGCTCAACAGACATGACGCTACCAGCAGCCCATCTGCTCTGGTGAACCGAGCCGATTTACTTCCTAACACATATCAAAACCTCACGCCACTCACTTCACCTAGAGGGCGTTAAAAAGAAAAGTCCGGTTCATATTTGGTCCGCCCTCGTGATAGAGAAAGTCGGGCATTTTACAATATAAGGTACTTGAAGTGCCTATGAAAATGCGAACCGCAGTTCAAGGTCAAAAAACCTAGTGACACAGCGAAATCCGACAACCGTTACGACTATGAGTTCGTCAGAGTTTACGAAAGACGGATTGGTTGATTGGAAGGACGCGAATTTATTATTGAAAAGACAAAGAAAGCGATGATTTGGCTAACAGAGTTCGCAGTAACAAGGGTCCGCGTGTCAATTCCCAATTTGTACACCAAATTGAGGCCGAACACATTTAGAGCGAATTATTGCAGTTATAAAATTTTTAGCACAACGAGGTCTTGCATTCCGGAGTTATTTAGGTTTACTGGAATTAATAGCTACATTTGGAAATATTTTGGCAAATACATACGAATAAAGGAAAGGGGCATATATAATACTTGACAAAAGCAACATGTGAGGAATTTATCCATCTAAATACTGCAAGCATACTGTATCATATTATTTTCAAAATTAAAAAACATTATTCAATATAATTGGACTCTAGTCGAGACAAATCGCATGTGGAGCAACTTACTCTGATGGTGCGCTGTATCTTGCCATCTGGACCAGTGAAAATATTTGTTCTTGGATATGGAAAGCCATACTGCCGAAAAACTCGCTTAAAGTTTACTTTTTTTTAACAAGAATAGCGTCTAATATCAACGCCATCGTACCGCAGCTTATAATCACAAATTAAGTATTAAATTTGTTTGCAAAATGCGCTGCCGAAGTCTATACATAAGCATCCAATTTCTTCTACTTCGATGAAACCCTCTCCATTTTCCCTCTTCTACCTATCGATGCACTGAAAGATACCGGTTCAAAAATTCCGATTTTGGAAAGGAGCTCATCCGATGAAGGTGTTCTTACATGGTTTTACCAAACAAGTATTGGATGGCATCTCTAATGACATGGATCAATGGATAAAGTGTCGTAATCAGGCTTACGGAGTAGTTTCGAAGATGTATAAGTTGGAAGTGGGAATAATGACTATTCTCTGGAATGGAATGTTAGAACGACTGCGATTAGCACTTCGTTGCAGTTACCTGAGTAAGACCTTAACACAGGATACACCCAGTGCGGTCCACATTTTCAGACATTGAGTTAAGAGCTAAGTCCTGACGGCTGTGAAGGATATCAGCAACAGACTTTAAGATAACTCAAATGAAATACTTAAGGACCATTTAAGCGGTTCTACTGCATTCGATGAAGTTGTAGAAAATTAAACACCTAGATAATATTTTGAAATTCAGGTGTTTATTGTCATACTGTCTGCAGTTGCTAAACGGATGGAGGCATACCATCAAGTAATTTATGTATTAGAATACCTCGTCAATTAACATCTGTTTCAGCAGAAGGAATCTTGAAAAGAACTCGTCATGTTGAAGAAAGCCTTAAATGGCTGCTGATATTGACATCAAAAGAATGATGTTTTGGAACTGCAATGTCATAGACCTGCAATGGAAAATTCATTGGAATCTAGTAAAAATGTAGAAATAGTCTTAGAGATTTACTTAGCTTTGACGATTTGTAACTCCAACGCTCTTTTTCTACATAAAAGCGTATAATAAATGAGTTAGAGAACACGAGCGAACAAGATCATGTAAATGACCTCATCTTCTAACATTGAGTGTGATTTATTTAGGAACAGTGATATGACTTGTGTTATTTCTAAATTTTTCATGTCAAATCGAGAAAAAAATGTTTTTAAACATTGTGTTTTATTGTATATCCGAAATGAAACCAAAGGCCTTTTGTTAACATTTGCTACAGCTCCGCGCTGGCTTAATCCGAGGCTGATAGAACACCTAAACACAAGGAAAACTGAAAAAAACACTAAGTTTCTTCAATTTATCAGGAGGTTAAAAAATGGCAAAGTGGCTGTTTTTGAGAAGTGTCAAATATGTATCATTCCTTCATTTGCATGTCGAACCAGGAAAATATCAAATTTACGAAGCTTGAAGTGTATTCCTTGGTTGGCAAGGGCAGTCTTTTTTATGGTAACTGTCAAAATTTTAGACGTCTACTGTCAACAGTTGTTTAATAAACTATACGAGATTTTGGGCATGAAAAAGCTTTCGGCGCGATAGGTACCGCGTTTGCTCACACCGAAGCAAAAATGAAATCGGGTGACCATTTCGGAGGAGTGTCTGGCCAGGATCCAACGCAATCCAAGCGATTTTTTCATGCGTTTCGTAACCGTGGATGAGATTTGGATCCACCACGACATTCCGGAGACCAAGAAACAGTCGAAGTAGTGGACTTTTCCGGGCGAATCGCCTCCAAAGGAAGCAAGGACCGCTCCATCGGCTGGAAAGATTTTTTGGGATTCCCAAGGTGTGATCCTCATCGACTATCTGCAGAAGAAAAAGACGATCACGGGGTAATACAGCAATTTATTGACCCGATTCGATGAAGTACTGAAGGAGAAACGACCTCGTTTGCAGCGGAAAAAAGTGCTTTTCCACCTCATTCATCCCGCATTGTCATGTCCAAATTGAATGAGTTGCGCTATGAATTAGTTTCTCATCCTCTATATTGACCGGATCTAGTCCCCAGCGACTTTTTCCTGAAAAAATCATTGGGAGGAAAGAGTTCCTCAAATGAGGAGATCATCGCCGGTACATATGGCAATTTTGCACACCTCAAAACATCCTACTTTTCCAATAGCTTGAAGAGACTGGAGCACCGTGTGAAAAAGTGTATTCATCTTCGAGGAGACTATTTCGAAAAATAAAAATAAAAAACCCTATCAATACTGTGTTTTTCTTGTCGATTCCGGAAACATTTCAGGTCGCCTTCGTAAGTTTCCTCAATCTGTCAGTGGTTTAAAAAATGGCAAACTTGCTATTGTTTTTGAGAAGAATCATTTATGCATATTTCCTTGATTTGCGTGTTGGGCCAGAAAAATATCAAATTTAGCTATTAATTCGAATAAGGCCAAATAATTTTTATTATGAGGTAAACCAACATTTTCATTACTAAGATAAATATGATAATTAAATCCCTAGAAAACAGATTTACTGATGGAATTCTATCTAAGTCCATCGAGCTTGTTGGCTCATATTTAACCAAAATAAGTTACTCTTTTTGGGTAAATAAACATTATTTGCGACTCATTCAACTGTATTTTCAAGCTCAAACGTTAAAAAGGATTTAGATATCATGGGATATTTTAACAATCCTGACAATCTTTTCTGAAAATACCTAGATAAATATACAACTATCAAAAGCAATATATATTTCAGACTCAATCAAATTCTTTGTAACTAAATTTAATTAGCATTGAAATGAAAATTTCAAGGTACGGGAATAACATTTTTGGGAAAACCTTGGAATGTTCGACAATGTTGTGCTTGCAAATCAATCTCTTTTGTATACTTTTTCAATTTAAATCCTTTAATCCTATGAACCTATTTAATAGAAAGCAAATTTAATTGTAAGTTTAATTCGTATTTACAGAAATTGGTTAATTCACAATTTAAAATAATATTTGTTGTATCTTGTTTTATAATACATGAAAAAAAAATTCAGCATTGACAATTTACGAGATGATTTAATGTCGAAAATATTTTAATGACATATGCTTTATTGTTAATTAATTTGCTTATTCTGTTGCAATATTCTACAAGGCGGTTACAATAATTTTTTTTAATATATATTATCAATATGTTGTCCAATGTAAAGAGGAAACCAATAAGACATATGGAATGTGTTTATAGGACACCTATATATAGTAGTATATTGACATGTTTTAATTTAATCTTACAATTAGGTGATAATTTTAAGCGGGTTACTTTACTAATGTAGAAGTAATAAAAGCTCAAACAAATCGCACCATACTTTAATGAAATTATATAGCCTTAGGTTGCTAGATTAAATTAGCAATTTACACGAGATCTAGATGAATCGTTTAATATGATGAAAGAGGTGTAGAATATGTGTAAAACCGATCGTAATAGACGGAAAAATATGTGTGACTACGATTGCACAACAAAATGTAAACAAGGATACATACATTAATTTTACGTATGTGTATACAAACAAACAGTAGTAGAACTCACCGAATATTTAAAAGTATCAATGGCGGACTTTGAACCTTGAAATATTTAATATTTAATTTGTTCTTATCACTAGTTTTCGATAGATTAATAGTTTAATTCGCGTGCTAATAAGTACGCTCCACATTGAAAACTAGAACCATGACTCAACATAACTTTACATTATTATTTTTAGCGAGTACACTATACACACTGGTAGCAGTTCCTAGGTACACAAACAACTTATTGTTACACGTGCGAGTTCGACGAAAACACCACACAACGTGAATAAAATACGATATTATTAAAAATTCACACTTGTTAATATGTCTAAAATCGTAATCAACAAAGGTCACATGCACTATTGTGATTATTGAACAAAAGTTGTCTACCAATCACAAAATATAAAGTGTCTCTCCTTTGTATTTACAATGTCTAAAATAGACTTCGAGCGATGTTCTACGTAAAGAATCCAATGATTCACACAAAAGGTACGATTATAGAAGATAACTATAATGCAATACTTTATCTCCGAACGAAATGCACCACTTTTAACAATTATTAAATCACGTAACAGTAAAAATATTCGTTGCAATTTCTTTGCGAACGTTTACACTAGTATTTATTGACGTCAGTATACAAAACGTCAGCTCGGCCTTCACACTTGCAAACAAACACACGTGACCATTTGAGCAAACTATGAGAAAACAACAAAAGAAAGTCGAAAATAAGCTATCCAGCGCCATCTAGCAAAAAATAGCTGAAGCACGCATGTGTAAATTGGGTTGTCTAAAAACAGAAACGATTGAATAGCGTTTGATTAAAACATCCTTTTTTCAAATTGTTACCCACTTGTAGCCTAATTCTATTTATATCAAAGAATAATGTCTTACCCATTAAACTTTTTAATATTGACCTTCAAATTTTTTCTTAAAGTTGAATTTTTGTTTGGATATTAGGTCGTTTGTAAAAAGGAAAAGCTTTTATTTTTCTTGTTTCGAGAGATATTTGTGCAAGTTTTATGATTGTAATAAAAGAATTACGCGTTGAAGAGTGCGTTTATGTCGATGAACCAGTTGCATTTAATAGTGTTTGTGAAGTTAAAAATGGATTGTGCCAAAAATAAGGAAATTGGTTGCTGCAGAGCGTAGCCAAATTGCTTGTGAACTGAATAAAATGTTACATATGCGCTGTACAAGATACCTTAAAACTATTCAAGGATAACTTTAGTTACGAAAACAGACTAAAATCAAAACGTAAACGGCAAGCAACTGCAAATACACTTAGAAAGAATGGCTCTAAAAGGTGCACAAAAACCATCAAAAGTTGATACAACATGAAGTGTAGCTATGAGCTAGCGTAATAACAAGGTAATTACAGGTTGCTAATTTGCATGATCATATGACGAAGAAAAAACCCCAAGATTCATAACAAAGCGACTAAAATTAACCAAAAAAATACGCGTGTTGGTCAGTCGAAGATTGCTCCAAGGTCATTCCTACTAAGCTACTATCAGCACCACTTTACACAATCGAATTTTTTGGTAAGAAAAAATAAATGTTTCGTCTTCATCAACGCAGCTCTTTGGCAAGCTTGAGCTAGTTTGCACACCGCAGTGAGTGCGTAGGATTGCATATTGGTATCAAAAGTTGGTGAACTGTTTAATACTGAGATGCAGGCGGAGGTATTGGAGCGGTCGATTTTAAAACTTTTCGAGAATAATCACATAATGACTGATATCTATTTTCAGGCAGCAATGTGCTGGTTTGGATAAAATGGAGTATGGCGATTCGACTGGCCTGCATATTTTCCAGGTCCCTTCCCCCATCGAGCCATCATGTGGTCTATTTTACAAAGAAACGTGGCTAACATCATTATGGATCTAAACAATGTTTGTGTCAGTCTTCAAGGAATGGGAACCAACATCCTAAAAGTTGTGTCTTAATGTTTTGGGTACTATGCCCCCCGGGGAATAAAAGCTGTAATCAATTGTACAAAATATGAAATTTAATTGCATTCATGGCGTTTTCCAAATTCTTTGCTTAAAGTAATGGAAAGAAGGGGGGCTTAATATTTTTGCACACACCAATACAATTTACTATACGCCAGCGATCAACTGTCCATATACTTTAAATTCTTACCAAACGTTTTCAATGCGCATGCGCCGTTTGCGGTTAAACCCGATAATAGATAGTACAATAGAGTTAATGAATTGAAATCTGCGATAAAAGAATGTTTGCGCGAGATTCTTGCCCAATACCTATGACTAAGTTCAAATAGAATTACAAATCTCTTAAAAATTCCGTTGTTTAAAATTATTAAATTCTTTTTTAATAACGCAATCATTTTTTTTTTCAATATTTTGTTTCATTTGTCTTTGATTATTGTTTAGTAGAGTCCGATCCAAGCCTGATACTTGCGTAGAACGCGATTTGAACTATTCGAGAGAGCAAGAAATACAAAATACATGGTCATGCCTAAAAACACTAGTGTGCATATTTGATCATTTCTTGTTTAACTCTTGGTTTGAAGGATGCGGTGTTTCGAAACGTTTTCCATAATTTATACACAATTTTATCAAATCTTGTTTTCTTAAAACTCTGTCACTTTTGAATGAAACAAGTAAGCAAAATTACTGAAGAAGCTCACTAACATTAAAAGTTGGGTTATTGAAACTTGAAATTTGTTCAATGCCCTCAACACCACTTTTAAAATTTTATTGCTAGTACTTTTGGAAGCAAGTAAGATAGTAGATCCATTGTACGTGCCGTGTTTTATACTTTTTAGGTGGCGTTTACATTTCCATCTACTGGTATACGTCAAATAGTTGTCGCACTTTACACATTTAATTCAATCATACTCGCTATTACGTGATTTAGTTTATTCGAAATATGCCGTATCCGAAACGTACCTAAATGCGGTATTTTCTAAGTATGTGTGTACTCATGAGCACTTACAAGTCGAATAATACTGAACAAGGGTGTTTTGATACGGGTACTCGATTCTCCGTGCCGCGCGCTTCACTTCTCCACGTTCTTCTCCGCACGGCACTGTAACTTGTCCCTGTTTGCCGAGATTAATCGTCAGGTTTGAATTAGATTCTATTAACTTTAATGTACGAGTTACTAAGGATATTAAAAAAGGAAAAAAATTATTCAATACTTCATATGAAACTATAAAAATTTCACTGCGTGTATGCGGTTGGAAGACAAAAATAATCTTCGAAGGATTAGAGGATTTTGGACTGAGGACCTGCGATAGTAAATAAATCCTCGATTCAGTGCATAAAGATATATTTAAGTCTTCATGTACAAGCAATATTACATAATCCGTATAATAATAACCCTACAGTTCTGTGGGAGTCAGCGATGCCCACCTAGTGCATATGTTTTGATCGCAATCATAGAAATGAGATGCGTACAAAGACAGCGCACTGCTTACACATGTATGAAAAGAAATATAATATTCGAATAGAGAACATAAATCACAAGTAAAACTTGTCCCTATCGCCAATCCCTTTTAACCACTGCGCATCTACTACAATATATATAGTGTTTAGTATATTATAAATTATGTCTAAATTCAGCTCCGATGGCCAGTAGTTTTGATTACGGCACTATTAAAGCTGATATTGTATCATGAATCATGTTCTTGTTCTTTCATAATTATATTCTTTATTCTCTTTATTTTTCGCTACAAAACTTAATTGGAATAACATAGTTTATGTGGTAAACTATAAGCAGTTATTTAAACAAAAGATGAAACATGCAAACAACATACTACAAATAGGATAATGATCTGAACAGTTATGTACACCAAATCCAGATTGATTATAGAGTGCGGTTTTATTTTATTTTATATTTTTTTCTGAGAATAACCATCGATCATGAATTAATGTATATATATTTTTTTTCGTTTTGGCCGTTCTCATTTGATGTAACAACGTATATTACACATATTATATTTTTTTCCATGTTATCAAAGGAACCAAAACCTAGTTTTGAGCTATTACATTTTTTACTACGGCAAAGTTGTATCCAAAATCACAAATATCGAAGCTATTATTTATTATGTATTATTCTCATTATTTTTTTTTAGATGGACTTAAAATCGCTTAGAGTAAATATAATGATGTGACGAACACATTTATGGATTCCATTTGTTAGTCATCAATCCAGACCAACCCTAAAATGTAAACACAGAAAAACAATTAGCTACTCAATCTTATGGAGATTTAATTAAAAAATAAAGACAATACATTAATTTTACAGATTTAATTAAATAATAAAGACAATATATTAATCGTGCAGGTTTAATTAAAGAATAGAGACAATATATTTCAGTGAATTCCACAAACATCTTCTTAACTCCAAAAACGGATAACTTTTACCTAAGAGGATCGTTGATCCTACATACAGTGCGATCAAAAAAGTGTGATTAAATTGATAATCTTGGAACAGAAGTTTTTAACTTACTAAACTTTGTCTTCAGCTATTAAGAAAGAAGCGGTTCAAATATTTCGCCTGTGTGGCCACCTTAATTTGACAAGCGGAGAATATATGAACTAATTTACCAACGCCTTGCTAAGTTCTTCCGCTGCTTGGCACTTACATATTTGGCAGTAATGTACAGTTTCCTTCTGTTTTAATGGTTTTTGCGTGATTTTGATTTGTTCTTGCGAATTGTCTTTGATTTTATCGTCTTACATATTGAAACTGTTTTTTTTTACCCTATATTGTGCTCTTGGATTCAAGCTAAAGAATTTCGTAACCTCAATTTTGAATCCCTCGTTTGTTATTGTTATATTAAACGAATATTTTGTAGTGTATAACTAATTTTTAAAAAAAATATGACGCTTTAATTGTCCTGCAGACTCTCAATTTTAGTGAGGAAAAGAAGCAAACAGAGCAAGTTATAAAAGGAGTTGTCGCAATAACCGGTAAATTTGAAATAACAATATCATGTGTTAAAAATAAACATCAATCTCACTAAAAGCCCAACCCTCGACATCTGCACACAAATTACAAATTTATCTTTTCTTTGTACAGACTTGGCCAAAAGTGTTGAGGATCCTATAAATTTTGCAGGTGTGCGATAAACATAGCAGTAAATAAATCCGGTTGTTTAAGAAGCATTTTGTCGGCATCTAAAAAAAAAGGTTAAAAACAATAACTCACGCCAAGGATACCAATCAAGCACCTGGTGTAATAAAATTTGTCATTTTTAAATTTCTCTATTTATTTTTCAGTTCGCTACTTTCGCTTGTTGTGAATACATCCCATGATCGAGAGAGCTTTTAGTGTTTCGATTAGCGACATTTAGTGATATTGTTTCAATATGCCTAAAAGAAACGAACTTAGTTTAGAAAAACATGCGCAGATACAACTTCTGAGAGAGGGAGGGATTTCTAAAACTGTGAATTGTTTGCACCAATCTGTACAATATGCTATGGAGCGCTTCACCATGACCGGATCATATGTTAATAGGCCTAAAACCGGCCGCAAATGGATCACGACAGATCGTGATGACCGAATGGTATTTAGAGAATCGTAAAAAAATAAGGGGAAAACTTCATCAGATCTCACTGCTGACTTGTCAGAAGGTTTTAACAAAACAATATCTGTTTGGACCAATAGCAGACGGCTTCAAGAAACTGGTCTAAAAGACGGTAAACTCAGGAAAAGAAGCCACGCCTCTTCGACAAGAATAAGAAGGTACGGTATATGTGAGTTCTAAAATACCAAAGTTTCACTAAATAAGATTGGTCAAATATCGTGTGGTCTGGGATTTGATGTTCTATCAACTTTTAACAATTTGAATAGAAAATAAAATTTAATAACAAAAAAAAAAATAATGAGCGAATTCTTTATAATATTTATTCACACTTCAGATTCCTGCTTCAGCGGGTATGACCTATGTCCGCGGCCGGATAGGTGAAGAATTTAAACCAGAGTGTGCGGTACCGACCATGAAACACGGCGAAGACAGCGTGATGATTTGGGGTTGCATAAGCGCTTCTGGAGTGGGGCATATGCACTCTATAAAATACATAAACGTCCTAGAATCTGTATTACTGTCCTCTTTTCCATCACTTTTGGCGATTCAAACATGGAGGATGTTAAGTTCCAACAGGATAATGCAACCTGTCACAAAGCTGTCTGCACAATGGCTTGGCTCCAGGAAAAATACATTTAGCTCCTGGACTAGCCTACTTAATCACTCTGGACCTGAACCCTATAGAACATCTATAGGATTTATTAAAGCGCAAAGTCAGGCGTCATACAATTACTTCAAAAGAAGAGTTAAAGGATCGCTTGTGCATAGAGTGGAACGTTATAAGCCGCGAAGACTGTAAAAAGCTTAAGGGAAAAAGGTGTAGCTAGTAATTATTGTTGTTTTTTTTTTTAATAATAAACATTATAAACCTATACAAGTTGTTTCAATCTATTTTAATTTGATATTCTTAAAAAAACACAAAAGTTAACCTGGGTGCTCAATACTTATAGCCATGGCTGTATATTATTATCTCGTTTAACGCAATTTATTTTAATTCTTATGCATATGTCAATAAACTTCTATTACTAATTGTAGATCAAATTCAAAACGGGATTAAATCTTACAAATATCTTTAGTAAAATTAGTATGAATATCATACATCATCAGGCCCAAATGATCTTGATGAAACTGTAAGAAAATCTAGATATCATTGAAATAAGACGGGAATACACAGAATAGCAACGATTTACGGGAAAGACAATGTGAGGAGAGAACAAACGCCAACACGCAGACATGTTTCTGCCTACCCGACAGCATTAACGCCGGTTCGAGCGATTTTCTCAGTCACACATTGAAAGTTCCCTCTCTGTCAATATTACTCTGACAGTCTGAAGTGAGCATTTCTTAGCGCTATCTAGTGCCAAGACACTTGCTGCGGATACAGTTCCCCAACCCTTCCCGAGCAACTCATGGACTGCTAAATCAGAGAGGGCGTGTATTTCCCGTAAATGATCACACCAATGCCATGAGTAACATTATATTAGGTTTTATGTTGTAGGCATTTTCGATGAACAACTATTTTGTTTCTGTCGATCTTGTTCTAACTGAAAATTTATGGCAATTACCTACGATATGAATTATAATACGTTATGTTAATCATATATTTGAATGAATAATAGCTTAAGCTCTATAAAGTATATATATAGTCATTTCTGATCGCACCGTATCTTTCTAAAATCTAAAATTTGATAATCTTCGCTTGACAGAATCTTTCTTTGTGTTTACGCCAAGTCTAGCTCACCTGCTGCTTATCTTGCATATCATTGATGTTTGGTCGCGAAGCTTCCCAAGAAAGTCCCATCTTCAACGGATCCGGTGCCGCAAAGTCGTGTGCACGAAGATTCATTTGCTGCTGGAGATAGTATTGTTGGTATTGAGCTCCATTCGAGAAACTATGTGGACTTTCTAGTGGGACTCCATGCTGTAAAAGTAGAATATTTATATAGATTCATTCTATACTCCATTCACTTTAAAAATAAAGCATTAGATAAGCTAAGCTTATAATTTCCAGGTTTATTATTGGTTAATTGCCAAGGTACAGACGAAATCTCCGAAAGTTTGACCTACATCATTGTTTCATCGATAAAGTAAAGAGAAGCACTAGTACACTTCGTCTATTTTCAGTTTTTACCTGTGTCTTTGTTTCGTTGTGTAAGTTAAGACAATCTATTCATTTGACGATCTGTTGTACTGTTGCTGAAAAAGGAAGCAAGATTTACGCTTGTCTCATAGACAAAGATCTACTTGGTTTTATTTTATTAGAGTGACAGACAAGGATAGTGGTATATACTACCGCCTTATTCAAGTTACGTGAACTGTTTATCTTCTAGCGTTTGTTGTCGGTTGTCAAATGTAGGTTAGCATTGTTTTTATATTTAGTTTAATATGTATAGTTACGTTTCACCCTTCATTTTTACTTTCTGAATTTTACGAGTAATTGTTCTTTTCAGAACACAGACTGCAAAGTCTTTAGTAAATTATTTTGTATAACGACATTGTATCGAACAGAGGTTGATGTTTTCACTATCGTTACAGAGAATGCCTGGAAAGCAGTTGAATTTCAAGGGGCAGGAACTTGTGCTTAATCTTTTGGCATATGCTGAGAACGAGGGTCCTGTGGTAGATATCGTAACACGTTCACATTTTTATTTAAAGAATGTATTGTTGTAGAGTGTTAGCAATGGACTTGGTGTGACTCAACAAACTATTTGTGCTGCATCTTTAGATGTAAAGTACTTCGTACTAAACCTAAAACAAGTGATCTGCGAGAGACAAGAAAAGTGGAAGTGCGAAATGCTGTTTACAACATGTATCAACAACGTAACAACAGTTATATAATTGATTTATGATTTTGCTATGAAAACATGTAGCTTTACAAACCCTTAAGGATTAACTTAAAATCAAACCCATTGTTGAACTACGTAAGCAATTATCAAGTACATTGTTGAAGGTAATTGGCTTCAAATATGGAAAAGAAGACAACAGGCCAGCATTAATTAAGAAGTATGATATCCATTTTATTGCGAAGCATGTATCTGAAAAAATATATGGCCAACCTCATGTAGAGTTCTACGAAACTAGTGGTATTCTTGGATAAAACGTGGATTTATTCTAAGGGTAATAAGATTAGATCTTTGTAAGATGATATCAATAAAAGTATCTGTGAACCTCAGGGTTACGATGGCAAACGTGGCAATTTAATAAGAAATTGCTATGAACAAAAAAGAAATGTAGTGGAGATGGATATCCAGCCCATAATAATTGCCAATCCCAACGAATCTTCCAAGTTCTGAAGAAGAAATAGATGATTGAAGTCTTCAGTGACATCTTTTATATTATAAATTCTTAAATGAGTGTTTATTTAATGTTTACTTGTTTACTATGAATATTATTTCAATTTTGTTCTCTTAATACTACAAAATATTAATAAATATTAAAAACGATGTTTGTTGTTTTATTAATAAGAATGAATGTTTGGATGTTGGATAACTTAATTGTAATATAAACATGCGCACTACGTGTCGTTTATTTAAACTAGAAATTCGACCCAAAGTGTATATATAAAAGTCAGAAGCATACTTATACACAAACGAGATAGAAGTATATAACATAAGTGGTAGTTACTTAAGCATACGTCATAACCGGCTATGACGTAACTATAAAGTGGTTTTCAGTGTAGGTTTGCAGACGACGAAGTACCTACTTCTATGAATATGAAATTTATATTGAACAAAATGAAATGTTGCTGCTATGTTTCTGTAATATTTGTCAAATCTCTTCGTTGTCATTTCGCATTTTCTTGCGTTATTCGTCAAACTATTAGTATTTGCTTAGCATATCGCGGTAAAGATAGTTTATATCAAAGTTTGCTGAATATGATATTTAACAAGAGAACGTATAAGAAACATACAACTGTAGAATTTGTATATTTTTCCAAAAATATGGGTTACTTCAAATTGTTATGTATATGACGTTCTTAACGTAGATGAACTACAAAACTGCCAAGTCAATTAACTTACTTGAAATGTATCCATTAATGGTGGCATGTCATCGCTGTACATCTGCTTCTGCATCGGAAATCTATCTAGATTAGCTGGATTGACCCAAGGGCGTTCAATAAACACCTTCGGGTCCGTATTCATCATCCAATTGTTATCGATTGGTTGCGGATAAGCTTTGCGAGCTCTTTCCGTGCCAATCGGCTGCGGTTGTTGTTTGCGTTCTTCCATGTAGTGGTTCTCGTTTTGTGCTAGATGGGCTGTCGGTAAACTAGGCGACATAGCCGGCGAATTGTTCACAATATTCAATTCTCCGTTTTCTAAAACCTCGCTAGTTGCCCTGGCAATGTTATGAATCGTCATACCGGCCATGCCGCTAATCAATTCGGATTGTTGCTGACTGAACGGTTGCAAAGGCAATATTGGCCATCGATTATTCTGCGGAGCGGTAACCATATTCGCTCGGTGGAAATTGACGGTAGGTTTTCCGAGGGGATATAGGTTACTGTTCTGATTTCCAACGGGATATCCACTTGGATTCCCGCCGTTATACAAATGGACACTTTGTTTGGGCATATTATGTACGTTAGAGCTTGAAAAATCGGGAGCTTTCGGGTTCAATCTGGACATAGTTACGGGTAGATTACTTTGCGAAGAGGACTGCTGGGGTTGGGAGAAGTTAAGATGTTGCATAGAATTCATATGGTGAAACGGTTGCAATAAGTGCCCATCTGTCGAAGCCATACTTAAAATACCAGGCGTATCAGAATAACTAGTGCTTCCAGATTTATACAAATTAGTATCGGAGTGGGTTAAATGCTGCATCGATCTAGATGGTAATTCGGAAGTGGAGAAGAAGTGATTCGAACTCATATCGCTCTGATTTGACTGAGAAGAAGGTCTACTGTAAATTATATTACTTCCAATGGGCGGCAATGGTTGAGATTTGCTTTCTGAAAAGTTTTGGTAGTTATTCGCTGAAGACAAAGATATATTCGGAGGCGTGGTACTATTACTGCTCGTTTTAGAAGAAACAGGCGAAGCAACAGACATAACTCTATAACCGGGAGCTTTAGCTGCATCGACCGGTGGCGTTTCATTATCCATGAATTTAGGAGGATTAGTGGTTTGAGTGTTTCCGCCGGTGACGGCGGCGAAATTAACTTGCTTCTGAGACTCGTTTTCCCTTCTCAACATGGACTGTTGGAATACGGATTGTTGCGACATTGAATTAAAAAGGGAATATTGTTGCGGTGTCGGTATATTTATGGAACTTTGAGACGCGTTCGCATCATCCTGCGATGATTGGTTAGTGGATTGATGTTGTATAACTGGCGTTGCGCTTCTTTGCTGACCTGGATTAGCATCCGCTGTAGATGAACTGGATGGATTAGTAGAAGAGGTGCTAGTAAACGGTAATTTTCCCGACGATTGAAATTGTTGCATTGTCGGCGGCGCTGAAGCCGTAGGACTTGGTCTATGATGCTTAGGCGACATCTGGCTATTGATAATCGATTGGTTAACGGAGGTTTGCGGCGATACAGGGCCAGTATTAGCTTGGTTGACAGCTAACGATTGAGACGTTCTAATTTTATTCACCCCCATTCCTTGACTAACGGAAACGTTCAATTGGTGCGTGGTTTCCGTCAATTTCGCCGCAAACGTCTGCGTCGCCATCGTGGTAATTACTTTAGTGGTTCCTCTAGTGGAGGAAATTACAGCTCCCGACTGGGAGGTTTTAGTATTTAAAACAGCAGCTGCGTTCTTCTCAGCTTGAGCGAGAAGCCTCGGTGGAGCAGACGGTCTCGTAATTGCGGCAGATACAGAATTTCTAGGCTTAACTACGACTCTCGTTGGAGCATTTATTGAAGTCGACATTGAGGAAATGATTTTCTGCTGAGTGTTTGTTATTGCCGTAGTAGTAGAGGTGGTGGTAGTTTTTCCAGCGATTTTTTTCGTCTAAAATAAAGTCGTTTAGCATAATTACCATAAGCAGGGAAAATAATCAAGACACCTACCCCAATTTGAGTTTTATCCCACAGCGTTGTCGTTGTGCTTGCGGCCTTATTAGGTTTAGGTAACATCTGTAAAATATCCACGTCGGAGTCTTTTATTAGCATGGCAATTAAAGAATGTGCTTGTTTCATCGCCTCTGCGGTCCCTCTGCAAAAGATATAACAGTTTAAGGCTGGAGTTTCAAAAAGAAATACCTCACACTTACTTAATAGTGATAATTCTTTCACCTTGACCTTTACTCTGCTTTTCAACCTCAATATGTGCTCCAGTAGCACCTCTGATCGCGTTTATATTACTACCAGCTCTACCAATTACTCTGGATATCGCGTTCAGCGGAACGGAAACCTTCTTTACGCCAGAGTCGGTAATGGTTACCGGTTGAGTAGAAGACTTTCTGACAACTTCTTTCCAGCCTTCATCACGTTTACCGGCTTGCTTAGGGCTGGTTTGAGTGCCCGATTTAGGACCAGGATTTTGTATGATTTCATCATAATGACTGCAAAAAAATTCTATTATCTTTACATTTATTAATCTCATGCGTGTAAGAAATCATCTTGCCAAGAAAGTATTGAACTGCTAAATCTAAAGACGGAATTCTTACCTGTGGGTCTTCTTCGTTTTAGTGTTGAAGTAATTCTCATTTCCAGTAGCCTCAAAATCTTCGCGTTCAGCAGGATGTCTCGTAGACTCAAAAATCAAACCTTTCCTAGCCGAAGTGCTACTAGTAGACGACCTGGAATTTTTATTGGGGTCTAATTTATCGGGTAATTTCTTGTCGCTATCTTTCAAGTCAGTTGATGATGTTTTATTAGATGAACTATTACTGGTATTTCTACTTGAACGAGATATGTTGTCAGATTTAGAAGTCAAGTTACCGCTGGCGGTTTTCTTTTTCTTCTTGTTCCGCTTTTCCTTCGACTTTACTTCATTACTTGAACAGCTACCTTGACTATTTGCATCAATGCCGCTATCGCCCTCTTCTTTATCGGCAGATTCATTGTTGCGAATTGGCGAATCTGTTACGGTGTCTTGACAGTTGTCTGGAAACAAATACAAGAGTTATGACCACGATTATTGAATTGCAGTACAGTATAGTCTCAATAATTCAAGGTCTTTATATGAGTTGCTCTTTATGTATCCGAAATTGGCAAGAATGGTGATGCTAGGCGCCACTTGACATATACATCGTAAAGTTTAACTGCACATGTACTCAAAACGTTTTGTCATACGGATACTATTTGTGTTGTCTTGAAAATTTCATCTCAATCTAAAATTGGAATTAACTCGTGATTTTCGACCGAAGATTTACTACGATTTTCGACGTGAAGAAAAGTGCATCGATCAACTCACTTCAGCTTTTGGCGATGAAGCACCATCTAAAACCACTACGTATCACTGGTTTAGTAAATTCAATCGTGGCCGTTGTTCGCTCAGGTACGAATTTAAAGAAGGTAGTCCAAAATCGACTGTTGTACCAGAAAGCATCGATGCAGTACGCGAAGTGATGAATCAAGATCACCATGTAACGTACCGTGAGATTTAGGCATCCCTGGGCATTAGCATGACAAGGATACATAAGATTTTACATGAACATTTAGCCGTAAAAAAATTGTGCGAGTTGAATTCGGCATAATTTGACAATCGCTCAAAAGAAAAAAGGCTCGTATCGATTGGTGCTAAGAAATGCTCAAAAAATACAATCGTAATGCATCAAAAGCCAAGTGTAACATTTACACATGTGACGAATTTTGAGCCAAACCTAACAAAAGTTATTCGCGCCAGAAGCACCTCGAAGCAAAGGGTCGCCTGTTTTTTTGGGACAAATGGGTATGTGGCTACATTGCCACCAGAGAAGCGTAGAACGCTCAATTCTGAATGATACACAAGCATTTTGTTTGCCATCGACCCAAAGAATTGAGTATTTAGCCGGTCAAAAAACATCGAATTGATGAGTCATCCACAATACGGTTCTGACTGAATGAACTACGTGACCAACGATTGATGCGTTCAAAATGCATGATTTGTAGATATCTTAATTGGAAGTGGACCTCAATCGGAATAGAAAAAGTGCTACGGAAATTGGTTCAAATGTACTTAAGAAAAAGTGTATCGATAAAACCATTTTTAATGACAAATATTTATTCTTATTTATTATTCCGGATACATAAGTAGCAATTCTCATACATTACTTTGTCCAGTACTGTACATAAATGTTGTGGATTTCTCTTGTTCTTTTGTTTATAACATTCTGCATATTCTTTTTATAACATGAGCGTAAATCAATAAGTCTTTTCTTAAAATAATGCGAAAAGATACTAATGATTAGTACAATAAGAATAAAATATGCACCACAACGAGTTTAAGTTAGAACATAAAAAGAGAAAGCTGCGATAGGTTCTTTCGATTTAAAATATTTTCAAAATTCTTCTACCTGTGATTATAGAAGCAGACATCAACGGAATTTTTTTGAATCTAGTAATCACATGCAGAGAAAGCGATAGGATAGTCGAGAGCTTACGCTCGTTGCCAACAACGCCTAACTGTGAGGTAGACATACGAGGGTAAGCCGAAATATTCGGTAACTAAAGCATAGCAAAAAGCAATATTTCAATGAAGTGTGTTTTATTTCTCGACATAATCTCCCTCAAGATCAGTACATTTATTTAGTCGATGCTCTAGTTTCTTTATGCCTTCACAGTACCCAATTTCCTCGAGCTCCTCAAAATAGTGGTTCATGGCAGCTATCAGATCCTCATCCGACGCAAATCTCATACCGCCGAGGTGTTTCTCAAGCTTGGGGAAGATATGACACGGAGCTCCGAAGAAGCTAAATCGGGAGCTTTCGGGTTCAATCTGGACATAGTTACGGATAGATTACTTTCTTTAAGGAGTTAAAGGACTTTCTGTTGCTTTCTTCCGGAAGGGAATCGATAATAAGCAAGAATCCCTTCGCATTCCAAAAAACGGAAGCCATCGCTTTTCCTGGTGATAGAATGACTGTGGCTTTCTTTGGAGCCGATGCACCACGTTTAGTCCACTGTTTTGATTGCTGTTTACTTTCCGGTGTGTAGTGATGGATCCACATTTCATCGCAGGTCACAAATTGGCGCAAATTTGTTGGATTTTGCGCAACTGTTCTAAAATTGCTGTAGAACATTCCATGCGTTTGAGTTTTTGTGAGCAAACGCGGCACCTATCTTGCACACGCTTAGACATGTCTAATTTAACATTTGAAAAGTATATCACCCGTTCTCTGGAGATGCCTGTAGCATTAACAATATCTTTCAATGACGATCGGCGATCAGCTTTTGCAAATTTCAAAACTTCACTGAGCGAATTTCAATATTGTCCATGTTTAAAAAGAAAGAGTGTACACAACAAACTACTTGACAGATCGACACGAAGTTTAACACCTGTCATTGAAACGTCAAGCTATACAATAGAGTCAAAGATTGCTTTCACACAGTGCCATCTCATAGTTAGTTACTGAATTTTTCAGCTTACCCTCGTATTTAGTGAGAAAAAAACTACCGCAAGTTTTGTTTCATATGTGTGACTGGATTAGGTTATATCTCTTATGGCAATAGTTTCTACGTATTTTTATAAAGCATGCAAGAACACTTACCTTCGTCGTCGGCTTTATCGACCTCATCTTCTACACTTTTCTTATCACCTTTGTCATCATAATTCTCGTTTTTCTTGTTCTCTTCGTGTAATTTACGTTTCTCTTCCTTCTTTTCCAGCTTCTTCTTTTTCTTCCGTTCACGTCTTCTAGCGGCGGCCGCTTTCTTAGATTCTTCCCTATTCTTCTCCTTATCCAATTCCTCCAACAGAATCGACGCATTCTTATTCGCCTTGGCGGCTTGCGTTTCTTTCGCGGCCCGTATTATCTTCACACATTCCTGACATTTCTCCTGCAGTTCCTTATCGCTCACGGTGGAAATGTATCGCATCATTTCTTGATCGCTCGGGAATTGGGTTACGTGGTTCACCATCCATTTGACGACCTTTACGTGCCCCTTACGAAAAGCAGCCATCAGACAAGAAACCTTCCGATTGTCCTGCGAATCTATATCGGCGTTCAAGTTGTAGAGTAGTTCGACCACGCTGAGATGGCCACCGTTGGCGGCGAGCCATAAAGGCGAATTGCCCTTCTTGTTCTTCACTTCGACGGCGGCGCCTCTGCACAGTAATAATTCTACAAATCGTACGTGGCCCTTATCAGCGGCGATCGTCAACGCCGTGTCTCGGGATGAAGGTACCGGTGTGGCATTAACGTCCGCGCCCTTATCCAATAAAACGCGGCCAACCTCGACGTAACCGCCGCTTGCCGCTTCCATTAACGGAGTTAATCCGGTCTGCAAATTGTTAATAGAACGAATGGTATTTAAAAAAATTCATTGCATAAGGCGAATTTGAACGAGGACTTTGTAGCAGTTTCTAGCTCGGGTAGTGATAGGATTACAGTTTATATGCAAAATTAAATGCTTTATAATAAGTTTTAGATGAGTTTTCTTCGTCTTATACTTGTAATAAAATTTATCTGAATAATAACTAACATAAAGATAAGTTTTCTCTTTATACACCACATATCAAATCTTTTTGTGAAACCCTTAAACGATAATAAATATAATTTAACAGTTCATAGGGATTGTAATGTCACTGACACATTTCTAAAGTAGGTGTAGTGATAAACAAACTAAAAAATGCATAGTAGAAATTTTAAGTTCCGTCGCACGTCACTACCAACATCACAACCATTTAAATCTGTTGCGATTTCATTAGTCCATATAATTTGTAAATAAATAATGATCAAGTGTGCAAAACATAATCATTTGCATTTTAAATCACATTTAAGTATATTTTCAACAAATATGAAGGAAAATTACTTGTTTTTGTTGTATATTAATCAATGAACAAAATATCACGTTACATTACTGATGATTTTAGCTTAGCGCTGTCAAAATCATTAATCATTATAACATTTGCTTTCATTCCGTTTTGGTTGTTTGCGTTGCTCCTTACTATTATTGTGCTTTGCAAAAGTTCTTTTAAGAACATACGTACAGCAACAGAATAAATTAACTGTGGTGCTTGCGAGGAAAGATATTGAATATAGTCAAAGAACTTCGAACTGAAGCATAGGTTGGTACTTTCACGTGTTGTAACTACTACATTTACCATTCTGTTGTTTTAATTGTAGAATTATCTGTGAAGAATCCATATACAATTTTATTTGGTACAGATTTTATATTTCAGACAAAAAATTCCACCACGTAAAATTGACATATTTATAGGTTGTAATTTGGGCCGAGGGCCTGTTCCAAATTTTGTCTCTCTGTTTTTGGAATAATCTATAAATTGTTGTTCGCTTGAAACATATCAAAATAAGAATTATAGTAGAATCTAGCAACATTCACAAACTTCCATTTAAAAAAAGGTACGATGTATAACGTGGAAATCTAGTATGATGTGTATTTGATCAATAAATATTGTTCTGGAGTGTTTTCTATATTTATTTAATTAACTGTTTTTGTAATGTGTAATGAATCTGTAATGAATTATGTAACTACAATTTATACAAAATCCTAGCTAGCTGCCGCCAAAAAGTAACTTTGAAAAATTCTATCGTGAAAATGCGTCTTTTCATTTTACTTCTTCGAATTCAAAAATAGAGTATAATTTAGACAGCTTTCTTACATTTCAAATACTTGCTGTATATAAAAAAATAATTTAGTATTTGCATCAGTAAAGGTTACCTTTGCCCGATGTTCAACGTTAGCTTTACGGTCTAGGAGAAGACTGACGACTTCGTGACGGCCTTGGAAACAGGCCAAAGTTAAAGCAGTATTCCTATTTGTTTCGATTTGAGCGTTGATATCGCTGCCCATATCTAACAATAGTTTTACCGCGGCTGTGTGCCCATTCATAGCCGCCAACATCAGCGGAGAAATGCCGAGCTTACTGCCGGTGCGAGAATTAATCTCAGCGCCATGATTGAGGAGGAGCTTGATGATGTTTACATAGCCTCCCGACGCTGCCAAACTGAGAGGAGTATAGTCGGAAACGTTTCGATGCTCTTTGTTCGCATTTCTATTCAGCAGTAGCTCAACTACCTGCAAAAAGTTAGGAATGTCTTCGTTAAAAGGAAGTTTTCCAAATACGTCCAATACTATACCTCGTAACGTCCACCTGAACAAGCCAAACTAAGCGGAGTGTCCTTAGTCCGTTCAGATTGCGCTTCGATGTCGGCATTGTGATTCAATAGTATCTCGACAACCTTCTCGTGGCCCGCAGTGGCCGCTAAAATCAGCGGCGTGAATCCTTTCTTATCGCGATGTTCGATGTCGGCTCCTCTTTGCAGTAGGAGTTCGACAAGTTCTTCGTGACCTCCTGCGCAAGCTAACGTCAAAGCTGTGTCATGATTGCTCTCAGTTTCCGAGTCAACGTCCATTCCGTAACCAGTTGGTGGTAAGGTTCCCGGGACACACGCCTGGTTCGGCGTACTGCCATATTGGGTTACAGCTAAAATAATATCGAGTTTAAATTATTATAGAAAAAGAAAACACCATATTGAGAACGAGGTTACTATGACATCTTCGCGAATAAAGATTGAAATAAATTGATTCCCATTAACTAAAGATAGTTTGTAACGTAATTTGTATATTAATAATTTGATAAGTATGACTTACTACACCTGGTGTTTAATAAAATACTGGAGCAAAATGTCCTATATCAACAGGTTCTTTCGTCAATATTCTAGAGAAAAAGTTTCCAGAAAATATAGATTATTACATTGCAATATTCAACTATTGGTTTTATTTCAAATTTTTTACTCTGTTTTTGTCCCAATACGAATACATCTTTTACATAAAGTTTTTTACATGAAGAACTAACACTATAAATGTTTTATATGGAAAACCTCTGCAAGGGTAGATGTTATTTTGTTTAAACCATAAGCACGCCTTTGCACGTTTTCAATGGCTTTTATATGAGCGTCATAATAAGGACACCATACAATTGTGGTGTACTCAAGTTTACAACGCACAAAAGAAGAAATAACGCTTTTAATGAGGATACGTTAGTAAACATCCTGGTGTTGCGCAATATAAAACCCTGAGACTTATAATTATAATTCCCACTATTCCCCATTACTAGAAAAATCTAGCTGTCTAACCCAACCCTAATCCTCACTACTTTATTTACCTCTAACATAAAGTTCCCGGTATCTCTGTCTGCATCCCACAGTTCAGTTTAGTTTTGCGGTTTCGTGTGATAACTGTGTCAGTGTGTATTAAATACTTGCCTTAAATTGTTACATGACAATTAAAAATTCGGATGACAATAATGGGTTCTACAAGCAGACGAAATTGTGCGAACCACCCGAATGTTTCTTGTTACATTCGTGGTGAATACATTTTTAAGGAAAATAGAAAACCCATATCTTCCTTTATATATTTTACATATTTGGCGTATTTTGGCATCCAGTTAGGAGACTAGGAAAAATCCTGGGCAGCACATTTTGTATGCAAAACATGTGTGGAATATTTGCGACAGTGGACAAACGGAAAGAGAAGAGAGACCTATGCTATCGAGGGAGCCTAAAAAACATCATGATGACTGCTATTTCTGTTCTGTCAACATCAAAGGCATTAAACAGAATAACCGGCATAAATGAGTATACTCTAACATGAAGTCAGCAAAGAGACCTCCTCCTCATTCTCAAGAAATACCTATTTCAACGTACAATAATTCACCTATGCTTCCGGAGGATGACTCGATACATCGTCAGACGAAGTGCACTTCCAGAAAAGTAAAGGTGATAATGATTTTGAAGGACCATCAGCGAGTCCCCAACGTTTCAACCAACAAGAGCTTAATGACCTTGTTGGGAGATCTGCAGCTCTGAAAGGAGTTGCCCGAATTGCTTGCTTCCAAATTAAAGGAAAAGAACTTACTGCGTACAGGTAGTAATATTACATTTTATCGTACCAGAGAGAAATATCTGCTGCCGTATTTCTCCAAAGAAAACAAGTTAGTGTTTTATAATGATATCAGAGGTCTCTTGAAGAAAATGGGGTTAAATAAATGGACGCCAAGTGAATGGCATCTTTTTATAGACAATTCTTCTCGAAGTTTAAAATGTGTAGTTTTACCAAATGGTAATAAACATGGTTCTATACCTATTGGACATTCAACCACTACGAAAGAGGAATACGAGACAATGTTATTGGTCCTGAAAAATATGTGTCGATCTAAAATTAGTAAACCTTCTCCTCGGGCAACCAAGTGGTTACACAAAATATCCTTGTTTTTTATGCCTTTCGGACAGCAGTGGACCTCAACATGGAAATCTTGTAAAAGGATATTTTTAACTGATGATTGAAAGTTGTATATGCATATTTTTCTGTTAAATACATACTTCCTACCCATTTTTGTTTTGTGTTTCAGTTAAGAGATATCAAATAGTAATATTTAAGAAGTTACGTGCATAATAAAACATTATATCTAATTTAGGCGAATTTTTCCTAAATAGAGTAGAAAGAGTGAATTTCGAAAACTAGATATGATAGAACAAATCTGACGAAATTTTTGGATTAGGCACCCCAAAATTATTTAGTTACATTTAAAAAATCCGAGGCACCAAAATGCGTGTTGGCCATTATTAGAAACTATATTAAAATATATTTGCTATATCTCTGAAAACATTTTCTCTATGTCTCTAGAAAGATTGGTAATATATCGATTAGTACATTACTTACAAATTCAATGTTGTTAATGCGGAACTTTAGTACATAAAACATTTTACAAATAAACTTTCAAACAAACAGTTACCTGTATTAGGATCGATTTGATAATTTTGATTTTGTTGAAAAGTACTGCCTTGCTGCGCTTGCTGATTTTGATGTCGATACAATAATTTTCCTTTCTTCTTGCTACTCCCACCGCCGGTCTCCTGGCTAACCGCCGACTTTGATTGCCGCTTGGAATCGTTAGAGATAGGCGCGGTTTGAGGCGTTTGAGTGGCGGCCTGAACCTGGTGCGATTGCGCCTGCTGCTGATGGGTCGGGACGAGCGTCTGATGGTGTTGACTGCAAGGAACCTGACAGTGGTGAGTCGACTGCATGCCGGACGTCGCGACGGCGTGCGTGCATGGTGTAGGTAGCGACGCGCCGCATATTGCCTGACCGGACGCAATATACTGTTGCGTCGACGTTCCTGGCAGAGATGCTACTGTGGTCGGAACTACAGATGTTAATGTTTCGTTTGAACTTGCATTTGGACATGCTGTAAGTGTGTTAGTCGCGGTTTAGTAAGAAACGAAAAGAAACTTACGGTTAATCGCAAAACACTCTCATCAAACAAAGTCAATTTTGGGTATATACAAAGTTACCAGTCAAGTAAAATTACCTATAATCTAGAAAACTAATATTTCTCAATGTATTTTAAGCGGCAAAATAAATTACGGGTATAAAAGTTTCTAATCCTTATCGGTTTTTAATATGTGATAGTACAAGAACTAATATTACATTGCCAAACTAGTGGTTACTAATGACGAATAAGTAGCCCTATGTGGTATTTCAAATAAATAAAGGATGATCTTAATTAAGCGGTCGCTATGACCACCTCCGTTATGATTGATGTTACGAAGTCGGTTAAATTAGCAAAGCATCCATACCGTTGATACCGATTAACACACAATCAACAAAAAAACAATTAAGTGTATTGTATTATTATTTCTTAATGGCGGTTTGTAAACAGCTAATCTTGCTATCTATTGCATTTCAAGGCCTAAGAGCCTCTATTCTTAAAGTCGTCTTCTCCCAGACTTGTGCCTGTTTACGTTCAAATGTGAACCCCCGCCTAAAGATGATACACAACACCATCTGAAAATGGCACACAGCGCCACCTGCAAAATGGCACACAGCGCCACCTGCAAAATGGTACGCAACGCCGCCTGAAAGTGACATATATCGCGCTATGTGAAAAAGATATGTCATGGATAACATATTTGAATTGCGTCAGAAAGCCAGATCGTGGTCTCGGCCTGCGTCGAGGTTATGTTCTGTAAGAAACAATGGAATACCGAAAAGAACGCAACCCGAATTAATTTTAGGTTAGAAGTATATTTATGATTCTGTATTGCAAATGACATATTTTTTAAATCTTCAAAAACATGCAGGATATTACATTTAGGAAATAACATCTTGTTAATTATCGTGGAAGTGCGTTGTTCGATTGTCTTTCGATTGGTTGTAATCGGCGCGAAAAACAAACTCGGACTCTTGCTAATTTAATCTACATTGATCATAACAATAATAATAGAGATAGTAATAGCGATCACCTAAGCTCGATTCTCCTGTATACTCGTTCTGATAATTTACAACTTCTGCACATATATACATCCAGTAACCTATTCTATTTAAATCAGCACATTTAGATGTATGTATATCTTATTTTATGTTTATAATAATTTTTGTCATTCTGTACATTCCCATCCAAAAAACAAATGCAATTGAATTTGTATATACTCAAAATTTCCAAAACTATCTAAAATGTACACCTTACCTAATTGTTGTTGCATCATATTAATACCGGCTTGAAATCCGGCCTGGTAAATAGCTCCACTCTGTTCTTTGTTCGGCATTGCCGCTACAGTTTGCAAATAATGCTCATATGGATAAATAGTATGCTGAACCTGAAAGAAAACACAGTCACAGAAGGTAATACATATACCACAACGTTAGTCAATCAACCTGTACGGGTAATTGGGTGCCGTTTGTAGGAACTGCGAAATATTCAACGCGCGAAACGTCAGACTGCGAGGACAGTTCTTGCTGAGCCGTTAAAGCTATCATCGTCTCGTCGAGCGTTGCTGAGTACGATTGAACCTGCGAATATGCGCATTACAGCATTAGAATTGTATAGTTCTTTGCGATATCCAAGTGATATACCTGTATGTTATTTAGTTGAGATGCTGCTTGATCGGTTAGTTCGGTAATGTTGTACGATTCAAGGCTTTGAACGACGTCCTCTACAAGATCGGGAGTAAAGTTCTCTTTATCACGCAGATTTTTGGTTCTTTGGTCTACGAATTTACCGGCCGAGTCGGAGACTCTATCGTAGAGACTGATTCTTGATTTTTGAGACTGCAACTGAATTATATGCAATTACATGTATAAATAAAGCAATCGTAATTTACCACATTCTCGCACAAACATGCAACACACACACATACTCTCTCATGCAGAAGCATCTATCGTACATCAATATTCGCTCGCAATTTTTCTTCGATTTAACTCACAGCAGGTCCAACGAACGCTCGTATCGAGGAGTTGTTATGGAATTGTTGTAGGATTGAAGCGGTAAGCATATTCGCGTCTTGGCTATCGTCCTTCAAGTCGAACGTATCTTGCTCGAGAGAATCTAAATCCAAACCCTGAACGTTAAGACTTTCGGTGACGTTGATCGGTTTGTCATGCGCCTGAAGCTGCTGGACAGCGGGTTGCTGTTGCTGCTGCGATTGCGATTGGGACTGCTGTTGTTGCTGCTGTTGTGGCTGCTGCTGCTGTAATGTTTGTCCGCCGAATAAGAGTTGCTGCGATCCGTACAGATTCGGTTGGTATAGCTGCTTGCGCGAGTTCTTTCCTTCCTTCTTAGAAACCGGCTTTGCTTTCGGTCGATCACTAATTGCAGTGTTCTGTAATAGTAACAATAACAGTTAAGGATTTACTTTTTATTTTCAAAAGTTAAAGACGTTATCCGCATATAAAAATGCTCTCAAGTTACAGTAGGTGTATATAAAATATCACAAAATAGATGGTGGTACCGTCGAAGTTAGTTATATTCGACAATAGTTTGCTATTTTTCCTTTTGGTATTTTGTAATTGAGACAACGTCCAAAAATAAAGTCATACCCGCATATCAAATTTAGTTTCATTAGAATGGAAAACAAAACAATTATGAATGAAAACGTCTAGAAATTGCGTCATACACATATCCCCATATAATGGCGCTATAATCTTACCTGGCTAACATCCGCATGAGAGGTAACAGTTTGAAGTTTAATTGGTTGGGTGGCTACGCTTGTCGTGGCAGTGGAGAGCGGTACAGCGACCGACGTATTTAACGGGGCAAAGTAAAAAGTTGGCGGACCTGTACTAGCAGCGAACGTTCCCGTATCACTACTAACGGCTAGTTTAAGAGGTACTCCTGGAGATTGTAGGCAGGCTGCTCCTGTGTAGAAAGCATTATGAACTTGAAGGTTGGTACCGGGAAACATTGAA
Organism: Trypoxylus dichotomus; assembly: GCA_023509865.1. Lineage (NCBI taxonomy): Eukaryota > Metazoa > Arthropoda > Insecta > Coleoptera > Scarabaeidae > Trypoxylus > Trypoxylus dichotomus. The sequence goes on along the minus strand of CM042079.1, from coordinate 50,119,277 downwards.
CTCGGCATACCAGCTGCCAACCCTGGAAAAAAGCACAACATTTTTAATTTATCAGTATTTTTCTTTATACTTTATTCACTTTAAGAACACCATGATCACACTTTCGACGTGTCGATGGCCGTAATTACGAGTAAGAGGAGGATGAAATAAGATTTCTATAAGTTAACAAAGTCGAGAGATACGCATGCTATTCTAACATTGTTCTCTACCTTTGTTTAACTACTACAACAAAATCCTATCCCCACATCGATTCAATGAAACCCTCATTCCGTATTACTGCGAGGTGAGAGGAGTGTATCGTTAAACACACGTTATTCGTTTCAAGTGAAGCTGGTGTTCAATTCATTTTCAAGTCGGCCAGAATGCAATTCAACAGCTCGCAGCTTTTCGCCCGGTATAGTGCTGGGCTAATATTTTCGACGTTTACTATTGGTAAGTACTTAGAACAAAGTTACACACGACAAAGAAGTTTTCTATGTATACGAAAGTTGAGTTGAATAAAAGGAAAAGTTACTGATTACTATTGCTATGTTTTTGCAATGTCAATTGTCAAATTTCTTCGTTCGTTTTGGTTGTGTATTTGGTTATTGTATTTCTCGTTATATTAATTAATATGAAACTGACAATGGTTATAATACAACTGATATTTTATTTTCAAATCACCCGCTATTATTAAATTCAGTTAAGGTTCGGCAGTAATACGGATGCCGATAGCAACGCCATCTACTATATTCTTAAAGTGAATGAACTATTGTTAAACGATCTGAAGTAGATTATTACATCCTGATTATAGTCCAAAACTGTGAGATTTGAGAAACGGTTATGCATGGGCAAATTCGGAAATTAAATTTTGTCAAAATTGAATCTATTGTACACAATGTTGGAACGCGTCTAACGCCTTTTTAGAAAAATAAAGTAAAAAAGTTAAATATTATTAATTATTTGGAGAAATGAAGGACAATCATGAGCTAGTACTTTATTGATATATTGGACCAATTAGACGCTAAACCAAAGAAAGGCCCCACCTAGAAAAAAAATTCTCTACCATCATGATAACCACTTATCTGCAATTGCGACAACAAAACCAGTCTGATTATTGTACGAATTAGCGCGTTATCCACCACATTCGCGAGGTTTAATCCCCATACTTGAAAAAATGAATCCAAACTTGAGAAAATGCGTTAACTTATGAGCGGTAGGGTACATTTGTTTGGGCCTATCTGATAGCTGGCGGCCTGATAAAGATTGGATTTGCTTTTAGTATTCTCCTTAAGAAAAACTCTACTCAATAAACTATTCACATAGAACCTGTTGGTGGATATAGATGAGGTGGAAAAATTTAAACAGTACTTACCTTGCTGTTGCTGCATTGCAATATCGATGTTCAAAGTATGCGGCAGTGCTGAGTTAGTAGTAGCAGAGGCACATTGCTCCTGCGGAACGCCGTACTGAGATAGCAAAAGATGACTGTGAGATTGTTGCTTCCCGTGGAATTCACGATCGACTCTCTATAAACGAAAAATCAAGATTTTTACGTCAGTCTTTTATCTTTAATTCTCCGCTTACATGTAGTTCTTCTAAGATCTGCTGTTTCTTCTGCGTACTGCCTTCGTCCGCGGACGACGAACCGGAAATCATACTGATCTGTTTCTTTCTCTTAACGTAATCAATGATGCTTCCATTCTTCTCACTGAACGTCGGGTCTTCCTTCGAAAGGAAGTCTATTGTCGCAGTAGCAGCGTAGATGTCTGGGTCTTCGAGGTCGCTGAGCGTCAAAGGTTGAGATCGCATTTTTTGGGTGTCTGCAGATGTCAGGTTACCGTCAAAAACTGCACCCGCAGATCTACTTTTAGAAAGCAGTGATACACGGTTACTACTTTTACCTTGATTTTCGGTCAGGCGACCCGGTGAACTGTGGACATTTTTACCCACGTCAACGTTTTGACTTTGAGCCTCGTCTTGTGTTATTATCCGTACCGCTTCTGGTACTTCTTGTAAAACTAAAATCGACATTAATATATAATACGAAGTTCCCAAATACGACTATAAACGAAGATCTATACCTGAGGATGACAGGTTTGGAGGTGGTTGAAAAAAGTTTATCGGGGTATTTAGTGACGACGGTAGAGGTGAGTCACGGCTACCAACCTGACCAGGTAGTATGGATAGGTTGGTAGCCGCTGTCGGGGCTGGCTGATTTAGCATCATCGAGTGGGGATAATCCAGTAGTAATTGTACGACACTTGTGTGGCCTCCTTTTGCCGCCTCAATTAACATGGTGGAATTATCCTATATACAGAAAAACATATAGCATCCTCCGATATCCGTTAAGCATTAATTGGTCTAACTTACTTTTAGTTTATGATTAGGATCAGCTCGATGTGCTAGTAACAGTTCAACTACAGAGAGATGTCCTCCTGCGCAGGCTAACGACAAGGGTGTATGGTCGTTATTGGTCGTTTGTCTTCTGACGTCAGCGCCTTTCGAAATTAGAAATTGAACCGTGCATAGGTGACCTGCTCGACAAGCTTTCATCAAGGGCGTCCTTCCACCTTCAGACTCATGCTCCTGTGAAAGAAAAAAATAAGATAAATCAAATAGTTGGTATTAGAGCGCCACCAAGTATATTTAAGATTCGGAAATTAAATAATATTTGGTAGAAATAATTATAGTGGAGGCACGATAAGTTCCAACACACGTCATTAACGTGACGTCATACATGTAATCAAATAACGTTACAAATATGTAATACGACCACACAAATAAATTAAAAGTATTTTATAATAGTACATAATTATGACATAATAGTTAATAATTAAATTAAATTTCAATGGGTAACGCAACACATTGTTTTTTTTTGAAGCAAACGCTCGTTCTATCAAACGTAAAAATGTAAAAAGAAATAGTTATTTCCCATATCGCAGTACTTTTACGTTGCTGTTACTGGGTATTTGGAAAGATATTTGATGTTGTCGGTTGTCATTGCTTCGGCCATTCTAAATGTTGACAGTTCGTATAGCATCAATCTTCGTATCTTCGTTTACGTTGGTTTGATTAGTTTTCGTAGATTTTTTTAATTGCTTTGCATCCCCAAAAGTTCTTTTTAAAACTACTCGACGTATATTTACCAAAATACCACGTGTATTGTGTCAACAGGCGAACGAATTAATCAGTTCACTGATTATATATTTTGAGCAAGAACGCGACAATAAAGATCCCTTATTACCATTAACTACTGTCAGAGAGGTACATTATATTCTATTTCTGTGTACACGATAATAACGGCATAAAATTACAAAGTCACGACAAGCATTACATTCCTGCAAGCTACTATTCGCAATGTAATTTACCAAATGCACCATAATCGTATGTTAAAATGCATCTCCTTTATGTAAATTGAATGAATGTGATTTGTTTAGTGGAGGCGTTTCATCACCAGGGAAAGTTTTAAAAAACATTAGGTTTACGTGGAAAAAAGAGGATCTTCGACGAGGACTAATGGAGCAATATCATATTGCATTACTTCGTGTTGAGTTTCTACAACGATACGTAAAGAACATGGGAAGCAATAACCTACAGGTGTTTACTTAGATGAAACATGGATATTTGAAAATGGCAGCAATAATTGTTCTGAGCAGGACAGTAATCGACAAACTGTAAAAAAGTTAATGACTGAAAGCAAAGGGTTGGTTTTATTACAAATGTAATTTCTGTTTCTCACTAAGCTTGTTTATAGGTATATAGTTTCACATGCTGGCAATAGCGATGGTTTTGGTGCTTCAGGTATATTTTGTCCAAAAACAAGAGGACAATGAACAAAGGAAATTTTAGAAACTGGTTTACGACGCAGTTGTTACGAAATATAAAACCTAATTCTATGATTGTTATGGATAACGCTAGTTATCATTCTGAACTAAGAAACAAGGCACCAGACGCTAGTTGGAGAAAAGGAAATATACAAGACTGCCTGGCAAATAACTACATTGCATATGATCCTAGTATGTTAAAACATGAGTTATTACATTTAGTTGCATTGAGTATTTAATAATATAAGTTGAAACAAGAAATAGTGCGTATGTTTTAGACATAAACCATCGAAGGAATATGTGATAGGTCAACTAGCACGTGCATAAGTAATCTTAGTACTGTGTGGCCATAGTACTAAGGTTACTTCGAAACCACTGTGTATTCAACCCCATTGAAAATGTATGGGGGAGCTACAAAAACACACTGCAATCGTCACATAGAAGACTACGGTATTAATAATTGCATAAAGATGTGGAACGAAGTGTCAGCAAAAATTATGGAAGTAACTTGGTTGAACAGCATCCACCATATAGAAGCTGAAATCATGCGACAGTAGGAAAGAGAAGTTGGGTTAGATCGTGACGAAATTTCCCCCTTAATTTTTAATTTAAATATGATTCAAGCTTTTAGAGAGTGATATTGAAGAAAATTAGTTAATTCATGAATTTGTAAATGAATAATCCATTAATCTTATTTTAACGTGTTTGTTTTCGTATTTTATACAATTTAATTTTTTGCAGTTCCGAAGCAAATATTTTAATAAAGTAATTTTGATCTATTACCTGTTTTCCTTATTTAATTCATGAATAATTTAAAACACTACAAATAAAACATTATTTTCCTTCAGTCGGAAAATGTACTTGTTGTAGTTTGATTGAAAACTTTTACATATTATCAGATGCTTCTTACTAAATTCTGCAGTGCTAATTATTAAAATTTTCTAGTATGTTAGGTTAGGTTTGAAGGCGAGTTTATGTCTGTGTATTCGGCAACGCCGTAAAACCTGACATCACGATTTACTGATGACATGGATTGGAACTTATCGTGCCTCTAGTATAACTGTATTAAAAATATTTGATCTATGTAGGCTAAAACAATTTACTGGTGGATACTATACGTATTCGAACGAATCTGTTACTGATGTTAAATCTACTTGATTCGATTACAATAAAAAAAAAATTCTTACCAAATCAGCACCATATTGTAGTAATAGATCGGCTACGTCTGTATGACCGTTTTCGCAAGCGTAAGTTAATGCGGTATCGCCAGTTTGAGTTTGTGCATGAACGTTTGCGTTGTTTTCCAAAAGGTACTTCACTAATTCCATATGACCTTCTTGTGCAGCTTCCATTAAGGGTGTCGAAGCTCCAAGTTCGATGTTGGCACCAGCTTTTATCAAAAAATCTGCGACTTCCGTAAACCCTCCGCAACAGGCGAGTGTCAGTGCTGTCTCTTGAGTCTCGTCAGTTTGTGCATTTATGTTTGCACCTATAATTATTAAAAAAGGACATAATTAATTTTGTATTAAACTTAAGCGGGGATTAGTACTACAAAATATGCATTTTTACCACTGTAATATAAGATACTACAGTTTTTGTGGTGCATTACAGACCTTGACTCAGTAATAAGGCTACCATTTCTTCGTGACCTTCTCGCGCGGCCTCCATGAGTGGAGTGTATCCTTCATCGTTGACCTCTTCGATGTTTGCTCCCCTTTCGATCAGCAACATTGCCAAATCAACGTGGCCACCGCATGCGGCCAGGGTAAGGGGTGACTCGAAACTATCCGTCGGCATGTTTACCTGAGCACCAGAATCGAGTAACAAGCGCGCAACCTCTACGTGTCCGTCCATGGAGGCTTCCATGAGAGCCGTATGCATTTCATCTGTCTTATGCTCTTGATCAGCACCAGCCTCTAATAAAAAGCGTACCATATCGAGATGGCCCTTGTAACACGCAAGAGTAAGAGCGGACTCTTTAAATTCGTTGGAATGGGTGTTAATGCCGGCTCCATGTTCTAGCAGGATCTTTGCCAGACCGACATGGCCGGCGCTAGCTGCCTCCATCAATGGTGTATGGCCGTTCTCATTATGATCTTCAACGTTGGCGCCATTCTCTAACAAGAACTTCACAACTTCTTGATGACCACCCGCACAACCATACATTAAGGGAGTGTTGCCTGTTTATCGTAAAATGTTATAAGATTAACTTCTACTTTAAGCTCATTAGATCTATTTTAATTCAACTACATTGTTTAAAATGCAATGCAATAAAGATTTTATTATTTTGTACGGATTATTACCTTTGCTTATTGGTTAGGCCCAATTTCAGACTATTGGTGGGTAAATCTATAAACTGGTGTAACTCCGATTATTGCACAGTGAAAGTAACAAGTGTTCGAAATTTAAAATGAACATCTTTCTGTTGAAAAAAGACATCGATTGGAGGTAATCGCAACAGTATAAAGATAGCAACATAAAACCGTATGCTATCCAAAAACAACATAGAAACGTTTCGAAAGATTGCTTATTCTCCAATATGTTAAGATTAGATGAAGCTAGAAACTCATATACATTTATGCGTCACAATACTCCGTGTGGCAGGGCCAAATCTACTATACATGAAGCCACGGAAGTTTGTAGTTACATCATTGTTTCATCGGTAAAGTGATGACAAGCGCTATACCTAAATGTTAGAATCATACGTATACGCAAGCGAGATAGAAGTATATAACATAAGTTGGAACTACTTAAGATATACGTCCATATTTTAATCAGGATCAATGAACTAGTTGAAGTGAGATAGAATACGATCGAATAATGCGTAGATAAGAGCTTTGAAAATGTTTACTACACTACGTGCGACCTAACAACTATAACAGAGAATACCGTTCCGTTGACATTTGACATCTGATTTTTACTATTTATTCGGGCTTCCTTAGTTTTCAACGTTTATTTGTACTTAATTGCACGATTTCTTTTGTTAAAGGCCCTTTTCAGAGATATAGTGAAGTAAATCGTTTGGTTTGTGGTAACTTTAGAGGTGTCAAAGAAGCATACAAAGACTTAAAACACTTTTTAAAGGTTACAGTCCAAGATGTCTGGTCGACGACTTGGTTCTTGTTGCTGAGAGTTAGTTAGCGGTTTGCTAGTGTATTTCGAGAAGGAAAAGCGAAATGGACGTCCTCTAATATCCGCTGATGCGGCCCATGAGGTAAATTATAGTTGGTTAGTATTGAATTCGAAGTTTACATTGTAAATTGTAGAGTTACAAATACAGGAGGGGAGGGGGGAGGAGGGGTACCGATAGGTACCGTCTACAACATAAAACAGAAAAAAGAAACTACACCAGCTGTTCCTTCGTCCAGTACTTCAACAGCTGTGTAAAAGTCAATATTGATGCCCAAAACACTTGATGTATCGGAGAGGATTAAAAAAAAATAAATAAATAAAATGGATATTCGCAAAGTAATTTATGAGATGTACAACGATAGTAAGTTCATTTAAACAATTAAATTTCAATTCTAATTTAATATCCTTTATAGAAAAACATGTAACAGTAAAAGTGTTACAAGTGCTTGAACATAGAAATATTTTACATACTAGCATTCCCTCACTGTGACTCCATCTTTTGGGATTTAAGTTTGAAAAAGATGATAACCATAGAGCTCTGATGGAGAGGATTAATATTTCAGCATTACGATTTTCCTTCCTAAAGAAGTACAATGAAATATTGACATTACCTTTAAAAAGAGATATCGTATACCTATACGAAACCTGTACAGAATTGCGTAAATCATACAGACAAAATAATTAAAGAGTGGTACGAACGTTAAGTAAACGTAGAAGACTTTGTTCTGAGGGCTAATTGTGGATCAGAAGACGAGAGTGAAGAGACAGATTAAATATATGTTTAATTGTCCCATCTGATTATTTCTTTCGACATTGAGATATTTTAATTTAATTTACTTCATGTTGTTTTGCATATCATATTGTATAGAAATATGTGTGTTACATAAATAAAATAAAGATATATATGAGATCTATATTATTAGAGCGATAAAGACTTTTGTTAACAAAACATTTAATAATTAGTTTAACCCATTCAGCTCCTTTCCGTAAGTACAAATGTATTGATACACTATTATGAAAGTATTTGGTTGCAATCACCCAAATGCTTCGTCGATTAAAATGTTATATAACCAGGAAAATGCATTAAAAATGATAGTAACCTCAAAATTTAACAATCGTTGTTTTCATACAATTCAGTACAAACATGGTGGTGTACCTGAATTTGTTTCAAACGCTAGAGATACCATAACCAACTACGACGTAACTACAAACTTTTGTGGTTTTCAATGTACAAATTAATTGAAGGAATATTTTTCCTTTAAACCTGGTGAAATTTCCTATGAAGATTTTCATTTAAATCGCTCATTCATCTGTTACGTGTCTTTATTGCATTCATTATATTTCTGAAAAAAATATAAGACAGCTCAATTTCTGCCTACTTTTCAAATATTAAATTCAAATAAATACTCTGCCACTACTTACCAGAAGTAGATTGAGCATTAACATCTGCTCCATGTGCGACTAGAAGTCGCACAATATCCAAATGTCCGGCGGACGCTGCTTCCATAAGAGGAGTACATTCCCCTTTAATACCTCGATCTTCAACATTTGCGTGCATGGCTAATAACACCTAAAAATACGAGGAAAGAATCTATGAGACGGTGAACACAGTAAACATAAAACATTGCTTAATATAATGAACAAATAAACACTCGAGATTCCTTTCTCTCAACATAGACATATTTTCAGAACAATTACTTAATTTTACTCAAACATAATCTATTAAACGAGATTGATGAAAACGATAAACACATGTTCTTTAAAAAACTGTTACAAAATTGATCTTAAGACGCAATTCTATCCAACTATTTTATCAATACGTGATTTTCGAGTATTTGCTATCAGATTTGTGATTAGAAAAAAATTAGTAGTATTTTGTACTACCTAACATTTACATTTACTACAGCTCCGTAGTGATAAAGAAAATAGATATATAGTACGTGATAAAATAAAGCAAATATTATTACTGGCTTTGGGAGCAATCGTAGTATCGAAATAAGATATGTATTGAATTTCTTCCGTTTCATGATGAGATATATATATAAAAATGAAATAAGAGGAAGAGAAAGAAATAAAAAGAAAGAGACAAAAGGAAGAATAAAAGGGGGAGGGGGAAGAGGGTGTGTGAAAAAAAGGTGGAAAAGGAAGAGAAGGAAAGAGAGACGGAAAAAAGGAGAGGGAGGGAGGGAGGGGAAACGAGAGAAAAAAGAAAAAGAAAGAGTACAAAAGAGAAAGGTGGGATTTCGACGTTTCGCCTCCGTCGTAGGAGGCTTGTTCAGGAGAAATAGTCTGTCTTTCCTTCTCTTACTCTTTTTACTCTTTGTATTTCACACCCCTCTCCCCTCCCCGCCCCTTCCTTCATTCTTCTTTTTATTTCTTTCTTCTCTTACTCCTATTTCATTTCTATATATGTATATTTCATCATGACACGGTTCAATTCCGGAAGTAGTTTATTACTAACTCTGGCCGTGGAAGCCTACGTATTCATTACAATATATATACAGACATATCTAGGAAATGTTCACGGTGGGTGTTAAATTTTCCATGAATGACTTCTTCCGAATTTATAACTGCAAGAATGCAATCATCAACATATCGTTTAAAGAAGGCGTATGAATGTGTAGATTGCTTAAGATGTTATTTTCACCATTACCAAGTTTGCAACCACCGCAAGGATTGCGGGTGCCATTGCAGTACAAAAGGTTTGGTCGTAGGTTTGATTATTAAACGTAAAGTTGAGTTAATACACAATTCGTCTCCCTCTAGTGTACAGCGATATCGTGATTTTTAAATCACGTCGTCAATAGTGATCGTGACTTATAAATAACGGTGATTTTAAACGGTGAACGTGATATTATATAATAATATTTCAAATAACGTCAATATAATAGAACAAGTTTAAATAAATAAAATCACCTGCACATGTATGTACACATATCACGCTTGTCAACAAACTGTATATAATAAAAAATAATAACAATATAATTTCAGACTAACAAAACATGTAAACAAAATACACCCGTGTTAGGCAAAGTTATTGGTAAATTCCTCGAGTGTGTTGCATTCCAATTCTAATATATGACACTTCAACTTGATTTTGAATTATGGCCAATTTTTTGATTTCTTACTTTAGCAAATTGTATAATTTGAGCCCCCAATAATCCACTGTGTTCTGTGTGCTTTGCAGCCTATGGTAAGGTATTCGTTGGTCACGGTTTCGTGTGATGTACTTATGAGTGTGCCCCCCGTTGATACGATAATAATCTCTGTTCTTATGAACGTGACTTAGGACTGTGATTAAATACACACTCATTAAGGTAAAAGTATTCAAACCTTTTTAAAATTGCCTCTATAAGATTCCAAGTATCGTAGGTTGCACAGCAATCGAACTTCTTTCTTTTACAGAAGAAGAAATATTCTGAATTCTTCGACGGGCAATCCCCATAATAATATACCGTGGTTCAACAGGGAATGGAATTTGGCGAAATATGCCACCCGGGTAGCATGATGAGTGGTTACTTCTTTTGGTTAATTTATTCGTAAGATAAACAAATGAATTCTATACTTTCAAATTCTAATTTATCTAGTTTATTACGCAAATCTGCCATTCTTTCTAATTCGGGCTGTTTGCCATCGTTATCCTCCTCAAACGTTACAGTAGAGTAACTATTATTTTTGGTTTGACATTGTTCATGAATTTGGTAAAGAATTTGTTTACGTTGACGAGTTAATACTCCCGTTGTCATATCACTGATAGAAATTGTATCAAATACATGATTCAATTAAAAATAGAAATATGTAATACGACCAAGCGGGAGAACAACAGTCAAAAATTTTTGGGTGCGCGTGTATTTTAAGTTCGACTGCAACACAAAACAGCAACAATGGCAAAAAGTCGATCTGAATAAAACGTTGTATATCATAGTAAAAAGACACTATGGCTCACAGTAATAAAAGACACAAATCAAAATGAAATAAAATACACAGAAATAACCAACAAAAGTACACAAAAATATGATAGTTGATAAAAGGAGAATAGGGGCTTCAAAATGACATTAATCACTACAAAAAGAAACTGATATAACTTACAGAATTCACAAGAAATAAACAGAGCAAACGAAATAGGCTCCACACACCCGTAGTCCTTTTTTTAGTCAATTATATGATATTATATGTATATATACGGTGTATATCGTATCTCTTGTAACGAGATACAGTCGAATGCAAAATTTTCGACTGTTTGAATAAGCTTGATATTCGAATGTCATGCAAACGACAGTGTCATTACTTCTAATGAAAGCCATATTTTTCTTTGAATTTGACAGCAAGTATAAGTTATAAGTAAGATAAATAGTCTGAGTGGTGAACGTAATTTGTTAACCCACATGGTTATTCACTTAGCAACGTATTTAGTTATTGTCGTGTGAAACTCCAACGAATGATAATCGTTTTATCGCGTCGTTATTGCTTGAATATCTAATGAAAGTTCTTTCAAGAAATCGCTGCCAAATCACCGATCACTACTTTCTGATATTTAACTTCAAGGGCGTGATCTTCAAATAACGGTTAAAAAATCACCGGTAGTGAAATGTCGTCCACTAGCTCCCTCTATAAATTGCAAAGCTTGTTGGAATATTTGTATATAGTGACACCGTGTGGAGTTGATAGTTGTTGGGGATGTGTTGTCTATAAATTTATTAGCGAAAAAGATTAAGAAGGAAAGTTAGTAGAAAATGATGTAAGGCGGGACCTTGATGGAGCTGGCGTCTACAGATGGCAGGAGACCAAAGGCAGAAACAAATGGAGACATGTGCGAGAAGATATAAACCTAAGAGAATGGGGGTTGTGGGTATATATATATGTCTGATAAAATATTGTATTGGTTTCGGTAGTTTTAAAAAAAAAGATTTGGTTTTTGTTATTGAAATTTCTTAATGTATTAACTAATCCGCATCTTATATCCTTTGGTACATCCTGCGTTAGATTTTTAATGTTCGATCCTGTTACTGGATTTCTTTTATAACTGTTAGCTTCGAAACTCAAGCTAGGTCCTAAACTTAAAATCAACTTAAACACTATTAGCGGTTTCATTTATTCAAATCTCATAATCAACTTAATTATTCGAATGCAGTTTCGCAAAACAATTTTGTACGACCTGCAAAAGTGCATTTCACTACTCTGCAACAATTGGCTCACGGTATCACAATCGTTTTCCAATTAAATTCCATTAGATTATTTATTCTTAACGACAGGATGGTCAAGTATTACGTTGCTATGGAGAAATTTACCGGTGTACAAGGGCAATGTATAAAGTAGTACTTTAAAGATTGAGGTAATACGAGGTAGTACTTAAAAATTCCCGAAATGTTGCGATAAATAAAATTGCAAAATGCCAGGATTTCGTTCAGTTCTGTTACCTTCAAAGTAGTACTATTGGAAGCGTAATCACCGATTCCAGAGCCTCAAGCATTTTGGTAATCTCGTTTTGTTAAAGTGTTCAACACCATTGCCGATAACAGCTTGCTTAAATCTCCTCTAGCATGATAAAACTAAAAAAAAAGGAGACAAGCAGAGGGTGCTAGATGAAAAAAAAAATGTCCAAGTTGTTTTTTTGCCAAAAAATTCTGTTTCAGTTAGCACACAAAATTATGCCTGTGACAGCGGACATTTTGCTTTTGTTTACCGTTTCGATAGTTGCTGAGCAATGATTTGTCCCAAGTTGTAGATGCGTTGTTTTTGCGTACTTTCAAATAATATTGTGAACTATAAAAGTTGTACCCACGCGGCTATAATATTTGTTTGTTCCATAATTCTTTAGAAAATAGATATCACTCCCGAAAAACGAGTACAGATTGTTACTTTGAGAAAACACACATCAATGACTCAAGAAGACATTGCCAAAGAGTATGGTGTAAGTTTGGAAGTTGTAAATAAAATTTTAAAACAAAAGAAAGAAACTAGAACGATTGAAGTGAAGAAAAGGGGGAAGTTTCTTTAACAAGGGGCAAAATATGTCCTAGAAAAATAAGCCGAGATCTAGCACACGATGGTGTTATTACTTGCCACTTCATCGATTTATAGAGGTAAAAGAAAGACAATCAGACCTCAGGAAAAGCCGCTGCTTAAATAAGATATTTGAACCAACAAATATGGTAGCTGGATTGTTTTAAATTGGAGAAAAGTTTTGTTCTCGGATGAAAGCCAGTTTTTTGGTATAAAGATAGCGATCTAGTTTTATTCGAAAAAGCCACAATGAAAACTTACGTCAGTTCACATTGGTTTTAAGCAGTCAAACATCGCAATGGAGTTGTTTCTTTTATGTAGGTACTGGAGCCCTTATGCCAATCAAAGGCATGATGAACTTTCAAAAATGCTGAGATTTATTACAAATAAAATTGGAGGTACAACTATGAAAAGCTGATGGCAATGGTCAAGCAGTTTTTCAATAAGGTTTGGCTCCATGCCACGATTTAAAGCTAAACTTCGTAAACTGCAGGGGCTGGTGGCTCAGTAATTAGTCTCGGGGTCGCGGGTTCGAACCCCGTGGCTGTTTCTGAGTTGTGAGATTATTATTATTGTTTGTGTATTATGATTATATTCTGTAATTACCAATTATATTCACATTAATTCGCATAATACTGTAGCACATGGTGGAGAACCCAGTTGCCCCTGCGCTACTCCTCTAGCCATTTCTTTCTCATATCATCTCTGAGTCGCCTTACAATAAATCACAATAGTACGTCCGACCTGGATCAATATCGAAAAAAAAGATAAGAAAGGTTTGATGTTACTTTTGAATTGAAAGGTTTTTGGCCGAGGCTCTTTCAATGTGACGATTATTGTTTGGTTTCTGTGTCATCTTTATAAACCCATATTTCATAAACTGTGACGACCTTACAAAGAAAATCTAATACAATTCTTCACATCCATGTGACGTTATTTCTATTCGACTCTTATCAGCTATGACACAAACTTTGCTACTATTCTTCTCAAGTTCAATTCTTCTGATAAAATCCAGTGGAAAATGTTACAAACATATTGAATGTTTCGTTAAGCATCATACACTGTTCCATACCGAACAGCAATGATACTGTTATGGTAGTAGGTGATACTCATCCGCAATGTTCATCGTCATTAACTATGTTCGATGATTTTTGAAACGTTTAAACCATTCGCACGGTTGTGTTTAACCCAAAATATTGTCTTTAAATGCTTTTAGTAACATTTTATGGGTTTCTGTGGTTGTACTGGCGAGTCTAAAACAGTTCTTCATAGCCATTAAGTTGGCTATTGTAAATTCGCAAACAGAGACAGACACAATAATGAAAGGGAGTTCACGAATTGTTCCAGAAAAAGGGTACGCAACTTCAAGTGTTGACGTTTGATTGTAACTGTGTTCATTCACGGAGGTGATTCAAATTCGGAAAACTTTTAAGTACCACCACGTAATTAAAAGATTGTGCTATTTAGATATACTCTACCTGAGCTAATTCAAAATATCCTGCACTGCATGCAAGCGAGAGAAGACTTTCACCTTCTTCGGAAGTCTCATGCACTGATCGACCTTCCGTTAACAGTTTACGGACGGTACCAACATCGCCGTCAGTACACGCTTCAACGAGTGAGGTCTTCTCAGGTTGAGAACGCGGATTATCTGAACGCATACGGGTCAAGGCAGCGGCCGCTTCGTCTAAAGCGCAAGACACACTAGAGGTTAGTCTTCTCAAGACTTCAGGATCTGCTAGATGTTTACCATCTTTCGTTGCCAGCTGACCGATACCTAGAAATTAAAGAAAACGTTGCCGAGGTCTTAGAATTAATGCGGGGAGGACGATCTGCATTAATACATACCCGCGGCCTTTAGTAGGGCTTCGAGACGTGCTTGTGTTTCGGGGTCGACGGACCTATCCTCTTGGGAACTGAGTAAAAATTTTGCCGCTTCGACCTGTGGATCTTCCTCGAACTCCTGGTCAATCACAAATGACTCCACCTGAATCATACGTTTCGTAACGCTCAAACTCATTCATACATTCCTCATTCAAACTACATCTAAATTTCGTACCATCTGCATTGGCAGTAGCATAGGAAAGTTAAAAAAAAGATTTATTTTTTTAATACTGAATTAAATTATCTACAGATGGTATCGATTTACAATTGTCTGAGAGACATCTCGCTTCGAGTATCAATGTAAAATTTTATCTATAAAAGTAAAAATAACGATGTGAAATATGATGCCGATGTTTACGATGATAATGCAACAAATAACGAAATAGGTCATTATGTTATGGAGAGCCTGCGTATTTTATGTATTTAACATATGTACGGACGCTATGAATAAGTCATATGCATTTATAAAAGTAAATATGTACATGTATGTAGTGTTTGTAAAACAAAGGATAAGTACGCATATGTGCAGATGAATATTTCGTATTAATAAAATTGCTTCTCGACTTTAAAAAGTATTCTTCTATTCCTTTATTTATAAGCGAAATAATAAATGGAAAACTTAAGCGAATTTTACCTTTCATTTGGTAATAATAACGTTTACTCTCTGTATAAATATATACGATCACTTAATAGCTTCTCTCTATCAAGAACATTCTACACTTATTTGTTATTATAACGTTTATTATATCGTCGATTCACCTGGTTAAACTTCAAGATATATATAGAGGATATATTCACGTCACTTCTATTGCATACAAAACTTGGTTTAATGAAGATATATGAACGAAATTGTTTAGCAACCAGTAAATAGGGTATATAATGCAGAATTCACATTTTCAAAACATGCTGTCTGAAGTTAAAGTAGTCCTGATCAATTATGAACTAACTTTTTGATAATCACAACCAGGGTGAGTCGCTTTAAATTATTTAAATCAAATCAAATTTCTTCTAATAACCTTGCGCGTCTTACTAATACAAAGTACGTTTTTCTTGGAAAACTAAAATTTAAAAAATCCTTCGAGATTAACTAATTCAACAAGAGTTTTAAAATATATACATCTTTTATATCTTATGCGATTATACTGTCTGAAAGAAACTGAACCGAAGAATCTCCCAACTTTGGTTCGAAGAGAACATATGTCTGTAGATCGAGAGGAGCACTTATATCCTATATTACATCAACAATAAAACATGGGGGAGGATCAGTCATGATTTGGAGTTGTTTTGGCGATACATCTGTGGGCAATTTCGTCAAAATAAAAAAGAAGGTTATAGGGAAATTTTGGAGAGGAATGCCATTTCATCTGAAATACGATTATTCGAGAAAAACTTCGACTTCCAGCGCGATAATGTGCCAAAACACACTGCAAAGATATGCCGTAAGTATTTGAAGCAACTGGAGCACAGAAAAAAATTGTTGTTATGAGGTGGTTGGCCCAAAGATCTGATCCCAATCCAATCAAACTTTGTGGGAGATTCTGCGCCAAATTCGACAACAATACTTTGGGCGCTTCTACAGGGTACGTGGAGGAAACTGGAGCCGCTATCACAGGCAAAGTTGCTAGAGAGAATGCCAAGATTGTGTGTGGCTGTAATAAAAGGGAAAAGTGGACACATTGACGAATCGCGAATTTAAGTTAATTTATGATGAGCTTGTCAGCAAATTGATAAGATTGATAAGCACATTGTTTTTGTAACTGTTACAGTTCTTTGTATACATACAGAATAAAGGTTTATTTTATAATCAGATTTTGACTTCTCCTTGTAATATTTTAAGGAAGAATAAACGCTTATGGTCGGTAGCGTACATACTTCAAAGCAGTCAAAAAGTGCATTCCATTGAACATTTGGTGCTAGTTATTAAATATACTCAGTGTCTACTTATTTATTACATCAATGGCCATGTCAGTAGGTCTAATGTCTCTAAATTTTAGAACATATGTGGGCAACATCCGGCCCGCTGTAAGATCTGATCCGGCCCGTGAGACATTTTGAAAAACCCAATTAAAAAATTTCACGATTAAATTATAATGTTGTACCTATTTTTTTCATTTCATTTTCTTATTTTAATAAATTGCATTATAATAACATTGTTGTATTATTTCTTGTCTGCTATCTATCGCTAAAAATTACAAACACTATTTTTAAACGCGGCCCGCGAACGTATTTGCACACCAATGTTTGGCCCACAACATATCAAAGGTTGCCCATACTTGCGTTAGAACAAGGAACTATTTTCATCTTCTATTGTCAAACATAAAACACAAACTATTGGTCCATTATGAGCATTTCAACATCTATCAAGAGACATACCAACTCCCTTTGATAGAATTTTACAATATTTTAATTTATCCTCTTCAAATATGTCAGAACCAGTAATAATTGAAACCTAGAAGTTGGAATACATTTTGGGATTAGCATTTCAATTGGTGTCTGAACTTCTTTATGTTCAACTGCATTGAAGCTACAATTTTTTGCATAAATAGGTATCCTAGCTATCTTTTCCTGTCCTGTCCTAAAAATAAATAAACCCAAAATGTCACCACCGCTATGACAGCCAGCACAAAAATCAAAATTGCTACTGCAACTTTCTTACGTGTTGCATAGAGTTTCTCAATTTTCTTTACCAACAATCAAAATGTGCAGGATGTGTCTAAATTGGCGCAAAACTTACACGAATTCATTCGATACTGAATCGAAAATCTCGACATCAAAATATTACAAAATGCTTCACACGTCTTTACTATCATCATAAAATATTACGATAGAAGATATAAGCATTGTAATGTAATGAAAATTTTAGTTCGGATTCAGTTTTCGTGTTGCAAATAGTGAGTACTGAACAGTTTATGCAATATTTTGAAACGTTATTAATAATTGGGAATATTAGGACTGGGTATGGGAAAAATGGAAGAAAGTGCTCTGGACCGACGAGTCTAAATTTGTAGCATTCGTCCCAAATAAAAGAATATTTGCCCGTAGATCGGGGGAAAAACGAACACTTGAATCTTGCATTGCATCCACAATACACGACAGTGACCCCAAACATACTGCAAAGATATCCAGTGAATATTTAAAGCGCATAAAGAAAAAAAGGTCCGATAGAGCTGTTATGGGAAAAACTATATCGGCGAGTTCGAAAATCTGATCCACCATCGGCAACAACACTTTAGACGCAACTACAAGATGCGTAGAAAAAAATAGAGCCACTAACATTGGCGAAGCTCTTAGAAAGGATGCTGAGATTGTGCGCGGTTCTTTCTTTGTATAAATACAGAATAAAGTTTTCGGGGAAATCCCCGAAAGAAGCCAAGGTCAGGTAATCTTCAAAAGGTATCGAATCCTTTCGATCGCGTAAAAATGACCCCAAACACGTAAATTCATAGACTTTAAAGAGAGATCTATCTTCAAAAATCATTTAATCAAGGGCTTACTGTATTTATTTTTAACAATAACCCTCACCATAAATTAACTACAAAATATGATGACAATGGCTTAATCGTTTTACCAACCACAGAATGAAATCAAACTTGTTTGCTTTTTTAAATCTCTAATTATGCAAGCTCGATTGTTTAGAGTTTCTAGCATATCATCATGAAAACAATGACTACTGCTAAATGGAAACCACTACGTTATAATAGATATGGCATATTGTTATCTCCAATTAATGTGAATACTATTCCACCCAATTGGAATAATACTCTTTTATAACGCATCCTGATTGACATGGAATCATATAATTGCATATATAAATGGTAGATCAATAAACATTTGAACAGTATATCCTTCCATTCAAATTAACACAACTACTAATAGTATTTGTTACCAATGTATACACAACAGTAGCATTCATATATTTTAGGTATCACCGAAATTTCTTAGTAATATAATTACGAAAACAAAAATGAAAATGCCAAACAATTTTATTCATTGTTATAACAGATATTAATATTTTGTTGGTATTTCCTTGCCTTCTATTAAGATCCCATACAAGTTCTGGTGTTAAGTTTACTAATTTGGTGCACATTGTTAGGATAATTTTATACCGTTCAACAGTAATAGCGCACGCGACTTGCACTGAGGTTACTGAACGTTTTTCAATAAATAGGTTCAAAAATAGGTTTGGCCGGAAGATGAACATTCGATTGGCGAGCAAAACTTGTTCTAACAAGCCTGTGTACGTTATACCATCCACCTATCCGCTCCAAATACATGTTTCTCCGGCCCTAGATGCCACCATGCATGCCCATCCTTGTTATAAGGATAGTCTGAGAAGTTTCGAGCCTCACCAGACAGATGGCACTATTCGTCAAAAACCTTCGGGTAATATAGTTGCACATAAATTGAAAGATACTTCTGAAAATGTTTGCCATGACAGACGCTCAGTTTGAAAGGCAATATACCTGCGCAAAGTAAAGCCGAGATTAACGCTGTTTATGGGGCATCTGCACCATAATTTACTACAGTGAAGTTTTGGGCAGCTACATGTAAACGTGATCGTACTAATTTGGTTGCCGATAAACGTTCGAGACAGCCAAAAACTGCAACCACAAGTTCTCAAACTAAAGTTATTTAATCTTCTTCGTGCCTTTACGAATGCTGCTAAAACTCCCACAGTCTAATGAGGTATTTTGATCCCTTTTCTCTGTTTCTCAAAATTAATTAAATGCTTGGTTTTCCCGATGTGCCTAGATAGATAGATATATAGACACCTCTCTATATCGCTAACCATTCTCTGATCAAGATTAAATTAATTTGCTTCCGCTGAATTAGATTCCTAATTTGGCATACGTCCAACAGAAGAATTGTTAGAGACAGAAGGTACAAAGAATCAAAGAATAGAGTTCTATGTCTTATTCCAAACATAGAAAGACGAGTTTCTGCACACACCACTTTTACAGTGGATTGTCACTGGTTAAAGACCAGATTATACTGTACCGACCTTGTTTATGGTTAAGCCGTGCGGTGTTTATTTACATTACTTCGTTATTTCTCTTACTTTTATTATATATAGTAACAGCTCTTTTTAGTTAACGGATAATCATCTAAGTAATTTGCAAATCATATATAGAAACAACCATATATGTAGTTTGTGTATAATAGTTTTATAGGTGGCTTCCAGTGTGAATGCACATTATATTAATAAATTATATTATTATATAGAGCTGTTTTTATGTACTTGTGCTGTGTTCTGCAAATACATAAAAAGGAGCCGGAATAGTATTTTGATTGAAAAAGATGATACTGCAAGATGAAGACAATATTCCAGGGATGTTTTGCAATATTGAGCTGAGGACTGGGCAATTTTCCTATTTGGACAAAACTTAGGTGAATGAGTGTTATAAAGTGCAAAACGTGTGGACTAACACAAGGATTCACAGTCGTAGACAAGCTTTTATCGAAAAGCTTACAACAGAACAAAAGAATCAACAGAATAAAAGAATCTGCCTGAGAAAGGATGTCGTCTTATTTTGTTACATATTGAAAGCTCTGACGGTTTTACGGAACATAGTTTATTGTTGTTTGCAGAAAAGAAGATCATAGATTACCATGATTAATACTATCGTTTTCGAAGAAAGGCTTTCTCGAATATATAATAATTTACTTGGGACTGTAGTTATTGGATAATGCATCGTATCATAGTCAAAAGGCTATCATCATGGAAAAGGTGGGTACTTAAAATTAACTAAAAGACAAATAAATAAATACACTATAATGAAGATATGGTTGGAGCTAAACTATTAGTTAAAATTCATAGAGAATAAGTATAACTTGTATGTCATTGATTAATTGGGGGAATTCGCAAAATAAAACTGAGCTAGTCTGGACCAAATTAAAAATGAAGCAGCTGCAAAAAAACTCTCAAATTACTCAAGATTAGGCAAACTACTATTTGATGCATTGAAAATGAAATTGCTCGTATGAAAATCTTGGAGCAATCAATCATTGACGGTAGGAGAACTATTCAACATTGAAGTTCGAAAGAACACCGACGTTAAAGATTCTGACTCAATTACTTTAG
The DNA here is from genome assembly GCA_023509865.1 of Trypoxylus dichotomus. Taxonomy (NCBI): domain Eukaryota; kingdom Metazoa; phylum Arthropoda; class Insecta; order Coleoptera; family Scarabaeidae; genus Trypoxylus; species Trypoxylus dichotomus. The sequence continues at coordinate 50,098,370 of CM042079.1, read as the reverse complement.
GAAATATATGAATTGGATTTTATTAGTTACGAACAGCTCATAAGTTTATCATAAATATTTCTGCAGCAAGTGCATTTCTATAAAAAATATTTAAATATAGTTTTTGCACAAGCCATAAGTTTACAATAAATATATTATGGTTACATATTTGGTAATAAATAAACCTTGTATTATTATCTTTTCTATGTATTGTGTGATACGCGTGCTGCAGCACATATTTTCGATTCTGACAGTTTCTCAGTCAACTTAATCTTAGTATAAGGCTTATATGAAATATGAAAATAATTTGCATGTTTCCGTCTAAAATTTACTTTCAAGGTTTTCGTGGACGCAAGTTGGGCTGGCAGTATCTTAGTCCCTTTACTTTTGGAATAGGGTATAGAATAACTTGAAGACCACAAAATGCATGTTGTATAGATTTTACAGTAACTCGGGTAAAGGAAAACTGTTAAACCGCATACAATCGAGTTAATTAGACTGGAAGCAATTATAATTTTCTTGAATGTATAACGTAATTGGCATAATTAAATCAATATCGACGGCCATTGCTACAATTTTAACTTGTAAAACTTCGTAACTTCTGCATATAGTGGAATTGCAATTACTTTATTTCGTAAACGGCAAATTGCTTCTTTGGTTTTCACCGAGAAATACATTTTAAAGGTGATACGGATACAAAAATGAATGCTGTATACCAATTCAGTTAAGGTTAACACCTGCTTTTGAAGGTTCGGATGTGATGGTATCGCCCAGCTGCTACGAGAACCATTCAGGGTGATTGCTTATTCGGACTTCACCTCAGGTAAAGCAATTTTGTGAAGTCAGACGTTAATGCATGTAAATACTAAATTAAAAGTAAAATTGTGTAGCAAAATTTAAAAGCAAATAGAAATCTTAATCCAACAATATTGTTTACATTGCAGATTGTCCATAGTAGCATATAAATTCACCGAATCCCGTTACAATATTGATTTTATACAAACGGATGTGTAAGGTAGTTTGTTATTATTAGTACCGTAAAACGAGGTGGCAAAAAAGTTAGGTTACATGAAAATTTCCGTAAATGAAATTTTAATGCATTTGTGATATCTTTTGGTAATCTGCGGAAGTTTGTGAGAACTCTATTTTGATTGTATAGTGTAATATTAGTTTTACATGCATCTTTTGAAATTAGGTGAGAAAATTAACTATTTCATAATTACTGAACATTTTATGTTACCTAATTACCATTGACGTATCATTTTATTTTTTTTTGTCAATTAGAAGTGACTTACAATGCCACGAAAATGTGAAAGATGTATGAACTCCCGAAGTTTCCAGAAATATTCGGATGGGGTAATAAAAATAGGCAGTAGCACAATATCAAAGCGGCAATAGAAATTTAAAAGCAATCAGTAGCCAATGGCAATTTTATTTGCAACTCTAATAGGGGCTCTATATAAAAAAGTAAAGGCCAGACACACAAGAAATCCTGACGATCAAATAGTTTTATGTAGAGCTAATGAAGATACAATTGTAAATTATATTACTTCTGCATCTGAGTCGGGATTTCCTCAAAATGTGAAGATGTAAGACAATTAGTAAAAAATTTTAGGCGTTTAGAAGAGGAGTAATACGGGGGTTGTCAGAAAAGATGTTCTTCTGCGTCTATTGGATCAGGCTTTAGAGAAAATTGAAGCATGAAAATGAAGGTAATATGCGATCTGTTTTAGAAACTACGATATTTTTTCTTTGTGGAGAGAAAACATGTTGAACAAATTACCGAAAGCTACCACTGGAAATGGTGAAGTTGAAAAGATTTTGGTAAGTGCATTACAAGAAAGCTTGGCAGCGAAACAGACAATGATATTCTCTAGGAACAATATTTAAATGACGAAAAAAAAAAACGGTGTTCCGATGATACAGAAGCGGAACCTGACGTCCTCCATTAGTCACCTAAAAAAGGATGCATATATTGACCAAGAATCCCAGAAGACTGAAAATAGCAATAAAAACATAATAGGAGTTGAAGATGACCGCAACAATAGAAACTAATTAAGAAGACTAACAAGAAAATGACGTTGTGAACACTTAGAAGAAAAGCAATGAAGTTCTTGAACGCTAAAATATTCCTTTCTGTAAGCGTAAAAAGGGATATTTTTAAGTTATGTTATTGAGAATTTTAAGTTTATTTACTTCACGCGTGTTACTTTTTTATACCTACCTACTATTATATGTACAAATATTTATGTATACTTAATTTTTGTTAGTAATTTTTTTGTCTTACCCTGCGAATATATGGAACTGAAATAAACTTTAAATATCAAACATTCTGAAGTCATCCCATAGTAGGGTATTTTGACAACTAATCTGAATTTTCCTTTAATGGAGCAAAAGGTGGAGAACTCATCGTATTAAAAAATACTCTTGTAGCTCTAAAGAATTGCCAGAAAATTTCCTTTCACTTTTACTGTACAACGGTACTCCAAAAAGATGCAAAAGTTGTTAAAAATTTTTATCAAGTGACCACATTTTACGTCATGCAAATGACGGAACATTTAATTAAAAGGGTTTCATTAGGCATCTATCAAAGTAATGGCGCATATGAGATCATTTAATGCGATAATTCTTCTTTTTATGCACGAAAAATTAAATGAGACTTAGTATTTCTAATTTAAAGTTAGTACCGCAATATTAGTTAGCTCTTAGAGATGGGGAAATTTAAATTTAAGAAATTTTTCTGCGTTGTTTTAAATATACAGTCGTGTGCACAATAACAGCAATATTTTAGAACAGAAATCAAATTGGTATGCAAAGTGAACCTTTAAAATTTCTGCTATGTAAGATGGCCCTGGATTACTAGAATATATTAATTTGAAATAACAATGGGAAATCCGTAGTAGAGTTGATGCAGTACTGTCCGTCACAAGTTATCAGTGCAGTGCCTGTGCAAAATAATAGCACGTGCAAAATAATAGCACGTGCAAAATAATAGCACGTGCAAAAAGGCATTTGTGTTAACGTGTCTTACTTGAAAGATTTGTTACTATCATTTAAGGTAAATACATTTTAATAACTACAATTTCTATTTCCAGTATTCCTCAATTTATTGTATTAGTAAAATGGGCCGCAGGAGACATTGTGCTGAAAACTAACGAAATCTGATTAAAAAGATGCGTAACGAATGATGATCTTATAAATTCAAATACTCTTGGGTGCTCGCTCTACCAAAATGATTACAAATGTCATAAAATAATAATAATAATATCTTTATTGCCCAACAGAAAATAATTCCATTTACAGGACAATGCGAGAATAATGTAACCTAGCATATATAGTGATAATATACAGCGCAGTAATAAATTAAAATTAATCGAAACATACTGAATCATAAACATAAAAATAGCTCGGTGACACCAGAATGCAAGAACAAAATAGGACGACAATGTAAATCCAGGTAGACACTTCAACAAAAAGGATCATCGAGTAATTCATTGGCATTTCTAATCATATGCGTAATAGGTGCTTTAAGAAGAACATTAGTTTTGTATGATGGGACTTTAAAATTAGGGAAGGACCTGGTATCGTACTGAGGTACTGCAAAATTAATTTTGGAGAGAAGGGATGGAGCGTCAATAGCGTGATTAATCAATTTAAGTAGAAATTGGCTGCTAAATTCCTTCCTTCGATCCGATAACGACACAAAGCCGTGTCTCGTCAGCAGACCAGCATAATCAACATCGCGTCCAGGGTAAATGCCATCAATTTTGAAGGACAGGTATTTCAAAAATCGTTTTTGCACTCTTTCAAGTAGTACTTGCAGATGGAGATAGTGAGGATACCAAATTATGGAGGTATACTCCAACCCAGTACGGATAAGCGAATAGTATAATGCTTTTAGCGAGGCAGGATTATTGAATGATTTGCAGGATCGTATGAGAAATCCTAAGGATTTCATCGCAGAATTTGGTACGGATAATATGTGGTCTGCAAACGACAAATTTGCATCAAACAGCACGCCCAGGTCTATAACAGACGAGTGCCTAGGAACAATAGCCTGACTCACAGCATAATGAAAATTGTAGAGTCTATGACATCTAGAGTAGCTTACAACAGCACACTTATCCAGATTCAAATGAATTCCATTCTGTGTACACCATCTAACAATAGTATCCAGACTGTTCTGGAGAAACAGACAATCTGCCGGGGAGGTTATGGTATTGTAGATCTTAAGATCGTACGCGTAAGCCAGTACATTGCACTCCAGCCCCTGTAGGAGATCATCCAAATAAATATTAAACAAAAGGGGACCCAAATTGGACCCCTGGCACACACCAAAGGAAGCAGAAAATGGTAAGGATGTATATCCATTGTAGTGAACATAGCATGAACGATCAGTTAAATACGAGCGGATCAATTGTGTTACACTTGGCGGAAAACCAAAACTACTCAGCTTAGATACCATAAGGGAATGATTGATAGTGTCAAATGCTTTACTAAAATCGGTGTATAATACATATACTTGTTGACGTCGTTCCATGGATTCGGCAATATGCTGTGCTAACTCAGCAAGATTGGTTGCAGTAGACCTTCCTGGAATGAAACCATGTTGTCGCGAAGATAGGTAAGGCTTGACACTAACGTAAATTCTGTGAGACAGAAGATATACAAAAATTTTTGCAAAGTTGGATAAAATATTTATTGGTCTATAATTTTGGAAGTCTGAACGATTACCTTTCTTAAACACGGGTGTAATTCTGCTAATCTTCCAAGCATCAGGAAAGGTAGAAGAACTTACGGCTAAGTTAAATATTCTAGCTAGAGGTTCACATAGTACTACACAGCAATCACGTGCAAAAAATGCGGGGAGGCCGTCATGACCAGCAGTAAAATTAGATTTTAACTTCTAAAATGGGCAAATAAAGAAGAAATTAGGGGAAGAAAAAGAAAAAAATCGACACAAACAGATCTGTGTATCACAAGAACAGTACAACGTGTACCCTTTATTACCTTCAGCTAATATAGTAAGGAAATTAAGACTTAATATTAGTGTTGCAATTGTTAGAAAGAGATTGATAGAAGCCAATTTGCATGCTAGAACACCTAGAAAAGTTGCACTTCTTAATACAACATGTATTGCAAATAGGCTGCCCTTTCGCAAGGGTTCATCAAGATTGAACGTAATTTAAATAGGGCAATATCTTATGGCCAGAAACCAAAACAAAATTATTCTGTAATAAATCGACAAATGTTAGACGATCTGTACAGGCAGAGTTTCTCTCTCAATATACCAAAAAGACTGTGAAAGATGATGGAAGCAATTCATTAATGAAATGGGGGGAAGTGCTTTTCCTGCTCTAGGATAGGGCCAATTTATAAAATAAATGAAATTATGACAGCATATGTATATCTCATCATTCTAAAAGATGTAATATTACCTTACGCAGAAGACGAGATGCCAATTCGTTGGTGGTAGATGCATGATAGTGACATAAAGCATACGGCCAGGGTGTTAAGAGTTGGTTAGAAAAGAATAAATATTAATGTGATGTGGTGGCATGTGTAAAGTGCCGATCTTAACACAATTGAAAAACTGTGGATAGACGTGAAAAAAAGGTGTACAAGCTACTAAATCATCCAATATCCGAAGAATTATGGAAAAGGGTTCAAAATATTTGGTGACCTACTGCAGTGGAGAGATTATCAATGCCTAGTGAAATTTATACCACGACGCATGCACGCAATTATTAAGAGCAAGGGTCACACAACAAAATATTATTTATTTTGTAATACTGCTATTATTTTGCACATCAGTTTTCTAATATTTATTACTTTCTTTGAATAAAGCTGTTGAATGTTTGCGGTATTATTGAAAAATAACACCTTTTTGATAGTTGGACAAAGCTACTGTAATCTTTCGCGTTATTTGAATTAGCACCGCGTAAATTTTATGGTTTGCCGACTACTGTTATTATTTTTTACACGACTGTACGTTAATGCGTCACTGAAAGGTAAAAATTCTTCATGTTTACCTTTTTTTACCTGGTAAAAGTAGTGTATTAAGGAAGGTATTACATATTTAAAATACAATACATTGTCCTCATATCCTCGAGAGTAAAATCCCAACCGCACTTGTTAACTTCGAAGAATTGCTTATGACTAAGAACCAAAAATTAGCAATAATTATATGTGAGAAAGCTTGTACATACTGTAAATGATTAAAGTCAACTTTGCACATCTCAATGTTCAGAGAATAAAACGCATTCTTTAAAACTTTTCATTCTTGTATAACCAACGAAAATCGCCGCAATTTTGCCAAACATACATCCCTATTCAAGGTTTAAATTTAACAATCTATCCTTTTATCTGTTTTAGTAAATTGCTTACATCCTCCAATCGATTTAAAAAGTCGACAACTTAAAACAAGCTCTAATTATAATGATGCACACTCAATTCACTTTTGTTTTCCCATTCAACTCATAAAACACTCGGAATTTACTATTTATTTATTGCCCAATGTTGATTTATCGTTCTCGAAATCGCAACAGATGGCAGTAGATGAAAAGTACAGTAAAAATTCATTCGCATGAATGAGTCAGAGGCATAATGTTTCTATTAATATCCTGTATGTGCGGGATAGACGGTAGTTTCACTCATTAGTTCAATTTTTAACGTTGGAAGAGAAATATCGTGCCTTTTTGTGCGCTACCTTGCAATTCTACGAATATATAGTGAATTTTTGAGGATAATAAGTTACAAAACTCCGGTGGATATGGTAAAATTATGCGAAATGCGTTTTTATACTATGACCGAAATAAAAAAAAAACATAGTTCTCATTATTTCTGAAATGTACGTATACAAAGAAAATTTTAATATACGGCGAGATAATTGGTACTTCCTAAACTTTGGCAGACGTTAACTATTCTTAGAATTTATCGATCTGTTACCTGGATGTGGACTGCGGACAAATACGTAATAGATATATTTTCAGAATTGCTTTACGATGTGTCAACCTGTGCTTATAAAAAATGTTTATGGTAGAAAAGGATGAAGGAAGTAACCAATTCGTCATAAAAGAATTTTTTGGATGGTTTTTAAAAAATGTATGACACTTTTAACTTTTCATAAATTACTCTAAATTGGTTTTTAATAAAACGTAATCAGACCAAAGCCAATACAGTATAAATTTAGCCCTACTTATTTCAGGACTATGTAAACACGCAACTCCAAAAAGGACAGACGCTATGAATTTGCTCAAACTAGAGAGTCTGCACCCAAACAAAATTATCCAACAAGTATTTGCACAAATTAACTATTCTATAGATTCAAATCTTGGGCTTGCTACGCAAACATGCAATTTTTGGCAATAACTATCCGTTGGTGAAATTAATTCTTTAAGAATCGCTATAAATAGACTGACCTTCCATGCAAATTACATGTTTGGATAAAAATTAAAAAAGAATTACACCAATAGAAAGCAAATGAAATTGTATTCATTTAAATCTATACTAACGCATTCTAATTTACGTAACAGTTATTAATGTTTTTCCCCGCAAAAAAATCCAAGTCGAATTCTCCGAAGTAATTCGTTTTAAATTATTGCAATTGTATGAACGAAAAAATGAAAATATGCAACTAAAACGATTCTTCTACGGAAGAAAATTCAATTACACAGTCACAAAAGTGACGACAACAAATAAGGGTCGGGAAGGTCATTGACTGAGTAATTTACATTTAAAAAATAAACAGGGGACAATATATTTCCTATTTAACGTCTCCCTAGATTGTCTATTACTATGCAATACATCCAGCTGATGAATTGCTTTAAAATTCGTACCGGAAAAACGCGAATTTTTTAAAGACTATATACGAGGGCAAGCTGAAAAATTCGATAACTAAAGCAATATTTCAATGAAATGTTTTATTCATCGACGTACGTAATCTCCCTCAAATCAATACATTTATTTAGTCGATGCACAAGTTTCTTTATGCTTTCACAGTACTTATGTTCCTCGAGCTCCTCAAAATAGTGGTATACGGCAGCTCCTCATCCGAAGCAAATCTCATACCGCAGAGGTGTTTCTTAAGCTTGAGGAAGAGATGATAGTCCAATTGGGTTAAATCCGGTGAATAAGTGGGATGCTTAAGCACTTCGTACTTTAATTTGATCAATTTCTCTTCGCCAACTCCGCTCTTGTAAATTGGTGTATTGTCTTGATAGAAAAGAAGATTTTTTTGCTTTCTTCCGGGTCTTTTTCAACGATAGTTGCCCTCAATCGATTCAAAAGTAGAGAATCGCATTGTCCAGTAAACGGTTGTCCCTTTGGAAGGTAGTTCCCTTTGCATCCCAGAAAACGGAAGGCATCACTTTTCCTGCCGATCACATTTGATCCGGTGTGTAGTGGTGGATCCACGTTTCATCGCAAGACACAAATTGGCGCAAAAAAATCTGTTGGATTTCGCCGAAGTTCCTCCAAAATGGCTGTAGAACATTCCACACGTTTGAGTTTTTGCGGTGGTGTGAGCAAACGCGGCACCCATCTTGCATACCGCTTAAATATGTCTAATTTAACATTTAAAATGTACGCCAGCCGTTCTCTGGAGGTGCCTGTAGCCTTAGCAATATTTTTGAATGTTGATCGGCGATCAGCTTCCATAAATTTCAAAACTTTTTGCACACTTTCTGCGAAAGTGGCCCTTGTTGGGCGTCCAGAACGAGGATCGTCATTTACGCACGTACGACTTTTTTTTAAATCCATTCACCCATTTGCAAACAGTCTTAAAACAAGGAGTATCCTTTCCTAACAATATTTACCACATCGGCATGGGCGAAAAATACCTTTCCCACAGGTATTTAATCACTGCCCAAATTTCAATATTCTCTATTTTTAAAAAGCGCCAAAAGTGCTTTGGTTTGAACGAGTGTACAGAACAAACTACTTGACAAGAGGTTTAACCCGTATGTCAGCTATACAATAGCGGCAAAGATTGCTTTCACACACCGCCATCTCACAGTTAGTTAGCGAATTTTTCAGCTTATCCTCGTATATAACTCGGTGGTATCAAATATAATAAATCGTATTTTAAAATATTCGCAGTAGTTTCTTCACAATCGCTACAGGTAGGTATCCAATTTCATGCATATACTATTGTTTCAGAGTAAGATACGTGTGACAAAAAAGGCGATAAAATTTCTTCAGGAGTATTTCATTACATCGGCGAGTTTTTATATTTGGAGTTGATTTAAGCTTGAGCTCGTAAGTGCAGAGATATGGATAGTAGTACGGCGGCCAATGATTTCACTTCGCGTAATGAACGGATAATATGCTTCAATTACCCTCAAATCTCTAGTTTAATTATGAAATTTAATAAGCCTACTTTCGTAAGAGCGTCGTGTGAAATCTACCAACCTCACGGTGCGATAAAAGTATCAATTTAGGCCTCAAACGCGCGTATTTATTACTGCTAATGTACGAGATATCGAATGGAGACATTTTTAATTAGATTGATGCTATTTCAAGTCTGTTAATATCGATCTGAAGAACAATCAAAGTTATTCATGCCTGGACAATATTTTAGGGTGTGGTACTCATTTAGTTTATTAGCATTCCGCCTATATTAGCTTTGGAAGTTTTTCAGTTTAAAGGTATTTCAGGAATATAGTATCACTGAACGACCTGTAAGTTTGCACTGAAAAGAAAAACATTTTTCAAATATGTATCAACTCTCTTGGTCTTAGTTCAGTGAAATAACAGACGTTCACATCAATATTAATAACGATTTGAAGATCGACTTTATTCAAGGCAAAGTGACCGAAATATTTGATTTGGAAGCATTGAATAGACGATGACTGACTGCTGACAGATTTTGCTCTTTTTGAAGATTAAGTTGGTTTGACTATACACTAATAACCAGGTGATAGCAATTACATTCAGGTTAGATATCTAATTTCAAAGATCTTTATGATACCATTTTAGTTGAGATTGACTATTAAATAAATCATAAATGTTGACCTAAATAAAAGACTCGTGAAAAATTGGACACGAAGAAACCGATCTGAAGTTAGCAATAGATTCTAGCAATAAAAATTTATAAACAGAGTATATTCTAGAAACAAGGGAGGTGGCATACTGGATTGCCTAAATACACTTTTTAATATACAGACTTAAGTAAAACATATTAGACAATATTCTTATTGATAACATAGACATAAATATGTCTAGATGATACTATGCAATTATTATATACAATTATATAAATATATATATATACATATATATACAGTGAAATCTCCCTTGAACGGACACCAACGGGACCAACTGAAGATGTCCATTCAGAAGGGGTGTCCGCATAAAAGAAATATGTAGTAGATATAACAAAAATTCTATTTTAACGAAAAATGAATATATTAAAGAAACTGAGACATTTAAATCGTATATGTATATAAATGTTTTTAAAATAAATAAGAAACTTTAAACTTAAGGAAAAAAGTTTATTTCCTTTACATACATACAAAGTATAATATATGTACATAATACATAGATGTAGTATGTAATACAAAACAATGAAATGAATAGTCACTTTAAGGACGCAAAAATTCATATATTGTTGTTTGTCTTCTCTTTTTCTTTAAAATGGCATCTTGAAATCGTATTTCTAATTTAGAAAGAAGTTCCAAAGACTCTGTATCTCCGCGATTTTCGACAAAACTTTTGAGCTGCTTGGTCAGGGTAATAGCTTCTATTGGTACTGGAACCTCATCGACATCAAAATCTTCCGAAAGTTCTTGTATTTCAACTGGATTTGCAATTTCTTGTTCTGAATCTAGATCTTCAACATACAAATCTTCATCTACGTTCAAAAAATCATTAAGGTTTTCATTATCCGTCAATTTCAATAAATTCTTATTTTTGAGGATATCTGAAAGTACACTAAGAGGCAAATCATCTTCTAGGTCAGATGTATCAGCCTCAGTTAACTGGTCTTCACTTTGCATATTTACATGATTAAATCCTCCTTTGTGGAAGCAATTTTGAACAGTCACTTTGGTTACTTGGTCCCAAGCGGTTTTTGCCAAATAAACTGCATCCAGTGGTGTAATTTTCTTTATTAACTCAAAAGCTGTACCAGCAGTTTCAATGTTTACTAGCAGATGTTTGAGTATTAGACTTCGGTAATAAGTTTTAAAATTCTTTATAATCCCCTGGTCAAGTGGTTGACAAGCTGATGTACAATTAGGGGGTAAAAATATTTTTATATTATTTAAGCGAACGTCTTTCGGATGAGATCCCGCATTGTCTAAAAATAACAAGATGTTTCTTTTTTCTTTAGACATCTTCCAATCTAGGTCTTGCAACCACTCTGTCATAATGTGTCCTGTCATCCAAGCTTTCTTATTGTATTTCCAAGTTACAGGCAGGTTATTTATATTAATGTTTTTAAAAGCTCTGGGTTTAGCTGCGCCCACTGTGTCTTTTCCGCATAGACATCAGACTGATATTGAAAGCAGATTCAATCGAAAGCGTACACCCAAAGAATAAGAACGGTAAATCCCCGACCAACTTGGGGAAGTCCCTAATTCACGCCAAATAAAAATGCACGACATAGGCTGCGTTTGTACCGAAAGATTAAAGTCGGTAAATCTCCGGTTTACTCGGGGAAGTCCCAACGAAATGGACGCGCGGCGCGATTGAGAAATGCAATAGCAATACTCTCGATATAAAAATAAGATAAGGCGTTTCTTTTTATTTTATTTTGGTCCGGTTAAGAGAACATTTTCCCGTGTCCGCGTCCGTTCAAGAGAATGTCCGTCCAAGAAAGAGTTAATACAATGGAAATTATATGAGAGCCGGCCGGGACCATGAGAAACTGTCCGTTTAAGGGAGGTGTCCGTGTAAGAGGGGTGTCCGCGAAGGAAAATTTCACTGTATATATAATTAATACTAAACCACCGTTGGCATTAGTAATGATAGTGGTCTCGTAACGATAGTGGGTTCGAGTCCCTCCGAGACTGATATTTTTTCAGTAATTTAATTACACTGGATAATTGCAAGGAAATTGTAATTTTATCAAATCACTTTACTAATCTTATTATAGTCAATTGTAGAATCAATTCTAAAAGAAAAAGAAACGTCGCATTCGTAAATTATATTTCATATATGAGAAATATTGGTTATGTTCCATTTGTCATTTCGTCATATAGCCAATTATAGACTTTAAAACATTCTAAGAGTAGAATTTTGGCACCATACTGAATTTTAAGTTGCGAAGGGAGATGATACTGGGGATTTTTTTTAGCGAAATATGAAAATGATAAATTTTTATAACTCCTTTTATACACAATTAAACTATTGTGCAGCACCTGAAACATATATTTCACCAACATTGCACACCACCTTCAACCCGGCGATTCTTTTTTGCGCAGGCTTAATTAAATGGTATTAGAGAATGCCTCACCGAAGTATAAAAACGACAATATTTTTAGAAAGTGTTTCATAGACAATTACAACTATGTATGCATAAATTATAGTGCTGAACTTCAAATATTTTTTTGACATTATTGACCTCCTCTAATTCCGGACTCTTTGTGATGATTTAACTAAGTGATACTAGAAAGCGTCTCAGCGAAATATGAAAATAACGATGTAATTACAAGTATTTGATAAACAATTAGAATTGCGTGCGATACGGTTTTGAGTACTGCGTACGCATAGACAACATTCACTCTTTAAAAAATTGTCACTTCCATAGTTCAGTAAAACATCCACCAATATTATATACCCAGGTCCTCGTAAACAAATCTATAGTTAACAGTGCCTTAACAATGTCAAAAAAATATGTTTCTGAGGTTGGGCTCTAAAATCAGCGCATATGAATCTCTAATTAACACATGGGCTGAAAAGTCCCGGGCCTAATACATAGATGACGCTAGTTTTATTGCAGTCACCTTTCTCTCAGTTAGTACTAACCTTCAAGACAGCTGTTAAAATTTGATGATATTCTATTCATTAGTTTGTGAGTTATTGTGCTAAGAGTCACGCTACTTTTCTTATTTTCAAAACAATGGATCAAAAACAATTTCGTGTTTTAATTTTACACTGCTTCTTGATGGGAAAAAATACCGTTCAAGCGAAGCAATGGCATGTTATGGGGACTCCGCTCCATCAGAAACAACAATAAAAGGTTGGTTTGCTGACTTCAAACGTGGTCGTAGAGACAGCGATGATGCAGAACGCAGTGGACGTCCAAATGAGGCGGTAACACCAGAAAACATCAAAAAAATTCACAAAATCGTTTTGAATGATCGAAAAGTGAAGTTGCGTGAGTTAGCTGACATCGTAAAGATATCAAAAGAACGTATTGGCTTTATATTGCATGAGCATTTGACTATGAGAAAGCTCTGTTCAAAGTGGGTGCCGCGTTTGCTCACTGTTGACCAAAAACAGCGACTACTGGCTGTTCGCAAACCTCAAAAAAATGCTCGCCGGTAAGAAATTTCGCACGAATGAAGAGGTTATCGCTGAAACTGAGGCCTATTTTGAGGCAAAACATAAATCGTTCTACAAAAGTGGTATTGAAATGTTAGAGCGGCGCTGGAATGATTGCGTTGCTCTTGATGGAGATTACGTTGATGAATAAAGTTAATTTTCAACCAAAAAAAACCGTGTTTTCTTTGTTAGGCCCGGGACTTTTCAGCCCATGTGTTATTTATAAAAAAGTGTAAAAAATATTATTTTCATACTTTGCATCCTATAAAGCCTTTGTAACACAAGTTCGAAGTTAAAAATGGTGAACAATGGTGCAAAAATATATTTCTGACGTCTACCATTACAGTTAACACACATTTAGTGTTTAAGAAATAATGTTATGGAAATATTCTACGAATCTGATCCTGGAGTTTTGTACTACATTACAATCGTGTACTGTGGTTATTTATAAGCAACTTCGGTTTTACATTAATGAGCAACCCTAAGCTATTTGGTTGTTCTTGAAAATGAAATATCTAGACATTTGGTAGTGATGTCATAGTAATGATTTAAGAGAATAATTAGCATAATGCCAATGAATAGAATCCTAATTTAATAGGTAGGGGTAATTGCTAGGATTTCCTTACAACATTCTCTAACTAAACTTAATCAATACTAATTATTGAATACATACAAATTTGGTTATAATAGCAAAAAATATACTAAATATGTCTGTACAAATAAATGAAAGGTAGAAATTAATGTAAAGTACAAATGTATGAATTGTAATATTAGGAAGATATTAAATCTGTAAGAAATAAATTAGAAGCTTGTTCGGTTGTATCCGAACAAATATTTATGTTTATATTGCCTACTACAATATTTTCCGAAATATTTTAATTAAGTTGTTGTGATAGAAACAGAAATTACCCAATCTAGTATTGTCCAACTCCCACTTTTTTAGGATATATGCCGTTTAAAGTTTCAATTGCTACAATCTATTGCTAACGTCATATCTGCCAAGAACGAGAAGGAATTAGAACCGATAGAGATAAATAATATATATACACTGAAAGGCAAAAAAAACTGGACAGACTGAAATATTTGTTCAAGATTTCCATAATTGCATGTTCTATTTGTAAATATGCAGAGTAGATGAAATTTTCTTTATCAATCCTCTAAATTGCAAATTCATTATCACAACAAATTAATTGGTTCCAGCATGTTAGACGTAAATGGGTTTGGGAGTAATGCTTTAGTCATTGAGCTTAAAAGTTAATATAAGTTGTCGCTTGGTTGCCACGCAATAACATTGCCGTTAAATATTACGGATGTATCTTAAATTGTTGTCCTGTGTGACGCATATTGGGAATACTTCATACCATCCTGCATTAATGTAATGTAATGTATTGTAATCGCTATATGATAATTGAGAACTTCATACAACAAGCAGGATATGAAAGAGAAAGATTCAACAATTGCAATTGGCGATTGTTTCAATGCAGGATAACAATTGCAATCTCAGCATTGAAAAACACGTCTTCAGTTTGGACGCTTGTATCTGAATTAGATTCTTCAGCAACAAAAGCAAGTATCCTTCGCTGACGAATGAAGCTTCTGTCTACGACTGCTTCATGACCAAGGAAAGGTGGTAGGAAGACAATCTCTGAGCCAATGCGTTTTTATGGAGGCTCTGTTATGGCGTGGGCAAGTATTTCTATGAACTGACTTCATATTTGCAACGGGGGCTATGAACGTCCAAAGATGGTCATTCAATTTTCTTCATTTTATTGTAATGCACGACAATACTACACTGCACACTGCTCGTGTTATCTTTGAATACTTAAATGAAGTCAATACTCGAAAAATCATCAGCATCCAGCCTAGTTCTTAGTCCAAACGAACATGCTTGGGATTAACTCTGTTGTCACTGTCTAATTATGTCAGAAGCATCAAGAATTATAATTGGCTCTTCTAGAAGAATACGAAGCAATTGTAAACGGAAAGATACATTTTCTTATTCTCTACAATTCAGAAATTTGTTTCATGGTATTTTTGTTTTTGAAACAAATTAATTGCTATTTTTTTCATTCCAAATATTTAAATTCTCTTTATTACGTGAAGAGAGTGGCCACCTTTTTTGTTGGTCAGTTGATATAAGGCTCAAATTGAAATTGATTAGAACGATTTATAGAAAAATAATTCAAATGAATCTAGTTGCACCAATAACAATGTTATAAATATCCCGAGTCTGATAAATTAACGAAACCTTCTTCACTCAGAAGAAAGCTTATTACCAATTTCTTTTCTAGTGTCAATATCTTATTCCAAACGAAGCTATATCAATTTATTTACCTTGGCAAAATGTTGTTGAGAATCGTAGTACTTATTTTGAACCCACCAATTTAACCAAACTTTACTTTAAAGCATATGTTTATTAGTAAATATTAATAGAATTTCAAGGAAATTCAATTACATTAAGCAGATATAAACAATGATGTCAATATTATATAAATATAGGCTCCTAAAATATATCCAGAGGTGTTATTTATTTATCAATAATCAATAACTTCCTTTCAATACCAGTTTGGTATTGTTCTACTGACATCTAGAATCGCCGTGTATCTATTTAGTTGGAAAACAAAAGAAAACGTACTTATAGGTTTAAGATCCCATGTTTGCAACGTAGATAAGTTGTTTTTTCTCGAATGATTTTGTTTATGGTGGTAATTTTCTACTGTTTACGTAAAAAATTTATTCAATGATGTAAACAAAGAATTTCTCTGCTTACTTGCATGGTAAGTGTTAAAACATAAAGGTGTTATTTCATATACCTGCTCTAATAGATCGTCAATTGGAAGATATGCTGCCAGGGCTTCATATTTTAGTTTAATTTCATTAAATACAAATAAAGCAATAAGAATAGATCAATAAGACACGTACTCCTTGAAAGTCTTCGTGCAGGAGATCCCATAAGTATATCAACACTGCAGCTCACCGGATGTAGGTTATTAATGCATTCCGTAGGTAAGTTACCTACGTTCTGCAAAATACGAAGTCGCTTTTATAAACGCTGTTGTAGTATATTAGTTGAATGGTGATAGTTGTTGAGATTACGCAACTGGGTATTATAATTTTTATAAATTATATGAAATCGTTTGTACGAGGGCGACCTGAAATGTTTTCGGAATCGGCTACTGTCGATAGTTATTAGCTAAGAGTGTGTTTTGTGTAGCAATTCAGGTGGTTTCGTAAAAATTGATAAAACCGAATTTCGTGCAGTGACAAAACACTTCTAGATGGCTGAGAAAACGGCCACGGAAGGCACGGAGGTTCATGGCGGATGTACTCCATCATTTTCGGCCATCAGCTTCTGGGTGAGCGAGTTCAAACGTGGCCGCACAAGCACAAATGACGAACCACGCAGTAGACGCCTAAAAACCGCTACCACAGATGAAATGGTCCAAAAAATTCATGATGTCGTGTTAGCCAATCGCCAATTGAAGCTGAAGGAGATGGCAGAAGTAACAGGCATCTCAGAAGGACGCGTTGGCCATATCCTACACGAAATTTTTGGGACCGTTTCGATGGAATGTCTGACCAGGATCCAACGCAATCCAAGAGATTTCGTCATGCGTTTCGTAGCCGTGGAGGGGACACCACTACATACCGGAGACCAAGAAACAGTCGAAGCAGTGGACTTTTCCAGGCGAATCGGCTTCGAAGAAAGCAAAGACGGAAAAGTCATGGCGACCATGTTCTGGGATTCCCAAGGTGTGATCCTCATCGACTATCTGGAGAAGGGAAGGACGATCACGGGGCAATGCTACAGCGATTTATTGACCCGATTAGATGCAGTATTGAAGGAGAAATGGCCTCGTTTGCAGCGGAAAAACTGCTTTTCCATCATGACAAGGTACCGGCTCATTCATCCCCCATCGTCGTGTCCAAATTGACTGAGTTGCGCTACGAATTAATCTCTCATCCTCCATATTCACCGGACCCAGTCCCCAGCGACCTTTTCCTATTCCCAAACCTGAAAAAAATCACTGGCAGGAAAGAGATTTGGCTCAAATGAGGAGGTCACCGCTGCTACTTTACAGACCTCGAAACATCCTAGTTTTCCAACAACTTAAAAGACTGGAGCACCGTTTGAAAAAGTGTATTGATCTTCGAGGAGACTACATGGAAAAATAAAAATAAAAAACCACACCAATACCGTGTTTTTCTTTCGATTCCGGAAACATTTCAGGTCACCCTCGTAAGTACATACGAGAAATTAAAACAACCACAACGAGATTTATGAATAAACGAAAAACAATTGAGAGATTTTATAAGCATGGTTTGAGTGCAACGTAACATTTCCGGAATTCTAGAAGCTGGAAATGAATAACATCCACTTACTGTTATCTCTATTCATTTGCTGAAATTATCACTCTCGTGTAGAAAATGTGTCAAGTCTAACAGGATGTTATTCAAATGAAAACTACATTCTTGTTGCTTAGTATTTCATTAGAGGGATTAAAAAATCTGATTTTGAAAGATAAACAAAGATTATCTGCAAAGATTATTAAATCGTTGATGAATTTGATATTTCTTGAGAAGGTATTTATAATATTTACGCTTCGTTTTAAGAAAAAAAAAGGGATTTTGATGTTTTAAAAAACCATTTTGCTTAGTAATACATCTAATTTTAAAAGATTTATTACACAGATAACATATTTAATTCTCCCATGTCAACATACCACTGCTCCACCCTCGACGATATAATAAAAAGGCTGCTTCCATTTATCGATGGTCCAGTTTTAGATATTTAAGATTGCCAAATTTCTCAGCGTAAATGTTAATATATTGAACAAATTTTCTCTTTATGAAGGGTATTAATATATTACAATGATTACTGTGAACGTAATAAAATCGATATTAGTTAAAATTCATCGTACAATATTCTAGCGAAATACGAATTTTATAGATGTCAAAAAGTTCTCCGATCATCAAATCTTCATCGTACAAACCGATATAAATATAAAATAATTCCGAGCACTTATATTTTACGCGTTTGTTTCTAGGGCACGTCTGTTTAAAATACCTCAATTCTGCATGAATAACCGCTTGTTCTTGCATTGTGTACTTTTCAATATGTCAATAGCAAACATTTTTTTATCCGCTTAAACGAAGTAAATTGCGCAAAATGGAAAAGTATTTTTATCTAATTTTAATTTCTTGTGACAAGCATTCGTTACAAACAATAGCCAGAGAAAGTCGGTGTATTTCAATAGTTATGCAGGTTGCAATGACGTAGACCAACTATATTATGTACTACGGCTCCATAAAGTTAGAAGGTTGAAGTTGTAGGAGTCAGACACTCAGATTTTAGATCGACGTTCCCAATAATAAAACAAGTGCACAAAGAAAGAATTGCCTGGAATTCACGACACTCGGCAATTTTATTCGTAAATGTAATACGGAAAGTATTCAGGAATATACGCCTAATGCGAACAGATCGAGGTTATAATATGCGAAATTCTTTTTCTATTCGTACTTAATTATTACTAATGCCTATAATAATAAAAAAAAGATCTAATCGTAATTCACTTATTTTACAAATCATTTTCGCGAATGAAAACAAAACCGCATTTAGTATGAGAGAAACCGTAATATAAATAGGTAGGTAAAATGTTAGAAAATTCGGGACCATTCCAAACTATTCACGACTACGGTTCGAGGAATAGCCGTTGGCATTGACATTTTCCCGTGTAAATACTAAAGAAGCACACTACACATCGATATTGTCGCCTATCAACAATATTTTGATGTTCGGAAATAAAAAGAGGGCAATTTAATCACAATGTAACGCCGTGTACGCAGAATTTAGATCGTCCAGCCCGAACGGGTTCGCGGTAGCACTATATATGAGCGAGACAATAGCTGGCCGCTTATCGTCTGAGATAATTTCGACTAGCACATATTAATATTTGGACTTGTAAATAAATACATTATACATTACGATGTTAATAAAAATGCTGAGGGCAAGCAGTGTGCGACACAGGCATGATTGCCACAAGATGTCTCTCAGAAGTTCATTGATACTTGAGCCTCGAGGCAAAGGCAGTAATGGATGAAAAACAAGGGAATGTCGTAAAAAACAATCGCCTACCTCTGAGACACTATCCTCTTCGCTTTCGGATGAATCAGACATAAATCTTCGATGTTCTGAGTATGTTTCTGTTTCCGATTTAGCAGGGCTGGAGTTGGTTGAATGGGGAGTCGACGACGAGTTTGCTATATCGTGGTGAACGTTTACTTTTTCTATTTTCGGATTATCTGCGGCGGATCCTTGTGCTACATTCTGCATTTTTACCTTTCATTAAAACTAAATTCAATTACACCGTTTTGCTATAATATTAAACTTCACTGCACGCACAAAATACAGTACATTCGTTAGACTAATTTCATCACCGTCGCCATTTTCTACTATGGCTGATCAGGAAAGATGGAGTTCCGTAAATGTGATTGCAACTAAAACCGACATCTATGACTTAGAGCCTCAACTACTTTAACGATTGAAAACAACTGAGTAACTTAGAATCGGATAGAATCCTGTAGGGATTTTATTTTTAGCAAAAAAAAATCAAATAAAACACAAACTATATACACCTATCCTTTATTAATAAATATTGATAACAAATAAAAAGTACACATTTCATCATTTAAGCATAAATTAAGAAAAAAAATACATTTTACACGTTTTTATACAAAAGGTTCTATGTTAATTTCTAATGCTGAACATGGATTTGTTAATTCAAATTTAGATAAGACCTTAGGATGGAGAACGCCTATTTTACCAATAATCTCGCCGTTACATATTACCTCGGCACACCTTCGAGGGAAAAATGCTGGATCTGAAACAGAGCGCATAGGAATAGCTTAAAAGATCGTGCAATAATGCTTTTAAGGATTTTAAATTTGTCACTTTTTGTTTTATCAGTATCACGTTTAGATAAGGCACACCACGTATGTCGATAAAAGTAACAATAGATTTAATCAAAGAACGCTAGTTAATCTTGCACATAGTCATATACAGGTGTGCCAAAAATAATAAACTTTAAATGTGGGTGTCTTACAAGCTTTAAAAACCTTTATATTTATTAACGGTTCATGAATATGGAGCGAGGATTTGACAATATCTATTACAGGACAATATACTTTATAACTCTATCAATCTTTATTATAAAAAAAAAAAATCAAAATAGCACCGATTTGTACTCTAATAGTTTTATAATAAAATTTATACAAGATGTCCCAAAAGTACTTTTCAAAATAAAAAGAATATGACAAAATAATGGTAAAGATTAATGAATAAATGTTTATTTTTTATTAAAACACAGGCTTTGGAAATTTATTTCTTAAAAATTATGTGTTCCGTTATTTTGCTGACACTCTTCTAAACGCGAGGCAAAATTTTCGAGAATTGTTGGGTAGATATTCTCCGTGATAGCGAGAATTGTTGGGTAGATATTCTCCGTGATAGCCGCCATTTCTCTTCTTAAAGTAGCCCCATAGGAGAAAATTCACTGTTATCAGATTGGGACTACGTGTCACACAGTTCATGTCACTGCGTCTGGATATCAATTTTCCAGGAAAAATTTCATGAACAACTGGTAAAGACACGTTAGACGTGTGAGATGTCGCTCCATCTTATTGAAATTAAGTATAAAAGTTGTTAATCACTTCCACATAATGCTCAGCATTTACGATAACTGTACGACCTCTGTCACCTTGCAAAAGTACAAACTGATAATTCCTTGCGCCGACATAGTGTAGTAGCCTCTCATTCTTCTGTTTTGGTTTTGATGAATTCCAATAACAACAGTTCTTCCTATTTATATGGCCGTAAGGGTGAAAATGCACCTCGTATGTTGAAGGTTGTTGAAGGACGGAAACTGTTGAATCATTTCATTAGTGAGGTTAAGCCTGTCAGCAGCATCAGTTGGTTAGTTCTTGCAGTAATTGTAACTTGTAGGGGTGGAGAGGAAATCATTTAGAAACATTTAAGGCACTTGCCCTTTAATGAAGGGAAAGACTGCCACACGATTTCATGTTTTCCGAGATTCTTGATGTTCTTGGTTACCCCGTCCGAGATTTGTCCATTTTCGAATCGGTCTCCTCGAACTTCTGTACACATTTTCTTGTTGAGTTGAATACACAGTGATTGTCTAATGTAATGCAAATAATAGAGGTTAGAAAAGTTTCGTCGCGCAATAGCGACAGAATTATTGTTTTTTATAAAACTTCCGCACACAGTACGCTCGCTGCGTTCCCATAAAACGTTCCATAGCGACTAAATTCACAAAGACGGGGCTAGCAATTGGCATACCCCCACTCTTCACTCAACGATTCTGTTCGTACAATGAGCAAACCAAATTGAAAAAGACTTTTGCGACACCCAATATAAATAATATGATCATAAAAAACGTAATAGAGAGGGCCATGATTTTTTTAAAATTATGTTGATTCTTGTTAGTTACAACTATATCAAACCCAGTGATGGCAGGTCTATCGAGTTTGAGTGATTTTGAAAAATTAAAATCTATCGATTTTTTTAAGAAACAAATTTATCTACATTCCCAATATAATCAGTTATTTGTGAGTTAGGTATTTATTTAATTAGTACAATGGAAATAAATTAAATATTATATACGCCTTTTTGTACTCATATATATACAATATCCAGATATGTGTAGAGTATTCAAAACGTTTTAATTTTTGTAGTGCGATTTATTGGTTTCGCAATTGTACAAAAGTAGATTCTAGGATTTAATGAAATTTTGAGAAAAACGAAGACGAACTCACTGGATTTTTTTATGAAGAAATGCACTTACTAACTACATCTAATGCACGTAATATTAGCGCCCAATGCAACTCAAAAACATTATTAAAATGAACATTTGCAAGCCTAAACGTTCTTAGAAAAATATGACAACGGACTTATAACTTCTATACTTTTCATTTTTGTCCAAATATTTTTTTAGTTACATTAATACGGAGGATAGAAATGGGAAAAGTACATAATCGTCTTAATAGATGAGATGTTCTTTTTGATAGTTTTATTCATAACAGTATAGCTGTGGCGAGCTAAAACAAATGTTAATAATAGCTGGCAATGAATGGTACTGATTTGGTAAAAAAAGGAAAATGGTCAATGTTATAAAGAGGAATTGGAAGTACAATTTTTAAGTTGGTTAACGAAGAGTTTAAAAGAAAGAGCTTTTCTAAATGTAATCAAACCAAATTGCACCAAAGAAAAGTATAGACAATTCAAAATCAAAATACACTCAGCGCATTTGTAACTTTGGAAAAGAAAAAAAAATGGACGAAGGAATAAAGGACGAAGAAGTATGTAGAAATATGTGTTTTAAGAAATTCCATTACTGCTGTGTCTTATAAGTAATTAGGAGAAATACGAGTAATTGCATTTATTATGGAACAGACTGTATTGAATCCATTCATTGCAATGGACCAATCGATCAAGGTAATTTTGACAATCTGGTCAGACTCCGAAATAGCACAAAATCTTTCCCGTGAGGGCAAAAAATTAACAGCCATAGTGAAGCACATGTTGGAACAACATACATTTCAATCTCTGTACACATCTTCGAACAAGTTTTCTCAGAAGTGTTACTAAAAGTCTTTGTGTAGCAGTAAAATATCTTAACAATGAGTATTGTGGTTAGGAACAATTTCTATAGATTAATTAAATTAGATAACGCCGTTGTTAGCACGTTTTATAATAGTATCATTACATTATTTAATAATAATAGCATTTCCTCTAAAACAAATTTAATAAGTTTCGCATCCGATGGCGCAAACCTAACGATGGGAAAACATCAATCTGACTCTCTTAAAAAAGCATATCCCTTCCTTATATGCCATGAAATGTATTTGCCATTTATGCATTGCATGTGTGTGAAAAATCATGGAATTTACGCTACCGTCGGACACCCAGTAAAATGTAAACTCTACTAAAAGATAATATAATTGCTTTAATATATAAATAATATGCAAAAATGGCTAAAGTGGGCAGAAACATATAGAAATTGGAAAAGGGTGCTATGGACTGATGAGTCAAAGTTTGAGGTATTCGGACAATCAAGGGGCGTTGTTGTAAGAAGATTGAAAGGTCAAATAATGTTGCAGGATTGTATAGTGCCAACTGTTAAACGAGAAAGAAGTTCTGTGCTTGTTTAGGGTTGTTTTTCCTACGCCGGTACAGGAGACTTGACGCGAAAATAAGGTATTTTGCGAAAAGAGGGTTATTTAGAAATACAGCAACAAAATGCGATACTATCGGGGCAATGTTTTATGTTCAATGACAACACTCAGCAGCGATATGTAAAAATTTCGTAAATGAAGAATAAGATAATGGCACTTTACAAATAATAATAACATGGCCGCCGCAAAGCCTCGATCTAAACCCCATCGAGCTGTTATGAGATGAATTGGATAGTACAATCCGAAAAGTATGTCCTACCTTCATAGGCCACCTGTGGAACATTTTACAAAAGGAATGGACTAGAATGCCAAATAGAGTCCCATGAAAAACTAGTGGAGTGTGGAGTTTCTTTCATGAACGGAATACTTACGAAATTTGTGTTTATTTTCCGTCAGAATTACTTTTACATTTTAATTTTAAACGCTATTAATAAAATGCAATTGGAAAAAAAAGTTTTAATATTTTCTCGTTTTTTTTAAATTTATTTGCATGTCCGAACTAATATTGACAGTAGTGTACGTGGAAGATATAACACGGGATGTTTACAATTATTTCAGTTCTAGCCTTAAGTGAATGTCAGATTATTTTTTCTATAATTTTGAAGCAACACTCCCAGAGTATATTTTATGGATGCTGCAAATACCAATGAGGTACAAGCTGTAAATAATATTGCCAGCAGGAAACCAAATGATCCTATAACAAAACTTTATTTACAATTCTTAGACTTCTGTTTTTATCATTACTTAATAATTTGAATAAAAATATGCAATCTGAAGCTCGGAAGATACATATTATATATGCACGTGCTTATAATATTTTACGAACTCTATTTAATTTCTTTATTAAAAAGAATCATAAAAATAATACACCATTATAAATGTAGAACCTAATAAGGCTCATACAAATTTGGCGATTGAAAAAAAAATCTATTTAGGAGCACAAGTAGAACAGTCAATTCATGTATTTCATATCACTCCACAGTAACTGCATACAATTAGATTAAAATATTTACTTTTTTACATTGAAGCTAGATTTAGATACGGCTTATAAAATTGACGCCAGAATATTATTAGGCTGCAGTCATCAATCGAAATCACGACCTAATTAACTATTAAACCTATTAAAATTAAGTATATATACTGCAATGATATGAATTATTGTCTATTATTTACCAATGAATTTTTTCTAAAATTTTACTAGTTCACCTATTACAGATATTTTCTCGTCACTGTTTGGTGCACGCCGCTATTTTTTTATTTTGGTTATCATATACAGTGAAATTTCCCTTGAACGGACACCAACGGGACCAACCGAGGATGTCCATTCAGGAGGGGTGTCCGCATAAAAGAAATATATAGTAGATACAACAAAAATCGTGTTTTAACGAAAAATGAATATATTAAAGAAACTCGGACATTTAAATCGTATATGTATATAAATGTTTTTAAAATAAATAAAAAACTTTAAACTTAAGGAAAAATAGTTTATTTCCTTGAGATATATACATACAAAGTATAATATATGTACATAGATACATAGATGTAGTATGTAATACAAAATAATGAAATGAATAGTCACAACAAAATGTTTTTTCTTTAGCCATTTTCCAATCTAACCAATCATAACACAATTTGTCAATTTTAGTACCATCACCCGTCAAAAAGCATCTTTTTTCATTCAAATTGCTGTTCGACATCCATTTGTTTAGAAGGATTTCTTTATGTTTAATTATATCTGCAGCTTGTGTTTTTCCAATATTAAAGTTCAACAATCTCAATTTTTTGTTTAAGCGTGGGAATTTTTCTATTTGGAGCCATTTCTACAATGAATGTGTCGCCCACTGTGTCTTTTCCGCATAGACATCAGACTAATATTGAAAGCAGATTCAATCGAAAGCGTACACCCAAAGAATAAGAACGGTAAATCCCCGACCAACTTGGGGAAGTCCCTAATTCACGCCAGGCAGAAATGCACGACATAGGCTGCGTTTGTACCGAAAGATTAAAGTCGGTAAATCTTCGGTTTACTCGGGGAAGTCCCAGCGAAATTGGCGCGCGGCGCGATTGAGAAATGCAATAGCAATACTCTCGATATAAAAATAAGATAAGGCGTTTCTTTTTATTTTATTTTTTTCCGGTTAAGGGAACATTTTCTCGTGTCCGCGTCCGTTCAAGAGAATGTCCGTCCAAGAAAGAGTTAATAGGCATAGCGAGCATATAATAAAGCGATTTTCTTTAAAATAAATATGAAGAAATTTTATTTTTTAGATCCCAAAATAGTCAAATCTGTAGAAATTCCTTCAATCTTTATTGCAGAAAGTTGGTTTCCAAATTAAATTTGCGGAAATGAGATATTGAATAGCGTATGTTACGTAACAAAAATGAAATTCAATCATTTACTAATAATATCGAAGAATTTTGGAAAGGAGGGTTTGGAGTAAAATTACCCGATGCTACGTTACTATTTAATATACTAAAAATGTTGCTTTTCACAGTTAAAGTTGGTGATAATATTTCATTCCTGTTTTGTCTTTTCTTTTCATAATGTAACATCCATGAACAAAACAGCTGATACGACTGTCCCCTTATTCATGTTGCTGAGTCTACAATATTATTATTAAACGATTCAATTCATATTTAAGTTTGTAGAACGAAGTACTTACTTATTCACTCTCCGAATATCGAATTTATTTTAACAATTAAGATATTTAAACATGCAACTGTGAGGTAATATACAAACTGTCCCTCTGCGACTCTCCATATTGCCCATGATAACAACGCCCTCATCGGTATTTCTTCAGTATTTTTACAGAAATTAATTAATCCATGGACTTTTTATTGATATTTCTGCTACTCTCATATAAAGAAATATTGTTGAAACTCAAAGTAGGAATTTCTAATAAAAGTATCAAACGAATAAAATAACACGTGCTACTAATTCGAGTATTTGAATATGATTGTTTATTTCAGTTGAAACTTACACAGCTAATGTAGACTTGGTGTATCTAGTTGACGCTCGAGAGCAATGGTTTAAACCATATGTGGACAACAACCGGCCCGCGGGCTGGATTCGGCCCGCTGTAAGATTCGATCCGGCCCACGAGACATTTTGAAAAACACAAAAATTTTCACGATTTAATTATAATGTTGCACCTATTTTGTCATTTCATTTTCTTATTTTAATAAATTGCATTATAATAAGATTGTCGTATTATTTCATGTCTGATATCTATCACTAAAGATGATGAACACTACTTTAAAATGCACTACTTTTAAACGCGGCCCGCGAAGGTATTTGCACATTAAAGTTTGGCCCACAACATGTCAAAGGTTGCCCATAGTTGGTTTAAACTACAAAATACCAACAAACATGATTTAACTACTACTTTAGTACTTGCAATGCAAGGTTATAGATATAGCTGGATTAATAAACATTTAATACCTTGTAATTAACAATTCATTTTGCTTCTACTAATTTGTCCATTACGTCACTAATTGGCAAGAACAGCAGAAAAATACGTATAAAACTTCTAATCAGCATTATTATTATTAAAACGAATCAAACAAAGACACCTATAAACACGTCAATCTGGGAAAAACGAAATACGTCTCCGAAATGTTTCTGACAAAGCACCAATATACGCAGAGAAAGCAAAAATGATTGATATGTGCGGCTGCATACTAGCGAACTTGCGCAGGCATATTTGGCCAAAATCGAAGAGTTCTTCTGCACTTGGGACCACAAGGCCAATCCGAAGAAGACGCAAGCGATTGCGTTCAATCGGACCTATAAAGAGCTGTAACAGAAGATTACCGCTGCGAGAACAGAGATCGAATGTCAGATTGAATATCTTGGAATGATCCTTGACAAAGGACAAGGGCAATCGGCATATCCCAGCTATAGCCTCTCTTATCCAACACAGCCCCTAAACCTAAAAGGAGCATAATGTTGTATAAGCTACACATTCGCCCCAAACTGACCTACGCTAACCCCTCATGGATCACGCCAGCAACCAGCCACATCCAATCCCTCCTTGTGGCGAGGTACGTGGAGTTGCGTACTCCACGTACGTCGCAGAACGGCGCTAGCCGCGCTGAAAGCCCTAGATGACGGAGAAGATCTGCAGGAGTTTCAAGACAAGCTGAATAGGGGTTTCTTTGGGAAAACCCTCGCAAATGGGAACCCGGAACTAAAGACAGCGACCGCACAGAAGACACAGGACAGTAACTATGTTTCTACGGAAACATTAACTTGTCAGGAGAGTATCATTCATCTCATAAACCTTACCGATCCTAATACCCTTTCCGTTTTAGATAGAAAAAGAAAAGCCAGGAAGTACACGGCAGACTTCGAGGACTCAACAAGACACATAGATGCCCCCAGCAAGTTCCAGGAAGAGAGATACTGGAGAAAGACGGACCGAAGACGGAAGTCCATCCAACTAACAATAGGCGGCGTTATATTTTAACGGTGCCTTTACAGCTTCATAATAATAATAATCATATCTGTCACTATTTTAAAACATTTGCAATGCATTTCCTTTTTTTTTATTTTGACTTGAACATTAGTAAGGTCATATTGGTCATTGCCTTTTATTAGAAAAGAAGAAAAATAAACTAAACAAGAATCAAACAGTACCACCCACTAAACCGTACCTTCGCTCCACGAATATATATGATGAAAATATTTCTACGATATTATCAATAACTGATTAACGTCTCTTTTATGCGTCTATTCAAGTTACACTTTATTATAAAAATTAATCAAAATGAAAGATTTAGAAACAAAATCACTAACTAAAGGACCAAACTCACCTTCAATTTGCCGTAGGTAGTAGCCATTATTAGATGGTTTTGGGCTCCAATTCACCTGCAATAACATCATCACCCTATCAAGTAGTCCATGAACCACCTCAAATCCAGCAGTTTTGTTGCAATTTACAGCGCATATGCGTCTTTCGTTTCTAGCTCCAACTTCTACAATTTAATCATCATTTAGGATTCTTTGGGAAAAGCCAATTAATACCAGACCTGCAGTAGGATCCTTAAGTACAACATCTGACACTTCAAATATTTTTATAGGAAGGGGCATCTTTTTATTGGCCGCAATAGTTTTTAGAATTCCTGGAAGTAGGGATGTCCGACATACTTGAAACTCTAACGTTTTTGGATTCGAAATATGTACGGCCGGTACTTCCTCAATGGATACGCCCAATTTCGTAGAGATGTCATCTCTTGAACACTAAAATAATTGATTGCCTTTGTTAATAATAATTACTCATTAAAACAAACGAATTGTAATTACCAATGAGAATGTTAAAGCTTCCGTAAAACCAGCTTGAGCTATAGGATATCTCAGTAAATCAGAGAGTTTATTTAACTCCAATTGAGCACCAATGGTACTTGTCTTTGGTAGAGTTCTTTTAATTTTGTTGTATCCATAAGCTATTGCAACATCTTCATAGATATCACAAGCATGTATGACATCGTGACGTGTTGGGGGAATGCAAACTTTGATGTCTTTTTCGGATGACATGACATCGGATTTTAGACACATTTTAGTTAAAAGATTGGCAATGGATTCTCCTGATTCACTGCAAAACATATAAACTGGTATATCAGTTACATAAGCTTTGTTCTATAGGAATTTGGACTGGAAACCGTCATATCTGCTATGAGAAACAGTTTCAATCCGAAAACCTATTTTTTTTAAAAAGAAAGCAACATATATATTACTGTTATTACATTTCCAGGAAAAGATCTGGTGATAGTTTTGACGTATTTTATTCTTACCAAGGAGTACTCCTTTTAGATTTTAAAGATGTTATCAACGTCAATGCTGAACAATACTCAGAAAAACTATTTGTATCAAGAGTAAAGCATTCAAAAAAAAAACTATTTAGTCAACACATAAACTTACCTTATACCAACCAAGTCATTAGCTTTATTAACTGAAATAATTTCATCTCTATAGGATAATTCCGGATACAGATTGATTCTACCATCCGGCTGCTGCACCTCACTATACTCAACGGTATATTTCTCTTTACAATACTGGCTGAACATACAAACTAAGGTGTCTAAAACTATCTTCGCCTAAAATTGGAAATTAATTGGAGTTTGTAATTTAAACAAAACATGAGTCTATTGTTAGTGTTTAGTTGAATATCGTTTTAGCAACAAATAGTTTCTAGGTAAGTAGGTACCTAATTGCGCAGCTTCTTTCAAGAAGCTAAACTAGTTACAGACCTTTTGGTACACTTAGAACTATTTTAAAAATATTTAGGAAAATCCATACTAGTCTGCTTAAGAAAGGCGTTTACAATCTAATGTTGTTGTTGTAAATGACTTCTTTATAAAATCCACTCAAACACCAAAACAATGTATTCCCGTATTAAATTTTATGATGGCAGTAAAGAAATAACGCGTTAATAGTAGGCAATTGGGGATGAATGCGTTATGAAACAGAATTCGGGAGGGGTACTGAATCATCCATCTGCCTTATAATAAACTGTACGTTCATTACGTATCCTATATATGCGTTTTACACGAAGCAAATGTTTCAAATAGAGAAACTGCTCGGCAATTAAATATTTTTGAGTGTCGTGTGCCCATGGAAGGCTCAGATCAATCACGAAACGAGACGAGCAATACATCCGACTGATTTTAAGAAATCGCCGCCTTACCACACCGTAAATTAGAGTTCACCTTACAACGTCGTCATCCAGTAAGTGTATCTACAGTAGAACGGAGGCTAATGATCGGTTAAGTTCTGTACACAAACGGAAAAGACTAAATTGAGAAAAGCTTACGCAAACTGGAGTGTAAATATTTGGAAAAATGTATTGTAGGCGACGAATCGAAATTCGAATTATTCACATGAAAACGTCGCACATTTGTTCGTCGCTGCTCTGGAAACAGAATGGTACACGATTGTATTTTTTAAACAGTGAAACATGGAGGAGGAAACATCATGATATGAGTCTACTTTGGAGGCGAAAGTATTGGAAAAATGGATGTGAATTAATTGGGGAAGTATTCATTTATCAGCAAGATAACGACACCGTCAAGATGACTAACGTTTATTTGCAAAACAGATCTTCTGAAGAAGTAATATCCTTAATTGAGTGGCCGCCATAGAGCTTTGTGGAGCTCTTGTGGAATCACCTGGATTGAGGTCCGAAAAAAATTTCCGACTGGCAAAACAGTATTCTCGAATGCTCTACAGGTAGTTTTAGGGATCCCGCATATCTGTTAGGCAATTATTGACGCAAAAGGGGGTTACTTTGAAGAAACTTGATAACAGTATGTATTTTATTAGAATGCACTATGTTGTCAATAAAACATTTTAAGTCAATGAATTAAGACTGTTTCTCTAACAAATTTCTGACAAACATCATCTGTCTAGTTTATTTTGTTATTTTATATAGTGCGAGCAAACTTATGTATAGACATGACAGTGTATACGGATTGTGTAAAAAAATCTTTACTTTTATCGATATTTAGCACAAATACACACTCTAAATGAACATGACTAATTAAAGCAACAATTAACTAATTAGCAAATATAACTAATTAATAATAGAAGTCAACCTCTGACAGATGGCAATCGCTTTACAGCAGCTTAACAGTAGGTCTACTGTTAAGCTTTGTTGAAATTGCTATCTCGGTGACCGTTAAGAATTGGATACGTATTCATATAAACCTTTTTGTTCAAAATAAGTCGTTACCTTACCTTTGTTAAATCAGTAGCCGTACATTCAATAAACACATTTTTTGTGTTCAGAGTAATTTTGGAATGATCTCCATTAATTATCGGAGGCATAGATAAAACACGACCTTTACTATCTGTAATTATAGGATATACAGGACTATCTTTAATTATATGCAAATACTGTTTCAGTTGTGCATGTGTCTAAAAGAAATTATACCATTAGGAAACAAACAATGGTGCATTCTACATCATAATAATTACAGAATAAAGATCCATCAATTCAGCAGCTGTATATTCTTTCGTTTGATTCAGCGGAATGAACTTAATATCAGATGGCCGTTTTGCATCGTATATGAATGGCCCTTCAATAGTATCCAAATCATGAGTACCAATCGCAACTAAAGATCGCTTCCTGCAGATGTTTTGATGTAGTTTATCTTGTAAATCAATGAAACTATTATAGGAATCTTGCGTGAAGTGTAAATTTCGTAAAACTGCCGCAACTGCATAAGGTCTTATTAAAGCAGTATCCGGTTGAATTATTAATCTTTGAATACAGCCTTCGAGGGGTTTCATCGCTTTGTATACAGGTGGCAACATTCTGTAATATAAGCAAGTTAGCAGGCGATCATTTTAAATATTCAAAATACTTTTTTAAAAATATCAGTAATCCTAGGGAAAGACCTTCTAGACATAACAAATCATATCTATTAGCTGGTATATCTATTCGATAAATAATATCTTCCGAGGCATCTGCTGTGAGGTTAGAGTCTTCACCCTGCTCTTTGACTATCATCTGTTTCTCAGTTGTCTGAAATAAAGCAAGTCTTACTGTTATAGAGTAGCAATTACTTAAAGCTCCTTGTACTTACAACTTCATCTAATTCTAATCCAAATTCGAAACACAAGTGTTGGAATTCTTCGTCGGCTAGAGACGTATTTTGAGGTTAACACATCTTAAATTTCCTATATTATAGAAACTACTTACTATACACCCTGCCGAGTGCTTCGAAGAGCAAGTCCCTTTTTACCGAAACGGTTGGCATTTTATGAAATACTGTAATAAATATGTAATTCAAATATATTACATAAAATCCACTTTCAACAGCACTTCAAAATTATGGGAAACGTCAAATGTGGTCAAGTGTGCTCCATTTATAATCGAATGATGTCATATTGGTGTTAGATTGCAAAACGTATATATAAAATTGCCTTTTTTAATTTTTAATCGCCCCTATCAAGTACTAATTCTTTTAATACTTTACAATCGATGTAATTATTAAATATCTGATATTTAATTTGAATATAAAAATATTATTACTTAGCATTGGTTCCGCCATCTGTTGGTCAGAGCATGAATTGTCTACTTTGGGACCTCTATAGATTTCTGTGTCTTGAAATCGATTTACAGAAATCTGTTCCGTTCTCCTCTTACAGTACTATTAAATTTTAAATGTATTTTTAGGTTAAGTTAAAATATCAAATTTGATTAAATATACATATTTTAAGTTAACGAGGTTTATGTTGATTTTTTTTAGGAAGTAACTAGCAACAAGAAAAATGACATGTAACTATGTAATTTTTTCCTTATTGACATTATAACACTGCATATGTACTGCAACATGTTTGATCAATAAACATATACTTAAACACATATGAAGCATTAGCAAACTCCAATATCCTTAAGAGCTATGACTGATTGGCTAACAAAGTTGAGAAATGCGAAAAAAACTTGTCTTACGCAGGGTAACCTAAAGAAAGTTCATTATGAACTGGAGAAGAGAATGGAAATGGTTGAAGAGTATAATATGGACACTGGAGTATTAACAAGACGAGCATGGAGAAGACAGACAAATTTAGGAGGCGAAGCAGATTGGGAGATTGAAATAGGGGATCCAGAACCCAGCAGATTTCAAAAGGATGCTTGGCTAATAAAAGAAGGTCAAGATCAGGTAATTATTTATAAGAATATTAAACAATAGTATTTAAATTTTTAATACGTCGGCAATACATCTTTTAGCCATTTGTAACAAGGCGTATTACAAAACATATCTTGGAATGGAGGATACGAAATTTACCATATCCAATGGAAATGTATTCTGTAACTGCGGATGCTGAAAATCGATGCTTGGTGGTTAGGACAACGAATAAAAGATATTTTAAGAAATTAAGTATCCCTGAATTGGATAGAGTGAATTTAGTTCCTCAGCAAGATGCAATAAACTTCATTCATAAATATAATACTCTAATTATTACAGTAAGTATAAAGCAAAATATTGTGTATGAAAGGTGTAATGGGTTTTGTAATATTGCTTGTTCTAGTACAAAAAGCCGCAGGAGGTAATAGATCAGGAAAAGATAATATTTGAGGATGTTAAGAAATTGCAATCGAAGACTGATGATCCGAATAATTGTAAAGTTAGCTAAAGATTTGTTAGTTATTTTATTATCTGTTTACTAATTATATAATAAATTGCTTTTGCTGATAGCACTTTATATGTTTTATTTCTTAAGAAGACTAAGTTAATTTCCGTCATATATATGTCGTATGCATCCATCTCTATCATGCAAATGTACTAGCAATATGTGTTCTGTTGTTGATTCAATGGGGAATTTGCGACACACTGGAAACAACGCACTTTAAGCTTTCAAAGCAGATATTTTTAAATTTCGCGGGCGTTTTAAGTTGGTAGTTCCGGCAATAAAGGTCATATTGGCTCGATACATTGACGAATATGACTTTTACTTTCAAAACTACCAACTTAAATCGTCTGCAAAATTAAGAATTGTCTTGCTTGGGTTCTTCCCACAATTATTATAATTCTTAAGTTGTGTTTTGGAAAAATTATTGTTTATCCAACCAAATATATATCGCTACATAAAATTATAAGGATGATCAGAATCATTATGGAAATTGCAGAAGTTGTATATTAAATAGGATAATAAAATTTACTGAGATAAGCCATCTTTTAAATCATTATTTATCATTCAAGTATGTACGCTGTGTTTAACAATGATTGAAAAGTGTTTGGATCACCCGCGCTTTTTATGTTGGAAAGTTGGCGCTTCTGTAAGACATAAGAATATTAATCAGTAGCGTCCTTTTTCTTGTTTTGATTTTCGTTTTTATCTACTTGCTTATTTTATTTACTAGTTACTAGAAATGCTTTTCTTATTAATACTTTTGACAGCAGCATATTTGTGAACGGTAAGCGACAAAATGGTCGTAATACATCCATAATACATATAATTAAAATTGGTTCCTTTGTCATATTTTTGTTACGCCTATGATGAAAAGCGTTTATAGCTTGAGAGACGTTGATTGGTACTTAGCAGCAACTTAACGCAAAGAAAAATAAAGCGGGAAATTTACTTATGTACATCCTGTGTTATAGATACTTCATTTTTAATTGAATTCCGCTTTTGGATCTACAGGTAACCTATTGAATTGTCAATTTCATGATGCATATCAATATTGTAAAGGATTTTTAAAGTAGAATCTCATTTAAATCTACATTTAATTGAAGAGTGTTTTAAAAAAGTTTTAAAGACAACGAGAAGAAACAAATGGTATGTGATTTTAGCTAGCTAGACATAAAAATAAATTAATATTTTCTCTTAAATGAACACTTCTAATAACCAATCAAAAATAAGAACGAAATAAAATAGTTCCAAAATCAGAAATTTGCCCACGCCGAATTAAAGAAACCTGTAGAAATGTTACTGTGTTGTGTAGGTATACTATATTTTTTAATTCGGAGGAGTGTTTTTGAATTTAAACGCTAAAAAGCAGGCTAGCTGTTGGCCAGTTTTAGGCAAAAATTACACTAGCGATATTTCATATATTGCCGGCCGCCATATTATTAAACAACCGATTGACGTTTAGATCGTATATTTTTCTGAATACGTTTGAATTTAATTTTTCCCCCCGAATTTGTGATATAATATTAATTACGTAACTACAACCTACATAGAATCCTAGTTAGTTTTAGAACTGCCGCCAAAAAGTAGGTATGAAAAATTTCTCCGAATTAAAAAGAGATTGCAAAATGTTATTTATTAATCGAAAATAACTTTATTTTAAAATAATTTATCTTTTTTAATCTCCTAAATTTATAACAATAAGGATATACCCTGAATACACTACTCCATGAAATTAACGTACCATTTAAAATATTTGGTGTCTTTCTAACCTTGAAAAAAATTACTAGAACTGCTATTAATTGTATTAAGTGAGAATCCAAACATAGATATTTTTCTATTAAATAGAGTTATTGCAAAATTTTAAGGCAAGGAACGCAAGAATTTTAATAAAGCCAAGCACGTGTATTTCCACCTCTGTTTTGAATTACAGCTTAAAAGCGAGGACTCATACTGCAAGATAAATGTCTTAACTGGTCGTATTCAATCCCATTCCGACTTTCTGCTTAACACTGTGATATCTCCCCAAGAGTAGTCGGTTGTGGTTGAAGTGCTCTTAATCGCTAGTACCTCTATCTTGTATCTGCATAATTTAGGTCGCACCTTCAAAATACAATAGAAGTACTTAAAGAGTTCTTAAATCAAGAAATGAAAAATATATTTTTTTCAAATACTTTTAATTATTTCAGATGTAAACACAGTGGTGTTGGTTTTTCCTCCGGCATCCATAATCCTTACCTTGCCTTCTTTCAAAACATAAAAAATAGCTTTTCATTCACATGTCGCAAATCTGCACCGCGCAAAGCAAGATAGCCTTTCTATTAGCTATATTCTTGGCACAGACAGAGGTGTTCCATATGGTTGAGATTTGGATTGCGCGCTAGCCAGTTCATAACTTGAATCCCAACTTCAAAATCGTTTAAAATTTATCAATGATTTTTAAACGCATTTGTACATCAGTGTCAAGTCGTTATGACAGTTACTTATAATGCTGGGTTTGACTAGACCTATAGGACCTATAGCAATATGGTTAAATAGAAGACTTTGTACAGCGCACTGCAGGTCATGTCACTATTACACCGATAAACTGACGTGTTGCTTGGTGGCTGGAGATGGCGTTGGACCTGAGCTTATAAATAGTGTTGAGAGAGTATTTAAAGAGAAAGACATCCCAATCGTTCTAGAACGACTTGATATCTCTAAGAATGAAGAAAGTAGTGTAAATGAAGCTATACAAGCTGTGAAAAGATATGGCGTCTGTTTAAAAAGTCCCTTCGAAAATTACGAACCCACGTTAACAGGCTCGTACCAAAATTTCAACGTAAAAATGAGAGTAGTCTTAGATGTATACGCTAGCGTCGTCCACGTTATCTCTATACCAGGTATTAAAACACGACATGAAAACTTGGATTTCTACATAATTCGCGAACAAACCGAAGCAGCTTACGCAAGTTTGGAACACGAAAGCGTGTCAGGTATCGTTGAGAGTCTGAAAGTTGTTACATGGAAGAAATCGACTCGCATAGCAAAGTTTGCCTTCGATTATGCGACGAGAATGAATCGCAAAAAGGTAACGTGCGTACATAAGGCGAATATAATGAAATTATCGGATGGATTGTTCTTAAAATGTTGCAATAAGGTGTCTAAATTATACCCAAGGATCAATTACAATAATTTGATAGTGGATAACACAATGATGCAGATAGTAACGAATCCGCAACAATTCGACGTAATAGTTACTCAAAATCTTTACGGTAACATAGCAGATAATTTGGGAGCCGGATTAGTAGGTGGTGCTGGGATATGTGCCGGAGCTGCTTATTCTCGTGATTGCGTGATTTTTGAGCCGGCTGCTCGGCATACATATTCTAAAGCGGCTGGCAAGAACATAGCTAATCCAACCGCTATATTGCTTTGCGCGGTGAAGATGTTACGACATGTGAATTTGATAGAATACGCGGATAGATTGAAAAGCGCTGTATTTAATGTTTTAAAAGAAGGCAAAGTAAGGACTAGGGATATCGGAGGAAAGGCCAGCACCACTGAATTTACGTCCGAAGTAATTAAAAACATGTGAAAAAAATATACTTTTGAT
Organism: Trypoxylus dichotomus; assembly: GCA_023509865.1. Lineage (NCBI taxonomy): Eukaryota > Metazoa > Arthropoda > Insecta > Coleoptera > Scarabaeidae > Trypoxylus > Trypoxylus dichotomus. The sequence goes on along the minus strand of CM042079.1, from coordinate 50,060,922 downwards.
TTCATGATTTATGAGTTTTTAAATATACATAATTCGAAATTACAATGAAATGAGTCGGATTAGTCCCAAATTTAGAACCATCCCCTTTTCACAATTTTCACATACCAAACAGACATTTTTAAATTTCGCAGGCGATATCAATTGATTATTGCATCAATAAAGATTGTATTTTATTTATTGCCAGGACTACCAACTTCGCACCAACAAAGCACTGTAAGATACAACATTTAATAAACGGAAAAAGAATGAGAATACTCTTGTTTTTGCGTCTTACCAACGAAGTTATTCGAGAAAATATTTTATATTACTTTCTTATTAGTTTTCTTTTTTTTTTGTATAAAGGAAATGAATACAGAATTCAACATTTTGACATTACTTCAGATTCGTGTTTTGTTTAGGTCTTACAATTGGGGAGAAATTGGGGACCAATGGTTATTTAATATGTTTTTTATAATCGTTTTGAAGTAGTCTAAAGTATTATGTATAAATAGTATTTTCCTTTTCTAAACTTCTTTCAAAGTCACTACCCTATTTGTTCAGTTTGTAATTAATTTCTTTAATCTAGGTATGTGACAAAATATACAATATGCGGAAGGCAATATTTCTTCATTACAACAAATAAAAAATATGCTTTATAGAATGAAAGAAATTTAATTATTCAGAATTTAATTTGTTCTTTAGAAGATATTTCGGAGTGTTTAAAGCGATCTGCTTATAATAACATAGGAGAGGCTTTTAGTATATCCTCTCGGCCCCAGATGTCGAGGGGTAAAATAATAACGAGTTCGATCAATTGGGAATAGATAAAAGTCGGTAAATATAGGTATGGCGCCATCTGCTCGGCTTAGAAGAAACTAACAATTATAACAGTACATATTTATACAATATATATATTTATAAATTTTATATATTTATATATATATATATATATATATAATTTAAATCGAGAGCAGAGTTGAGCAATTCATTTCAAATGAATTACAATTATAATCATTATGAAGGAAATTAATTACAATTAGTAAGTACAACAAATTGCAAAAAGAACTTTCATAATTATAATTACAAATAAAATGTAATTAGCAAGTAATTTTCTAATTACGATTGCAATTACATTTGTTTATAAAATCCGAGTAAAAACGTTTTTTCTGTCAATAGTGTATTTTAAAGGGGAGTATACTATAAAGAAAGAAAAAGAAATCAAATAAGTTCCAATTCAGCTATTAATAACTTATTTTTAAAATGCAAGATAATATTCAAGAAATAAAACAAATAAATCAACTATCTAAGTAAAAGTATAAAATAAAATGTTACAATATTAGGCATAATAGAAAATTGTATCATGGAAGTAACCGTTTCTGGGGATGAAAATAAGGCAATTTAGGAGTAATTTACTTACGCTGGTGTAAGAGTGAAGGTAACAAAAGTCACTTTGTAATATGGCCGAAAGGTGTGCTACTGTTTATAGAATCCCATTTCTACAGGGCGAAAAAGTTGAGATGGTTAAAGGAGACCATATATTTTCCTCAAAATTATAGCTGTTAAAATAATTTTATATAATATTTAATATTATAATTACGAGAAAAAAAGAAGAAAAAGGAAAAAGAAAGGAACTAAAAGAGAAAGGTGGGATCTCGACGTTTCGCCTCCGTCGTAGAAGACTTCTTCAGGAGAATAGGGGAAAGCAAAGTGGCACGGTAACTAAATAACTCCAGATAGGATGAAAATATTGTACATTGAACACAAATTAAAACTTATGTAACAATAAGGTTATTTATTCTCTTTGTTTTTGAGGATTTTATAAAAGTCTTTAATATCGGGTTTGTCCCTAAAATAGATTTACCAGCTAAAAATACAAAACAAGCCAAACCAAAGGATCAATTAAAGAAAAAAAATTGAATGCCAAAATGTACTGTTTTTTCCGAATACTATTAAAATTAGGAATTAGCCGATACATCTTTCTATCATGCTTTTCAAGGGAATCGCTGCAGAGGACAGGGGGTAAAGTAAGTGTGTCAACTTTTGCATGAAAAGTTACTCCCTACATGTTTCAGGAAATTTTTCATAAATTTATAGATTTCCAGAACTTTAGAGTTGGAGGTTTTCAAATAAACAGACTGTATAAGTTTAAAAAATCCTGTATATTTGAAAGTAAGGTTATATTATTGAATCTAACAGCTTAAGGACATCTTACCGTTGTGCTATGTAGCTCCTTAGATATGTATAATGTAGATGTCGCTAGTATTTAGCAATTTTTGAAAGATTACTTAATTAGTTGCGACATCACATTAAAGTTCATATTTATGCATTGTAAAATATTGCAAAATACGTCCAATATATTGCTTCTTATAACTTCAGTTTTTCCTTTAGTTGAAGTGTATACATTTAGACTTGCTTGATATTGGTCTAAATTTAATGAAATTTTCGTTTCTTTTATTATTGTACTTCCTAAAGTTGTTTAAGTTATTGTCTATTGGAAAACCTATTTTGTACATATATATATATGGTACTGAAAAAGAAACCTCCAAATTCAAGGTTAGAAGAAATACAAGTTGATGTTTTTGGTTTTGTATTTTGATATTAAAACAATGGCTTCAATTTGTTTCGAGTTAGTCATCAAGTTTAAGGCAGAGCAACAACTTAGGGATCTTCTACTTGCAGACTTCGCAGACGCCTATACTCTGCGAATTTCGCAGTTGACGCCATGAAATTAGAAATAACAACACTCCATATACGGTACCTTTACCTACCTATAATCATACTGCTAAATTACCTATACTCTTAAGTCTAGAGTGGACTTTAAAAGGGTACACACGGACGCAAGCATACAAGCTCGCGAGATCGTATACGCTTCGGGTCGTTTTATTTATCACCCGAGCAATAAATATTATTTAATGTTGTTGCAATACGTGTGAGAGTTTGTTGTGTGTGGCGTCTGTACCATATTTGGTGAGACGAGTACAAGGATGAGTTCGGATCGGGCGGCCTACGCTCCTCGCCCGAAGGAGAAAGGAACTACGGAACTGCAATAGTTAATCTAAGTACGTTAAATTCGTTATATTCGGGACGCGCCGAGCTTGAAATATAGACGTCAGCGTGGCGCTATTATAGATAAGGATCGGGTATCTCGACTCTCGGACGACCGAGAAAATTCCACGTGCATTCACCCCGGGACGCGCGCCGATCGGAATCCGGGTCAGAAAATTCGGAAGCCGAAGAAAAGCATCTAAGTGTACGATAAGCAGAAATTGAAAGTAAGCCGTGGAATCGTCACTCTTCGAAAGAATTGAACCTAATCGTTAAAGAAATATAATAATAATTATTATTTCAAAAACTTGTATACTGCTGGAAAATACAAATCACATGCTTGAAACAATTCAAGGAGAAAAATATATACCAGGAATATACATATGTTTTTTCCGGTTTAGCTAAGAGATGGCGCCAGCGAAAAGTATGCAGCGTATTAATTTGACATATATGTCATTTTGTTCATTTGACATTCACACTAGAAACAAACATAAGTTGAGTCCGTCAAAAACTAGCGTCTTTGGTTTATCGTCCAGTAATCATGTCGAGTTTTGTGTTTGAAAAAGAACATTAGCGACACGCATTACTTTTCTTATTTAATCGAAAGCAAAAGGCCGTTGAAAGTCATCGTTTGCTGGTAGAAACATATGGTGAACGCACTCCACACACGCTGGGTTGATAAAGACAAGTGTTATGCTGTAATGGTAATAAGTGGTTTTGAAGTCTATATTGAAATTTGAAAACATTGGTTTTACTGAAACTGTTATAATACTTGTGAACAGACAATTTGTACAATATGGAGTGTTAATAACTTGTACTGATTAAGTATGGGTTTACATCATTCAATCAATTTTAATTTGAATATTATGCGTAGTGCTTTAAACCAAATTTCTCTCAACGTGGCTCAATCGTTGCATATACCATATCTTCAAATCCCCTCTACTTATATTGTTCTGTAAATAGATGATTGTTGGACAAATAAAGATTTTTATTATTACTATTATATATCTTCAAATCAAGAATTATTATTGTACTTACAAGGGAACACTGGCAACAGGCATATTCAGACTATGAAACTTTACAGACTGAAAAGGTGGGTTGGTAGAAGCAATGCATAATTTTGATGGAAACATCCGATTTAGCACTACATACATCTCCAAATTATAACAGATATTAAAAACCATTTTAAACATAATTTGCCGATGTTCAAAAAGCATGGAGTGTGTTACAAAAACATAGTATCGTTAGAGAAATGTGCCAGAAAATACAGAAGTTCTAGAAAGCATTCTTAAAAGAATATGATAACAAATAACTAAATATAACTTTCTACAGGTGAATATTTAGCATCTGTCTTGTAATTCACCTCCGTACCTTCATTTAATTTTCAATAGAAAATCCTTTTTTACGAAACGATAACTGCAATCAGTTAAATTTTATTAGAAAAATGTAATAAGCAGTGTCGATTTTCCTAATATTTTTTTTATTTAAGTAAGATACAAACATAGAAGCTATTACATTTATTATGCTGAGGTAATTTTACGATCGTCATCACCTTTCCACATCAAAAGGTTAAATTTTTTTTATTGGCCGTAAATATTCGAAAACATTATAACTTCTCTAATGTATATCCACTGTTCTAGTCTATAACTTAGTGCATTTATTAGATGTCTATTTACCGCTAATTATCAGTTTGGTATCAAGCAGATTTTATTTAATATTTCTATATTCCCATGATGAAAATGAAGTATAGTAAATGGCTATAACTTTCATTAAAAAAAATAACACCTAGTTACATTTCTAGTATTTTAATGTGGTTTGTGTAATTTGTTTCCTTGGGACAGTAATGTCATAAATTTTGCCAATATTGAAACGTATGCTATACATTCTATCGCCAATTGAAACTGCAGCATACATATATATTTTCAGAGCTTCTCTAATATGTATACATTTCAAATAATTGAATTCTATATATATATATAAGTGGATCTACTAATATGTAAAATGGAATATTCCTCGCCGAAAGGCATTATTTCCAATACATCTAGTCACTTGATTTATTAAATGAGGCGGCTTTCCGTTGCAATTACATAAAATCAAAAACTATTCTGGTTTAGAATAATTCATACATAAATATTTTCTTATAAACATATACATTATTACATTTGAGTTCATTTATTTTGATGATTATCAAACTATATATGTAAAATACAAGGAATACGTCATTGGTAAAGCTATTTAAGTAATTATAAATTATGCTTTTCAAAAAAAGTATATATGGTTCTTTCATATACTAATGGATGTAACTGCGTGTACTACGGGTAACGTGTTTATAAACTATTCATGATGCAACTTGGAACATTTTAGCCACAAGGTCTCCACCTTTGGCTTAATAAAATCGATTTAGGGTTAATGTTTATATTTATGATAGAACTCACAAACTATTTAAAATGCAACAGTATCTTTATTTCGAATGTTAGCACAAAAGTTGTAGTCTAATAATGAAAAATAATACCGGGTAATTAACCTTGAGAGATAAAACTTAGAGGTTTTAAATCAGCCAGTTGATGTCTTCCTTTCGAGAAATTATTCGATTACAAAATCGTTGTCGTAAACTTTCTTTATCTGCGGTTTTCCAACTCGTCTAACAAAAGGTTTGTAATTATGTTCCCATATCAAGCTTCAGTAATACTAACAGCACTATTATCTTTCTTTCCAAAGAAATACAGCTCGGTCATTTCACCAGGCCAAGAATCACAGCAAGCAGTTGCTCTTTGTGAATGCATTTCTCGTGGACTTTCTTCGCCCTAGATTCAGCAATTTTGTTTGATTAACTATACGAGGGTTGTTTTTAAGTTTTGTATATAAAGTTGGAATAAAACAGATACGTATAAGTATATATAAGTATTTTTCATGAAGATTAATACACCTTTGCATGAGCTCGAACCAACTATGGGATACTCTGCTCGTTTGCTGGTTCTGCCAAAATTGCGTTTTTGAAGGTATCGATTGCTCCTTGTGATGACTAGAACCTTTGACCACGTAGTCGGTTTTTTTGTTTTTGGGAAAGGTAAAGAAATCGTTGGGACATAGGTCCGTACTGTATGGAAGACGGTCTAACAATTCGTTTTGTTGTGTAAAAAATTCAATTGGCTTGCGTCCTGTATGCGCACTTAATTGTCTTGGTGGAGGACGACTCGTCGTTCGGGTTATCCTCTATCTTACTTGCTTCCAAAAATGTTGTAAAATGTACTAGCGATGAAATTTTAAGAGTGGTGTTGAGGGCAAATTTCAAGTTTCAACAACCCAACATTTAATGTTTGTGAGTGACAGTGCTGTAGGTATTACACAATAGAGGGCAGCATCAATTGTAGGCACGTGGCCGTAGGCAGTACTAGGAATTAGATTAACAATATGTATTTGTATTCTGCCATGCAAATAACAGGAAACAGACGAAAATTGAAAGTTATAGCGTTTCAGCTTTGAAAATTATTTGGTGACAGGTGAAATAAACAAGAAAGACAAAGCAATTTAGTGTGCACTAGTACTACACTACATAGAGAAAGAAGGATTTAAAGTATATACCACGTTTCAGTTCGAGGAAGATCAAAAACACAAATTAAAAGTACTTCTCGACAAATTCAAATTTCATTTTCTCCCTAAAGAAAATATAACCTATGAAAGGTATAAGTTTCTTTCATACAAACAAGATCAGGGACAAACGTTAGAGCAATACTTGACCGAAATTAAGAAGATGGCAATGAAGTGCAAGTTAGGTAATCTCCAGGAGTATTTAAATAAAACCGTTTTAATTTGTGGAGTAAACAACACTTCGATTCCGGAAAAACAACTTCAACTGGTCAAGATAGTGGAGAAATGTACTCTCCTAGAAATCTCGAGGGAAAGAAATGAATCGATAGCTGGATGTTTCGCTGGAAGTTCTATCGATGCTGCGCGCAGAGATAAGACTAAGAAACTGGAACAGAAGGACAGCATACCAGGCCATCACAGTAAGTGTTTCAGTAAGTTATATAATATATCTTTTTATCATTATTTTATGTATAAACATTCCTACGTCCGCATCGCCTATGCTCACTCACGAAGGTCACGATCATAAATGATGCGAGTACCTAAAGATTACTGAACACTCGCCTTGCTATCGCTGTTTGGCCCCTCCACGTTGTTCTCCGTACTGTACAGTAACTTGCCCCATTTCCCCGAGACTAGTAATTGCCCTGCTGTTGAGGCCTATGGTCCATTTATAGTTAGTACATCTTAAAGTGCGTCAACAGGGGGTAATGGTCCCCTATTCTCCTTTTTACGCCTGTTACAGTGTCAAACATTAACACTAACTCTTACGATTGCGATCTGAAGCACTTCTTTGAAAATTTCTACCAAAAATTATAATATAATTATTAAATGTAGCACAGATAATAAAAGTAATGGAAATAATTTACGCAAATGTTTGAAGATCAATGCAATTGCTCTTAAAAGAATAATACAACAAATAACCTCAAATTTCAAAATATGCTAACATACAAAATGCAGTACTATTTAATAAAACAGTTTCTACATATTTTATGCTGAAAATACATGAATGCTGTATAATATTCGTACGCCTTTGCTTGAGCTAGGCATCTAGTAGACGAGTTTTCGTATTTTTAAATATATTTTTGTCTCATGTTGTCATATAGAAGTCATTATTGTAACGCAAATCAATGTTTGTGTACCAGGTGTATGCATGAGTTCTTTTCCGGTTTTTTTTATTATTTTTTTTATTCAAAATATTGATCATCAGCTTCTACACATTCCACCCACCTTTCAGGTAATTTATGGATACCGTGCCAGAAAAACCGTTTGCTTTTTGCGGTAAACCATTCGTTGCTGCTCTGCCAGTGCGTGGTCCATTTATGCGAAGAGGTGATAGTCACATAACGCCAGATCTGGGGTGTACGACACGATCATTGAAAGATAAAGGAAAGACGCTTTGGCGGACTCAATTTGTGCGTGTCTGTAGTTTAATTACAAACAGATATACAAAATTATATATGTATCAAATTAATACGCTGTGTACTTTTCGCTGACGCAATCTTTTAGTTAAACTGGAAAAAACTTATGCATACACCTGGTAAAGATATGTTGGATCGATATTACCAATAAACGTAATACTAAATATTTTAAACATTACAAGCTTCGAGGGAATATTCTCGATGAATTCATACAAGAAAAAAATTATTTATGCGAAGCTTTCTTGTTTAACAAATTTCACGCATTTTCTTTAGAATACCTCAACGAGGCGTCTAGATAAGCGACCGTATAAAAGAATGTTTATGACTACCGGAGTCGAATATTTCAAGTTCCTTGATCCAAACATATACAGCCTACGTCGTATAAAATTTATGTACGTACAACGTTGTTTCCACGCTTCGATTTATCGGCACTCGAGAATGAACAATATACCGGCGCCTCCGTCAAGTTAGCCGATGTACACAGATAGGTTTGCCCGTGGCGCGAGTAAGTGCGCATCGGCAAAGGTCTTTGCATGTCTCGAAGCCAATGCCAGATGATACACATTTGTAATACGATCTTATATATATGCATTACATTCGTACGGCCCGACAGGTAATAAAATTTTAATACAACAAAAGAATTTATGAATAATTCATAAGAGGAAGTTATGTACTATAATCATATATGCTAATCGAACTTATAGATGAATTGAATGTGGTGATTTTATTTTCCGAAAATGGTGTATAACCTCAATCAAGTTAGACGTGTACGGTGCATGCGTAGAAAGTCGGATAAAATTAAGAATTTATTAAGAATGTTGAAGATTAAAAATGTTGGTTCTTCACGGTTGCATCTAAACATTAGATTTTACATGCCATATACGATGTTAAAATTAGACGTTTATCTATGGCATACTAATGGTGTCGAATATATGTATAATGCGTTCATTAAGATAACAGTTTCGTAATGAAATCATTAAGAAATTCTATTACAGTTACAAAGGGCTTTTACTGCATTACGTAACTAATACTTATTGACCATTTAAAAATAATTATATTTTTAGTGAATTGGTTTTGTTTTAATTTGCATACACAAATATAACACTTTGCTTGAAGAAAGAACTGAAGCAACTGAATATGTGAACTAAGAGAAAAAGACGACATTAGTTTCTTTTCTTAAGGTATTATCCCGAACGCCTAAATGGTTCGACAGGTTGAACGTTGGCTAAAGAGATGAATTGAGGGTCGGTATTCTTCCTAGAATGTCAATTTTGTGCTTTCATTTACTAGTTGTCTTCTATCTTGCTCTATTGCTGCATTCCATTAATGAGGATTAATTACTTGAGTTAATCTCTTTTTTCTTTAATAAAACTGCATTTAGTACAAAAATTTGTAAGTCATATATAGAGTTGGGACGTCTTCCCGCGGGCAAGGTTCGTATTGAGTACGCAGTGCCTCCACCAGTGTAATGTAATAAAACGAATGAAGCGTAGAATTAAATGCTAGTATGGAGCGGATCTTTATATAAGACGGACGTATAGTTATTAAGTATGATGGACTTACAGAAGAGAAAAGCCAGACCATTGGGTGACGCAGTACGAAAGTTTATTGATGAATGTTCATATTTATGTTATAATAGTGCTAAGATAGACTTTTCAAAATTTGACTGATATCGTTTTGCGTCGACAAAAAACCTTTTTGTGGCTGCTATGTACCGTGAAAAATAGATTTGCATATGGGTCTGATAGATTTTGTTTACGCGAAGGGTTAATATATATATTTGTCCTTATAAATACACATTTTCAAATACGTAAGGAAACAGGAATAAAAATAATTTAAAGAAATAGCCAAGCAATTACAATGCATAATATGAAGACGTGACTTATTTTTCTAATAAAAGAATGTGTCATAACGTTTCATTCTACTTCATTTTTGTACTTACCTTTAATTTGCTCATTTAACAATTAGAGTTTCCTCTTAATTAATTTATTGTTGGAGAGAAGATATTTTAGAACTCCCTCATGTTTTGTTAGCATTTCACAAAGATCTTGGATGGATTTCCTTATTTACTGTACATTACAGTTTCCTACTAATAATTTCAGCATTGCATATGTTTTCAGAATTAATTTCACTTTTACAATAATTTCAAAATGAATTTGATTGTTAAAAAAAGGATTTCCTTAATTTATAGGAGGGAAGGAGTGATAGACTTTTCTGGTGTAAAGATTTATATTGCAAAGAATAATTAATGCAAAACTTATTATAAAAGTGTCCGATATGGATATTTCAATTAATAAAATCCCAATTCAAAATCAACATCCTCAAATTTATCTTATATAGAAAATATTTTGAGTGCTATGGTGACAACAGCGCGAAGGTAATTATTAACTAATGTCAGATCAAGTATGGCATGCATATTGTCTAACAACTAGGCAAATAGAGAATTGCTCCTGGTTGTTTAGTATGAAATAAATTTTCGACATGGGCACTTTAGAAAATAATAATTCATCGAAATTCTAAATAAATAACTAAAATTTAACTCAAAAATTTACAAAATTGTTTTGACTGTCAATTCACATAATGTCTTGGGATCGAGGAGAAACATACTACCGTAGCCTGGAGCATGCAATCTGCATAGTTTTTGGAACTTCAAGAGCTGTTGCGGTATTACATAATTATAAAGTGGCGAATGTAAGTAACACAAAAAGGTTTCCTTAGAACCCATTTTACTTAGAAATACAGAATTTCTGTGACACTAAAATTTGACATTTGCGAATAGTAATATGAGGATCTGCAACAGAAAAAAAAATTATAAAACCTTGTGAAAATTTACTATAGCGTGCTTTCCACTAGATTACCCGTTTAGAATCGCTAGACGTTATTACCTCTTTTTACTTGCGAAAACAAACCTACAAAGTATTGTTGGCTTTATCACAATTTTTGTGCCAAAAATCTTCTAACCAACTGCAAGGCCAGACAGTGAATTGCGAGGTCCTTGAACGTTTGAGGAAGAGAGTTTTGCGTGTGTGACCTGACATTGCCAGCTCCTTGATCTTCCGTCATGATAATGCCCACTTCCTTTAAGAAGGTTGGCTTTTGTTATGGCAATTCACGTTCGATGTTGCAACTTTAAACAATTCAACGGAACTACTCTTGTACCACTATCTCAGGCTATTCATCCAGGGCACGCGTCTTCTTCCTATACTTCCTCTACCCCATATCTTCACTTTAATAATGGTTTGTAGGAGTGAGTACTTTTCCCCCTGTATTACGTGGCTAAAATACTGCAATTTTCTGATTTTAATTGTGTCCACAATTTCTCTTTCTTTTTCCAATCTTCTTACTACTTCTGCATTTGTTGTTTTCCTCAATCAGCTTATTATTAGATTCTTCTATAGCACCATATCTCAAAGCCTTCCAGCTGGTCAATATTATTCTTCTTAATTGTACATGCCCCCAGTCACAGCTTATTGAAACTGATCATCCTCATTAATCCTGAGATACATTTAGTATATACGTGCATACACCACGATTACATTATTACATTACATTATTTTTTTATATCTACATTCTTTTCTTGTTTATTTGGATCAGATGCTGTAAAATTCCACTGTTTTGCTTTTTCAGGACATTGGATGAAATTGTGCAGGCAAAGCAACTATTACCTGCTCGTACTCCTGTATTTCCCGTGGCTGTATAATTCTTTCTGTATATATTTTTGACAATATTCCTTACTTCAGTATTATAACATGGTAAAGTTGAATTTGTCAATTTAATTATATTAGAAATATGAAATTTTACGAACATGATAGTTGTAAAACGCAGGCACCTTCATCTAGGATTTAGTTTTAATTAGATTAGGATAGTAGACTAAGGATCTACACCACACTCACTTGATGCTAGTTGATATCCTTTATTCTTTTTTGTAATGTAAGAACTTTGCTCAATTTTCTCTCCGTTCACGTCTAGATAGAATAAATTTCCATTATATGTATGTTACTTTTATGAGTCACGCATAATACCACACTTTAAACCTACATTCATCCTAATTAACTTGAAATATATACAGAGATAACGCAATAAAACTAACAAATCCAAAACAAAGAAACTCATCTCGCTTTATAAAGTAACGTATAAGTAGCGTAACCCGTGCGCAAGGTAAACTCTAAGGTAGGACGAAAAAAAACTTCGATTATAATAATTTTAAATACAATGCTCAAGACAACCTTCACACATGCACAGATCAAAGCCAGACCACATGTTTGATGCACTGAATCGAAACTATTGAATCCGTCGGCAAATTCAAATACAATTAAAAAAGTTTCCGACGCTCACGCAATTTCATGTCAGGCCTCGGATAGTGACACCTCGTGGAAGAACGAATCGCGAATTTTACTTTTTATTTGGGTCGCATAAATGTGTTTCATTTCGATATTGAAAAGGTTTCAACATTCATACGTCTATCGATTACAAATCGTTTATAAGATCAATGGGGTCGACATGTGTTGGCATGATATCCTTTGGTTTGTTCTGGAAATCTATAGCGAATGTAATTGCTCACATTGTAGTTACTTGACTTGTGGAGAGATTGATAAAAACTTGCAGGACTCGCAGGAGAATTTGCTAAGAAACAATTGCTTATTGTTGGGCAACTACATTTTGTCTTAAGCTCTCTATTTTCTTGAACCCTTTTGTTACCTACCTTTGTAATATCTTAATACAAGTTAAAGAAGACAAAATACAATAAAGATATTACAACCGCAATACTATGTTAATCCTGTTAAAATGCTAAAAGTTAAAAGGGGAGAAGTGCTGTTACTGTATGTTGTATAATACTACGCTGATAATGAATAACCAGGTAAATCCTAAAGACAAAATCAATAGAGGATTTGAAAAAACTGAAGAGGTATCCAACACCATGGTATCATGCTTTTAGTGGAAGAATCTTAAAAAAGTGAAAACCAAAATACCAAACGAAGTAGCTAAAGGTACGTGTTAAATGAATGTGAATTTTAGGTTTTGAACAAAAAGGACAACAGTAAATTAACTAATATGGAAGTATTTTTTTTAGGAAAGGCAACAACGCAAAAAGATGAAGCTAAAGCTTTGAATTCCTTCAAGATTTGTACTTAACTATATCAAAATATTCTAAATGCGTTTTTAAAAATATTGGAGTACTAAACTTTTACCATTAGATGGTATATACTCTATACCAATCGAACTATTGATGCGTTGAAAAGAAGGGATGACATCACAATAGACCTTCGTTCAAAAACATGCTTTCATTTTAATAGCTCTCTCATGGTGTTTTCTTTACTGTCTAATAATTGTTTACTACTGTGGTACTAATAGGATGCGTCTTGTGCCTTGGTGTTGTTTAAACATATACAGATTTCATTAATTTAAAATGGTTAATCACTGTAGAAAGAACAACATGAAAAATATATAATTCATAAACAAATAAAAATAAAAGAATATTCCAAAAATTCTTGAATGCTATAGTAACATTTCTTGGTTAATAATTGCTTAAAGTGCCTTTGAACGACTTTACTTCTTTATGTTCATTTGGCAGCTTCTTAACAGTTTTTTTGCTTATAAACCCCAACTCCTTGCTAGCCAGTTGATGATCAATCTTCGGCAAGTAGGAATTACCTATATGACGTGTTGGATAGTCGTGTATATCTTTGTATGCTCTGTATATTGGTTTATTTTCATGGAAATATGAGAGAGCTTCTAGTACAAATAGCGATGAAAATGTCATGATCTTCAAGGACATGAAAATTTGTTTTTATGAATGTATTACATTTAATTCCCTTATATTCGTATGAATCTTTTGCACAGTGAGAACTATAACACTAGTTGGTGTTACCTGCAGTCGTATTCCGTAATTTGAATCTTCTAAGTAATGCAAGGGCTGTCTTCTAAGGTTTAAATGTGGAGCTGGAATAAAACAGTAGATAGCATTTAAAGAACTTGAACAGTTTTGCATGCAATCGAACCAACTCTAGAAGCGGTTATTCCATACGTTTGTGAGTATGGTCAAAATTGCGTTTTTGAAGGTATCGATTGCTCTTTCTGTCGACCGGGATCTTTGACCACGCAGTCCATTCTTGATTTTCCGTTTTTGGTTTCATATTTTGAACTTGCGTTGTTTTGGTGGCGGATGATTTTTCGTCCGCGATTAGTTTTGCGAAGCTCCCAACGGGCTCCAATGGGAAACTCATTTTTTTACACAAAATTCCTAATGCAAAATTTGTTGAATAGAAGTCTTTGAAATTCCCAATGATGTTTCAATTTCCCAATATATCACATGCCGAATTTAGTTGATGATCTTGCGCACAGTTCGTCGTTTTCGTGAGTGACTGCTGTTTTTGGTGCACCTCCATATTACCGAGAAATTTTTAACTGACGTGGACGAAATCAACTAGGCGAGGCATTCTTGTTGAGATAATTGTTTTCCAAAATTATAAAAAAATATTTCCTGAAAATGCTTAATGTCCGTTTAATTCCATTTTGAATTAACTTGTCAACTTTGACAGTTCGTTGCAACTGCGACACTACACGTAGCGTATTAAGACTTTGGATTTAAGTTAACTAAATATGAAGGGTAATTTTTAGTACTGACATTTGGTTAGTGTACCAGGAATAAAATATGAAAAGATAAGCTGCTTTTTAGGTACTAAAACTGAGGGTTCTTTTGGTAATGTAACAAATTATTAATAAAAAATATATGAAAGCATTAGGTCCTATAAGATACCGAAAAAAAGGAACAACAAATAAAATTGGTATAAAATTTCTTCGAAAACGATTAGAACACTACCTGCGTATATATCATAAACGTAATTTTGTTGTTATGGGTGGTCTCGAGTTACTTAATCGATACGAAATGAAATGCGCCAACTTAATATATCAATTTTCTTATATGGTAGCAATAACATGGCGTTTAATTATACATCGCATGATCTGGTATGCCTACAACTTGCAGAGTCATCCGAAACAAGAAGAACACGATCCGTCACATCATAACTCGTCCGACATATATATTCAAATGATTTATTTATTTAATTTCTTGCCCTACCTTTATTAATATTATTAAATTAATTTATAACTCATTAAGTCTTGTACGTAAGCGGTCGGATTAAGTTGGAACTTTCTTTCTTGTGTGTGCCCGTAATTATTTTGTAATTTTATGGCCGGCATCGTTAAATTAACGATATTGTTATACATTTTATTGACAGACGCCTTTCGAATATTTGCTGGGCGTTCCGACATGTAAATTATGATTATTTTAACAACTGCGATAATAAATTTTTCGGAGATATAACTTACATGTTACATATAGACGCCTGTTTACAGCAGACGTTGTCTCGTAGCACTCATTTAATTTAAGGTACTATCCTTTTTTTCGAATTTAGTTGTATGTACGTATATGGTTTTTGTTTCAGATATTTAAGCTCTTAAGTGGGTTGGACGTTTAATATTCTGAAGTGTTGAATTACGTACAAGAGAACACGACGAACATATTCGCACAAATTAATGCTTATTAATCTAGATAATCTATAGTTGTGGGGCGGCCTACGCGCTTTCCATATTTGTCGAAAATAATTTTGTTCTTATGGCAACTTTCTTGAAAACATCTGTCCTGCTTTCAGGAGGTGAAGTATACAGTCGTGGTCAGGTGTATTTAGGGTTCTGTAGGAAGCAACAAGAAAATAAAAACTGATCCAATAATTAAAAAAAAATGATTATTAGGTGTATGTGTGTCTTCTTTGATGCAATTTTTTTTTTAAGCGTAATCTTTTAAGCTCCATCTATATAGCAGTTTCAAGTATCTACCCATAGATTGTTGTTTCGAATTTTAAATGTCAAACTTTGACAACTGTCATTGTAAAATCAATTTATTGAAAACGTGTCCTATAAATTAGATTATTTATTATCATGTTAGAAAAACAAGACAAAGGTTTTCTTGTTGAGAATTATTTTAGAACTGGGAAATTAGTAAATGGACAGTGGGTTTATGCAATTAATTAATGTATACAAGGTTCTCGTCAACAGTCTCCTGATTTTGTAGTTACGTATGAACAGCTGATGGTGCAAATCCATGTTTGTGTTAACAGACTTCGTGAAGACTTATTGAAGATGTTTGCCATCGAATGGAACATTCACGAAGGAAATACATTGCGAAGCTATCATAAAAACGATTTAAAATTATATTCATATAAAATTCAAGCTGTTTATGAACTCGGTCTCGTTGATTATAATAAAAGAACCGGGTACTGCCAATGGTATTTGAATAATTTGAATAATAATGATGTTCTTTATGTTTCCTTATTGACGAGACCTGATTTCACCTTTCGGGATATTTAAACCAGCAAAATATGAGAATGTGGTCGTCAGAAAATCCTTATGAATTTGTGCAAAACCATTCGAAAAAAAATGGTGTTTGATTTGAAAAATACCGAAGTGAGATATTGGAACGCTCTATTAATCAGTTAAATGATGATGAAATTACAGAAGGATATTTCGAACAAGTCAATGCTCCAAATGCTTAGGAGAGATTTTTGATAATCGAATAGTGAATTTTCCTCCAAGGTCTCCAGATCTCACAATTCTAGATTATTTCATTTTCCGCACATAATGAACACGATTTTTAGAACACCACATAACATTGTTGAAGAACTATGCAATAGTATCACACAATTTTGTAATAATACCTCTTGAACATTTGCCAAACGCATTTGATAACATGAAACGCAAAGTTTGTGCGTGTATCGATACAAGAGGACATTTCGAGCATCTCGTTTAACATCATTTTTTGTTTAAAACATTTTACAATAAATAAGAGTAACCTCACAACTAATTTATAATCAGTTAGATGACAGTTGTCAAAGTTAGACTTTCGAAAAACATTGCACAGTGTTCTCGAATTAAAATAAAAATCATAGACTGCTCTAAACGAAAATTTATTTTGTATTGACAGTATGGAAACCGATTTTGACTGATTTTGAAAGATGTCTATCGATTTCTTTCTAAGAAGCAAATTTGTCTGCGTTCCTAATACAATTAGTTATTTGTGCATTAGGTTTTTGTTTAACTAGTGCAATGAAAATAAATGAAATATTAAGTATGCCTTTTTGCAATTACATATGTGCAATACATACACATGTACTGTTGTATATTTAAAATGTTGTAATTTTAGAGAGTTTTTTAGAGTTTAATGAACATTTACACGGTATCGGAATCCCCCAGAAACTTATATCAAGCGCGGATGGTTTACTACAAAAAAACGTCCATACTTCTCGAAAACAACTTTTCAACCAAATCTCTTATATGTGTAGGGTTGTACAAATTGGTCATTTGAGAAAAAAAGGGTGTTAGTAGTCGTTAGAGAACTACATATTGAAATTAATCCTTAATACAACGATATCACATTATTTTAAACTTGAAAACTGCACATTTATTTAAGTAAATAAAGTATTTCGTTTATCTCTGTTTGAATTTTTTTTTCATTATTATTATGATAAATTATAAATATTTTCTTCTATATTCGACTTACGGAAAGCAGAAGATGCATTGGATTTCTATTAAACCGTTTTATAATTTCTGTATATACAAGTGTTTTTTTATTATTGAGTGAATCTTATAAAAATTACTTTAATTGAGAGAAATTATTTTTTTAAAATAATAATGCTAATTTTAAGACTATTTAATTCGAAAGTAAAACTTTCTGTTAAAAGATGATTTCAAAATTTGTCAGTAATTTTCAAACGAACCACGTATATTCTGGTCTAAATATATACTATAATAAAGTTGTACGATCACCGTGTAACATTGTTCACATGATACTATCGTTTCTGACTAGATTAATCCGTTCTGTTTAACAAAGTATTCCCTTTTCGAGTTCACGTCTCCAAATTTACTTCGCGCGTAGGTGCTAGTACAGATACTATATAAATATTTTGACAGATTTTCTAATTATCTGGCGCCAGTGTTTATCATGTAAATTGATCTTGTAATTAATAAGGAAAAAAACTCATGTAGGAAGTGTGAAGTGTATAAATATAATGGACAAATTTGATTTATTTTATGTTTTGTAAATGTTTATTGCCTTTTTTTCTTTTTCGTTGAACAATAGCCGCCCGAAACGTCTCCTATATTTTCCCGAAAGGTAATTTATTTGACTAACAAAAGGAACACCGTTTACGACGTCTTACAAGCGCTCCTTTATAGAATATTAAATACGAAGCTTAAAGAATACAATATCGAAATATCAATAAAAGTCCGCATACATTTGTTTCTATTAACATTTTAATTAACGAAACTTAACATTACAGCATCTATGATGCAACGTATCTATGTATGTACTTGCATGTACTGTTAGGAAATTTCAAGAAAATTTACAGCTAAGTATTGATAAATTACTTGGGGGAAAATTTATAACTTCGGACAAGCACTAAATTAATAATTAAATAACGGAATCTAATAAAAGTTCGTTGACTTAATAGAAGAAATCATCCCAATAACACCAATAATCGGTGATTTATCTGTAGATTTGCCATGTAAATAGCGAGGATATTTTTCACGATGGCGCTTTCTAGAAAGTGCTTTTGAGCCAAATTATTTGTTAAATTTTTTGGTTTATAGGCTAGAACATTTCTTAAATGTGTTACTGATAGGATTCTAAAAATAGAATAAGTGAAATAACGTTTTGCTACCTCTTTTTTCTCTTAAGAGATCTTTCTGGTGTTAACTTAGTCTTTGCAAAAACACTGCGAATGAGATCTGGATTTCTATAAAACCGCTGTTGGGGGAGCTAATGTTTTAGAGAAATGAATAGGAAAATCACATGAAAAAATATAATTTGTTTTATGGTAGAATCTATAAGCTTAATGCAGCACAATTCAAAAAGTTAAATGCAACAGGATTTCAAAACATTCTTTAGAACCTTAACTTTGTCAGCAGCTTTTAACCGTACAATTTCACGCAAGGAAATTTGTTGATACAGAAAGAAGGAGTATTAAAAAAGGAGATCGGTCAACTGCTCTTAGCATGAGAGTATAGAATTCCTTCTAAGTACCAACAAAGATATAGCATATAGCTGACTGAGTGAGGAGAGTGGACGAGTAAGTATATGAAGTACTGGACGCGTATTTTCTAAAATACCTTCCCATACGTTCACTGAAAACGGATGCTGCAACTGATGTCTTACGACATGCGGATTGGCATCAGCCCAATGATGTGCATTGTGATAATTCATAGTACCAATGCTCGTGAAACAGCATTCATCGGTGAATAATACTTTAGCACAGAAGTCGAATCGAATTGTAAAGCTACCTTCTTGACATCATCAAAATGTTCGCAGTAGTAAAACGCAGCCTTTAACATGTAACAAATAAGAAATATGAACAACACATAATACTGAACAAGCGTGCTTTGATACGGTTACTTGATTCTCAGTGCCGGGTGCTTCACCCTTCCACGTTGTTCTCCGAACGGCACTGAAACCTGCCTGTGTTCTTTGCCGGGACTACTTCTATGATCCAAACGATCGAATACTTTTCAAAAATCCGTTTAAATAACGTCAGCGTGTTCACTATCATCCAGAGATTTGAAAAGGGGATACATCAATACCGGAAGGTTAGATTAGATTTGTTCACAATTAGTCAAAGGATCGATTTTAATTCTGCCTTAGAATATGGTATTCTAAAATTACGGTAGGAAATTCAAACCAGTCTCAATAAAAATTGTGTGTGATTTGACAAATGTCTCCGTAAGTCAGGTCTAGTAAGCGAAGATGCGACCGACGATGTTATATAAATTTCCGTGTAGATTGATAAATAAAGCGTACGTGAAAAGAAATTACGTAATACGACGTGATTGATGATCGCCCGTCAATCGGACGATACGGTCTATAGATTTGCGTGTTTGCAACGCCGCCGCTTTGCGAGGGCGTCCGCGCACGTCTTCCGCCGGCCCACACGCGCATCTTGGCGCCTGTCCGCTCGGCGCGGATCACGATCCTCCTCTAACAGATCGCCGTGAGTCCGCCGACTCGGTGATCCCGTCATATTTAAGCTTTTTGTTTCTTTTCGTTTGAAAGATGTACGGTCTCTTACCGCGAAATGTTATTATTCGCCGGAATCATTTATATAAGGCTTCGCTCGAAGGTGGTCTGTCCGCGATGATTAGGAGAGGTATCCTTCTTGCGGATATTCGCTCGAATAACCAACCTGTTAGGTTCTATTATGGTCGAATACATTATCGCTGGTTGCTATTTTTTAAACAAATGTCTTTTTGGACCGTGTCATGATTTTCATTCTTCTTTCTTTTTATCTCTTTTTCTTTTTATTTCTTTCTCCTCTTACTTCATTTCTATATACCTCATCATGACACGCTCCAATTCCGGAAGTAGTTCGTTTATTACTGACTCTGGCCGTGAAAGCCTACGTATTCATTTCAAATGTCTTTTTCACTGTCATGGTATCGATTCTTTATTATGCAATATTTTGTATGTTCATATTGTCCATCACGTTTATACGTATTACCATGTTCATAGTTGTCCATGTCTTGTTACCAGCTAAAAGGTAAACGCGTGTACTACATGCACAACATTTGAATGCAAACCTGTAAGGCACCTACCTACATTGAAAACTACGAAATATTGTACTTGCTTCATGGTTGGTTATGACAAATGCATACAGCGTCTGAAGCAAATTCAGGTACACCTACCATGTTTACAATAAATTGTACGAAAATAACAATTGTCAAATTTTGAGATCATTTCTAATACATTTTCTTAGTCATGTTACATTTAAGTCAACGATGCATTCCAAAGACCAATTACGAGTGATTGCAACCACCAGTGGCATTGCATTTGCATTAATATCTATTATAGCGAAAGTAGCTGGAAAAGCGATTTTCTCAAGATTAATATCGCGTTATATTCTAACGCCATTTCAGAATGCATATACACAAGGAAGATCAACTACAAGGGATATTTTATATATATATATATATATATATATATAGATATATATATATACAGACAAATTCCCCTTCGCGGACACCCCTCTTACGCGAACACCTCCCTTAAACGGACAGTTTCTCATGGTCCCGACCGGCTCTCATATAATTTCCATTGTAGTAACTCTTTCTTGGACGGACATTCTTTTGAACGGACGCGGACACGAGAAAATGTTCTCTTAACCGGACAAAAAATAAAATAAAAAGAAACGCCTTATGTTATTTTTATATCGAGAGTATTGCTATTACATTTCTCAAACGCGCCGCGCGCCAATTTCACTTCCCAGAGTAAACCAGAGCTCCAAATAGAAAAATTCTCACGCTTAAATAAAAAATTGAGATTGTTAAAGTATATAAAGAGAAATTAAGTGTACAATAAAGAGAAATTAAGTGTAAGGAACTTATCCAAGCGTTTTAATATTGGAAAAACACAAGTTGCAGATATAATTAAACATAAAGAAACCCTTCTAAACAAATGGATGTCGAACAGCAATTTGAATGAAAAAACAGCTTTTTGACGGGCGATGGTACTAAAATTGACAAATTGTGTTATGACTGGTTTACAGCAGTTCGGCATAACGGGATTCCTTTAACAGGTATGCATATGATATTTTTAGATAAGGTTTTCTTGTATATATGTGTTGATTTTATTTTCATATTAAATATTATTATTATATCTATTAATAGATAAAAGAAGTGAGATTAGCAATAGGTTTGTCGTGACAAAAACGCAAAAAACTTTTTTTTTTTAGGTCCGCTAATACGATGTAAAGCAAGAGAAGTAGCCGCTTCTTTAGGACATCCCACATTCAGTGCTTCTTCTGGTTGGTTCAATACATTTAGAATCCGCCACAAGTTTTAAAGCGATTTCGGGAGAAGGAGCTTCGGTTAATGCTGAAGATGTTTCATCATTTTTAAAAAAATGTCCTTCTTTATTTAAGGGATATTCACCGCGAGACATCTATAATGCTGATGAGACAGGCCTGTATTTTAGGGCTCTACCCGACAAAAAGCTCACACTAAAGACGGAAAAATGTGTTGGGGGTAAGTATCCTAAAGAGAGGTTTACAATTTTGCATTGTGCAAATATGGTGAAAAAGAAAAACTCCTAGTCATTGGTAGGGCGGCTAAACCCAGAGCTTTTAAAAACATTAATATAAATAGCCTGCCTGTAACTTGGAAATACAATAAGAAAGCTTGGATGACAGGACAAATTATGACAGAGTGGTTGCAAGATCTAGATTGGAAAATGGCTAAAGAAAAAAGAAGCATTTTGTTATTTTTAGACAATGCGGGATCTCATCCGAAAGACGTTCGCTAAATAATATAAAAATATTATTTTTATCCCCTAATTGTACATCAGCTTGTCAACCACATGACCAGGAGATTATAAAGAATTTAAAAACTTATTACCGAAGTCTAATACTCAAACATCTGCTAGTAAACATTGAAACTGCTGGTACAGCTTTTGAGTTAATAAAGAAAATTACACCACTGGATGCAGTTTATTTGGCATAAACCGCTTGGAACCAAGTAACCAAAGAGACAGTTCAAAATTGCTTCCGCAAAGCAGGATTTAATCATGCAAATATGCAAAGAGAAGACCTGCTAACTGAGGCTGTTACATCTGACCTAGAAGATGATTTGCCTCTTAGTGTACTTTCAGATATCCTCAAAAATAAGAATTTATTGAAATTGACGGATAATGAAAAGCTTAACGATTTTTTGAACGTAGATGAAGATTTGTATGTTGAAGATCCAGATTCAGAACAAGAAATTGCAAATCCAGTTGAAATACAAGAACTTTCGGAAGATTCTGATGTCGATGAGGTTCCAGTGCCAACAGAAGCTGTCCCAAATTATGGTGAAGCTATTACCCTGACCAAGTAGCTCAAAAGTTTTGTCGAAAATCACGGAGATACAGAGTCTTTGGAGCTTCTTTCTAAATTGGAAATACGATTTCAAGACGCCATTTTAAGGAAAAAGAGAAGACAAACGAATTTTTGCGTCCTTAAAGTGACTATTCATTTCATTGTTTTGTATTACATACTACATCTATGTATCTATGTACATATATTATACTTTGTAAGGAAATAAACTTTTTTTTCTTAAGTTTAAAGTTTCTTATTTATTTTAAAAACATTTATATACATATACGATTTAAATGTCCCAGTTCCTTTAATATATTCATTTTTCGTTAAAACACGATTTTTGTTGTATCTACTACATATTTCTTTTATGCGGACACCCCTCCTGAACGGACATCTTCAGTTGGTCCCGTTGGTGTCCGTTCAAGGGAGATTTCACTGTATATATATATATATTATTTCTACCTAACCGGTACTCATGTTAACGGACGTATTTCATGCAATAGTATCATGAAATGAAGAGAGATATTATCATTATGTATGTTACTTATTGTGTTTCGTAATTGGTCGTTACCTCATTATTAATTAGTACGATTTACTTACATCATAAGTTTTACAATGTAATCAAAATAAACTTCTGGACAGTTGACGTGACTTCAAGAGATTTATCTTCATCTAAAAATAACGTTTTTGTAGCTAAATACAAAATAATCAAGCGATATAATAAGAGGATAAAGATAAAGTAAACGTTTTTGTATAAATGTTCGTAAAGGTAAGCAACGTGTTTCAGCGGAGAACCTGTCCATCCATAACATTAGTTAACCAGTGAAGGACGATATTTTAAACGCGCATTTAATTAAATTCATATCTTCGCCGCTTAATTATAATCTAGAATCGGTGAACGATTCAAATTAACATACGCGTAACCCATCTCTCATATCTAAAACGTAATAATCCTTCGAAACGTCTTATCATCGCGTAATTACGATCATAAATTCCAGAAATAAACTCGAGGTGTTATCCCGACTGAATTAATTTTACTGAACCGATTAATTTATTCGGACCAGTTCTTAATATGGACCAAATTAAGAGGTCCCTAATCGCGACTCATTGATTACGTTGCAAGCCAACGTAGTACGCATATTTTTCTATTAATTTAATTAAATTACGAATACGATTGGATTTTAATTTTAGAAACGTTCGTTGCGATAGCGTAATTAATACGGCAATATAAAATTTGTTGACAATAATTACTGATATCACTTCACCACCTGAGTGATGATGGTTCGGTATTTATATAATTGCTGCATCATAAGGAATGCCAGGTATAACCAACAGAATTAATATTTTACTATGGTCTGCTTCGTAAATAGGTGGAGCGATTTATATCATTCGTGAAAAGATTATACGTTTTGATTGGCTCTTAGTGAAACCGATTTATCTGCTAACAATTAATAAGGGAATCTATTTAAAATTACAGCGACTTTAATAAGTTCAGATATTGTTTTTATTCATTTATGCAACATCCTATAATGCACTCACATTGAGTTGACCATCCACATGATTTGATATACGCGATTGAAATCGTTATATCCTTAAATAGTTCGCCAAATGAGGTGAAAATTTAACTGCAGTGGCTTCAAGTGATGTAGAATTGACCAACGATAAATACTCCGAAGAAGTTTATCACATTCAGTCCTTGGTGGGGGTGGAAATATCTGTACCGTTTAAGAAAGATGCAACTATACAGGAGGTATAAATAGTCAAGTACCCAAATTTTTATTTATTTGAAAAATTTTAATAATAGCCTTGGTAATAGTATCAATAATTATACACATTGATAAAACCTTTAGAACGGGTCGTTCTCTGAAAATTCTTCTTCAGCTAAGTCTATTTGTTCCTCGTCGCGAGACAAAGTTTCTTGTTTATTTCGTTAATTATATGGTCTTTGCGTAACGCTAAATGAACTTAACAATGGATCAGAACTAAGGATGAGTCTGTGAAATACGGCAATTCGAAAAGAAAAACTCAAAACCACAACAAGCTAACAAAGTTTACAATCGGAAATACCGATAGTAAATCTCAAAAAGCACAGTAACATTTCACATGACCCATGACTCGCAACCTTTTATACGCTCTACCACCTTCAGTGGCACCTAGGGGCAGGTAAATAAACTGTCAGTACATTTAAAACTTATTAAGGAACAATAATGTCTTGACCACATTCCGTTCTAAGTTGTCTTCATTCATGATTCTTTGACAGATTACCTAATTCATAAGCGAAATGCATATCATTGCAGATTTGTCCCTGAGCAAACAGAAGATAAATTTCTTATATCTTCAATCGTACTAAATAATACTATTAAGATAGGACTATCATTATAAAGTCACAGAACAGCTATATGTTGAAAGAATTTCTTTGGACAAAGCCAGAAATCCGAAGAATTTACAACATCAACATCGTTTTATTTAAAAGATGTGGACTTTACTATGCTTGCAAGTGTGTATCTTTAATTTGTGTGATGTATCATTTGCAAGTCCCAGCCTAATACTTGATTTAATATGATAAGAATGTCATACCAGAATTTTGCTATAATTAGGAAAAGTTAAAATTGTCAGTTTCGGTCGTGTATATCAGATCCTAGACCACTGTGCAAAGTTCCTTTAGTTAACGTTGAGTCCAATATTAAGAATTTTACGATAAATATATGATCGTGAACCGAGAAATATAATATTAAATTTGCCTGTAATATTTATTACCACAATGCAACGTCTGAGTCACACTTAAATTTGAGACGCCCTTGATTATTATATTTTCTTTTATTTATTGTTAGAACATTAATTTATATTAATTTTTCATTTGAAACATGCGTATTCCTTTAAAAGTGAAATTGTCCATTGTTGTGAATTCTCTTTTATATAAAGGAGGGCCACAGGAATATTCTTTGTAATTATCGTCCTATTAGCTGATTACCTGAAAGATAAAATATTGACTAAAAACGCAAATAGAATTAATTACCTTTCAGTTATTCAACTTTCATTCTTCCAATAGATCTACAGAACCAGTACGACTTTTAATTATAATTAAATCTTGAGTATAAAGTGTTTTTTATATTCGAAGAAGTTAGATGAAACGTCCGACGCCGTTTCTAATTTAATAAGTTGAGCGCTATTTTCAGCAGAAAATAGCGGCGGTTTGTTAGAAAACCAATTATGTTCGCGAATATTAAGATTAACTTTTTCCCGTAGAGCGTTACACGAGGTAAATTATGCCTTCGTCGAATGCACGTACACGAATCCTTCGAAAACGCCGTTGACCTCAAAACGGGCGACCTTTCTTTTACGCTCGCTCATATGCGATGCAATTTAGTCACCGGGCGACCGTAAATTAAGAAGAAGGCACTTATATGTGCGCCTTTATAGATATACCTACACTGCCGGCCATGTATATGCGAACAACTGTTAGGTTGATTGGATCTACATCACGATCAGCAAATATTTACTTTTGGGCAGGATTCCTGGATATTATCAAACAGGTGGAAGAATACATTGCAAAGTATTGAGTGAAGTAGTGCTCATGCAAACAGTCAGCAACATTGTAACATGACTTCAAACTAAAAAAAGGAAATATAGTCTTTGTGTGTTAAATTTCAGTCATAATGTTTTACTTTGTCATCACATCTTAAAACAATCAAACAAACCAAAGAAGTTAGACGAGAGAAACACCCTAAAGGAATACGTTTAGGCCAGAACACCACCCTAAATTCAATATTCTATAGTGACGACTTAGTACTCCTAACAGAAACAGAGGATGATCTACAGAAAAGGGTATATACATTACAAAAAATGCCAAAACTATGAAATGGAAATGTCGGTAAATAAAACCAAAGCCATGGCTTTCCAGGGTAAATATCCAATTAGAACAAAAATAGTTATAATGATACTGTACTGGAACAGGTGAAACATTTTAAGTGTTAAGACTGTAATGTATTTTATAATGAAAACAAAGACATAGAAAAAAAATTGAATAAATTCACACATATCCATGAAACAATCAGTAGAACGTTAAAAAACAAAAGAAGGAAGGGTACATAAATAAAATGCGACAACACGATAGCAGTGCCAACCCTCTTATGCCGTAGCGAAACATGGACAACAAAAGAGCGATACACACACAAGACAAACTTAAATAAAACTAAATAAAAGTAAAGGAAAACAAAAATAAGTGGAAGGAACGTGGAACGGATACAAGTGACGAGGTTTCCAGCTAGAGCGAGATATAGATATATGTAGATTACAGATGTTTGGGAAAAAGAAGTGTAGACAGACAAAAGCAAAAGTGGGTGTCGTAACAGGCAAAATTTCCTAAAAGCTGAAGCGAAGAAGAATTAGATTAAATCTTTTTCCTATCAATCGTGGGTGTTTTATTTGTAATCATTACATTAAGCTGGGAAATGCTAAGAATTGTTGTTTTACGAGAAGAAATAAAGGCATTTTATGAAGGAAAATGTTAACATTTCTGAGTGAAGATCTAATTTAGGTGCTGCATATAAGCCTTCAAATTGTAGAAGCATAGATTCGCTTCTAGTTCAATGTATATGAACAGTTACTATTCTATTTATTGAGATTTACCCTATAAAAATGCGACTAATTAAAAGGATATGATAGATGAAGTGCACATATGCCGTAAATGTTAGATATGTGTATGTTGGACTATAAATAAACCATACCCTAGTAAGGTATACAGACGGATCAAAAATTGAAGGAGTCGACATTGGCATAGGTATTAGTAGCTCTAATTTCTAATGACGATTGCAAGGACTGTGTGAATGTACAATTCACAGGTATAGCAGTAAACTCCACTCACACAAATTAATTAATTATGCGGAACGCAGCGTTTCGAGAGCACGTGGGCTCTCATTGTTAACCGTGTTACCGACTGAAAGTAAAAACTGTACCACACATGCAAATCATTTTCTACCTAGGCAGGCTCTAAAATTTCTAAAACATATGACTATTTACAATCTACTCGGTGGTCTAATGCCTTTTACGGGAAAGGATGGACCGAAAGCGAACCGTATCTATGGTAATAAATCCATCAAACTCGAGTGTGCAATTGAGGGTGGTTCTCTGTTCAATAAGTTTCCGTTCTTTTTCTTGTATACCGTTTCGTACGCGTCCAATTCTCTATACGAGTTCACGTTTTTAAGTAGTGTCAGATTTTTTAAATCAACCTTATGTCCGGTTTTTACCATATGCTCTGCTACGCTTGATAGTTCAGGTTTGTCGAAACGATAGTGTCTAATATGTTTTTTGAACATCGTTTCGATACTCCTTCGTTTTCGATACTTCCCAAAGTTTATATTGGACAAAATCTTCGAAAACCTTTCAAATTAAAGGACGAAAGTCCTAGACTAGAACTGAGTTTTAGCAGAAGCTTCCAATTATCCTAACCAAATTTAACGCATTGTTGCAATAGTTGTTTCAGGACGCTGTGACTGCCTGTCTATCTAAACATCGATACCTAAGCTCAATACAATAATAGTAATAATAAAGGATCAACTTTTTTACTTTATGTTAAACTTTGATTACGAAGGAGAATAACCTCGAGAAGTAACCGAACAACAAAGAATGGAAAATATGCGTCTGCAATGTTGTGGTTGTTGCGAGACATTAGTTTACATTTTTATTTGCGAGCTTTTATATGACCTTTGTCCTGGAGTAGTGAAATCTCTGCTGTAATCGTAAACTGGATCCTGAAATGAGTGCAATTGCAGATTATTACGACTTACTAAGGTTCTTCTTTCTCCAATTTTTTTGCGAAATACTCCTGTTGGTGAACTCTTCGAGCCTTCTTCTTATTTACGCATGCTTTGGAAGGAATGTTTGAGGTGTCTTTTAGATACAAAACGATATAAAAGAAAGAAAATCAGTTGGCAATCATTGCATCAAAACAAAAGTTTTAGCTGTTATTTTTTATGCTGGGATGAAAATGCTTCGAGTTTTTAACGGGGTCTCTGCTTTTTTGTAGTGAAATTTCTACTGCAGTTGTAAGCTGTACCCTGAAATGAACTACTGAAGAATAAAGATTATACGACAAAATATTAAGTTTCCGCAAACTTTACGATGAATAATGCATTGTATTCTTAAAATTTTATATTATATGTATATTATTGCTAATATATTAACCCAATTGCAATTGTTATTGATATTAGCAACATTCTTAGCCAATATAAAATTATAAAATAAGCTATTGCATATTTATGTCTACCTTACTGCTTAAAACTAATTACACACCTACCTGCAAATAAGTAGTTTAAGAACAATGTACAGTTTTCATTAAAAAAAAATTAACGCTGCTATTCTTTTGGCCATAACTGTAGAGGAAAAAGAACCTTTGAGGATAAAACGGTTTTATCATTTCAATTATTTATTAAGTTACTTTGGTGTCCACATCAACTCACAGGCACCGCAGTAAACTCCACAACAAATTAATAATTTATTCAGAACGTAGTTACAAACCAGTCGATAACTCGGGTGACGATGAAAGTCCATGTGCTCTTGAAACGCAGCATTTTAAATAAATTACTAATTTGTGTAATTTATGTGGTATGGAGTTTACTGCAATACCTGTGAATTAAACAACCCTATACGAGGGCGACCTAAAATCTTTCCGGAATCGACAAAAAAAACACGGTATTTGTGTGGTTTTTATTTTTATTTTTCGATGTAGTCTTCTCGAAGATCGATACACTTTTTTAAACACTCAAACTCAACTTTTAAACTCATTTTTGTGAAACCGCCTGACTTGCTACACAAAATACACTCTTAAACAAATATCGACAGTAGACGACTGAAATTTTGCTAGTTTTCATAAAAAATTAACTTCTGACCATCAATTCCCCGTTTACATTTTTCATTCGACACAAATACCTGATCCAGAAACAGTATCTCTATAAGAACGAGATGATTGATACAACAATCTTATGTGTGTAAAACCCACAAGAAGGACCTTTATTTACAGGTCGTACTCATATGGACAACCTGCAGTATACGTTGACCATTGTATGTATATGTGTTACCTGTCTGCTGGTGCAATGTTTACACAATATGAGTTTTCATGTGCCATCCACTGCGATACCTTAAAACAAACATCACCATCATGGCAAAGGTTGCGTTTTTATTTCACTTGCCGAAGACGTCCTGCCGCGTTGAAAA
This sequence comes from Trypoxylus dichotomus, assembly GCA_023509865.1. Lineage (NCBI taxonomy): Eukaryota > Metazoa > Arthropoda > Insecta > Coleoptera > Scarabaeidae > Trypoxylus > Trypoxylus dichotomus. Next base: position 50,030,783 of record CM042079.1, on the reverse strand, counting down.
TGTAAATCATACAACGCCCCATGACACACACACACAGACAGGCTGGCCCCGATATAGCTTTTCGGGTTTTTACTTTATTTATCGGCCGATTTTAAGTGACCCTTTTCACTTCGCTATATTAAGGATCACTATGAAGACGCCATAAATATTAATTTATGTATATGTACAACTTAGTAATTCGAAAATAATTAGCCAGCACGTTTCTTAAACACGTTGCTCGTTTAATGGGCTATTCTCCGTGGAAGTTCTAATTGTTCGTTGAGATAATTGTATAATTTATTTCTGCCTTTTATGCAAGCTCCGCATAATTTAGCGGTTCCCAGTTTAATGGTGAGTACATAAAAAAAAAGTATTTTAAAGTACCTTGTTTCAGAATAAATTATTTTTATAAACTTCTTATAAATTCATAAAACCTATGTTAAGAATAACAACAGAACTGTTTACTAGAAGAGTTTCTTCTTTAAGGTCGAAATATTTCTTCACCGTTCGAAATTAATGCAAAAGGTTGTTCGAAAAAACTCGGTCTTCGTACGCCCTCTCCCTTACCGAGGGAACTTCATAACCATTAGATCACGTGTGTGAAATAATATTCCCGAGTTTGTGACTGCGTATGTTGTTGGTCCTGGAAAGGATGGTTTCGACTAGGTCGACGTGTCGAAGCGGTCTTTTTCGGGACCAACAACATATGCGGTCACAAACCCGGGGAATATTATTTCATATATACATATGTATATATACAATTATTTAATAGGGCAATATATATGTGGACATCATATTACCTAACTGTCTGTACTATATAAAGGGGATTTCAATAAGAGCGCAGTATTTGAATTGCCCACCATGTTTGACACTCATAACGAAAACATGGAATATTACACGATGGAACAACGCGTTCTGATTGTTGAACATTATTATCATTTACGGAACATATTTCGTCCAGGTGTTCATCTGCTTCCAAAACTATCGGTTTTGTCATGCGTTCTTGCAGGCATTTCTCAGACTTAGGTGTAATGAAACGTTTATGTTATGCAAACGTTCGTTCTAAGCTTAAATACGCCTCCATTGTTTGGTATCCCCGTTATTTATACCAAGAGCTTATGATCGAACGCGTTCAAAAGAAATTTCTAAAGTATCTCTCCTTTCGAATGGACAACGTGTATCCTGTAAGAAGTATCGAGTATTATAGCTTACTTGTTGGGCATGGTTTTCTATCTCTTGCTGACCGCCGCGAGCGTAATAGTGTGGAGTTTCTTTGCAGGATCCTGAAAAATAATATCGACTCACCAGCCCTTCTAGCGCAAATAAACTTTACCGTACCTACTCATCATACTCGCTACTATAATATATTTCATGCACCTAGAGCTACTACCAACATTTTGCTTAAGGCACCTCTCAGTCACACGGTGAGGAACGCAAATAAACGGGATCTGGAGCCATTTTTGTGAGTCTCTCTTTTTTTTTGTTACATTATTATATACATTTTCAGCATATTATTATTGTAGGCAACACGATTTGAATTATTTTATTTTAAAGAAGAATTGTATTGTAATTTGTCCTGTAATTGGCCCTTGGGCTGTTGGGCAATAAAGGATTATTATTATTATTATCAAAATGGTGAAAGTTTGATTGCTACCATTCGTAAAATGCGCCCAGTATTCAGTCGGCAGAATGTTCCATCTACTGTGAAAAGAATAATCGAAATGGTTTGGTTAGCGATGTGAAACACACGGCACGAGCTCGTAGAGGACGTTCAGAACAAAACATCACTGTAGTTCGTGGGAGTATGGTCGAAAGTTCAGAGACGTCGATTCGCCATCGCGCGCAAGAATTGGGCATTACAGGAGCAATTTTTACTAAAGATTTGCATCTCCACGCCTAGACAGTCCAATTTTCAGCAGGACTGTACCACATGTTATAGCTCCCGTGAAACATTGACTATATTGCACGAGTTTGCTTCTGGTCGTGTCATTTCCTTATTTGGTGATCACATTTGGCCGCCACCGATTTAACACGTTTGGACTTCTGGCTGTGGGGTTATCTGAAGTCACAGATTTATGCCAATAAGCTCGCGACCATTGAAGCATTGAAGGCAGAAATTAGACGCTCTATCAATGAAATACCACAACATGTATACAATTATTGCACTTTTTTTGCAAATTTTGTCAAAAGAGTACGCTGTGTCAGCAAAGCAATGGCGGTCATTTACAAGATATTTTGTTTCATACATAATGCTTAAGTGTATACATTATAAATCAATAAATATTTCAATACTTTGCTACGGAAAACCATGCTTTCTTGAACCTTAAAATCTTGCGCTTGTCTTATTGAAACCACTTTATACATATGTAGTATGCAGCACTACAAAATGTTTCTTGGAATCATTATCAACTATAAAGGTGAAAGAAAACTTATATTGTGGTTCAAGTAATAAAAACTCTCACGTTGGCGCTGTGATCGAACGTATACATGGCGTATACAATTTTTCAAATGCGGTGAATATGGCATCCGGTTTGTTAGCAACATCGCATTGAATTTTGATTGGTTTATTTAAATATTTCAGTTTGCAATGAAAGTATTTACAATAAGAATATTTTCTAATGGATACGTAAGTTCACAAGTTTGATATTCTAGAATATATATCTCATGTATCGCTTACAGTTTAACGTATGCAATTCTAGCATGGAACGGAAAACCAGTGATTTTATAAGAAACGTCTTAATATGGAGATGGAAAATTCAGTTTCAGAAATCGAAAATTACGCAATTTCTAGACTGGACGATTGAAGGTGAAGTTCACCGTAAAACCGCTGTGATTAATCGAAGTACACTGAAAGTTTGACATATCAACTCAAGTTTGTAATGATTTCAATACAAAAATAATGGAACAAAATGATACAATGACACTTAAAGAATTTAAACTAAACAGTAAAGATTTCGAAATTGCTACTACTAATAGAGAAAGGCAAGGCAGGCCCAGTTTAAGGATAAAACTGTGGATGACATTAATTTGGATGTGGATGTGGAATTTGATCGAAAATAAGAAAGAAAATGATATTGGTGAACGAAGGCAATCCATTGAAAAATTACCAAATGCTTGCAAACATTGAAGAAGGAATAAATATACGACATGACGTGAAAATAAAAGTGGAGTTTTTGGTACTTTGATCTGAAGATCTGAAAACAGTAGTAAGTTCATACTTCAAAGAAACTATCAAGCTAAGGAAACCATCTGAAGGAACTGAATGTCAAGAATAAAGTATTTAAATAAATACACTAAAAGATAATTTGCTTATTGTTAACAGTTTTAACATTTGATATACTCCAATTTTAACAAGGGGATTTAGGCGAGTTTTAAAACTTAACTAGAGTCGGACACATGTTTCGAGCTATTTGGCTCCCATCAGAGCGGTGTAGCAAATGAATAAGTTGTAAAACAACTCGAAGATTGAAATACAGATAGACTTCTGAACCGAAAAGACCGATCACCAATGTGGGCTCTCGCTCGCAAGGATGCAAGATATTGTCCACATTGCTGGTTGCTTACACCACACTGATGAAGGCCACGTAGCCCAAAATATGTGTCTACGGTACCTTTCTTGCCGGATTTTAGTGAGGATCCTCTTCTTGAAAAATAATACAAAACTCTAGCGTCTTAACTAGTTTCTTTTAGAGTCCGATCTCCCGTCAAACCACTCTTGCAATCTAAATTCTGACTAATTTTAAGCTTATTGTTTTTCAAAGGTGCATTGGACCCTGCTTATCAAATAATTTAAATACAAAAAAAGAATGCTGCAGTAGCGAATTTAATCTGTATTAATTCTTCTTTAAATTGGACAACTATTAATTCTATTATATATCATTTCCTCACATTTTTTTATTATTGAAACGTAATTGACGAACGCCATAGGACGTCTGCTTTCTGTTCCTTTTTTTTCAGTTTAAACTTTTCGAAAATTTATGCTAAATGGGTGGCACCACCCCGCAGACTCATCGAGAAAATATTCCAAATTTATTCCAAATTTTAATTGAATAGTCCTTTGAGGAGACCGTTGGTCGAGTATTGCTGAAATTGTCCATAAATCAATTGTGTTGTGTATAGTGCGGGACGGTGGAATTTCTCAAAGAATTTATGCCTGGTAGATAACGCGCATTTATATTATGTATACATATATGTATGTGTATATGTTATAAAGAGAAATGTGGATTTAAGTCGTTGTATATTAGGATTGCCGTGGACGGGCCGAGAAGAAGTTATAGTCGTTACCTTTCTTCGACGGGAGCGCCATCTACCTTCTCGTCTTCTTTATAGGAGTATGAAAAGAATAGGTGATGTTTGGACACCTGCCGCGTTTTGAAGAAACAACAAATTTCGGCAGAACCTGACCGGTGTTTCATTGTCCCGCTGCGTCTCGGAATGTCCAACCAAACTTGCCGGCTTAACAGATAAATTAATTTATGAAATGTATAATAAATAACGGCGCATGTGTGTGCATCCCTTTTGCTATATAGAGTGGTTCATATCTCTCATTAGTTAATATGCAGCTAATGTAACGTTTAATACAGTTAAACTGTGAAACTACGATTTAATGGAAAGAATTCGAGCTTCGCTATTTCAAAACACAACTGCAATTTCAAAGCTTATATGATAAATAAAATTCGAAGGTAAAATATTATCATAGAAAAACTGCTTCGTTTTCTTTCTTGTTGTCTTCATATTCATCTTTATTTTTGCTGATAATTCTATCGTTGTTCAGCTTAATCTGCCCCTATAATTTTTTTAGCATGGAAAATTCTGTATATTTCTCATTATGGACAGGTGCAAAATTTCAGCTTTTGATAAGCAATTTCTAATTGCATCACGTAAACTAATATTGGTCAATGAAGTGGAAATTTCAAATTCTTTTTTTAAAGTTCAGCAGGATTCATTTGCGGCAATGCATTTTAACAAATTTTATTACTCCCATGTTCATTGGCTGCAGTTTTGAGGTCGCATGGGTTGTTTGGAAATCATGTGTGGTACAACTGGCAACCAGAGCAAAATTTTTATATTGCTTGTCAAACGGCTCGTCTAACTCAAGCAGCCGCTTCTCAAAAATTTCGCTCGTTATCCAGGCCATTTTCTTAATGCATTTGAAACATTTAACCAATTGTTCTCTGAGTATTAGCAGCTCCAGTTTCTAGTTCCAGCTATATTAGCACCTTGCTATGCTTGCCCTCGAAGCACTTGTCAAAGTCAATATCTTGTTTAACACGCACTCTAAAAACGTGTTGAAAATTTCTCTTAGAACTGCTTCTTTTAATCGATCGTAGTCAGTTCTGCTAAGATTTCAATTTTCTTTGCAATTAGCTTTTGCACTACACCGTAACGTTTTTTGAAATTATTTAGCCATCAATTACTTGGCTGAGAATCTAAGTAATCTAAAGTTGTAGCATATTCCTTATGAAATGCACTTCTTAATTTTAAAATGTTTCTGCTATTTTTTTTTAATCGTAGAACTCCGAAGTAAATACTTGTAATTCAGTATATTGATATGTATTAGCCAAAAATAATTTTTTATGAGTACAATTGTGTGTTCCTGAAGAAACTGAGCATCATGTTTTAATTATGGTACCAACTGATGCATAAGATCGTAGTATTTTTATTAAAAACAAAATTTATTAAACTTTTCCAAACAAAACACATAAGGTTCAACTTTTCGTCACATTTAACAATTTGGGATACAAACTGATCGATGTTATTGGTGAGTTAAGCGATGACGAACTAACGAAGAGGTGCAAATGTTGGTACGTTGGTTTTTGTGCTTCTCGTTCAATAGTTGCGGCCACCAGATTTTGAACTTTCTCTATGGTATACAATTGTATTATGACCAATTTTAGAGTTGATTGATGTAAATCGTCATGAATTCAATCATTCAGACGATCTTAATCAAAGTCCAATGATGTTCTTGAACATGAGGAATCTTTCATGTCAAAATGGTCCGCTTTGAAATGGGAAAACCAGTGGCCTTTTCGCCGTAAACAGCGCAAATGCTTTAACTTCTTTCTTCAATTCGAACAAAGGAATACACTGGAAGGATCGCTATATCAATAAAATAAATTTGAACTAGTAGTGACGTAGTGGTATAATTTAGCATGGTGCCTTTTTTCACCCATATCTACGACGTATATTAACGAGTGCGTTTATGAGAGAACAACTAGGAGTACTTTCTGAGAGACTTATTTTAGCTGACCTATCAATGAAACAGATTTACGTATAGCACCATAACAATTGCAGATCAACAAGTATTATTGTAAGTAATGCCTAATGGAGCAATAGTAGGAGTTACACAGATAAGAACAATTGTTAGATATAAGCTAGAAGCGTCATCTGCAGTACCTATCACGCGTCTGTGTTAAGTATACAAATCAAGTTTGTAGGGTTCTTTCTTAAATCAAGTGAAATTTGAAGAATGCTGTTTACTAACTGTATGACATACTATTAACTTGCAATTTGTATATATATATATATTTTTATAGTTAAAGGTTAGTTCGATTAAGTAAATTTCCTCAAAAGATAATGTAATTTAAGTTTTGTATATAGAGCTGGAATAAAATACTAGATAGCTTTTAAAGATTTTATTGTTCTTCGAAGTATTCTTCTCGAAGATTAATGCGATTTTGTGTGCGCTTGTAGGTGCAGTCAAAATTGTATTTTTGAAGATATCGACTGCTCCTTCTAACGACTGAAACCTTTGACCACGCAGTCTCGATTTTCGGTAAAAAAATTGTTGGGACTTAGGTCTGGACTGTACGGAGGATGGTCTAATAATTTGACGTTTTATGATAACAATTCAATTTTCTTGTGTGCTGTCTGAATTTATATTGTCTTGGTAGAGGATGATTCGTCGTTGGGAGTTGGTTTGGTTGTATACTAATCGTCAATAACAGTTCTTTGATCCTGTAGAGGAATTGTTGTTACATTAACTGTTTTCGAGACAAATGCCATGACCATTTTTTTGGAGATACTTCGAGAACGGATGATTTTTGTCGGTTTTCTTTCACCTTCGAACACCCAAACAGACAAAATTCATCACCCCTGATGATATCGTAGACGTTTTTAGAGCTTTCGGCGTTGAAGCGGTCTAGAGTTTTTTGACGTCAATTCCCCTACTGCTTCTGTTCTTTGATCAACAGAAGCGGTATCCAACGGGAAATCTCCAATGATGATCCAATGAGAAATTGTTGACTAATGTGGTGCTTCGTTGCCGAAAACAAAAACCAACTCGGCGAGGCCTTGTTGCTGAGATAATTGGCTTCGAAAATTATAAAAAAATATTGAGCGTGAATGTCTTGGTTTAATTTTCTTTTTGAACTAGTTCGTTGTAACTACAACACTACATGTATTGCACTGAGACTTCGGATTTAGATTAACCAAACATGGGGTTAATTTTTGGTAGTGACACTTGATTAGTGGTGCCTTCTATGTCCCAGTATGTAAAACTTAAAGGACATCCCTCGTATAATACAAAAATTAAAGTGGTCGTTTTCTAATCAATGCTGTACGGATATTATAGATACAATTAAGCTAGTACTTCTGATGAGAAGCGCTACTAACAAAAAGAAAAGAGAATTTGAACATCTTAAGGTTTAATATCAAATTTACTTTTTAAATACCTACAAATTTTCAACAGGTAAAGAAGTATATTTTGTAGAAAATAAACAATTTTAGCCTGTAAAAAAATAGATCAGATTTCCGTGACTTCTAAAGCTTCATCATCCCAAAAAAGAAACAAAACAAGTACAAAACAATAGAAATATAAAATTTCGGACACGAAACCGCTCCTCGACAACGAAATATAATAAATCGTGTGAGAAACAAATTCCATTCGCAGTAGGCGGTCGCCATCCACGACAATTCTTTAGACGGATCGATTTGCGAACCTCGTGGAATTAATGACGTCGAGATCTTAAGACGGATACAACTGGCAGATAGACGTGAATATATGCCGTAGGATATATTCAGAGTCAACTTGCTCCTTACCGGATTGTGACAATCCGACATCTTCATTCCTCGACTGCTGCTTGTTGCTGCTGGTGCTGCCCCCGTGCAGAGTGTATGAGTACCTACTACGCGTACGGCTCTGTAGTGATGGAAGTGGTCAGTTGACAGGATCATTAAAAGGAAAGGAGTGGCGCAGATCCATCTAGAAGTGAATCGAGAAGTACGTTGACGAGCGTCGCGGACATAACACTTGATGGATATATGCGAGTTCGACCTGTGTGGTCTTCGACTCTCGTATATTCACTTTTGTCACCGTGATGTATGCAGCGTTAAGCTGTCACGTGTCAACAGAGCGTTGCACAATGGATCAGGTGATGTTTATCTACACCACGATTATGATATAACACTTCTAAGATAGCGCGTTTCTCGACTCCTAATCTGAATTTAACGTAATTAACTTTCGACGTCGGACTGTTTAATTTGTCTGAAGATCTGCGCTATGCGCGTTACGTCGACGAATAATTAACGACAATATTTTGAAATATTACGATATGATTTTTTCTGAGGTCCTTTTTTTCGGAGAGGCGTAATAGTAGTCGATATGTTTTAATTAAGTTTGAAAGTAAAACGTTGTAACTTGTTTGTGATTTGAAAGGCGATCTGATAATCAATGATTAATATAAAAGAATATTAACCTGTTTTGGGTTTTCGTGGGTGACGCAGTATTTTACAATCAACACAGTAGGTACAAATGCACGTAAGTTTGGTATTCATATTATATAACTTAAAGGAATGTGCTTGATTATAAAAATTGAACCAAATTTAACTCAGTAAAAGGAAAACTGAAGAACATTGATGTACACAACTTCTTTAGAAAATGCTGTACTTTATAGAGATCTCGATCTTTAAAACGTAGAATCAGGGTCCATCTAAAAATCATGAACAATTTTTAAAGATGATAGAAAATTATAAATGACCTTTGATTACGAATTCCTTTTCTCAGAAACGTCTTATTTTAGAATTAAATGGTGTGTTGTGTTATACATATATAAATAAGGTTACACAACTAAGTAATTTTTAAGCTGGACGTAGAAACTATTGGAAGAAAGAAAGCTACTATTCCATTTAGAGTAATAGCAACTACAATTTTAGGTAACGTTTTAACTTGGGAACAAATATTATTTTAAGGAGATACAATAATTGCTATTCTTTTTTCTGCTATTCCCTACTTAGGAAATGCTACAGTGCAATGACTATGTGACTAGAACCAAGATAACCTACCGTTCTTGGCGATTGACTTAGAATACATAACCTTACCATTTTTGAGAGAAATTTACTAGAAATAAAACAAAAAAAATGTTTTGCATTGTATTATTATACATTTTGTTAAATTTCCTTCGGTTTTAATAACTACTTTAATTCCCTACAACACACTGCAAATATAATTTTTTCAACACTTCTTCCAATTTGCGAGCCCGCAGTGGGACTCTTTATAATTGATATTGCTTGTCCATTGAAAGTATTTCAGAAGTCCAAAATATCAACGCCTAATTGCTTGTCCTGCTTTAAAATATCAATATGTGCAGTCTATTTCAAGATATAGTGCGCAATGCAAGCTTTTACAGTAGCACGAGTACAGAAGGTGGTATGCAATAACAGTTAAACTTCAGAATATTCTTAATTTGGCACAGAAACTATGAAGGTTTGATTTTATCATCAACGGTTGCTGAAGAAATTATCGCAGTATATCAGTAATGTTTGTTTGTAATTGCGTACTATAAATAAATAATAAGTAAATTCTCTTCTTCTTTTCTTTTCGTTTCTTTTCTTTATTAATGGAAACTTCTGGAAATGAGCCGATTTTGAATTTACATTTGAAAACATTTGACGAACATATAGAACACTTGGAGCAAACTACAGATAAACAATATTAACTAATTCATCTTTTTCATTTTGTTCCTAACTGTTGTACTATGTACTAATGTTATAATTTTTGTATTAAAATTGAATATTGTAATCATAATATACTGACATAACTACCAAGAAATGGGAAAGGAAAATGGAAGAAAATGATCTCGAATAAATGTACAACTATACTATGATTGTCCTAAATAGCATTAACAATGATTTAAGTAAGATATTGCAAATGTTCTAGCTAAATGTTTTATACGAAATTATTTTAAATTGTAATTTTATTTGCTATAGCAGTATTACACAAATCTATCGTGCTGCTTCTATAAGCTGTGATACTGACGTTCACATTTTAGTTACAGAGTTCCAATACTGTAATCACTGCCAGTTGAAAGATCCATTGAAACAATGCCTTTAACGTGATTAGAATAGGATATTTAGTAAACCTTGGTGCCAGTCTAAAATCTTTACTCTTTCCTTGTAAATTGTATTGCGGGAGTAGAGCGTCTTCATTGATATTTATCGCTCTATATATCTTAAACTTAGGTCAATATCGGACAAGTAACAATTTTAAATAAATCATTTATAAAAATATAGAGCAAAAGCCGGGCTAAATTCAGCCCTTGTGGAATACCTGAAGTCGAGAAAAAATCGATATCCACTATAAAATACACCATTGGATGTTCTATCCAAATAGGAGTACATAACCTTCGATAGGATTGACGAGAATCTAGAGCCACTTGGTTTTCGAAGTAAGGTATTGCGATCAATGGAATCAAAGGCTACGGAAAAATCTGTATAAATTACATCCACTTGAATTTTCCTGTCCATGTTTTCACGAATGTACTGAGATATGGTAACTAGATTGGTAATTGTGGGTAGTCTAGCCAAAAACCCATGCTGGTACGGTGTGCTTCTCAATTGATTTAATAGTGATTGGTAAACGATTTCGATAAATATTAGATATGTTTCACTCTGTATCAGCTAAAAAATTGTTAAAGAATATTTTTACAAAGGCGTTTATGATATTTTGAGGACGAGTATTTTCATTAATTGCGTCATTAATTTAATTAATTAAGATTTAGCATTAGTTTTAACATGGTCCAAGTAAAAGTGGTAAGAATCGAGTGTTTGGGAGTTGACGAAAATTTGCAAGCGTTTGAATTCATTGAGATAGTATATATGTATGTTTAGTTTTGGCCAATCTAGACCTAAAATATTTCTTAGTCTTTAAATTATATTTAATTTTTGAAGTACACCATAGAGGAAATATAGATTTCCGGGGAATATACTTAGAAACTGAAGCGTCCATGAAATTATAAGTAAGTGGTAAAAGGAAATCACAGCAAGATGAAGGTTATCAGTATTTTCAGGAAGAAACCAATCGATGTAAAAAATCTCATTGTATAGAGTCAAATGGTTTGCTCAAATTGAATTAAATTGGTGATGAAATGTTGACAAATGTTAGGGGGAAGAGATCTGACGAAGAAAGACTGCATCAATGATAGATCTAAATGGGTCAGCGTGGATGTCACAAAGATCAGAGATGCTGTTGAAGTTAGTACATATTAGGTGCACTGGGGACCTTATAAGGACATTTGTTCGAGCGCGACCACAATAGAAGGCAAATGAGGACCTGGAGCCAACTCTGGGAACAAGAAAATTACACTTACCCAAGAGCCAGGGACAATCGATCCTGTAATGTACTAAACAAAACAAAAATTTTAGCAAAGAAATCGTTCGTCTGGTAGAAAGAGATACAAAATTAAATTTCTGAAGCAATACACCATGTTCAGAGCCTCTAGGTGGATAAGACCCCTCCAACAGATAATAGGGAAATTTCAGAAACCTTCTCTGTACCGTCTCAATATAGTTTATGTGTGTTTCATAAATAGGAAACCAGACTAACGCGGCGTACTCCGACCGAGATCGAATGGGAGAAAAAAATAACGTAGATAGAGCTTGTATACTGCGAAAGTCCCTACAATTACGGTAAATAAATCCATATATTTTATTACATCGCGATACCAACTGAAACATGTGATCAGAAAAAGACAGAGTCGTGTCAAAAAGCACCCCTAAATCTTTGACAGATGTTGACACCTGCAGTGGCACCCCCTCAACGTTATAATTGTGAGTAATAGCTTGGTGACGCTTAGTAAGTGTCATGGTAGTGCATTTTGAAATATTTAAGGACAATCTGTTAAGCTTAGACCAACCGGAAACACAATCGACACTTCTCTGAAACAAAACACAATCTGCAGTAGAATCAATGGTTAGAAACAGTTTAATGTCGTCAGCGTACATTAATGTTTCGCATTCAGCAATACTAGCAATGTCGTCTAGGAAGAGCAAGAATATTAGAGGTCCAAGATTAGATCCCTGAGGTATATCAGAGGTAGCGATGTGCTTGGATGAAAAGATTAACTAACCAATTTTTTTGCGAAGATGAAGTACGTTACAAGAAGATATACGAGAATCCACCTTTCCGCAGGTAATTTTAGTAAGCATAAACAAGCAAAAGCTTTCATCAACGCCAACTTCTTTATACCTGAGAACTTCTGCGAGACGCCCAAATATCCTGCTACGTTCGTGCATTACTCGCGTTAAATATTCGTATGTACATACATCGACCGCATTGTAAATCTCATATGGAGAGAGTATTCTGGGGTGCAACCGCTATATTCGAAAAAGGTGGATCTCGGTCTCGCGCGCCGAAGAAGTTACAAGGTTACGACACACCAGTTCGTCTATAACACCTCTACCTGATTCGGTGTTCGCATGTCTCTAAATATTTATAAAACACGGGCGCATCGCATTTCGGTGCGGAGATATCGGTCGTGCGGTGTACGGGCGCCACGGCCCGCTGCGATACAAGAAAAACGATGTGCCGCAGACTACGGTGGGCGAAAACTATGGAAACAATCGTCGATTTGCACAAATTAATATTAAAGCGTGTAGAGCCGAAAGGCGCGAGACGGATTTTCACTACTACGTTTTTATGGCGTGCTTAATTTCGGAGTATATTGGGCAGCGTATATAGGTTGATTCAAATTAACTGCGCAATACAATTGGAAGTAGGCGTTTCACAAGAGTCAATTCTAGCTGTAAAGGGTATAAATACTTGCAAAAATGTTAAATGTACAAGCCAATTAAACTAAAACATTACAGTCCCTGCCCATTTTATTGGGGCCACCTTATAAATTTAAGCTTTTGTGTGTTTCCAACGCGATAATTTACAAAAGAAGTATAATATTCATGAATAGGGTTTATAATACCTATCTAAATACCTTCCCTAAATATCTTTCTAAGAAATTGAGAAAGTGCCACTTAATAACCTCTTGCCTATTATTATCCTCCTCATAAATCATTCTGTACTGTATAGAAGATAGGTTGAAACAAGATTGAAAGACACAGTAATTCGTAGAATATTATTTGGATCGGATACTATTGTAGAAAGATTATTAATTATCTGTTTGTTTAACGTTTGTTTCCGTGTTGACGTGTTAGTGTTGCACTTTAATTTATTGCTTGTGTGCGCTTTGTATTTCTTGGTTATCGGTAAAAAAGGGACATACCAAATGAGAAAAAAACTGCGTATTGAGGCATTGTTGGGTACAAAAGTGTATTCCCAAAGTGTAATTGTAAAGAAAGAAGAAGTATCCCTACAAACAGTGCAGCGAATCGCCGCTCCAATGAAAGAAAAGATACCCACTATAAGTACCGGAAGAGCGTTTTGCTTATACCGTACGGTTTTCATTATATATTTTAATAAAGTCGCTGTTAAATTAACCCTTTATACATGGCACAGAAAGAGATAATTAGAAACAATAAAAAGAGAAAACATTATTGAAGCCAGAGTTACTTCCAGATAGAAAATTGCAGTATTATGAAAACTTTTAAGGCACATAATCGATTGAAGTGTCAAAATAATTAAAGAATATTTACTGGCGAAATTGAGTGACCGCGGTCACTACCTCGACCTTAGTAAAACTATCGAAAAGGATAATCGACTAAGGGATATAAAAAATGTACTCGAAGATCTGCAAATCTCCGCCTCTACTGAAGGCTTACAGAGAAAAAGCGACGACAGAAAGTAGTCAGTGTATTGGACATTACGCTGATAAGTTTCGCAGAAAAAAAATTAAACCTGAATTCATTCATTTATTTATTCACATCTTATGGACTGGACTCCATAAGTCCAGGTCCTTGTGCCTAAAGCTCTTTGTACTTTCCCCAATAGAAGTTTCACTTGCGGTGGAGCCACCTGGTCTCTTCTATAGGCCACCATCTTGCCCAAAGAGAATTTGACTGCTCTCAAAGGCTACAATAGATCCTTTCCAAAGTGATCTTGATATAGTGCCTTCAATTATTCACATCTGCAGATTACGTGCAACTTCTTTTCCTCCTGTAATTCGCATCGTCTGCACCAAGATTATGTGTTAAGGTTATGTAGATGCTTATTCAGAAGAGAGTGTTCAGTTAAAAAGTTAAAATTTTTTGTGAATTTTTGATCTATCGCAAATTTTTGACACTAGGTTTGCACTAATAAAAGTAGATATATTCTCTTAATTTTGAATTGCAATGTTTAGCTTGTTTCGAAATATTGAATTTTCAAAGTTTTTGAATTGTCTCCTCTGAGTTTTTTTTAGTATGTTATATACGGTTTCTGCTGAATAAATCCTAAACATTTTATTGGACTTCTGCAAATGTGGAATGAAATTTTTCGCAAATAAGTATTTTGAAAACAAAACAGCGGGGCAATCTTTGGCCTACTACTAACAAAAAATTATTTACACAGTACCTATTGTTATGATGTCAATATTGAAAAGTAATTCATGGCCAGTTTGACTTGCAGTAATCTGTACCAACGCCAATATAAAAATTGACCGAACATTTTTAAAATGAAGTAATATTATATGAAACTGTGGATACCGATAAAAAAGATAGTTAATGCTTATGTTTCCATTATGTGTACACTTAAATAGTTTTATAACAATAATATAGATTGTATAATAAACTGCAATTTTGATTAATATAGATTTACCTTCATTTAAAACCAGGTTTTATTTAATTATCGAATTTTTCTGAAGTCTACCGAAAAGTATTAAGGATATCTGTCGAAATATATTTCCACCATCTGCCATCACTGAAGCGACAGTCTGGAAGGGAATCATGTAAGAAAAGGTTATAAAAATGATATTTGTACTTTTAATTTGGATCATCCTATACACAACGCCTTGAACGAGGATAACTTCCAGTGAGCAAGTCGACTGGATTTTAGTAACGTAAATCTCACGGGGGGTATTCGAGATTATAATTATAAATTATTACTATATATATTTGTCATACCATATGCGGAGTAGATACATATATTGCGCTGTTTTTATGGTGGTCATTGCGGATATATTGTGAAATATTTTGTGAAAAGAACATAACGTTGTCATATATTTACTTTTATAAAACGGTACTGTAAAACTTGAAATACCTACTACAATAAAAAAATTTACTGAACACTATTTCAGCATTTAATATTGCTAATTGTTTTTCTTTCCTATAGACAAAGACAGAGTGATTATAAAATAACGTATAAAATTCGTAATTTATTTATTTGCAATTATACTGGAAATCGCAAAAACCGTAACTTAGGGTTTTAAAAGTATGTACTCTTGGCATCATAAGAACAATCACATATGTTATCATTGTGACGATATGACGTCATCGATGATTTTTTTTAAAGGACATCCTGTAGATTACATTGCATTTTTACATAAAAAGGGTTTTTATACGTTCACATACGTAATAATTTTGCTAAGTGTAAAAATTTTTGAGAAAAACCTTCTCGAAGTTAAAATGAATAGAAAATAATAAAAATAATGAACTAAACTTCAATGTATCGATTGTTCAAACTGCTCCCTATCAACTAACTAGCTATAACCTAAGCGAGTATGAAAGCTTCGTCAATTGAATCTCGTGAAAAATTCTAGGTTTTAGATTTTCTATGTTATTCGATCTATTCTTATAGTTCACAGGTATAGCAGTAAACTCCACTCACACAAATGGGAGCCCACGTGCTCTCGAAACGCTGCGTTCCGCATAATTAATTAATTTGTGTGAGTGGAGTTTACTGCTATACCTGTGAATTGTACATCCACACAGTCCTTGCAATCGTCATTATTCTTATAGACTTCAGAAGTCCGGTGGGGTTACATCCGGGCATCTAGAAGGCTATTCAGTAGGTCCTCGGCGACCAATCTATCTTCCAGGAATCACGTTATTTAAAAATGTTCTTATAGCACAAATGAGGTGTTTCCCCATACTGTTGGAATCAAATATCTTAATGGGGTACGTCGTTATTATTATCATTCGGAAACAACGCAGACAAAGCAGGAATTAGTTTATCCCGCAAAAAGTCTAAACAGCGCGGAAGAGGGAGAATTCCCCAATAGAATGTGGACTAACGATACTTTGGCCAATTATTCCAGCCCAAACATCTTTTCTGGATGTTGCGAACGAGTATCCTGGGTCCAGTGAGGGTTGTATCTTGACCAATAGCAGCAATTGTGTCGATTTACAGTTCCATTTACCTCGTCTACATAAACAGTAATAAAGTTGTGATTATTCTCTAACATGTAATGTATTCGTCTTTGATTACGTACATCTACACGAAAAAACGTGGCTTTTGTTCACGACGTATCATTGCGTTTTTACAGAACTTCAGCCACCGATCAAAATCGGCTTCTGTCATCGTCTTGAAGTAAGTGCACCTTATAGGGATGTATTTTCTCCTTTTTAAAGAATCGCACGACTGCGCTTTGGCTTACGTTATTGTGTAAAGCCAATGTCCTAGTGGAAATATCTGGATTTTCTTACAGTTTCAACAGCATATTATAAAATAATCTCCCATCTCCCTGTATTTTGCAATAATTCTACTAATAGCAGACTGTGAGATTGAATGTTTTTCGTGGGGTACACTGTTAGACAATGCACAGACTTCATTCAGACTTCTAATTTTATCGCCGTAGCCTAACATCATAAGAATCCCAATTATTTCCCTTTCACTTAGAGGAGCCATCTGGAAAAATACATTTAAATAACATAGCATTCTACATTCGACATTTAGTAGACAACTGACGAATGCGAAATGTCAACCTCAATGCTTCCATTGTGAGCTCGCAGTGCGGCTTGCAGATAAACAAGTGGGGTGAATGAGATCCTCGTTATAAAAAGGCTTACATAACTCGAATTACATTTATATTTGAATAAACAATGTCCTTCAATATTTTATGCCTTCTTTAAATATTGTTACCCGTTGAATTCAATTAATTATGATAAATTAGACTTTTCAAACTTCGATTGTTTTCTCAAAAATTTTCTGATTACTCTTAGCAAAATTATTACATATCTGTACATATAAAAAACAGTTGTATCTGAAAATGCAATATTGTAATCTACAGGAGTCCCTTACGTCGTTGAAGTCATATCGCCGCTGTGATAACAGATATGATGTCAAAAGTAAGTATTTACAAAACCCTAAGTTACGGGTTTCTGCGATTTTCAATATACACTAGGGTGACAGAATAAAATAGACACCTACTAATTAAAAAAAAAATGTTGTTTTCTCGTTATATATACAAAATATTTTAAAATTTTTAAACTAGACTAATATTTTGTCGATCCACCTTTACTTGGGTGAAGTGCTGCGAGTCGTCGTGGCATAGAATCTATTAAATGATTAATGGTGTCTTCTGGAATATTTAACCACTCTTCTGTAACAGCTGCCACGAGTTCCTCCTTATTGCTGGGTTTTCGGGGTCGTTTCGCCATATTTGTCTAGATCATGTGCCAAACATTCTCTATCGGATTCATGTCTGGTGATTGGCCTGGCCATGGTAAAATCGGAATCCCCTGTTCCTCTTTCCATGTGGTTGTTGTTCTTGCTTTGCGGCAGGGTGCTCCATCCTCCATAAAAGTGGCGTATCGGTAGTAGTCCTTCTGTTAATATTTGGATATATTTTGCCGCATTTATATTTCCGTCGCAAATTACTAATTGCGATCTTCCATCATACCATATCGCACCCCACACCATGATGTTCACACCGCCGTATTTCTCCGCCTGATGCAAAAATTTGTCGTCCAGTTGCTGTGACGAACGTCACCATACCCACGTACAACCACTATCACTGAATTGGCAGTATCTGCTTTCGTCTGAAGAAATGACAGACCGCCAAAACTCCTGGGGCTTCGTTCGCATTTCGATTGCCCAAGCCATTCGGCGCCGTTTTTGAAACGCCGTAAGGAGAGCTTTTTCTTCGCCACCCTTTTATACATCTCCGCACTGTGGAGGTATCGCAGAACGGTGCGCTGACTTTTCTGTGAAGTTGCCGCAAGCTCTGCTGTACTTTTTCGCGGTTCTCTTAACACTTCGCGCACAAGCACCCTTTTACTTCTTTCAGAAGGTCCGGCACGACCTGGTCTCGGGTCCACTGTTGTTTTTTCCTTGCGTTTAAATTGTGTAATCACACGGTTAACTGTGGACAACGGAATATTTAAAAATTTACTTATTTCACGTTGCAAAGCGCCGCGTTCACTCTGGCCAACGATACGACCCCGGGTGAAGTCGCTAATATCACTCCAACCTTGTAAGCGAGGCATAGTTGTAACGATAGTAAACTATGACGAATTCCTTCCGATACATCTACCCCTACCCTAATGACAAGAGAAAGTTCTTAATTCGTTCATAGAATTTAGCTATTTACATATTTATACCGCTTTACCTGGTGTCTATTTTATTCTGTCACCCTAGTGTAATTACAAATAAACAAATTGCGAATTTCATGCATTACTTTATAATCACTCTGTATATTTGCATGCCGCAGGAGTATTAAAAAGTGTTGAAATGCTCGTTGCCTATGTTAATAAAAAGAATAATGTTCAGGTATATATTTCAATTTTACAAAAACGAACGCTATATATCAAGAATAACGATATATAACATTGTAGCACTAATGCTAGGTTAGACGAGGTAATACGATGATCACGATTAATTCAATAATAGGAGACACTGTAGCTATTAGGAGTAAATTACGTTTACTTATGATTATACACATTACGTGGACAACTAGTATCTCGTAATTGCTTTTAATCAGAATGTCGCTGAAGCAAATTAAATCTAAGTGGCTATGTAAACCCTTGTAGTGACTTTAAATGCATGCTTTAAACTAACACAGCATTTCTGTTGACGTTTGCATTTAAAATCGCATATGTGTGTGTCGTGTACAGTAATTTCGAGTTATAAGTTTCCAGTACATGTACGGTACCGTCCATAAGTTTCGAAGCAAGGTGAGATTACGTTAAAATAATACAATTGATGGGCATATCGTGAAATCCCTCTTAAAAATGAAAGTTGAAGTACATTGTTCGATTGTACTGAACATACAATCTGCTTACTTTTCAGATTCTAATCAAATTCTTTTTCATGTTGTTTTGTGTTGTTCAACACAACGTCTAAATTCCAGTTTTACACGTTGGTTTCCTCATACACAACCTAAAATAGATATTATTATTTGGTTACATATTTATGTTTCTGCATTTTACGATTCTCCTCCTATTTGGTTCGATATGTTGCGAAAGATTTAAAACAATTTTGCCGGCATTATGTGTTTCATCACCGAGTAATCTTAATCTTAATTCACTCAGTGGCATATGTTTTTCGACATCTTCTTTTGTAGGCATAATATTGTGCCAACATTTCTCTATGACTGTTGGTTTCAAACTGTTCCATAGCATTATGAGATTTAATACAGCATCCCTTAAACTGTAATTTTGTAATGAATCACTCACGTTTGTATTTTTTGCTAGCAGTTGTGTTAATAAGTTTCTCCGATAGTAAAACTTGGTTATTGTTATTTATTGCATTCTGATCCATAGGTTGTATGAGAGGCTTAACATTAAGTGGTATATAGATTACACTAATCAAAAGGGGGGCGTTGTCTAATAATAATAAAGCTTTGTTAGGTAAATTATTATCTTGTTCAAATTTCTGTACCTAAGGAGAGAGAAACTTTAACAAAGTCTCAATGATTCTATAAATTTTAATAATACATCATGGAACCAGCTTTTAAGTATATGAGTTGTCATCTATGCCATCTTTGAACTTTTACCGAAAGCATCTTAGGCTTCTAGATTTGCCTATCACCAAAGGCTGCAGTTTATGATTTCTTGTTGCATTCGTGCCCAATAAGAATGTAATTTTTTGGTTTGGAATTTTTCTCCCCGGTGCATTTTTTTTTCTCTATTTGCAACGTAGGTTTTGTCCGGTAGAAGCTTCCAGTAGACACCCAATTTGTCGGCATTATATATTTGATCTGGAAATATGGCAAGCTCTTCAATTTTATTTTTTAGTTTTTGTTCAAATGGATCTACCGACTCTAGATGAGATAATAATTTTTCGCCCGATATTGTTAAAAGTCATATTCCGTAGCGTTGTTTAAATCTATTCAACCAACAATTACTGGCAGTGAACGATGATGTGTCATCCAATTTTTGTTGTAGAACTTTTGTTTTTCCTGCAGCATACTGGCACATTTTGTTCTCGTAATTTGGGAAGGCATTTATCTAAGGTTTTTTCTATCTTTACGTAGGTAAACATTTTTAAAATTTTCATTTTACCTGGATCAGCAAATGTTTTTCCCAAAGATCACGTGTCTTTTCTTCTTTATTCCGAATATAGTAGACCTTACTACTACACATTTCTTCGCTAATTCTGTTACTGTATTTCCTTTTTTTAAGCACTCAAGTATTTTAAGTTTTTCGTCCAATTTTAAATGTTTTCTTTGCGATATTTCAAATAACAACCAATTTCACTAAAATGCTTGTTACATATACATATATGTACTAACTGCTTTACAATGGCTCTGCTAACTTGATTCATGAGTGCTATTCATACACTGAAATACGTTAAGGTATATACATATTTAGGGAAAGTGCCGACGTTAAATACGGGTTTTTATGGTGTTGTTCGTTGTATCGGGGCTTTTCGATGTTCGTTATATCGGGACGTAATGTAAAATTTGGTCGTTGATTGGAGGGGCTAGTTCATTCGACTCACATTGCGTCTCTACTATATTTTGATATTTTGCAGAATCATGCTATTCGGTGTGGAAGCTGTCTTGTTGGTGAGCTGTTTTTGTCCCAACAAGACAATAACTCCAAACAAACGGCTCGAAAAACCTGTAAAAACCTTTTAGAGGAGAAAGCAACAAGAAGTGAACTAAAATTAATGGTTTGGCCTTCTAAAAGTCGGGATTTATCCCTCACGAAGCTCTTATGGGATTAGCAACACCTATGGGACTATTTACAGAACGCATGGCAACAAATTGCCGCGGACTGTCTTGAGAAATTGCTTTGAAGAATGCGTAAAATTTGTGCAGCGGTTATCAAAACCAAGGCAGGTCATATCGACGAAAATAGACTTACGAGCTAAATATTGCATAAATATTATTGTGTTCGAATTGATTTACTTTTATTTGACGACGGTCATTTATTTCGTATGAATTCATTAGTGATCACAATACAATTTTACTGTATTTGTGACTTTTGTGTATATGTAGCTGCTTATAGTAGGCGTTGAAATAAATTTCAGGTAGTAATGGCGTTTGGATATTAGAAGGTATGTTTGGGTATATGAAATGATTATATTCGAATAAAATACAGTTAACTATGAACAAAAAAACAAATTGAACAACAGAGCAAATCGTATCTGCAAAAGAAAATAATTTATGCATGATACATTAGATTTTCGGTCGAAAAATTAACGCACTATCTCGAAAATCTCGTTCGAAGATATTCTATTTAATTAATCTTAACCGCAGTACATAATTTTAAATAGGTATGTCAAGTATTATCTCGACTAGCGAATCTATCTCAACAGGACGATGTTGGGTCGAGTGCAGTCAACTTAATGCATCTTTTTATTAATTACTCTACACACCACTAATACAATGTAGTCGAGTAGACGTATACGATTATAAAAAAGGGTTGGAACTTGTTAATTTATGGTCGAAATAATTAATACCGAATAGCAAGGTTGAAATTTTAATGATGTACGGCAGAAGTGAAGACAAATGGCTCGTTAACAGTTAGACTGAAGCCAATTTATCAATTTTACCGGCGAACAGCACCGACACACGGGCGAGTGTTTGTTTACACAAGCGCTATGTGTGTACACGCGGCCAAGGGATTAATTTTCTTCGTTCTTTTGAAAATATTTGGACGCGCATGGCTTGGCATCGGTTTGTTTCCACTTTAAACTTGTTTGGATATATTAGGATTTAGATAGCAGGCCTTTTGAGGAAATTCGGAGCATTATAAATTTCATTTAAATGATGTATAATTGAATCCGGGAACTTGGATTAGAAAGATAGTTATTTGGTGACAATCTGAGCTTTAATTGGCATGAGAGAATATACAGGATGTCTTCGAAATAGAATGAAAAAGTATTATATAGAACATAAATCCAAAAAATGTTGAGACAACTATCACACGAACGTCAGAAAACCCTAGGAAATTGTAGTATGTGCTATCTATGCGAAGGCGGTAGAGGTAGAAGGTTGAAGTGGAAAATTAGATCCTTCCAGTTTTCACACTTCTTTATTTTATTTCATAGTGACCCTGTATAATAATAATATATAAAATAATCCATGCCTTCGCATCCCCCAACAGCTTTCGTCAATTCTTCCAACTTTCCCAACATATTTTAAATGTTATATTCGTTATATGCAATGGTAACACCTTTAACAAATTTCTCGGCTTATTAAATGTCGATGTTACTTTTCTAGTACTGTTGTGTTAGAATCTTATTCGTTTCTGTCGTTATGCATACTACTGTGTACGACAGTTTCAAATATTTGGTATCTTGGACTGCAGTAGTAAACGAAAGCTTTGTCTTTTATAATTAATTTTCCTAGCAGCACATTTAAAACCTGCGACACTGCGTAGTATACATTCATGTACATATGTGTAAAATAAATGGAAACGAACCCAATGTCGAACCCTCAGGAATCTTCAAGGGAATTTCCTTTGATTTGCTGACTCTATTTCGAAATTTAGTCTGGATGTTGGCGAGGTTATAGGCTACTGACAGTCCCCGTTATGGAGAATGAGGCGCTGTTAATACATCTCAACAATGTATGGTGATGTAGAAGAATACTGATTTTATCAGTCAATACTGCTATTATATCAGAGGTGGGAGTCGAACCCACATTGATTGATGCTGCCATGTTCTTACCACGGACCCATCGAATCGTTACTTGCTTAAAATATTTTCGCTGAATAATCTTTATACATTTTAGAGCAATTCTATGGAGTTCCTTTTTTACAACCAGTCTCTCTAAAGTCTATCAAAAGTTCTTCTATCCGAATGTTAGGATTCTCAATAAACTGCTGATTTTCTTTCCTTGCCATCTGTTTGATAATTTTTCTGGCATCAGCATTCCATACATTGACTCTAAAAACTCAAATATACTTAGACTATGTGTGTAGCCTTGACGATTTCTTTTGTGCTATTAATGAATTAGGTATTAAAATTTCCTGCAAATCCAAATTCCCTGTTAGATGGAAAGTCAACATATACTGAATCTTCTTCCTTATTTTTTTAAGCCTCCTCCTCATTCCTTGGGAATCCCTTGTTCTATGTTATTCTACTGTTAATAAAATTTGCTTTTGTTGGTTTTGTTGGTTTTGATAACATCGTAGCAGTTTCTGTTTAGTAGTCCTAAAGTCGATTGAGGCTGCTTTCAAATTATTACTTGTTTGCATTCTATTAGTAAAACGAGAATTACCTTGATCCAATCAAATCGATTTTTTTCTTAATATACTTAAAAGATTACGCCAGAATTTCTTGAGTTAAGAGGGATGACATAATTTTATGAACCAATACGTTGATTTCATTCCAATTGCACCACAAAATTGTTCCCATGTGTTGTGTGTTTGTCACACACACAAACACAGTATCGAACTGGTTGCTCCAACATTAGTTTCTTTTGATAATTAGATTTCGGAGGACCGGAGAGTTTTAACATTTTTTCTTTCTTAAGCACTAAAGGGTCTTTCTAGGATTTGATAGCCCCTTATATATGCCTGTAGAAAGTAAGAAATTATATATTCATTACATCGAGGCAAGGAGGACCTTGGAAATATGAATAGAACACAAACTTAAGTAAATACTAAGAATGCATTTTTATCCTAATTGTTGATTAACACAGATAAGTTAATATCTTTAGGTTCCGGAACTTTCGGATTAAAAATGAATTACTTGAATACAATTGGTGAAGTATTGACAGGGGGACCGTAATATGTCCAGATACATTGTGAATATTTGAAATTACTAAATTATGCGGTATTAATAAACTTCTTTTGTCGAAGACGAAACACCATAACTCCTAAGTATCTATTTATGATAAATATTACACTTTAATGGAAATATAACTAATTCAAATATTTCCTATGTAAAATCGTATTCATCTTCATGTTTAGTAGTAAATATTCTGCCGCCGTGAGGAGTATCACTGACATCTCTTGCTTGAGTTATTCGACTATGCTCATCAGTTAAACCGTAAAATGAATCCTGAATGAAGACACCTCACGGATACATTACTAAACCAAGTGCGAATTTACGATAGCAATGAAAGTTTAAGAACTCCTTTCTTTTGTTAACCGCACCTAAAACGAGGAACATGTTCGAAAAACATTAATTACCTATAAAATCCATTTTTTCGTATCGCGAAAATCGTTGAGCGATTTATTGCGGCCATTAATTCAGTTTACAACGGCGTACGTAACTTGTGCAGATTCTACTGAAGAAAAACGTGGCTGAGATGGTCGAATAATAGCTGTTAAAGTAGACATTATTGCACTGTATAGCTGTAAGTGTAAAAAGTATACTCTAGAGGAATTTCTTGTATGTAATTATTACCGATTAATTTAGATAAAACAACGATGCCTGTTTTATTTTTGGCAGTAATTTATTGTTATGGTAACATCGTGTAAAACTTAGTGTCATAAAATCTCATAATTATCTTTCTTAGTATCAATATCGTTTAAAGAGAATAAAGGCGGAAATTATGACTTCATTACGGTGTCCCGACGGTTAGTATCGCTGCTATTTAAAGCGAAATAAAGCAATAATTATTTTAAAAATAAATATGTTTAGATACACGACCTAAGACTAGGCAGCCTGCGTCATTTAGTTGGTGCAGTGAGTTCCCGAATGCCATAAAGATATCATCTTCTATATACGGCTCGTCGTTCGTATACATTTTTATTTTCATCTCTCCACTGTGTATTACATACGCTCATTCGAAGCTTCATTTGATTGTTAACCAGATCGTGTCAGACAAAAAAGATTTATGTTGTAGGAAACTGAAATGGTAATCCCTTCGGTGTAGGATGATTATGAGGAAGAAGAAGCGTGACCGATATCTTGACAAAGATCTCCTATCCACGTGTCCGTGCCTAACATCACATTCGAAAGTGATATTAATTATATTTTAAATTTATACTTAATAATGAGGGATATTTCTCTCATTATTAAGTATAAATTGTATGCTTTGTATGGTCATGTACTAGAGGTGTAATGGAATTTAGAACCGATATACTAGAATACATAGTGTGTAGACGTCGTTGTAATTTATGAGATGTTATGTTTATGTATAGATGAGAAAATCTTTAGATGCGCGCCGTTAGTGGACTAATTGTAGGTATAGATGCAAATTAACATATTTTCTTCTACTTATTCATAAAGACGCAACGGGAAGATCTTATATAATTGTAAAATACGAGGGTGAATCAAATATGAACCGGATTTTTCTTTTAACGCCCTCTAGGTGAAATGAGTGATGGTGCGATATCTTGATATGTTAGGCAATGTATTGTCATTAGATTTTTGGCACGGGAGGACGTAAAAATGTCGAAATTAGCACCGACTAACTGCCTACGATTGACGCAAAAAACTTTCCGATGGTCGAGAGTCAGTGGAAAACGAATATTCGTACGATTCGTAAGCTGTTTAGGTGATCGCCATCTTAGAATATGGGAAATTGCTACACACGTCCGAATATCATATGGGAGTGTCCAATCAATCATTTCAGGAAAGACATACCTATTCGAGGCGCAACTCTGCTCCATGACAATGCTCGGCCACACGTTGCTGCATTGACCCAACATAGTTGGACAAAGTTCATTGGGAAACACTGGAATATCCGCCCTACAGTCCCGATCTGTCACCGTGTGACTGCCACATGTTTAGGCCACTCAAAGAAGAACTGGGGGTCACTACTTTGCCGACGACGAAGGTGTATAAATGTTCGTGCACAATTGGTTACAGACGCGATCACATTAATTTTTTGATGATGGAATTAAAAATACTTCCTACACAGTGGGAAAAAGGGTGAATAAAAGAGAGATTATATAGGAAAATAAGGTGTATCCAATGTTTTTTGCTCTATCAATAAATGTTTTAAAGCCAAAGTCCGGTTCGTATTTGATTCGTCTTCGTATAACATGTGAAATTACAGTCAAATTTGGGAATTTACATCTTTTACTGACCAGGGTCAGATTAACCAATGTTTTAAAGATTTTATCTTCTGTGTTCAACTTCAGAGGGTAGCACAACAACAAGAACATATCGGTCAAAATAAAAGTATTTTTCAAGTTCTAATTTAAAATATGTGATTACGCTGCGAACATTTTTATAGAAAATCTCTGTTATGAGCAACTTTAGTGACCAATTCCTTTGGAGTAAGCAGTTACAGTATTATTCTAAATACAATGATTTTCTTTAGATCATTAATAAATTCTATTTTCTAAATAGTAACACTATTTAGATATATAACAATATAATAGCAGCGGAGATCTAGCAGATTCACAGCTTGGTTGATTGTCAGCATCCTTGAAATTAGCCGTTCTTCTTTTCCAACGTTCTTCTACATTTCAACTCACCAAGCTATTTCACATTTGCTCTTCTTTTTCTTTGTGTTCCAACTAATGTTGTATCTAGTACCATTGTAGGGAATCCTTTCTTGGAGTAGTTTCATTATGTGCGCTTTGATTACTCTACTAACATTTGGTTTTCTTCTTCTCCATTAACCAGCTATTCTCTCTCCTTCCATTATTTTCTCAATACTTTCCTTCAGTTCTGGGCAGTGGCACCAGCAATTTTCCTATTTCTTTTGAGTTATCAACAAATAAGAGTTTAATTGCCCGATCAAAAACTTTTCAAGTATTTTATTTTTCTTGTACTAATCTGGAGTCCTAATTTTAATGTTCTTATCACCTACTTTTAGCTTTTAACTTTTTAAACGATTAAGACATAATTTTGCAACAATTTAAAGTATAACAATTTTTTTACAAATTTGTCAAATGGTACTGGGTACACATTTTGTTATAGGACTATGATGAACGAAGTATTTGTGAATTTCAGGTGATAATAGCGTCTAGCCGAAACTCTTCCTAAAATACAGATATAATCTCAGCAAAGTCAACGACGGAGAGGTATATACAATTCTGTGTTCCGTACAACTATAACCATGATGCAGAAGGGCATGTGCCAAGTGCTGCATTCGACGAATGACTGATAGACTGATTGTAGGGGAATACTGCAGCGAGAAAGAATAACAGAAGCCACACATGCGTATTTTAACCGTTGAGTTTGCTCAGATTATATCTGTATATAAGTTTAGAATAAGGAAAAAGAGGAACCAAACTTTTTAACGTCTTGTTTTGTATGAAATTCTTATAATATGGATTATCTTGAACTTCAGAAAAGCTAACAGTAATTAAAGATATAGCTACTAAAATCCATACTTCTGTTAATTCTAACGTTTGTGAATTTCTTTGACAACCAGGCTACTATAAAATACATTAGAAAATCTACAACAACAAAAATAAATCTAACGTATCATATATATTTCGTATACATCTATGTTTAACATTTTAAGATGCATATTTGTAAAGTATTCTAATCTAACGTAGCTACATAATAGACGGATACCGCTTTCCGTTATCTATTGCGACAACTACAAACTTTATTTCATATGCAGGATCGATCGATGTATATTTAAGGTATTTCGGATTCCTCCTTCAATAGTGCCTTCATGGGAATATCATATTAATGTATTGAATTTTGGGATTAGCGTCGATTAGAAAATCTCCTAAAATGAAGAAGACGTATAAATGTTGAAAATTCAATGAGCTGCCCGTACTACTTATTTACACAATAATGCTAGCCGCTAAACGCAAGAATCAATATATTTTTAAAAATATTTGTTAGGTTATATTGGGCGCTCATTGCGATGGCAAACGATTAACGTCGGCTTAAGAATTCTTATTTCGCAGGCAGCCGGCGATATATTAACTTGATGGTTGAATTTGGTAAAAAAAGTGCGAAAATATAGATCCGGTAGATCAAATATTGCAAAGCAGCGTGTTAAATGTGGATACAATTGATGTAATATGAATGACGATTGCAAGGACTGTGTGGATATACAATTCACAGGTATAGCAGTAAACTCCACTCATACAAATTAATTAATTATGCGGAACGTCAGTCGGTAACACGGTTGACAATGGGAGCCCACGTGCTCTCGAAACGCTGCGTTCCGCATAATTAATTAATTTGTGTGAGTGGAGTTTACTGCTACACCTGTGAGATGTAATATGAGTTTGAATTCTGTTCGTGTTAAGGTAAACACTGACGTAGACAAGATCATAAGGTTATCGTTATAAAAAATTATTTGCGATCATATTAGTGAATATCTGCAAAAATATCAACACGTGGTACAATCAAACATACCAATTTGTAAGATTTAAGTTAATTTTGAGTTTCTAATCAGCTTTGTTAAGGACTTAAGATTGTTTTTGTGTTTTTGTAAATGAATTTTAAGTTTCTAAGGAAATGTATTTTGTTTTATCCATTTTTTTACTACTTTATGTATTGTATGTGATTTTATCTTCTTTGCAACGGTATGGGTTAGCATTATCACCTTATTTTCATTTAGAATATTACTTTATTTTCATTTTCATCATTTATTTATTTTGCTCTCTGTAGAATATATCGAATTTTATTTTAATATGTATGTACATTACGCATAGTATATGTATGCAAGCCGGCCATTCACAATACTCTAGCTAAAAGTGCTTATTTTAAAAGTCAGTAAGTGCAACGTCGTCGAACAAATAATGGGAGTTTTCTTAATATTTAATATATACAAACACAGGCAGTCGTCTCCCGTGTGACGGTCGAGGTATTACAGATCGGTTACTCTCGGACTCCTTTCGCGTCTCGTCGTAACGTGTACATTAACGTCGTCAAACGAATATTGGAAGTTTCTAATAGTTTCAAGTTTTGGCGGGAATCGTCGAGGCCGTTGTCGTCTATATATTTATTTAGTCTTCTGTTACGATTCTGGCGGGAATCATTCTGGTAAGGTTGTCGGAGCGCATGTATAGATTTCTTTAATAAGTACAAATTCTCGATTTTCTATCATCGTTCGTCGAGGCTACTGCGTCCGTTGTCGTCTATACATATCTTTAGTCTTCTGTTAAGTTTGTGTCGGGATTCATTTTGGTAAGGTCGCCTGCGCGCATGTAGACATCTTCTACAAGTACGATCACTCCGCTTCTTGTTGACGGTCGTTGCAGCCGCAGCGCACGTTGTCTTTTGTACGTTTGTTCGGTCCTTTGTCGTATTGGGACTTAGACATTTTTTCATTTAGTTGTTCGTCGTATCGGACGAGTTTCACGGACTATTTTTCTATATGTAATGTCGGCTTCATCGCTCTGTTTTACTTGTCGGTGCGCATTTCGCACATTTGCTGACTACTGGCTTTTTCCCTTCGTTGGGGCGCGGTAGCAGAGAGCTAAAGATTGTACATAGCGTGTTATTTCAAACGAGAACCTGAGCCTGGGTAGCTGTCACATTACTTTTGTTTTGAGATCGGCTATTATCGCTACTGTCGCCCCCGACCAGGCGTTCAAGCTCTGAGAGATAGGGTGGGTTCCTCTATAAATGTGTAAATAACAAACGTATTTGGTTCAAGTACAAATACAAGCCTATGATACAGGGCCAAAAATGTATTAGGCTCCCGGAAAGGGACATATAAATAAGCATAGCACCGAGGTGCGCTTATAAATTTAAGAAATAAATAGGGTTGGCTCTCCTATAAAAAGGTAGTACATGCCTCTAACAAAGCTTCTGCGGAAGCATATAAGAATTTAACTTTTTAAACACAATTAAAACATAGCTTCGCAACGTACATGCTGAGGCGGTACTTCATATTGCTACCAAAGGAAAACATACATATACACATGCTAATGTACATTACATGTATAAGAGAGCTCAAGTAACTGCAATTATTGCAAATATATATATCTTACGTACATCGTAACTGTACATAGGCAAAAGTGAAAACCGTGTACATATTTTATTTTTTAAATATATTTTTTTGCGCATGCGCATTGAGTTTCACTGTACAACCTTTCATCTAGTAAATAAGCGAACATACTCTACAAGTAAGTATTGGTCGAGTAATTCAGGAATTTACGAGCAGGCTACAGCGGCGCTGTTCTTCAAACCAGGAGAACGTAACGAGTTTCTTAAGCGTATTCCCGTTATTTATTTAGAATTATTTGCGATATAATAGTATGCATTAATCACGAAATTTCTGTACTTCAGATAAACATTTATCAAAGGTAAAAGTCGAGAATTGTTTATGATTTGCATTTCTGAGACAATGTCATTACTGATATACAGTAGATCTCGTTTATAAGGGACTCGTATATAACGTACTTTCGGGTGCAGCGTATACTTTCCTTGGTCCCGAAAAAGCCTTATTTGAAATAATGTATTTTTGTTCTGATACTAGGTACATATTTATTACGTAGTTCTGTTATTACGTACAAAAATTTTGTTCAAGAAAGAATTATGTTTTTTTATAGCATACTTGATTTTTTAGTAACATACTTATTATATGAATCTGGTATAAAGCAGCATGTAGTACGTTTTAAATACAGGGGAATTGCCTTTCTCGACGGAGCAGTAGAAGCTCACACACCACAATCGCTGCTAGGGGGGAGGGGCGTACAATATAATGTACTAAAAGGATTTTCTTATTTTCCTTCTCACGAGTTGCAGTTATCGTTCATTAAAGTTGGAGTCATTTGTTTCGATAGATTATTAAGTGGAACTTTACGTATTAAAAATTAGTACTTCTACTGAGCGGCGGCGTGAAGCTTTATCAGTTAGAGAGAAAATAAATATAATTAAAGAAATTCAAAGCGATAAGAAACAATCTGATATTTGTCGTGCTAAGTGTCTTAAAAAGACAACAGTTTCTACTATAATGAAAAATAGAGATAAAACTCTCACATTATATCGAACAAACAAAAATGTCAAGCGATTACGTAAACCGCTTCGAGAAGGAGTTAATGAGGCTTCACTAGGATGGTTTGAGTATCAACGAATCAATAATATACCAATTAGCGGTCCTATTCTTCAAACTAAAGCAGAAGAATTTGCTATATTATTGCACAACAGCGAATTTAAGTGCACAGCAGGTTGGTTACAACGTTTAAAAAAAACGTCATAACATAAATGCTGGTTACATTCTTGGTGAAAGTGCAAATGCAAGTTTGAAGGAATGTAAGGTGTGGCTGCAGTTGATCCTAAATGATTTTATGAAAAACTATCACATAAATGACATCTTTAATGTTGTCGAAACGGGCTTGTTCTAGAAATTTACACCTAATCCTACACTAAAATGTAAGAGTAAAAAATGCGTTGGAGGCAAACAATCGAAGCAGAAATTAACTGTGTTGGTGTGTGCTAATATGACAGAAAATGAGAAACGTAAACTTTTTTATAAATGGAAAATCCAAAAACCCAAGATCTTTCAAACACATTAAAAAGCTAATCGTCGGGCATGGATGACATCTAAAATTTTTGAAGACGAAATAAGAACTTGGCATAAAGACCTAAGAAGAGGAAAATTTTATTATTGGTCGACAACTATCCAGTTCATCCCCGTATGAGTGATCTTAAAAATATTCGTTTGGGGTTTGTTACCACCGAATTCCACCTCGGTGATGCAGCCAATGGACCAAGGAATTATTCATACCTTAAAATTCTATTATCGACGCTTGTTAGTAATGAAATACATTACGAATTTGGATACTGGAACTTCTAATGAAGCAAATTTACTAGAAGCGATGAAAATGTTAGCCAAAGCTTGGCAACAAATTTCGCAAGAAACCATAAAAAATTGAGCACGCCTGGAAAGTTGATTTTGATGAAGACGACGATTTACCGTTATCTCAATGGGTTGTCAAATATTACGACAACATCGATGACGATAATTTGCCTCTGAGTGTATGGTTACAAAATAGTTTAGAGGATCTTAGTATCGTGAATCTAGAAACAATAGATGAATTTGTGTCAGTGGATAATAATCTCATTACTTCGTTTATCGCCAGTGATTTTGTTGAGGATGTTTTAAATCAAGAAAATAACAGCAATGATAATGAAGTAGGCGAAGTAGGCAGCTGAAATTGTAAAACCTAGTTGTGCGCTTACCGGAATGAGAATTACACGACATTTAGAAACTTAAGAACATTTTTTAGAATCTATTTTGTTTCAAAAAGTCAAAACAACAAACTTTTAGTACCGACTTTTTCACTAATTAAATTTTTATATGTATTTGCTTGTTACCTATTTATTATTATTGTATATTTTTCTTCATTTTATAAATAAAAATATAGTTTGATCGTATATACATAATCTTCGGTTACATTCTTTTAAAATATATTTCTTTTTAAAGTACTGTTTTGTATGGTCCCGACGAGTACGTTATAAGCGAGTTTTACTGTATAGGGCAAGTTCCTTTAACATATGTATATCCTCCTTGAGGCTATCTCATTTTTACCTCATATTCATAGCGTGAATCCCTCACTTTTACAATTTTCTAAACATTTCGCAATTCATCTATTCTTTACATCCAACTTACAATTGAGTAGAAAGTTAACAAAATCTAAGGCACGTTGGTAGTCCCCTTAGATATCTTTTCCTGAAAACATTGTGTTTGAAATTTCGTTGTTGCTTTCGGTTATTTTTTAATAGATATTTGTAATATAGATGATTTTTGGGAATTTGTGTATTACGTAGAAGATAACATTTTGTGATGGAAAATCTCAGGCTCTTAATTTTCCAGATGGGTTCTTTTATTTAATTTTTTTTTAATTCGAATATAGTGTTTAATAATTGAAATAATTAAATGTAAGATTGAAAAAAAAGAAATATACTGACAAACCAAAAGGAAAATGCATATATATCGCTTAACAAAATTTCTTTTTTTTTACAAAAAAACCTAAATCAATCCCTGTCTAGCTAATATTATAAATTCTAAGTGAAGTACAAAATGAAATGAGATCAAAAGAACAGTAAATTTTGAAAATTTCTTATAATTTGAAGTCTTTAACTTTGTAATTGTACTCACACTTACAGTAATGTCTCGTATTTTAGGTAGCCTGGTCTTCGGCTTCCACCACAACTCCAAATTGTTATGATTATGAGACCGGATTATATGCAAAGTACTTATATTTTATTTTATTTATTTATTATATTTTACGTCTATTTGATAGATGTAGATGTCTTTTACTGATTAAAGTTAATTAACGCTAATTAACTTTAATCAGTGCAACTTTAAATAAATTCAAAAAATAATACATTTTTTTCTAGAGAAACGATTTCGAAACAATTCTTATTCGTCTAGCTCGTTATCAGGGATACACACATTATTTATAACTTGTCTGCCTATATGCTAGGCTACACAGTAAACACACTCTTGATGGAATGAAATTATTTGCAAGTAATGCTGCCAGGTGTGCCATCGATCCGACGTACGAGAAATTTTGAAAATAGTGTGATATAATTTCGGGATGATACATATTTTAGTAATATTATAAAAATGTGTGAGTACTGTATTTCAAATGTATTTTAGAAGACTTTGGAAGAAGTTAATATTACATATAAAAATATATTCACAAAAACCGATATATATAGTAAACGATAGTGGAGTTTACGTCTCTACTGCACATGTTGTTGAAGGGACTCTTTTTTTTTAACATTAAAATTGTATATTATATGTTAGCAATGAACAACTAAAGTAGATATCTGTAAAATTTAATATATAGAAAAAAAACTGTACAGAATAAATATTTGAAATAAATTTAACGAAGAGGGAGTCCTAACGGTACTTTACCTCCAACAACATCAATAATAACAAAAATAAGGGCGTGCACCATACGCTGACAATAAAATCTCTAAAGTAGATAAATAAGAAAAATTTAGAAACATTGATATTATAAAAGATTTAGAAGACAATAATTTATGTCATTACAATATATAATCCCATCCCAAAGAGTCATAAATACCAACGGAATATACGCACATATGAAGTATAATAATATATTACGTGTAAAAATATTATGATAAAATAGACATTATTCGCACTAAAGCATCATAAAAAAAATGCACTCGCTCGTCCATTGCGTATTGGCTGAAATCTTCTCAGTAGACGACGGGCACATCATAAAGTATCCACGCAAACACTCAACGTATCTCTACGCGGACATATATACCGACTTATACGAACTGCTATTCCATTGTAATATTATCTACTATGTATACATAAAACCCATTTATAGGCAGTCTAGCATTCTGGGAACTTACCGTATAGTTCTTCGGGCTGCCCGAAGCCTCTCCAGCGTTTGCCATCATTTTCGCCGACAGAACGGTGCACTTAGTTGTTCTCGACGTGGTTGTTTCGCTTTAATCACTGCCGTTTAAGCGGCTATACGAATAGAATAAATCATTTACTTTATTATGTACCAGCAGGTAACCGACGCAACGGTTGAAATTGATTTCATGTTTGTGTGTTCTGTTCTTCTTGCTTGTACCGATGTGTAAGCTTGTGAATATCCTGTAGTTTGAAATATCTCAACTTTTGCCGCGCTATGTAGAAAAGGGAATATTAACTTGTTTTTTTTAGCATAATCAGTGAACAGTTTTACCGGTGACAACCGTTACAAAATACCACGTTTATAGAAAGAAGCTCTCCAGGTGTCAAATTCAGGCGGCAATGTAGAATAATACAGATGTGCAAGGGATATTTCTTTTTATCGACGGAAATTCACTTTGAGTTGGTAAAAATTTTAATTGAAAGTGATTTCTCATCAATATACTTAACTCGAGATTGGATTACGGCGGGACATATTCTTGGTATTCTTCGAAACAAAGAGTCCAGATAATCGTTGTTACCAGGAGCTTCTGTCAAAGATCTCATGAGCTGCTAACTTTCGAATTCTTCAAGCATAAATTTATTCAGAACTGTTTATAGACATCATCACAACTGTATAACTAATATTTAGTAGTGCCTCCTCTAGGTTTTATAATTGTTCTTATTCCTTTTGGCATAGTGGTTAGGCAAGCGTTAATGGTATGTTTAATCGTAGAGTCATTTTGCCATACATCCCCAATATTTCTTACTAATTGGTGTTTTGTAGTGTTTCTTCTCGCATACACGCGTGATTTTAGAACACTCCACGTGTTCTCAATTGCATTGAGGTCGGGAGAATTTCCCAGCCAAGGTAATTTTGTCAGAGCGTGTGTTTTCAAAAAACTTTGGATGGTTTTGCCCATGTGGGATGGTGTCTTATCGTGCATGAGTGTACACAGGACCTTCATCCGGATATAAATCATTGATATGCGGCATCAAGACATTTCCCAATACACGCAATATATTGGTGTTGATTCATGGTGCCTTTGCAAAAATACAGTGTTTCCAGGACCTTCGACTGATATACAGGACCATTCCACAAGTGACGGAGGGTGTTTCACCTTTTTTAAGACACTAGCTTCACTAAACCGTTCAGATGGACGTCGTCTAACAAATTGAGCTCTTTCGGGCATGGCTTCTAGTTTTGACTCATCGCTGAATGCGATCTTTAACGAAAAGACATTGTTCTAATAATAAGAAATTACTTGATCTACATATGCATTTAAGTGACTTTTTCAGGGGGCGTCTGCATTTTAATCCGGTTTCGTATAATTGTCTACATACTGTACGCGCGGGTATTTGCATTCTTTGTTGAGACATTACATTTCCTATTTTTTTGGCGGATAAACCTTGGTTTTCAGTTGCTAGTTGCAGTATACGTCGATTAGTAGTAATGGTTTCCTAGCCACAAAACGCTCTTCCGGTACTTGTAGTGGGTATTTTTTCTTTCTTTAAAATGGTGATTCGCTGCACTTCTTCTTTCTTTACAATTGTGTGTTGGGAATACACACCTCTACCCAACAATGCATCAATACGCAGTTTTCTCTCATTTGTTGTGTCCTTCTTTTACCGGCAACGAAAAGATATATATAATCAATAACTTAAAGTGCAACACTAACACGTAACCAAGGAGAAAACGTTGTTAAATAAACATATAAATCTTTCTACAATAGTAACCGATTCAAACAATATTCTGCAAATTACTGTGTCTTTCAATCTTGTCTTCAGTCCCCTCTTCTATACAGCAGAGAATTATTCATGAGGGGGATAATAATAGGCAAGAGGTCATTAAGTTGCACTTTCTGAATTTCTTAGAAATATATTTAGAGAACGTGTTTAGATAGGTACTATAAACTTTATTCATGAATTTTATATTTGTAATTGTAAATTATCGTGTTGGAAACACACAAAATCAAACTTCATGACCGATGGGCTGAAAAGTCCCGGGCCTAACAAAGAAAACACCGTTTTCTTGGTTCAAAATTAGCTTTATCCATCAACGTAACTCCATCAAGAGCAACGCAATCACTCCAGCGCCGCTCTAACATTTCAATACCACTTTTGTAGAACGATTTATCTTTTGCCTCAAAATAGGCCTCAGTTTCAGCGATAACCTCTTCA
Organism: Trypoxylus dichotomus; assembly: GCA_023509865.1. NCBI lineage: Eukaryota > Metazoa > Arthropoda > Insecta > Coleoptera > Scarabaeidae > Trypoxylus > Trypoxylus dichotomus. The sequence goes on along the minus strand of CM042079.1, from coordinate 49,993,884 downwards.
TTCGTGCGAAATTTCTTACCGGCGAGCATTTTTTTGAGGTCTGCGAACAGCCAGTAGTCGCTGGGAGCCAAATCTGGCGAATACGGTGGATGTGGGAGCAATTCGAAGTTCAATTCATGTAGTTTTACCATTGTTTTGATTGACTTGTGACACGGTGCGTTGTCTTGATGAAACAAAATTCTTTTCTTTGCCATATGCGGTCGTTTCGTTGCAATTTCGGCCTTCAAACGCTCCAATAGCGCTATATAATATTCACTGTTGATGGTATTTCCTTTCTCAAGATAGTCGATGAATATTACACCACGCACATCCCAAAATACCGAGGCCATAACCCTTCCAGCCGATTGTTGTGCTTTCGGGCGCTTTGGACGAGGTTCACCAGTTGCTATCCAGTCAGATGACGATCGTTTTGATTCCGGAGTGAAGTGATGGATCCATGTTTCATCCATTGTCACATATCGACGCAAAAATTCCAGTTTGTTACGTTTAAACATGGCCAAACACTGCTCAGAATCATCAACACGTTCTTGTTTTTGGTTAGCAGTGAGCAAACGCGGCACCCACTTTGAACAGAGCTTTCTCATAGTCAAATGCTCATGCAATATAAAGCCAATACGTTCTTTTGATATCCTTACGATGTCAGCTATCTCACGCAACTTCACTTTTCGATCATTCAAAACGATTTTGTGGATTTCTTTGATGTTTTCAGGTATTACCGCCTCATTTGGACGTCCACTGCGTTCTGCATCATCGGTGTCTCTACGACCAGGTTTGAAGTCAGCAAACCAACGTTTTATTGTTGTTTCTGATGGAGAGTCCCCATAACACTTTTCAAGCCATTGGTTCGCTTGAACGGTATTTTTTTCCCATCAAGAAGCAGTGTAAAATTAAAACACGAAATTGTTTTTAATCCATTGTTTTGAAAATAAGAAAAGTAGCGTGACTCTTAGCACAATAACTCACAAACTAATGAATAGAATATCATGAAATTTTAACAGCTGTCTTTTGAAGGTTAGTACTAACTGAGAGAAAGGTGACTGCAATAAAACTAGCGTCATCTATGTGTTAGGCCCGGAACTTTTCAGCCCATGTGTTAAGGTGGCCCTAATAAAATGGGCAGGGACTGTAGCTCTATTGGTGATAGATCTGTAGACTGGGGTTGCCAAATCACCCGTATCTTATAAAACACTCAAAAATCTATCATAAGTAATTTCATTAGTCAGCCGTTGTAAGTAAACAGAATTTATAAATACATTTTTTTAAGTTCATTATCTAGACGATTACATCTTGTTTCTAATATTGGGTATAGAAATAAGTTTCAATTCTTTTCCTATAGATGGCATTAATAGTATTACTTGCGTCTTCGCTAACCTTTTTTTTCATACTTTTCAAGTGGAGTCCACACGTCCACCTGCTGAAACACGCCGAATAGTTGTCGCACTTACACATTTAACTCTATCGCCTTCGTATTCTAAATCCGGTATACTCGCTATTAAGTTTACTAGTTTATTCGAAATACGCCGTTTTCGAAACGTATCAAATGCGACATTTTCTAAGTATGGGTGTACTGATAGGTACTCACAACGACCTGTCTAATAATACTGAACAAGCGTGCTTTGATATGGGTACTCGATTCTCCGTGCCGCGCGTTTTACCCTTCCATATTATTCTTCGCACGGCACTGAAACTTGCCCCTCTTTAACGAGACTACCTATAAGCGTCTCCACTTCTTCGGACTTTCTTTTTTATATCTACTTTAATATGAACCACACATTTGACGAATAGGTATACATTTGGCGGCAATTGTTTAATTACTAATTTGAATGGGAACGAATGCAACTTTAATTTGAGGCTCAAATAACAACTGAGATTATTTTTATTCACGAAGAAGTTAATCTAAGGCAGTTTTCGTTAACAGACGGGGTATGTATACCATTAGTATAGTTATGTTTCTAAATTCCCAACCAATAATAGCCTTTACTGAAAACCTTTATAACTATAGATTGTTACGGTTGTCAAATATGAAGGTTATATTAGCTATTTTAGTGTCTCAATATGAACAACTGCGATATTTAAGAGACGATGATGCTATTACATACACAGGAAGAACCCAGAGAAAGAGAGAAGAAGTATTCATAGTACTTCATTTTATACACGCATACATGTAGAATATACAAGGCAATATTATATTGTAAATATAAAACCTCATAATAAATTAAATACGGTGTATATCCAATCAGAATCTTGACAACGACATATGGAATCATTTGATGATGCACTAACTATAAATACAGAGGAATCGCGCTTAATAAGCGTAATTCGTTCCAGAATCTTACTCGTAATGCGAAATATCCATTAAACGAAACCATTTTTCCCATATAAATTAATGTAAAATACGATAATGCATTTCATGGTGAATACTCAGAAAAACTGTATATAACGTTTAATTAAAGAAGTTTCTACTTCTTCTTCACTTCAGGTTTTAATCACTTTGGCTGTTACGATACCCATGTTTTATTTGATCTGCCTACACTTCTTTTTCTTAAACCTCTATAAAATCTCGCACTGGCTGGCAATCTCGTCACTTGCATCCGTTCTACGTGTTCCTTCCACTTATTTTTGTTTTCCTTTATTCTCTCATTTATATCGAAGACGTTTAATTCCAGTACAGTATCGTTTATGTTCGTTATTCTGATTGGACATTTATCGAGGAAACCCATGGTTTTGGTTATATTTGGATTTTCGTCTTCTCTTTTGTCTTTATTCCAATCGTATCTTCTTGATAGAAAGCAATTTGTGACATACATGGGATTTGAGTCTGATTACTTCGCGCCGAGCTCTGGAGTTCCTCAGAGGAGTAACTTGGGTCCACTTCTGTTCCTCACATATATAAATGATTTGTGCTACCAACTGAACTGTCCAAAGTTGTTATACGCAGATGACTTGAAGTTGTACTCAACAATTAATAATTCTCAGGATTGCAATCATTTGCAAAGCCAACTCGATATATTCCACACGTGGTGTGTCAACAACAAACTAACAGTTAATGTAAACAAATGCAAAATTGTCACCTACACTCGTAAGACGACTCCAATTATATATACCTACCACTTGGCTGGATCTTCTTTACCTAGAGTGACCTCTATGAGAGACTTGGGCGTCGTCTTTGACTCAAGACTGACCTTTATGGAGCACATATCCAGTATTTGTACATCAGCGTTGAGTATGTTAGGATTCATTATACGTGTTACACGACCATTTGCTTCTATAACAGCCATTCTTCCTCTTTATTTCGCTTTTGTTCGGTCTCGACTGGAGTATGCGTCCTTGGTCTGGTCACCTATGTACATCTATCAGATACATCTTCTAGAGCAGATTCAGAGAAGGTGTTTGAAGTTCTTGTACTTTAAAAAATTTAATACTTACCCGATACAAGGATTTAGCCACAGTGCTCTGCTCTCTAGCAAATGTCTCTACATTTAATATTGATTCATTAGAACTACGTCGAAAACAGGCTGAGTGTAAATTCCTATTTACTTTACTTTATAATGGTCTTGATGTCCCTGAGTTGTTGAGTAAAATCAACTTCATTGTACCACGTTCAGGATCTAGGCAAACAAATACATTTTACTGTTTCGCACCTAGAACAAACATCGCCATCAGGTCCCCAATACACAGATTGTGTAGCAATTTCAACTCTATGGAGTTTGCCGAGTTGGATATACATACTTGCACTTTACCGTCCCTTTTGACGCTATGTAGACCGCGGGTGCGTTACACTTAGTTGAATACTTTTTCCGTTCTCTCTTTTTTCCTAACCACTGGTAGACTTTTTTTTTTAATTTAAATTAAAGCAACTAGTTACTAAGTTTTCTAATTTGACATACTTTAATTTCATGTTATTTATATTTGCATGTGTACATTATTTAACATTGGATATTTGTATCTGTTGGGCATTAAATATTATTATTATTATTATTATTATTATTATTTGCCGATATTTTCATTTCATAGTTTTGGTAGATTTTTTGTATATATCCCTTTCTTTTTGTTAGGAGAACTAAATTGTCTGCATGTAAGGGTGGCGTTCTAACCTAAACGTATTCCTTTACGGCATTTCTTTTTCTATTCCTTTATAATGATATCAATATACACTTCGCAATACTTGATACAACGCAATATCTATAACTTCGTTAAAAGAATACTTTTTAATTTCTGTGTTTTATGCCGATAATCTACTTACTATCTTAGGCAAGTATTTCAAATAAGAGTAAAAAAAAATAAAAATTTAACTAATAAATGTTACTTTGAAAACTGGTGCGAGATTTGATTAAATGTAGCAAAATAAAACAACAAAATTGTTGGCAAAAACTTTATGTAATAACGAGTATGGCTACCATTCTTCCTTATTGCCTCTAACATTCTGTATGGCAATGAATTATACAAATTTTGAATCTACTCCAACGAAAGCCCTTCCCATGCTTCTCGAATGGCCACTTTCAACTGTTCTTTATTTGCAAATCCCTTCCCACCACTATAAATTCTTCAGGATAACCATCTCCATATATTTTCTATTATGTTGAGGTCCGGAGACAACGGTGGCCATGGCAATGAAGTTATTTCATTTTGTTTCAACATTGCTTCATTACCAAAGCACTATGCGCAAGGGCATTATCTTATTGTAAAACAAAGTCTTCCGTGCCCACTTGATTCTGGATTGCGTCTTTTACATTTTCGATTATTTCCATGTATTTCTGGGCATTTAGAGATACCTCCATGAAAAAGATTTCAACTGCCCCTGAATAGAAATTGCACCGCATACCACACCACCTCCGCCGCCTTGAGGTCTCTGCGATATCACCTTGGGTTCTTTCCTCAAGTCGTGCCAGTAGTATTGAATTCCATCGGGTTGATCGAGAGTAAATTGCTTCTCATCCGTGAAGCGACCTGCTTCCGATTTTTATTCCATTAAACGCGTTGCCTTGCGAAATTTAATCTGCGTCGGGCAGTTAAAACCGGCTTTTGTTTTCAGTTTCAACCGACGAATATGTGAAAAAACCCTTTGCACTGACCTGACGGATGCAGAAGTTCCGGCAGTATTCCGGATTTGTTTTCTGTTTTTAGTATCAAGATTTCATTATTTCATAAGCCAGATTTGGTCTTCCATGTACGCCATTCTAGATATTACTTATAAATTTATCTCTGGACTCTTCGTCTTTCTCTCTGGATATTTCTTTCGTATCAATTCTACCACGCTTGTAAATTTCATAATTAACTGCGGTAGGGTGTTAATATATTGCATTTATGCTTGTTGTTTTTCTTTTACTACTTCTTCCATTTCTCCTGATCATATTTTTTATCCTTTCTTCATTCTGAGTTTCTTCAGCACAATGTAATGACGAGATTTTGGGATTTGGAGGGAATAAACTCTTTTGCAATGGGTCAATTCATTAGCTGACTGTATGATACCATTGTAGTACACAAATTGAAGGAAGTAATTTCTGGAGAACGCACTGAAATGTCCCAAAAGCATAGTTCTTTTCACCTCGGCAGTGAGTTTTGTTACACCAACTGAGATTTAAGGTTGCATCTTACCCTAGGTACAGAAAGAATTATATACATTGTACTGTTCCTGAAATAGAAATTTTGTTATTCTGTCACAAGTATATGCAAGCGAAATAAACAACTACTAACTCATTAATAAGTCAGAACAAATAGATACTCCTTGTACATTTAAAGCCGCACGGACAACGGTACAGCTCCATCTATGGTTAATATTCTCTTATATTGAAGATGTTGAAGGAAATATCCTCTTACAGATTGCATGGGAATGCATGCACGCGAGAATCATTAACATCGCTAATGTTTCTACGTCTGGTAGTAATACGAATTTAAATGCACTTCGGCGAGTGTAATGTTAACAAGACGCGATAAATTCGACTTTCCCTCAAAGCTCCTCCTCGAAACGCTGATCGAATATTGTTTCGTACGATGCCTACACTCTCTTTATACAACTCCGTATACAGAGTGAATCATTTAACTTGTATAAAGAGTTGTATATTTACACGATGAATTTTATAACGTGATGTGTATAGTAAAAGTTGTTTGATGTCAAAAAGGTGACAAAGTGGTTATATTGAAGGGAGGACCATATATTTTCTTACGCGTATCAAAAGATTTTCCTTGATGAATCTTAGTCTAAGGAATGAAAAAGGACCAAGTTTCATATGGAATACTTTTTAAATCTTCGTATTATTGCAAGAATTTATCAAATTTTACTCTGTCCTTTGTTTGTTCATTTGCAAATTGTTTCGGACGTTTTACAATTAAAAAGAAACTTGAAATTAATACATACTCCTCTGCTATTAGATCCAACAATTAACCTTCTAAAGGTGGGGCTGTCAGCCTATCTTGTAACATTTTTATTTGACCCTGTTCCATCTTACACTCCTACACCAACGCACTGATAGCAAATTTAAATATAAACGTTGTGATAATGATAATAGAAAATAACATTGCAATATTTACATTCACATTTGGGACCTCTACTAACTAATGGATAAATATATTTTGGGATAAAGGATTCTAAACCATTCTAAAGTAGCTAAGAGGTCATTTTAAAGTTATGACTCAATTTCTGACTTTATACCTCAGTACCTTTGAAAATGTGAACTGCAGTTCGGGAAACGTCAGGGACAAGAAACCTAGTGACACGGCAACACCCGACAACTGTTACCACTATGACAAACGGTTATGAATGTCTGAGATACTATGTAATAAGAAGTAGTCTATAGGATCCTTAAAAAGCGCTTTTACCACCTCGTTATATAACACTTGGTGTGAAGAACAATTCGTAAAATAACTTGATCAATATGCTGGTTGCTCTTTCTGAAGCAAAAATAAAAGAAACAATTTTTGTGGGTCCGCAAATCGAAGCTCCAATTGAAGACAAACAATTTGAATCTGCTATAACTCCTGTAGAAAAAGGTGCTTAAAATGTATTTAAAGAAGTTATTGAACATTTTTTGAGAAGCAATAAATATTCTGATTATGTTAAAAGTTGTGAGTGACATATAATAGAGATTCTGAACTTTGGGATGCCGCTTGTGTCTCAAAATACACTTTTTGTTTTCACATTTAGACCTACTCCCTGAGAACTTAGGAAGAAAGAGAAAGGTTTCACCATGATGCTCGAGGAATAGTGAGGAGACACTAAGAATGATAGAATTGGTTACAGATTACACCTGGATACTAGGGATTCCACAGACACATACAATTTTCGAATAAAATATGGAAATATTTCATTCTTGCTTTGTAAAAAATCCTGATGTCACTTTTCAAATGTAACACAAGTTAACAAGTTTTAATTTGTAGACCTGCGTCATATCGTAAGAAGAAAATGAAACAACAATGAACAATTGAAAAGAGAGTAAAACTTTTTCACAATGAGAAGAACCACGTCATATTAATTTGTTTATGATATCTGCTTTATTCATGTTTATCATTCAGATAATATTTTTGCACCTTAGCAAATTTTTGTTTTTCCCAGCTATAGTCAAATTAAATTAATATTAATATGGTTGGTGTTAGTAATGATAAAATAATAATAAATTATTATTATTATTATTATTGTTATTATTATTATTGTTGTTATTGTTACTGTTATTATTATTATTATTGTTATTATTATTGTTGTTATTGTTACTGTTATTGTTATTGTTACTGTTTATTAGTTTCGCGGTATGTGCAATATGTATTGCGCAAAAAGAAGGGAGACTTGAATTGCAACATGGAAAAAAAATTGTTATAATTCCAAACCACAATGGAGTGTGGCCTTTCTACAGCCAAAATGTGATAAACGGTTCCGGACTGGTGTCTAGAAGAAGAGGGGGAGTTTTAGCTGGTAGTCCTCCTTCAGAGGGAGTCCAGCATAACTGGTATAGATGGATATAGTAGTATGCGTCAATGCATTTCACCTCCGCAAAAAAAATGATAAAATTACAATTCTTTTGCAATTAACCAACGCTTTTAAATTCTTGAAAAAATATCAGTCTCGGTAGGATTTGAACCCATGACCTCTATGTTACCGGAGCATTGTGCTACCATTACACCAGGAGACCGAATGTGAGTCCAAATCGCTTTTAATATCTAGATGTCAGAATGTCGTAATATCTAGATGTCAGAATGTCGTAATATCTCAGCAGACAGAAGATTATTAAAGGCTAGTTCTTATTAATTAAATTAATATTAATATTAGAGCACTGTTGGTATCAGTAATGATAGAATTACAATTTCCATTAAATTAACCAAAGTTTTTAAATTCCTGAGTTAGATAGCTGTTGCCTTAAGCATTATACAGATTCTTTTCATCTTATTGAGAATTACGTGACTAAAGTTAACTTTTCCTGGAGTATACCTTCTGCATTATGAGCATTGTTTGGTTGATAAGAATAACTAATAAAATTGTGACTACAATTTCTTTCTATTGTTCTTTTTTTGTTATTAATAATATTTTGCTTGAAATTAGATATGTTTAAGTTTATGGGTAAAGTATATGCGATATTTTATACGATCTATTTGTTTTTGGTCGAATTTCTGAATTTTAAGACTATTTTTCCATAAAATTTGATTTATTTGGATGGATTTTGTCATTTTCAGGTTTATTCGAACTCGTTATAAATAACATATTTTTATTCCAAGATGGATTGATTTGTTTTTTTGAAAATAATATCCTCCGATATTACGATCCCTTAAAATATTTAATTAAAAGTTGGCTCTTGTGTTCTATTTGAAAACAAGAAAATCATCAAAGTTGGCTATGGCATACATTTGAAAACGTGGCCAAAATTAATTTACCATATCATCATTTTGTTTACTCTTTAGTATCAAACAAATTTCATCCGATTTTTTTTTAGAAATATGCACATCTTTCTAGTTAAACGATCCACCCTGTATAGAAACGACAGTGGCGGTACTCAATTTCCAGTCGCGTAAATCGCGAACGTCATGTACTTACTCTTTCTCGTGTTCGGCTCTCTCGCGAGGGGAAACGCGTATTGCAAATGGTTTCTTGTTCCATCCATTGTCAACCGGGATTGTTGGCGCATGTTTATGTGTATTTATAATAGTTGTATTATATGAATCCTTTTACGGAGATAAAACGTGTGTAAACTAATTCTATTACCTGTACGTCGGCCCATTCCATTTACATAATGCTTTCATTACCACCTCGTGGCACCTCGTTGACCCTAAATTATTAACATATGGCCATACACCATAACCGAACGAATCCCATTTCAAAACACGCCCTTTTTTAAAAACACACACGCTTCCCTTACTCGTACGTAGCGTAGAGCTACATACACATCCATAGACCATTATTTATTCTCTTAAACGGCGTGCAGTTCAAGTGAGACGAAAGCTGTAACTGTATGCACTTAATTGTATATGTCATTACGTTTTACTTTTCTTTAAAATCTTGTAGTCTCTATACCGTTATTTGTTTGTCCTGCTTTAGTTGTGTTCTTCTGGCCTGTATCTAATTGTATTCAATCCGTGTGGATTGGTTGATAATTACCTTGAAGAAGACACCTGTGGCATTATCGAAAGAGATTTTTCTGGATTGGTTTATGAAAGTTATCGAAATTCAAATTAATTATAGAAAAGATTTCACAGCGGTATAGAATCCTTTTAATAGCAATAAGGAGTATGCAAGATTTAAGACTAGATAGTATTTTGGAAGAAAGTTCAAAATATAAAATTGCAGAGAATGTAAGATATTGGTAATAAATGTCAGGTATCCAAATAAGTTCGTGTATATATATAAAAAGTTGCAGTGCCGGCACGAATAATAATATAAAGCACTGCATTCGAAGATAATGCCGTTAGTGATCCAACAGCACGGAAGTAGCTCAAGAAATTTTCTTCGGGAGATCTCAGCTTAACCGATGAAACTCGCTCTGGGAGATCGAAGATCATAAACAACGAGAATCTTAAACAGGCAAACTCCAGTACAACATGCTTAGAGCTTGCGGAAGAGTTCAGTGTAAGTGATGAAACCATTTGTTTACACCTTCATCAGTTAAGAAAGACGTGGAAGTTAAGTAAATGGGTCCCACATGAATTGTTAAACGTTAACAAACTAAGTCGTCTAAGTCATTTACTCGGCAAACATTTCACGTAATGATAATGAACCATTTCTTGATCGGTTGTTAACCTGAGACGAAAAGTGCATATTGTACTCAAATTCTAAGCGTTCGTATCACTGGTTGTCATTCCACACAGTCCCAGGGCTTCCTTGCACCCAAATATGATTTTATTGTGTGTTTCGGTGACAGCAACCGGAATACTCCATTATGAGTTTTTGGAACGAGGTCAAAACATCACTGCGAGTTTGTATTGTGAACAGCTCCAGCGAGTACAAGCAGTGCTCCTTAAAAAACACCTTTCTTTAATCAATCGAAAAGAAGTGGGATTCTTACAGGATAACGCCAAACCGCATACCGCAAGATTGACCCGGGAAAAAACTTGGCCGGAAACGTTACCACATCTTTCATATTTTCCTAATATTTTCACAAGTGATTACTACGTTTTCTTGTCCCTTGACAACTATATGAATTCCACCTGTAGTAAGCACTGGGTGAATTGAGTAGCTTAGTAACTGCCATTGCTGGTTCCAAACCAGTATAAAAGAGGCGGATTTTCAACAGTTAGCCCCCTACCTGTGGAAAAAAGGTAACTTACCTCACAGAAATAAAGATATATCTCGGAACTGGATAGATCTAAATCCTGGATATCTACATCCGAAGAGGGAAAGGAACTAAACAGGCAATAGCCTATCTACCACGCGTAGAAAGGAAGAAGAAGTGGAAGAAGACAACTGTATGACGGCAGAGACAGTTCAAAACTCGAGTTGATGTATAAATACAGTCCGTCAATTTTTTGATTCTAAATCCACAGAGCTCTACAAAAGCGGCATACCAAAATTGTTGTCATGTTGGTACAAGGCCATTGAGCGTGATGCTAATTACTTCGATGAATAGTATTATATTTTAAAAACCGCAAAAATTTACTTGGTTATCTGCCAGTATAACAACTGTTTAAGTTCATTAATAAGTTGAAGAGAGTCGTTAGGTATGAGAAATGCTTCTTTGGCAACAGGTGCATTTCCAAAGGAATGGCGGGCATCGTATAGAATTTCGGTACCTATAAAATGAAAAGTATCTTATGGAATGTCGGTGTCAAAAGTGAAATCAATCAGAATTTCTTGAGAACCATATTTGTTAAATTGCACATGAATATGATAAATGGCTAAAGCTGTAAGAGCTGGAGTGCTTCGTGCCGGCGGTGCTTTCATATTAACGAAGAGCTTTTTAGATAATGGATAGAGAACTATTAAATGGTAAGTTAGAAGATTTAAGTGTTTTTAGTACCTAGTACTAAAGACTGATTGCAATCTTGTTTAATAGATAAACTGCAGATTGTGAAGTACGATAACAATGTGCCAAATACAGTTGGTTTATTTAATGTATACCGCAAAATTTGCATTCATCAATGTTTACTGGAAAAATGTACAACATGGATATTTTCGTCTTTTTGAGCTACAGTTATCTTCAAATAATTACAGACCACATACACGACCGCTCACAATAGAATGGACACTTTGTGACACACTGTAAAAAAATATTGTAAAAAGAAATACTTTCGAAATTAATTCGTAGGCTTCCACGGCTAGAGTAGCAGGTAATAAACGAAGTACTCCCGGAATTGGACCGTATCATGATAAGATATATAGAAATGAAATAAGAGTAAGAGAAGAAAGAAATAAAAAGAAAAATGAAAAAAGGAGGGCGTGAAGGAGAGAAAAGGTGAAAAGAGTAAGAGAAGGAAAGTGACACAGAAAAAAAAAGGGGGGGGGGGGAGGGGGGAGGGAGACAAAAGGAAGAAAGGGAAGAAAAGAGAAAGGTGGAACCTTTTCTCTTTTTCACGCCTCTCTTTTTTCATTTTTCTTGTTTTATCTGTTTTTCTTTTTATTTCTTTTTCCTCTTACTCTTATTTCATTTCTATTTATCTCATCATCACACGCTCCAATTCCAGAAGTAGTTCGTTTATTAAGAAATACTTTCATTCACGTAATAATTATATAAGTATGTACGCAATTTACTAATTAAAGAATTAAGTTGATAAATAAGGAAACTGAAACATTACTACGCTTTTAACTCTAACGCACGCACAAGCAGGTTTATTTAGAAACTAAAGCATTTATCAATACACAATACACCTGGAATATTGTCCCAAAAATAATACTATTTGTGGTGATGAGGATTATGAGGAAATTACTATATTGGGTCATGAAATACAGTAGGTTTCTACTCATTCTCTAATCGATATTACAATTAATAAACAATAAACTTCATAGGGACCTAAGATAAATGTTATTTATATATAAAGGCAATTATATTATCTTGTAGTAGGGTTTAGAACATTTTACTGGGTGTCCGAACTAATATGGGCTGTAGTGTACATCTAGTTCTTATTTTCACCTACAGATACGGTAAGAAAGACTATTGCTTTCGTCGAGAACCGATAAGGAAAATTCAAGGAAAACAGCGTACCGCTTCTTTATGACTACCGACAAAACCTTCCTTCCAGCCCATAAGAACATATTCAGCTGCTTAATATTTCAAAAGCCAATTTATCAAAAACCTAATTTCAACATTCAAATAACTATATTTAAGAGATAATTATACGCCTCGTAAATGGATCGCTATCTGTCAGATACACCGAAATTATTACAATATTAGCGAGAGAGTTTATTAAATGACACGACGATCGCTGCTGCACTAAAAAGCGACTATCTAAAAGAGATTTCGAGAGCCGGAGGCAGCCGGCGCGTAGCAGCATCGCTAACAAGTTGAATGTTCTTCTACAACAACTACTACTGTTGCTGCTACTATAACTACATACTAATGAATAGATCAGTGGAGTCAAATGAGCTTTTAGGTGTTAGTATATAGGTTGTCATATGAGGTCATTATGAAAATTAAGTAACACTTAAAGAGTCCGTAATGAAAATTTATCTTGGACGAAAAAATATATGCCATGTATATTACAATTACGTTTCGGTACGGTTAAACTATTCAAATTGGTTAATAAATTAGACCCTATATAATAATTGATATGTAATTGTATTAAAAAACGGTCTACCTGCACTGGTTTACAGTGTTATGTAGTGGTGTAGGTAACAGCGGGGAAATGTATATTTAACGGAATCTAATGTACGGGAATATTGTGTCTCACTATAGGGAACAACATTGCTTTATTAAAAATGATTTTTGAAAATACTTTCGGTTTAAAGGCAGAGGACACCCAGCGAGAACCTTTTATATGTTTGTACAAAGAAAAGAGATAGTACTGTTTTACATTTTTAAAGTTCATGGCAAAGACTTTTTATTGAAACATTCTAGAAGAGATATGTTTCATATTTGTTGTAAATTGATTGAAATATTAAAATCGACACTAAAAGAGGGAGCATATTTTTATAGTTTAAAAATAAAATAGAAACTTTATAAACCGATGACAGCTATAACAAAAAATACTTTAGCTAACTAAATCTTCACAGAAATGCGCAAATGTATTAATAAACTGTACACTACACGTAACATAACGGAATGAAAGGACTGTGCAGTTGTATAATTCACAACTATACCTGTGAATTATACAACCGATCCGACAGCGGTAACACGGTTGACAATGGGTGTTCACGTGCTCTCGAAACGCTGCGTACCGAATAATTATTAATTTGTGTAGAGTGGAATTTACTGCAATGCTTGTGAACAGATAACAGAGTTAGCGAGCTTCTTGAAAAGGAGATAAAACACATCTTCTTCAAACTGAACTCAAACTTATTTTAGCATTTTGTCCATCTTACGAACATGTTGTGTGTAAACTATATTCATTGCAAATACTACTTATCCGGTGAACTATACGATCTAAATCTAAAAAAGTCTAAAAACTTTCGATTTTTTTTTAATGACCTTTCTTTACTCTAGCCTAAATCGCTTGCTGGAAAACAACATTTATTAGTATTGAATGCTAAACTATTTATTGCTGATAATTTTAGATAAGTCCCTTTTTATATACTTTTAGAAAAGAAAATGTAATAACGTTATCAGCGTAATTAAGTATTAAAAATCGTAGCAACTAAAATGGATCCAAACTGTTACTTTCAGGGAATTTCGATGTAGATTTTCAGAAAGAAATCCTTGTACGTATATGTAATTTTTTAGTGGTATCACCTAAATAACTCTCAGAAGAAACATAAACGTTTATAAATGCAGTAGTTAGAAATTTTGAAAATATTGCATCAAACAACATCTCTTCAAAATATGACTAAAACCATTTGCCCTATTATAACAGCAATACACGTTAAATGTGGAACTTCCTGAATAGATAGCCACTAAACTGTATACTATTACAACGTTATTCGTTTCTATATCACATACTTTGGCAGTTCTCCAGGTATCGTATTGTATTATTCCGTTTACAAACGGGATTTTCACGCCAGCTAGCTCATTTAAGGAAGCATACGTTCCTTTAATGCATGTAACATTATATTCGCATTGTCCATTTTACTGGAAATTCAACGGTATCAATTTGTAGTTGGTTGGTTTTGTAGGTCCTATATAGGTTCAATGAATGTTCTGAAAGATCGTATTCGATGTGAATTATTTTTGTCTTCTTTTTATTTCCTATCCGTTATGTAAGTTTATGAAGGTATCTACATTGCCATATGCATGTTTATAGATTAGTGATGTAATAAATTGATGGAAATAATATTTTTCGAACTTATTTAGTAATACTAACAACAACAATCAATTCCTTTGCATCCTCCAATTGCTTTTGTCAATTATAGGGGGCATAGGCCAGTTACCAGTATTTGTTACGCCTGCGCTTGTGGTGCGTCTTAAGATATTCATTCTCGGCATTCGCCCTGGAATGGGCAAAACCATAATAAACCTTAGTCTCCAATAATAATAAGGAATATAATGAAGACGAAACAGAAGGTAATTATAATCTCGACAGAAGAGAAGGAGAAAGGAGGATGATTCACAATATATTAACTCAAAAGTGTGATCAAAATGCTTGAAGAATAGGGCAATACCTGGCTATGAAAAAATTATAACAGGAAAACGTGGAGGAAGGAGATTATCAAGAAAACTTGGAGGAAGAAGACATTTTGAAGAATGGAAGCTGGTATTAATAATACCTAATGTAATCCAAAAGAATACAGCGACTGCAGAACTTGACATTATTGAAAATTGTGTAAAAATCTACGAATAACTAATAAACCAAAAATTTGTAGGTACAAAATCGCATTTTTACATTAGAACAAATATTCGAAGACACACTAGAGCAAGGAATGAAAAGCGCCTGGCATTCAATGGCGTAGAAAAAAAGATTTGACAGGATATCGGGTGAAATACATGGAGAAATATCATTATGAGAAATTATGCTAGTAGTCTCTACATGATCCGTAAGGAAGCACTTACTGCAAAAGACGTCGTTAAAGTAGCTTCATAAAATATCAGTCAGTAAATACTGGTTTATTATTGTATAGTACATCCGAGGATGTGAGAAATGTACACACAACAATTTATATGTGCTCCAATGAGTTTTATTGCTTCTCAAGAGTAAAAGGTTTTTCAGAAGAGGAGGGTGTTGAAGAAATTGTTCAGCAGCTGAAAGGTTTGAATGAAGCATTTTATCAGTATTTTCCAAATAAGTAGCAGATTAGACGTCAAAATGAACTTCGGATTAGAAACCCAATGACCTTCGACCATGTCAGCTGAAGTATACGAAGCTTTTATCGAAATGACATCTGATTTATTGTTGCAAGAAAAATTTAAATTAATGCCGTTAGTGGAATTCTGCTGCAGCTTAAATAATGAATATCCCCAATTGTCACAAAAGGCCGTATTGGTACTTTTATCATTTGTAACTACATAGGTATGAGGTATGTCACAGAATTAATGAGGATGATTAGTTTTAAGGTGTGCTCCTTTGGGAATGCACATGGCATCTCCAGCGGGTTTTCCGATGCAGGTAACAATTCTAGAAGTCTTGTTCCGTTAGATTGTTTAGAATCTGCGTCGTGACTCCGGATGTTATATTGCGTAATGAGACCCTTTGAATTTCCGCTAAAGCGTTAGAAAAAGAAAATAATCACAGTCTAGACATGGCTCCAGTCTAGACTGTAGGACGGATGTGAGAATATTGGAATATTTTTCTCTGCCAAAAATTCTCTAACCGAGAATGAGCTGTGACTAGCGGTATCGCCGTGATGCGAGATCCACTAGCTGGCAATATCAGGTCGCAGACGTAAAACTTTTCAGCAAACGTTCAAGGGTTTCCCAATAAAAGATTTGATTCACTGTCTGACCTACCGGTACGAATTCTTCGTGGATAATTTGACGAGATTCAAAAGAAGATGATAAGTATGCGACTTAAAATGGGATTTGCTTGTGCGAGCCTCCTTCGGCCGTGGCAAAGGTATGTGTCATTCCGCAGTTTGTCACATTGTTTCAGCATCGTATTCTAACGCTTAAAGGTAAATTGACAGGTTTCCGTTACGGAGCAGTAAACAAGATCTAAAGAGTCGCGATGCAGGTCTAAATAATCTAAGGGAACAAGACTTCCAGAATTGTTGGAATGGGAGACTCGTTGAAGATGCTGTGTGCATTCCAAAGGAGCATACTTTGAGGGAAACTGATAATTCTTATTAATTCTAAGCCATATCCATATGGTGGTATTAGAACCTCCGGTTAAATAGTATCCCAGACTTTCACGGCCGTTTGACATAGTCGTAACGGTTGTCGGGTTCCCCCGTGTCACTAAGATTTTATCCCTGACGTTTCGCGAACAACTGCGGTTTGCATTTTCCTTTTACCTGTGAAAATGCGAATTGCAGTTGTGCGCGAAAGGTCAGGCACAAAAACCTTAGTTACACGGAGGAACCCGACAACAGTTACGATTAAGAACCCCCGGTTCTTGGGTTATGTGTCAGACAGAAAAATACTACTCATTTTGTTAAAATTTAAATTTAATTCAAATCCTGTTGGCACACGTTATTTTAAAAACTTTTGGATTAAGTTTTAAATTACTTACAATTAGTAATTGTCATTTTTGTTGCAAGTAATCCATCTGTATAATGTTACATTAAAACCATACTATTGAAGCAAACTAAGGGTTCTATTACAAAAATAGGTGTTAAAATATCCCACTTATCAAAAAGACTAAAAGATGCTGCCTTAGAGTATAAAATTATATAGATATGTACATACATATATACTACATATAGCCTAAATTTCTTCAAATGACGATTAAAGCAGATAAAGGAAATAAAATAGTCATTCTGGACAAACCGGATTATTATAATCGCGTCAACACTATGTTAGCGTCAGGACCGTACAGAGAATTAAAGAAAACCCCCCTACCGTCAATGATTAGAATCACTAAAGATACTATTAAGGACTGTCCCAACTTAATCAATAATAACCTGAAATTCAAAATAACAAGTTCAAACCCTACCATTCCAAAATTGTCTTCCAAAAATCCACAAACCAGGCAATTCCATGAGACCTATAGTATCCGGCATTGATTCTCCAACATACAAATTGTCCAAATGGCTAGGGAATGAATATAAGAACTTGCCCCATAAAGTAGATAACCTATGTGTAGAAAACTCCGTAGATTTTGTAAATAAAATTGAAAATATTGAATTAAAAGATGGGGAAGTCCTTGTATCATTCGACGTTTGTTCACTTTTCCCAAGCGTACCAATTCCAGAAACGATGGAGTATTTGGTTGAATTTTTGAAATTAAATAACGTAGATGATGTGAAAACCGCGGAATATAAAAGGTTAACTAAATTATGCATGTCACAAAATTGTTTTCAAATAGGCGGAAAATGGTTCGAACAGGTGGAAGGCACGGCGATGGGTAATCCTCTATCGCCTTTTATTGCGAACCTTTTCATTAGCAAATTTGAAACAAACCTGAAAAAAGAAACCAAATATTTCCCGAGAATTTGGCTTAGGTACGTAGATGATATTTTCGCTGTGTTTGACACCAACAAAGGAAACATACAAGATTTTCTAGCAGAACTGAACTCAAAATTTACCACGATCAAGTTTACCATTGAAGAAGAAGTGAACAATCGCCTTCCGTTTCTAGATACTCTAGTCATACGCAATAATAATAAATTGGAAATAGACATCTGCAGAAAAGAAACTAATTCCAACAGATTCATCACGTTTGATTCGCACCATTGCGAACAACAAAAAATATCCGCGATTAGTTTTCTGGTCAATAGACTCGTCAGATTTCCGCTAAACAAGAGCAGGTATGACAAAGAATTAAAATATATCAAAGATGCAGCGAGGTACAATGGTTTCTCTTCTATGGATGTCGACCGTATTTTAAGGAAGGTCCAATACAAACAGCACATCAGAAATTCCACGACTTTGACATCAACAAACACCGGTAATAAGAAATTTATAACTCTTCCTTTTCACCCAACAGTAAAAGGGTTAAGTAAAATTTTCCGACAACTAGACATGAACGTGTCTTTTGTGTCAAAAACAACTTAAAGAATCTCTTAGGAATCCCAAAGATAAACCGGAGATGATAAAAGTCTGGAATATACCAAATCCCATGCAATGATTGTGAGAAAGTTTATATTGGACAAACAAAAAGGAGTATCGAAACGAGGTTCAAAGAACATATTAGACACTATCGTTTCGACAAACCTGAACTATCAAGCGTAGCAGAGCATATGGTAAAATCCGGACATAAGATTGATTTCAAAAATCTGACACCACTTAAAAACGTGAACTCCTATAGAGAATTAGACGCGTACGAAACGGTATATATGAAAAAGAACGGAAACTTATTGAACAGAGAACCACCCCCAATTGCACACTCGAGTTTGATGGATTTATTACCATAGACCCTGTTAAATGATAGGGTTCGCTTTCGGTGCATCCTTTCCCGTAAAAGGCATGAGGCCACCTAGTAGATTGTAAATAGTCATATGGTTAGAAATTTTAGAGCCTGCGTAGAAAATAATTTGCATGTGTGATACAGTTTTTACTTTCAGTCGGTAAGACGGTTGACAATGGGAGCCCACGTGCTCCCGAAACGCTGCGTTCCGCATAATTAATTAATTTGTGTGAGTGGAGTTTACTGCTATACCTGTGAATCCTAAATTTGTTATTACATAGAAGATTTTAGAAATTAGATCTTTATGTCGATATGCTCCAGAAATAATTTTCTTGAGACTGTTTATCTCTATATTCGTTCATTTTTATTTTATGCAGACAAATATTTTCTCTCATATTACAGAATGACCTCTACAGATATTATGTCATGTAGATATAATTGAACACCGACACTACTTTCAAACAACGGAATAAAACTCGAAATCAGTGATAGAAACGCTATCTTTTCTAATAATTCTTTTCACATCCAGTAGGTAATATATTGGGCGCTTTTTTCCTGAACAACTTGAACACGTTTTGATAACAATTCAACTTCCTGAGCATCTGCCGTCCTATACGTACTAACTTTCTAAATATCCCACAGTGTATTTAATCATGCTCGTATACATATATATATATATAAGGCGAAAATATACCTCCTTTAAACCGCTATAGGCTTCACCTTACCTTTTCGGCGACGGTGTCTTATGAATAAGACGGTCTTCGATGGAGAATCATCGTCAATAAATTATCTCTCAATACACATTTAGATGTGGACGCGGATTTAGCAATGAATTGTTGGTCGCTCAACAAAAGGACGATGTGACAGCTTAACAAAACACGGCCGCTCGGAATGTTATGATTAAATAAGTGGCGTGGTACGAATTCGACAAAAGAAATATATGATTGTTATACGATCTTTATATTCCGCTGATGTCGGATATGATTTAATGTTTTAATATATGGCCCCAGCTACGGGTTATGTAAAACATAAATGATAATGAATGTTTCGAGTCCTTTTTATAAAATCGTAAATTTTATTTCACGCAACGTATGTTTGGCTTGACTTGCACTATGGGTAATATGAATTTAGAAACATGTTCGGAGACATTTATGATTATTTGTTAATTTAATTCTTCTTATTCTAAAAGATATAGACATTCCTTACTTATTGTGAAAGACATGGCATATTGCCCTCATCAAGTTTTGCTTGGATCTGTAAGCTGAACCGATGCCTAAGGATTTAGAAATGACGCAATTGTTTCTATACGTTTCCACAGTGTTGATCGTGCAAACCTAATTATTTAATTGGAATAGCGCAAAGTTTTGTTTGGATACTTTCGTAACAAATTCGTAGGGTTAAAGTCACAATGGTCGCCTCAATCACAATACAATTAGGTAGGAAGAATTGACCAATATGAACTGACATAAGTTCTTCATTGGACTACAAAGCGGAATCGCTCTTTTTATACCAAAAAATGGCTATCATCTGAGAACAAAACAATCTTTCAATCTTCAACAGTCCTGCTAGCAATTTTTTTCCCAAGGATTTGTTTCTTTTTGTTATAGCAACGGTCAGTAATTGTTTTTTTCTGATATCTGATTATACTGCCCAACAGAATTTTTGCTGACTTCTATATGAGACTTCCTTTTTACTAGTTTGGGTGAACTGAATGTGAAAATCATATTAATTTTTGCGTATCAGGTCAAAATTCAACTGTATGCCAAACTACGTTCTTTGAGGAATCACTAATGCGACTAAGTTGTTACTTAAGAACTGATAATATATAAATAAAGCATAAAATTTCATTTATTTATTTAAATAACATATAATATTAGTCACGAATATTTATTTTAATAATCATTAGAAATTAGATTTTCGTTACTGCACTTTCTGCTGTGTATTTTGATTTGGCAACCGGTTTGAATACTCAGCAGCAGTAGGCCATCATATGAGGTTATCATTTTACTTGGTACCGAGTTCCCATGGTCTTTAAATCTTGTTGAAATTTATCGCCTTGTTCATCTCTTACAGTACTTAAATTTTCGAGAAACCTATCAAGAAAATGAAGCCGCATTGGTTGTAACATGAGCACACCTATCATAGGTGCCTTCCACTTTTTTCCACATTTTCCATTTCTGTTCACCTCAATCGTTCTAGTTTCTCCCTTTTGTTTTACAATCGTGTTTATAGCACCAAACTGCTACAATACAATACTCTTTGGGGGTGTCACCAACCTCTTTGGGAATGATGATGTATGTTTAACTGAAAGTAACAATTTCTGTTTGTTTTGTTTGGACTCATGTCCATTTTCTAAAGAAATACGGGACAAGGAATATTATAGCAGTTTGGATACAGCTGTTGTGGCACACAATATTCTTTGAAAATATACAAAAATAACTTGTTTATAACTTAGAACAAGTCGTTACTCAGTAATTAAACTTCGAATGATGTTCGAACAGCCACTGACATGCCTTAGAGTTTACAACATGCTTTGCACAATATGCTTCAAACCCATATATTGTGTACTTCATTGCTGATCTGATATTTGCTTTTGCTTTGAAGATATATTACTTAAATGGTGATATTTTTATTTCATTTCAGACCTCCTAGTACAGAAGAAAGACATCCCTCTATTCATTAACTTCTCATTTTGATGTTTTTGATGTATCATTTTCGATTCAAAACCATTTTGTATTAGGACACCTTCTTGTCAGTAGTTTAAAGCTGGCAGTATTTCTGAAATTTAGTAATTTAAATAGCGCTCGTGTTTTTTACACATCATATTCCTAACAGCCCTTCCATATACAGGGTGTCCATAAAATAAGAAAATATGAAAAATGGAAAGATCTAATTTCATTAGACTCAAATCTAAAATATTTCACGAAAATTCCTTTGCAACCGAAATGTTCGTACGTAAGCATGTCACCGTTTGAAAGGTAGACAGTGTTATCTTGTAGTTTTTATAACATCTGCTCTTGCAGTGTAAGCAGTCTGCATGTACGTATATGAGTTTGGTTGAATGGATGTATTATGTATACACATTCTGCATCCATAGGCGACACATATTACAATTTCCTATGGCTTTTTTAATTCTAGTGTTCGCATAGTAATTGACTAAATTTTTTTTTCGAAAATTTTTTTTATTTTTAGTTTTTTTAAACTTTTTATTTTACTTCAAAGACAGCCTGTATATAACGATTTACAATTCAATTTGGATAGAACCTGTAATCAAAGGAGATTACATAAATTTTGAATTGCATTCCCATCTGTTCCTTTTATATAACGAAATACAAACAGAATTGTTTACTTTTATTGGAGACTATAACAGTTGAAGTCCGAAGATTTGTATTGTTTTCGAAATTCCTCCTTTCACCGCGAATTCCAGTATGAAATTCGCAGGTGTACGTTTATGAATTTATTTTGCGCCGTGTGAAAATAAAGTTATTGACACCAATTCGCTATACGCAGACATACGACTACTACAATTTGATGTATGCGTACTTTACGGTCTCGCATTAAAATTTAACCTGTAACGTATAAGTCAAACAAGCATTAACTTAAATCACTCCTGACAAGTAAATTTAAGGTGCTAAGGATTGATACCTATAGCGTTACAATGTAATATAACGCCGCCGCATAATTTATCCATATATTTCGCTTTTAGATGCTGGAAAACAGATGAGATCACCCGAAAATTTGCTAGAATTATCGGTATATTAATTTTATTAGCTTTTCACAAACAAGAGCTGCATAAGCTGATCAAATGCGACTCCTTTGTATGTACCTATGCATACGTATTGGGAAATGGCAGGATGAATACCTGCGAAAATGAAATATCGAATCGCATTAAATCAAATCCCTTTGACGACTCAATTAACCCGTTTCAGTGTCTATTATATGAAGTTCGATCGGAACTACCTTTGAACGTTAAAACAACCCACGCCAATCAGTTCAACCCCATTATATCGCATTGACACGGTTATCAAGGCTTAACAAAAGACGATGTTCCATTAGTGTCAGAACCATGACTGTTATATTTTACAGATATTAATTAAACGAAAACATTTACTCAGCTCGCAAGCTGTGAAATATCTTTTTAAGGGAAAATTTTATCGGGTATCAAATTTGGATCTTAATGAAACTTGGTAGGTAAGCAGAGTATGTTGGGACTTGATAATAATTTTTTTGTTTGTGCTGAAATTTACTTTGAGGGAGTGGAACACCCCTTTGAAAATGTAATTTTCCAAATGTACCATAATCGTATGTTAAAATGCATTCTACGTAATCAGATGTGCCAATGCCGATTTATTTTAGGAGAACACATTAAACACGTTCATCTCTTTTATGTAAATTGAAAGAAAGACATTTGTTTACTGGAGGCGTTTCTTCATTGGGAAAAGTTTTAAAAAACATTGAGTTTACGTGGAAAAAAGATGAAACAACATCATACTGCATTACTTCGTGTTGAGTTTCTACAACGATACGTAAAGAACATGGGAAGGAATAGCCCACAGGATCCTGTTTACCTAGATGAAACATGGATATTTGAAAATGGGAGCAACAATTATTCTTGGCAGGACAGTAATCGGCAAAGTGTGAAAAAGTTAAAGAGGAAGGCAAGAGGTTTGTTTTATTTAATTGTAATGTACACTAGGGTCAGAATAAAATAGACACCTACTAATTAAAAAAAAGATTCTATTCTCGTTATATATACAAAATATTTTAAAATTTTTAAATTAGACTAATATTTTTTCGATCCACCTTTACTTGCGTGAAGTGCTGCGAGTCGTCGTGGCATAGAATCTATTAAATGATTAATGGTGTCTTCTGGAATATTTAACCACTCTTCTGTAACAGCTGCCACGAGTTCTTTCTTATTGCTGGGTTTTCGGGATCGTTTCGCCATATTTATCTGGATTATGTGCCAAACATTCTCTATCGGATTCATGTCTGGTGATTGGCCTGGCCATGATAAAATGCGAATCCCCTGTTCCTCTTTCCATGTGGTTGCTGTTCTTGCTTTGTGGCAGGGTGCTCCATCCTCCATAAAAGTGGCACCTTCTTTAGATAAAATGGCGTGGTCGAATATTGGTAGTAGTCCTTCTGTTAATATTTGGATATATTTTGCCGCATTTATATTTCCGTCGCAGATTACTAATTGCGATCTTCCACCATACCATATCGCGCCCCACACCATGTTCACACCGCCGTATTTCACCGTCGGATGCAAAAATTTGTCGTCCAGCTGCTGTGACGAACGTCTCCATACCCACGTACGACCACTATCACTGAATTGGCAGTATCTGCTTTCGTCTGAAAAATTGACAGACCGCCAAAACTCTTCGGGCTTCGTTCGCATTTCGATTGTCCAAGCCATTCGGCGCCGTTTTTGAAACGCCGCAAGGAGAGGTTTTTTCTTTGACACCCTTTTATACATCCCCACACTGTGAAGATATCGCAGGACGGTGCACTGACTTTGCTGTGAAGTTGCCGCAAGCTCAGCTGTAGTTTTTCGCGGTTCTCTTAACACTTCGCGCACAAGCACCCTTTTACTTCTTTCAGAAGGTCCGGCACGACCTGAATATTCATCTCTATTGGAAACATATGGAGAATTACGACATATTGCAATCGTCACATAGGAAGAGATGGACGACCTAGACGACTATTGGGTTTCCGTGTTACGAGGACATCAAGGAAAGGAATTACACCGTTCTTCTCCACTTCCATGGTGAATTTTATGTAGGGATGTTGGCTGTTAAGATGACCAAGAAAACTATGTAAGGTATCTCTACCGTGGGGCCGAATGATGGGGGTGTCGTCCACATATCGAAATCAAGCTTTCCGTTTTAGCTCTGAATTTTCCAGGAGACGGACTCGAAGGATTCCATAAAGATGTTTGCAACAACCGGTGAAAGCGGCTATCCTATGGCGGCTCCTGATATTTGTTTAAAGAATTTACCTTCGAAGACAAAGCAGGTCGAAGTGAGGCACTTATCTGTTAGGGGGGCCAAATCGGCAGATTTGTTGTACTGTTCTAGTAGCTATTGGATGATATGTAGAGAATCTGAAATGGGTACTTTTGGGAAGAGGGAAACGACGTCAAAACTGACTAACAAATCTGTAGGTTGAATATTAATCCCAGAGATGAGTTCAACGAAATGTGTGGAGTTTAAAACATACCAAGGGGTCTTACCGGTATATCTTTTGAGAAATCTAGAAAGATACTTAGCGAAGTTGTACGTGGGTGAATCGATGGTGCTCACTATACTTCTTTGTGTATCTTAGGAGGACCGTACAACCGAGGCGGTTTGAAGTTTCGGGGAATGAGACGGTGTTGAATTTCCAGTGGGATATTGGAAGCTTTTATTAGAAAAGAAATGTTCCGTTGAAGCACTAGTGTTGGATCTCATTTTAGAGGAATATAGATGACATCCGTTAATAGTTCCGTTATTTTTGACGTATATTGTGTCTTTTCTAAGACGGAATTTCGTTTATCAGTCGAAAGGACTTTAGAGTCCGGATTTGATCGGAGATTTTTCAGCGGCTTTGATTTCTTCATGCGTTAGATTCGAACGTGGAGGGTTGGCCGAAATAAGGCATTTGGCTGTTTCGAAACGGATTTGGCCAGCAGTGACACTCGGTAGAGTGCCTATAGACAATTTCAATTCAGTAATAATCCCCTCCTTGGGGGATACAGCGTAATTTAGTCCTTTGGAAAGCACTAGTTCTTCGTTATCGGATAGAGGTCTAGAAGACAGGTTAACAACGATCTTAGGTTTTGGACATGGGAGGAGCTTTAGGGGGGAAGGTTTGGAATTTACCTTTGATGATAGTAATAAATCTTTTAAGTAAGACACGTTAATACAAATGCCTTTTTGCAGCTACTATTATCTTGCACAGGCAAATGGTGCACTGATAACTTGTGACTGTTAGTACCGTGTCAATTCCACTGAGGATTTCACGTTGTGTATGGTATTTCAAATTAATGTATTACAATAATCCACGGTCATCCGTGATTACATAGCAGCGACTCTAAAGGTCCACTTTGCATGCCAATTTGATTTCTGTTCTAGAGTACTGTTATTATTATGCACACGACTGTAAGTCAACTTTAAGAATGATAAACTGACGGCACCCAACCAAACAAATGCCAAAAAGGACCATCCCCTTATTAAATCAGCATATTAACGCAAGCGTTTCGGCTAATGTCGAAAATAATCGGTTCCAATGAATCAATTTACCGCCGAAGATCACTCCTTAAATGAAATGCGGCCCGACTCGAGAGACGAAAAGAAATAGCCTTCTTATATTCTCGAGAAGGCTGCCGTTGATGCCTGCCGCGTAATCTTTCGAACCGCAGGATTCCAACCTGTCGCCGTCGACCGACTATCCGTGGGCTTCAGGTTCTATTACATAAGGTGAGATCAATGTCCTAAATGTTTATCTCCACCAAATTAAAAATAACACACTTAGGGCGCTTATATTTATAGCCGGTCTTGCGGGCAAGATAGGCAATGCTAATGTAAGTAAAATGTATGCGTGTAAATTACTGGTGAAATTCATTAATTCTCGTAGAGGTGCGTATTAGGTTCGAGTGTTTGTGTAAAAATAAAAACACCCAATTGACTGCCAGTACCTAAGCAACGCTTGCGTGCGTCTATTTCGTATAGTTCGAATTGCTGAGCGTGTTTGTTTGCTGCATTAGGAAAGGATGTATTCACAAGTGTCATTTTCACTTAAATATTTGTTAGGTAGATATCTATTAAGTATTCGTCATTTCATAAACCCATTCATTAACTTTAATACTTCTTACGATCTAACGGCTTCTTTAGTGATATTTGATTGATGTCACTTAGCAATAATAACAGAGTTTGTCACGTATCTAGTTTCACAACAACTATATCGGTAAGTAATTGGTCTTAACAGCGATAAAGTTGGCCTCACAAACTCACAGCTTGTATATATTTGCAATAAGCCAATCACATGCAGGAATCTTTAATTATGTAAAGAATAAGAAATCGGGACTTAAATGACTGTGGCATTTTATATGAAAGAACTTATTATAGATAAGCCTGCAGAAACGAGTGCATGTTCATTGGCGGCGATGATACATTTCGAAAGCGGTGGGACATGTATGTGTATGAATGCCGGATTAGATTCATGATGGCAAATCGATGGCGTTTTTTGTTATGTTGGACGAGTATTAATAGATTTCTTAACCGATTTTGACATTGGAATACACAGGCTCTAAATACACTAGAGTGACAGAATAAAATAGACACCAGGTAAAGAGGTATAAATATGTACAACAGCTAAATTCTAAGATCGAATTAAGAACTTTCTCTTGTCATTAGGGTAGGGGTAGATGTATCGGAAGGAATTCGTCTTAGTTTAGTATCCTTACAAGTGCATATGCCTCGCTTACAAGGTTCGAGTGATATTAGCGACTTCGCCCGGGGTGTCGCATCGTTGTCCAGAGTGAACGCGGCGCTTCGCAACGTGAAATAAGTAAATTTATAAATATTCCGTTGTCCCCACAGTTAACCGTGTGATTACACAATTTAAACGCAAGGATAAAATAACAGCGGAGCGAGACCAGGTCGTGCCGGACCTTCTGAAGGAAGTAAAAGGGCGCGAAGTGTTAAGAGAACCGCGAAAAAGTACAGCTGTGAAAAGTCAGCACACCGTTCTGCGATACCTCCACGGTGTGGGGATGTATAAAAGGGTGGCAAAGAAAAAAACTTTCCTTACGGCGTTTCAAAAACGGCGCCGAATGGCTTGGGCAATCGAAATGCGAACGAAGCCCGAAGAGTTTTGGCGGTCTGTCATTTTTTCAGACGAAAGCAGATACTGCCAATTCAGTGATAGTGGTCGTACGTGGGGATGGAGACGTTCGTTACAGCAACTAGACGACAAATTTTTACATCAGACGGTGAAATACGGCGGCGTGAACATCATGGTGTAGGGCGCGATATGGTATGGTGGAAGATCGCAATTAGTAATCTGCGACGGAAATATAAATGCGGCAAAATATATCCAAATATTAACAGAAGGACTACTACCGATATTCGACAACGCCATTTTATCTAAAGAAAACGCCACTTTTATGGAGGATGGAGCACCCTGCCACAAAGCAAGAACAACAACCACATGGAAAGAGGAACAGGGGATTCGGATTTTACGATGGCCAGGCCAATCACCAGACATGAATCCGATAGAGAATGTTTGGCACATAGTCCAGATAAATATGGCGAAACGATCCCGAAAACCCAGCAATAAGGAAGAACTCGTGGCAGCTGTTACAGAAGAGTGGTTAAATACTCCAGAAGACACCATTAATCGTTTAATAGAGTCTATGCCACTACGACTCGCAGCACTTCACGCAAGTAAAGGTGGATCGACAAAATATTAATCTAATTTAAAAATTTTAAAATATTTTATATATATAACGAGAATAGAATCTTTTTTTTAATTGGTAGGTGTTTATTTTATTCTCTCACCCTAGTGTACAATACAGCGGCAGCTATCAGCTCCTCATACGAAGTAAATCTCATACCGCCGAGGTGTTTTTTAACCCTTAGCCACCGCATAACTGAACGCAATACTGAAACGTCTTCACCGTCTTGATGACCACACATAATAAACAAACTCTAATTACCAAAGAATATATTTTTTTACCCATTGAGAACATTACTACTGGATTAAGTGCACCTTAAAATAAAGCTCAAGATGTTTTTCAACGTAGTTTGTTCTTTAATCAGTATAACATTAAAGAAAAAATCCGTAAATGTCATATTTTGCTCTGTTTTTTACGCAAACGCCAGAATTTTTTTTAGAAATATTCTATGCGATAATAAGAACAGACTCTTAACAATAAATGATTATGCGACTAAAAAAAGAGAGTGTGTTTACATTTTTTATAGATTTTTGACGCACATGCTAAACATGTAAGTCTAAGGTAAATTTTACGCAAATAAAAGATTTTTATTTTAATTCCAGAAGGCCAAGCGCAACATGTTTTTCGTTTTTCCACTTTTTCTTCTAGAACTCCCGCTTCATCAAGATCATGAAGAGAAAGAATTCTGCGAATTACAGTGCGGATGTCACGTTTTAGATTTGTATTTTCTGCACGTCTAGAAAGATGGAATCTCACTAATTCATTTGCAAGTATTTGCAGAAAATCTGTTTTCTTTGGGATTTTCTTTGACGCATTGATGAACATGTCCATTGACATCACCAAAATCCACCACCATCTTTGAGCACGACGACTGGTTGAGTGTTTAGTGCACTCTTCGTCAAGTGCGTCGACTCCTCCCTTTATCGAATTATAGAAATATATAGTTTCTGGCTCTTCGACATCCTTCTCGAAGCATTGCATATGATACATCGACGATATTAACAGGACTGTTTGTTTTTCTGGGGTATATGGGAAATTAAAGTGCTTTCTTTGTGAACCCATGTAAAGACGAACCAACTTTCCTATTTTTTTGTATCCCTTGTTTACGCGGCACCGATCTTGAACATCGTTTAGACGTCTCTAATTTAATATTTAAAATGTACGTCACCAGTTCTCAATGTTGATCGGTGATCAGCCTCCACAACTTTCAAAATTTACCCTTTACGGTCGTACGACCTTTTTTAAATTCATTCAACCATTTGCAAACAGTCTCGAAAGAAGAAGCATCCTCGCCTACCACATTTACCATATCAACATGAATTTCGTTAGGCGAAAAATACTTTTTCCACGGATACTGCGTAAATTTCATTACTGTCTATTTTTAAAAAGCGTCAAAAATGCTTTGCCTTGAACGAGTGTACACAACAGACTACTTGACAGATCGACATGAAGTTTAACACGTATGTTATTGAAACATCAAGCTATACAATAGCATCAGAGATTGCTTTCACATAGCGCCATCTCGTAGTTAGAATTTTTTAGCTTATGCTGGTACACAGAGACGTAGAAATCGTAGAGATAATGGGAAACCCGTGGTTAGTTTTTGGTTCATCTTTTAAGGTATTTAAGGATTGGAAGAGCTTTGATTGAATTTTTATTGGGTTATTTTAAGCAACCAAAATCATTTTTCGCACTTTTACCGTATCAATAAAATGCTGTTTTTATATCATTACTGAAAATTTAAAATTCTTGCAAAAAAACATTTAAATAAATCAGCACAATTACTTCTCTCTTATTATCATTACAATCGCCACAAATTAGCTCGTATAAGAGCAATTAGTATTTCGTACACCAAATCTTACTCAGACCTCAAGCGATAATTTTGAAATGCCATGCGGCGAAATATGCTAATCCGCTAATGAAAATCTATTATACTTCGTTGTAATTCACGTATCCAGCCAAGTACGCTTCAATTACTGTAATCTAACAGACTGTGGGAACTCACTTCGGGTCCGCTTTGTTTCAGAGATCTCGTATCGCCGGTAACGGCTCGTGATCTCGAACCTGGCTACTTGACTACGATGGGTTACTCTTTGTTATCTCCTCGCGCAGGACGATAGCGTCTTATCTTATCCGGTTGATTTAATTGGGCTGCCTTTAGAACGAGATTACTGTAAAGTTCGAGAGCAACATCTATTATAGGGTTTAATAAAAAGACTTAATTACTTTTCGACATTCGGGCAGCATAATATTAAATTAACCTTTTATTGATGCGGACGCATAGGGTTAATGTTAGGTAGTTTCTTATTTGTTGCGAGATAAATTAATTGAATGCTAGAGAATAGAATAAGAACTATCGTTTATACGTAAACGTACGTTATTTAGTATTTTACTTATTTACTTGTTGTCTACAGGTATTTGTAAAAGAATTTGTAAATATTTATGTTAAAAATGTAAATAAGAAAGTTGTTGCCTTTGATGAGATTCGGAGACATCAAAACTTGATACAAATATACGATTTAGAAGCTCAAAATGTTGTATAATATATTTTGTAGAGCAAATGGTTTTGGTTTTCTTTTAAATTTGATTAATATTTCACAGTAAATCAATAACCGATAGAACGAGTGAACAGTCTCACCTATGTATCACTCACAAGAAATATATAGCAGAATCGAAAAGACTTGGTCTACTTATAGTAAAATAAAGAATCTATTCATAAGCCATGACATAACATTAAACGCTATTATGTGTTCTCCGTTTTGTTTTACGGGGAAAGAAGCCTTTCGGCTTACTGAAGCCACAAGAAGTCAATTGGAAGCTTTTGAGATGTGATTATAACGCGGGATTTTCCTTTCCTTCTCCCTTTTGATGTCCTGAACTTTTTGGATGAAGTGACTTGAATTTTTGATGTATGTTCCCGTTTTTCCTGCGAGTAGGTGAAGAATCTTGGCCAACTACTTAGCAAAATAATCTATAAAGTATCCCACTACTGATGGAATAGGCCTCACAGGGTTTCCGTATTTTGCACTTCATCCGAAACCAAAATGAGCAATCGTAAACACATTCATGTACATACTTAAGATGTTATCGGATTTAGAACATCTTCAAGCAGAACTCGGACACCTCAAAAATATTCTTTCACAAAACAACTATAAATTGAAAGACATTACAGACACCATCGGTAAATCAGCTAAATAATAGAAGAATCATTACTGAAACCATCTGCCTGCCATACATCAAAGGATGTACATGGGGTGCCTTTTTATTTCAAAAACCTTATAAAATGGCGATAGCGTCCAAGTATGACTGCTCCAGCATATATTATACCTGGGTGCGTCTTTCAATCGTTGAGTGGAAAATGGGGGATGTACCAATCGCTAGCTCCGTCCTTGGGAATTTAGTCGAGCCTCAGGTGAGGTGAAATTTTTACTAAAGTGGCAATGTAAACAGACAAAAAGGCTATTTCACTCGCCAAAAGTTACTGTTTGGATTGCAATGTCGGTGCAAGGAATAGAGGATAGAAGTTAGGTACAGTAACCGTAAATTCTGAGCGATATCAGGAGATGACTAACGTTTTTACAAGGGCCTTGCAAGATTTTAATGGTCTGAATCAGAACACTTAGTTTCAACAAGATGGAGCAATATTCCTCATGTCTAACATTGTTTTTCCCAGTTTTTCGTGGATGTTTCCTTGGAAAATTGATATCCAGACGCGGTAACATACATTGACCGATGCCGAGCCCCGACTTGAAACCAATAAATGTTTTCCTGTGTTACTACATTAAATCAAAGGCGTCGAAAACTTTGCCTCACGTTTAGGAGAGAGCCAGCACAACAACGAAACACATTTAGAAGATATTGTTTTCAAAGCATGTGTTTTAAGAAACAAAGAAAAAATACATTAAACCTGGCCATTATTTTATTATATATTTTTGCATTTTGAAAAAAAGTTTTGGAACACCTTGTGTTTAATAGAAGAGTTGCTTTCTTCTATAAAATAATTTTGTAGAACATTTAATACTAATTTGGCTTTGGCCTCTGTTGTAATTGCTCTCGGAAAGATCGGTTCCTTATGGATTCTTTTGGTCTATAACAAAACGAAATTATGGCAATAATGGTGCTTTATTATCAGTTAAACATCGCTAGGACAGAGCAAAGCAGATACATACGTAAACAATTTTATAAGTAAAAAACAATCAAGTAATTTCTATATATGTCTATTATGAGTGCCCTCATTTAAATCTTGTGGACTTTCTGCGAGCCAAAATCTACCACATTGAGAAATATAAGCCTAAAGAATTAAATGTAGATACGGCAAATGTTACCTATTCATATTTCAAATGATCAGTTTAGCCTGGTTATAAGTGGAATTGCATTCTGACAATCTGGTATCTAATTCGATTTCAGAAAAGCAGTGGTTCCATAATTTCGTCATCTACTTTTCTAACATGGAATAGAAATTCCACAGGTAGTAATTCCTGAGTGTATAAACACTTCAGGTGTTTATGTTAGTTGCTTTGTTCGAAACGTCTTCCATTTATACCGAAAAATGATTATTTTATTAAAAAGAAGCATCGTCTTTTCAATCGTATGAAATACTTTCCAACACCTACTTGTTGTGTAAATATGGGCATTACTGCTGTAAATACTTACGTAAAGTTATAAAAATTTTACTATTGTCTTTGATGAAATCCCGCATAAAAGGATAAAGCAATTCTCTCTACCCCATTTAGAACAGAATTTCAATTTGGAAAATTCGTTAAACGTATATTTGTTTTCCCTCCGCTTAATTAGGTGCAAACAAAAACAAACATTTAGATGTTCTATGTATATACACTAATCTCGTAAACGAATTTAGATCTGAATACCGCTTAATTTGTTGCAAGCAGTTGTTTACATCCCGATTCAACAAAAATCCGTTACAAAACACGAACAGTTTACTAAAATTTCGGAAATAAACGTTCTTAAGCAACGGTCGTAACTCTCGCTCTTTTTTTTTTCTTTTCGGAAAAAAAACTTGTGTTTGTAATCGCCTAAAATACCCGAGATAATTACGGCGTTGATTAGAGATAAATATTTTGACGGCGGCGATGGCGCTTAATAAAATAATAAGCCGGCGTTGGTTCTGACGTTTATTTAGAGGCGGCGTTGTTATCAATATTTTTTAACAAGTAAAACATTCTCTTAGAGCACCTTAATTCTAATTTACGATCGTGAATTTTCCAGTTAATATGCTGAATACGGTGCGTTCCGTGGACGTAAAGGCAGCCGATATAAAATTTAATTAAATAAATAAATCAGTATTTGTGTTCAGGAAAATGACACAGGCGGCAGCGACGGACGATTAGTCATATGCGTATATGAGATGTTGTTACGTTGGTAGCGAGGTATAACCTGCCCGCAACCCGTTACGAAGACTCCAGCATCTCTCACACGACGATCTTCGAGTTCGATAAGATCACATTCAATATTTCACGATGCGCGCGGCTGTAACATAAATAATCGGGAGTATGTTTCTAAGAATTTTAATTCATTGTCTGTTTGTTGGTAGTCGACTTCTGTTGGATGCGTGCAGCTTCCATGGTAGCTCAATCATCGGATAGATGACGTGTTTGTGTAAACGTTAGGCTACAAACCTATTCGTATAAGGATCCTGCAAAGGCATAAATATGGAGAAAAACTTTAGAAAGAATTTAGAAGTTACAGTTTGTCAACAACCATAGTAGAATTGTAGTTGAAATAATAAATATTTTACTTCATCTTTTACATGCAAATACGACGAGAAGGCATGAGTAAGTCTTTCCAGTTTTTAATTTTCGAGAGTGTTTACAGTACCGTTCACCTGGAAGAGGAAACTTTCGAAACTCCGGTGTCCGTCCATTTTCGGCTCCAAAGTACTGGTATCAATAGAGGCTAAATATCTAGGTGTGATTTTGGACTCCAAACTGATGTATAAATCACAGCTGGAACATTTTACAAATAAAGCCATAACGGCCTTTTAGGACTGCAGAGGAATGTGTGGTAGAACGTGGGGCTTAAAACCAGCAATGGTTTACTGATTGTCCACGAGAGTTACAGTACACACTATAACTTATTCGTAGCTAATCCGGTGGCACAAAACCAATTAAGGCTACACGGTCAAGATTCTTGGCAAAGTCCAAAGGATTGCTTGCATGCCACTGCAGCTGGTGCTGAGGTCAGAAGTAATCCTAGGAGCCTACAGAGTCAAATATAGCGGGTACAAGGGATTCTCTGGCAAATTCGGAGAGCACTCAACTACATCGAATAGACAGCACCGCTGCCAATGAGGACCGACAAATTTCGGCCCGTGTATAGCTTTGCGGACGCCTCGAAAACCTCGAATGGCACACGTATTGGAATTTGGAAAGAGCTAGAATCAGATGGCGAGGCCATCAGTCTAGGGGTCTTCCCTTCTATCTTTCAAGCAGAAGTAATTACCATCCAGACATGTGCGGAGAATTCTGTTGACTACGCACATGCCTTGGAAGCGGCGGGAACCGTATCGGATAGTCAAGCCGCTCTTAGGGTGCTACAAGCTGTTAGGTTTGACTCTGAAATGGTGTTGGGGTGCTATAGAAGACTGCAACAACTGCTGGAGCATTGTAGTGTTAACTTGAGAGAGGTGCCAAGCCACTCGGAGATCAAGGGAAACGATGTAGCTGACTTGCTAGCAAGTGGTGTCAGTGGACGACCATTTTCAGGACCTGAACCGACGTGTGGGAGCATGCTTGGCAGTATTAAGATCTTTGTTAAATTCTGAAAATTTCTCGGGACAGCAGAGGAAATCCCTGTGCAAGGTGCACAGGTTCACCTTGGGGATGCTTAACATGACGAACCCAGGTTAGGAAAATTGCCGTTCGAGCGGATTATGGACTTCATTGTTCAGGTACAGCCCGGCCGAGTGAAGTAAAACCACATGGGTCCACAATGGACGAGGTACTGGCCGAGTTGCTCTTCGGGTTAAAAGCCCCGCCCATGGTTATACAAAAAAAGTCTTTCCAGTTTTTAATTTCCGAGAGTGATCTAGAACTAGGGCAATCATTGGTCAAGTGGCGGCCAAGTCGCTTTGGGATATAGGGGTCTCTTTGGAAGAAATTTAGGGTGGATATTAACAGAAATGAGCAACATCTTGGTTCGTATAATTTGTTATTTTTATTTTTGAAAATATACAAACAAATGCGAACATACTTAGAAGATATTCTATAGTATATCGATACAAATGATACATTTCTGGATTTTTGATGGGCAAAATCATGAGTGACTTCTTTAAAGTCTATCTCTTTCAACACATCGCTTTCAGTGGACATCAGCGACAAACAGTTCAATTATTCTTGAAGCATCGTACTTAACAGTTCGCTTTTGAGCCCGTTTAAGAAGGATCATTGCGCACTAAGCTTAGTGACCGTCGTGCATGAAAAGGTTCTAATTTCTATTTCTACATTTGAAAATTCATCTTCGATAATGTTCTCCTTTGAAAGGTTATAGAGTTTTGCTATATGCCTAAGATTTATCAAATAGTACTTAATCGGAGTTGAATTCCGTTATCCATTGCCATCCAAAACTAATAGTTAAAATTACGGCTAGCACTGGACAACGATGCCCTTCTGAAGCTGTGCGTCTTCTAATACAACAAGTAGGTGCGCGGCTAGACACCGACCAGACGATCTCCAGCTTTAACCAGCGATACACCGGCTCCAGAAGGCGACGAGCGTGATCTCGTTGAAATGTCGAGAAAACGGTCATCATTAAGACACAACTCACATGAGTGTGTTGGTGCTTCTGTCCTAAAAAGGACTGTTCCTGTGTTTCGGTAGAGCCTCATCTATCATCTTCTGGCGTTAGTTACTCGTTGCCGAATTTTGTCTAACTACGTGTGACTCGTTGTTCCACCTGTCTTCGAGTCGTCTACACGGTGTGTGTACGTCTATTGGTTGGCTGGCTGCGTCCTGCGTCTATTGTGGGTGAATTGTTTCGCTCGGGTGCCGCATCTGTTGTCGGCTTATTCGTCTGGGAAGTATCTTGCAACAACAGGGATCAAATTTAGGCCCCTTGCTCTTTGTTCTTCAATTTGTCTATCAACCGACATGCTTAATTGCATTGAGTGTAATAAGAATTAAGATTACCGATTGAGGAAGTTCGGCGCAAGTTTCTCAAATATCTTTCTTATAGAACCGTGGATTCTGGAAAATTTTTGGTAGAAAATCCATATAGAACTAGTACGTTCAATTTTTTTTAAATAACAGTGTTTCAGTTTAAGGTGATTCTTAATATTCGTATGAAAGCATGGAAGGAATTTGCGGCATGACGCTTTATACATTGCAAATTGATTCGTGATGTCATAAATTTTATTGTAGAATTTAGGAACAGCATCATTTATGTTGGAGAAGGTATTGAGAAAACACCAATCAATGGAAGTAATGGAACTACAAAGACACCTAAAATCAGCTTTGAAAAGATTGTGACAAAGATTGATGTTAGAAGGAAAATTTGTTAAAGAACTTATTTATTGTTACTATTATTATTAAAAGGATTTAATACAGAATCTTAACATCAGTTTGTAATGATAGTTGTTAATAATTTTAATAACAGTGATTGTATGTTATCAAACGTCACTGGTTCTTGTAGGAAAAAATAAACTACTGTATGTTAATTGTTTTATTAGTTGTATTCGACGTTAAATAAATTAACTATAAGCAGCCACTGCTGTTAATTGTACATTTAACATTGTGTCGTGGTCAATACAATATATATATATATATATATATATATATATATTGTATATATACTAGGGTGACAGAATAAAATAGACACCTACTAATTAAAAAAAGATTCTATTCTCGTTATATATACAAAATATTTTAAAATTTTTGCTGCGAGTCGTCGTGGCATAGAATCTATTAAATTATTAATGGTGTCTTCTGGAATATTTAACCACTCTTCTGTAACAGCTGCCACGAGTTCTTCCTTATTGCTGGGTTTTCGGGGTCGTTTCGCCATATTTGTCTGGATTATGTGCCAAACATTCTCCATCGGATTCATGTCTAGTGATTGGCCTGGCCATGGTAAAATCCGAATCTCCTGTTCCTCTTTCCATGTAGTTGTTGTTCTTGCTTTGTGGCAGGGTGCTCCATCCTCCATAAAAATGGCGTCTTCTTTAGATAAAATGGCGTTGTCGAATATCGGTAGTAGTCCTTCTGTTAATATTTGGATATATTTTGCCGCATTTATATTCCCGTCGCAGATTACTAATTGCGATCTTCCACCATACCATATCGCGCCCCACACCATGATGTTCACACCGCCGTATTTCACCGTCTGATGCAAAAATTTGTCGTCCAGTTGCCGTGACGAACGTCTCCATACCCACGTACGACTACTATCACTGAATTGGCAGTATCTGCTTTCGTCTGAAAAATTGACAGACCGCGAAAACTCTTCGGGCTTCGTTCGCATTTCGATTGCCAAAGCCATTCGGCGCCGTTTTTGAAACTTCGTAAGGAGAGGTTTTTTCTTTGCCACCCTTTTATACATCCCCACACTGTGGAGGTATCGCAGAACGGTGCGCTGACTTTTCTGTGAAGTTGCCGCAAGCTCAGCTGTACTTTTTCGCGGTTCTCTTAATACTTCGCGCACAAGCACCCTTTTACTTCTTTCAGAAGGTCCGGCACGACCTAGACTCGGCTCCACTGTTGTTTTTTCCTTATTTCACGTTGCGAAGCGCCGTATTCACTCTGGCCAACGATGCGACCCCGGGTGAAGTCGCTAAGATCACTCGAACCTTGTGAGCGAGGCATAGTTGTAACGATACTAAACTATGACGAATTCCTTCCGATACATCTACCCCTACCCTAATGACAAGAGAAAGTTCTTAATTCGTTCTTAGAATTTAGCTGTTTACATATTTATACCGCTTTACCTGGTGTCTATTTTATTCTGTCACCCTAGTGTATATATATATATACATAAGCCCTAATGAGCTCGCCCCTCCATTGGTAATTAGTATCGAAAAAGGCGCGGGGAATTTGATTTGAATATATGGCGCCAACAGTGATGGTGGTGAAATATAATGGCTAACTAAATAGAAACTTTTTCACCAAAGGATAAAGTATTATTACCAACAATAAGTAAAGTAAATACCGTTAACTAGAATTTTAACCGAAATTATGTAGGTAATACAAACGACAAATGAATCCGATTAAATATAGAACAACCTGTAGGTACGAAATGTAATATATCAATTTTTCAAAACGTGTTTTACAAAGAGTCGCCTGCATATAGGGAAAAGCGAAGAATTTACGCGTAGGCGGACTGGACACTTACTTATCTCTCTACTCTCTAATTATCTAAGAGCTTTATCAAGTTTAGTGTTTCTCTCGGCTTTCGGTACAATGCTTGTATGTGTGCACAACGCATTCTTACGCAGTCGATGTTTTAATCCATCTCATATTAAACAACCTGCCGTGGAGCGGATAGATTACAGGAAAGGGCAACGATCTATTATTTCGGAGGATACGCTGGAAATCTCGAAAAATAGTACCTTTATCGTACGTTCGACGTAAATAATTCCCTGAATCTCAATGCGACTCGTGATAAAGATTCAATAACGTATGTACGTACGTACGTACGTACGTGTAGCTGAAAAGTGTCCTTACAACGACGGTATGTGGGAATTTATTCCAACATCGGATTAAATCGTGCCGTAGTACCAAATCTTGTATCATTTAGGCTAATTTCACCTGACTCTATTAGTTATTCTCGTTTATTTATTGATTCTACAATTTCTTAAAATCACACGACATATGTTTCTCGTCTTATTTATTTATTTATTTATTCGTAACCAATTCTCGAAAGTTACACGGGTCGTATATGGTATTAGATTTTGTAATAGATATTAGATATGTATATACATACACACAGCTGTTAATGTGGAACTGGTTCATTTTAATTAACTTGTATGTAAGCCTATAGATAGTGACATGTAGAGTATTGAAAGTGATAATCGAAACATTTCTTAATATAATTTAATTAAAAAGGTAATCGGTGGAACTCTCTAGGAATGAGTATCAATTCAAACCTACCTTCGCAATATTGCAAGGATTACACACAAAAGATATAGAAAAAAGGAAAACGTGTTACAGATTGTGAAAAGTGGTAATCAATCACCAGTCAGCTTCCCGTGAAAACTTGAAGAAAAAAAAGGAACCATTGGAGAATTCTGGAGGAATAAGTAGATAAACATTGATATAAGAACTGATCAGGATTATTCCTTTGGTTTATCAGAAAATTTGCATGATTCCATTTTATTGCTACGTCTAAGCATTTCCTACTCATATTATATACATACTATTTCATTTGTTTATTGCCAGGGGAAACAATTTCGGGTTATTTGGTCGTGATATCTAGAATTTACCTAAATCATATACGAGGGTTGTCTTTTAAGTTTTGCATATATGTAGAGTAGATAGCTTATAAAGACTTTTATTGTTATTCAAAGTATTTTCCATGAAGATTAATGCACTTTTAGCAGTTATTCCACTCGTTTGTTGGTATAGTCAAAATTGCGTTTTTGAAGGCATCGGCTGCTCCTTCTGACGACTGGAAACCTTTACCACGTAGTCCGTTCTTGATTTTCGGAAAGGCAAATGTATCGTTGGGACTTAGGTCTAACAATTCGACGTTTTGTTGCGTTAAAAATATCGAGTTGTCTTGCGTGCTGTGTGCAAACTTTCATTGTCTTGGAGGAGGGTGATTCATCGATCACGGTTGGTTTTTCGAAACTTAGCGATGGCTTGCGGCGAACAAATGGTTGTTTAGGAATTGTTGGTATATGGCCTGCTTTCGAGATAAATATCGCGACCATCTTTTTGGACATATTTGGAGAACGGATGACTTTTGTCGGCTCTTCTTTAGCTTGGAACACCCAAACATACGACTGGCGCTTATTTTCTGGCTCGAGTGAATAAATCCAAGATTTCGGCGTGGAAGCTGTCCAAAATTTGTTGACACCAATTCACCCTAGCTGCCTTCTGTTCTTCGGTCAACAGGCAATTAATTTTACACGCAATTTTTCACGCAAAATTTTTTGAATTGAGGTCTTTCAAATTCCAAATGATGCCTCAATCTCTCCATATATCACATGTCTGACTGCCGTTTCTGATGTACCTACTCTTATTCGTCCCTAAGACTAATTCGTCCACGTTTGAATTCTCCACACCAACGACAAATTATTGACTGATGTGGTGCTTCATTGCTTAAAGCGGAAACTAAGTCGTTGTAGGATTCTTGCTGAGAAAATTATAAAAAAATATTGCACGAAAATGTTGCCGGTTTAATTCCATTTTGCTTGCCAACTTGCCAACTTTGAGAATTTGCTGTAACTATAACACTACGCTGCCCTCTATGTCTCAGTACGCAAAACTTAGAAGATATCTCTCGCATTCTTATAGGTAGGGCTGCAAGCTAGGATTTGTTAACCCGGATTTACCGCAAAATACGCATTGATGCCGACATCAACACTAATGATATAGGAACTGGATTCGCCCCACATATTGCACAGTACAGTACAAATATACGTTAAGTAATAATATTCATGTTATCCTAGTCATTTTCTTTAATTTTAAATATAGTTTAAGTGAAATATGAAGAATTGTCTTATTTAGAAGTGTAAATCAATTACATACTGCATTTTCTTCAAACCATAAGAGCACATAAAATTTGTTCTTCGAGTCAGATATTGGGTTATCCGCATTGTGTTAGAAACTTAAACTGCATCCAAACCAATTGCATCGATTGTATCGAGAGACTTTAGTTACATCATGGGAGTGGGCGTTCCTATCAACTGCATCAAGCAATTCAACCATTTTATCCTTATTCTAAGTTATGTTCACTATGGCTAAAGCATCATTAAAAACGCTTGCATCACAACGGCCGTATGCGAAGACTTTCCTAACAAGAATCAGTACTCATTTAGATAATGTGCAAGGTGACTTCAATGTAGTAGAAATTTAAGGTTATAAAGAAGAATTAGAAATTGTATATCACAAGTTTCAAGTAATACGTCAGATTCTAAATCAATTAGTTCAATCAAGCTTCCTGCTGTTAATATGTCAATTTTTTTAGGAAGATCGTCTTCTGTTTTTAGACTTACTCATTTACATCAACAAGGCCATAAAATTATGGAGTAGATTCATTAAATTTGAACCAA
Organism: Trypoxylus dichotomus; assembly: GCA_023509865.1. NCBI lineage: Eukaryota > Metazoa > Arthropoda > Insecta > Coleoptera > Scarabaeidae > Trypoxylus > Trypoxylus dichotomus. Next base: position 49,952,218 of record CM042079.1, on the reverse strand, counting down.
TTTGTTTGGAGTTACTCAAAGGTTAATTTTATTTTTAAAAATATACATTTGTGCTTCAACTTTAAGATTCACTCCAGTTGTGGGTAACTAATGACGTCATAGACGTCAGATTTTTTATTTTAATAAATAATTTAATAAATGAGGGCTCCCCAAAGCTTGACCTAGCAAGTAAACAAAACCAATAAGCCATTAGCTGTCGCGGAGCGGATTCATAATACTGGTCATTAGCTGTTTCGAGCCGAATTGGTGACACTGGCTCGCCGGATTTGGCCTGCGGGACGTAGTTTGGAGAGCCTTGGTCTAAATGATATCGTTAAGATATTAATACTACACATGCGAAAATATCTATATATATGTGTGTTGTGTGAGGAGCAACAATAGTGAATCGAGAATGGAGCCTTGTGGTACTCCAGAATCGATAGGCTGGGATACAACTGGTATCTATGAGGTAAGATCGTAACAAGTTTGATGGTTCCCCTCCGTAATACACCAGTTTGTTTAGCAAAATATCGTGGTTAATTGAGTCAAAAGCCTTTATTAATATACTCATTTCAGTGCTCATTCCTCCATCAAAAGTATCATAAGCGTTATTCACCTGTTATTTTAATTTTGTAAGATAAACCTTGTCATCCAGTACAACATTCATTATTTCTATTTTTTAGATATTTCTAATCATATGGGAAATCTGAAATTTTTCGAGATAATTTCTGCACCCTGTATGTACTTACATTGTTTTTGGGAGTGTCGTAGACCGCATAATACGTAGAGATTGGTTGGAGATCGATGAAGTCGGGAAAATCAGGTCGTGCAAGTCTGTTTGGGGGCCCGTCGGTATAATTATTCATTACGCTCGTTTTATTTGTACCCCGATTTGATTTACAAGTGCGTATAGAAACGGTATATACATAGGTATATAGCCGTGCCGGGTTCCGGCGACGATATTTCATATTAACGACTTTCAACATATATATTTATGTACTTGCAATGTATTCATCAATTTATAAAAGTGTATAACCAGACATAAAAGTAATACGAGGACTGATTAATGCGTTCTTCTTCTACTTCTGAAAAATACCTGCCATAAAATTCTAAATGATCGCTTTAAACGGAACCGACTTCGAAACCATTTAGATTACGCTTTACTACCACTGCTAAGTCTAGAGTTTCAATATAAAGATCACGTCAAGGAAGTGCTTCTTCCACGCACATATACATATGTAAAATATATACGAGGGTTAACGTTATTTCTTTCCACTAAACTTTAAGGTAACAAAAGTCTTCCATTTTTTTTATTATTCTTTTATTTTAGATATGCCTTTATTTATTAACGCATTTTATTCATAAATGTTAGTTTTGTACTTTTGACTTATACACTTTTATTTAGATAGTTTTATCTGTACTGCTTTTTTATATTTAACAAATGCAAAAATTTGGTGAAATTTTATGTAATAGTCTTATAAAGAAAGTAAATATATTATTATTACTATTATCATTATTATTTCTTTTTTTCTTATTTTTTTCCTCCACACCTACACCTAATCTATAGTAGGGACCCACCCTGGTGAGCCCGCTCCTCGAGGTCCTCGCGTTGGGACCACCCCACACACGAGCGTAATAGCGCTACCGGCATGGCCCCTCAAAACATCAGTCTCGATCAGTCGCACTACCGTCCTCGGAGACACTGTTATTCAGCCCCGTAGATGATTCCAGTTAGTGGGTGGATGGGTCCATTGGGAGCAGTGTAGCTCGCGATTACACTCCCCTCATCTTTGATTCGGCTACTTCCTCTCGCGAGGATAAACAATCGGAACGTCTAGCCTTTGGCTGGAGAATGGATACTGAAGAATGACATGATTTTGCATTTGGTTAATGAGTCTCTTGATGTCTTCGCTTTTGATTATTTTTACTTTTCCTAAGTACGCGGCTATGTTGCTTTTCATTCCTCCCATTACGCCAACTATTGCTGGGATGAAGATGGTCTCGTATTCTTTGTAGGTATGTTTAAAGTCATATATTAGGTCTTTGAAAGAATCCAGGGTCACCAAATGTGGTTTATTATGTGGCAGCTGAGTTGTGGTGCTCTTATTATTTTGCATATTACTATGCACTCAGCTAGATGATATAAAAAAGAAAACATATTACTATAACATAATTAAATGTACTGAATCAAATACGAGGGTCACGCTATATGTTTTGAGATACACATACCAGGTGTATGCATAAGATTTTTGCGGTGTAACTAAGAGATGGTGCCACCGGGAAGTACGCAGCGTATTACTTTGACACACATGTCATTTTGCTCGTCTCACGTTTAAACACATGCAAGTTGAGTTTGCCAAAAACTAGCGTCTTTACTTCATCGTTCAGTGATTATGTTGAGTTTTGTGCCCCAAAAAGAACATTTGAAGCACGCATTACTTTTCTTATTTAATCAAAAGAAAAAGGCTGTTCAAAGCCATCGTTTGCTGGTGGAAAAATATGTATGGTGAACACGTTTCATCGAATAGAACATGTGAGAGGTGGTTTCGACAATTCAAAACTGATGATTTCAATGTGAAAGACAGTGAGCGCTTGGATGATGACCCAATTCAAACTCATTGGCAATTAGAAGAAGCATTACATGTGTTACAAGAAACAATCAGCACACGTTTACAAGCAATGGAAAAAACTCGGTAAATGAACACACGTCGAAAAATCGATTTATTTTGGAAACCCGAAGCGGAGAATATCGTGGCACATGGCAAAGTCGGTCCTTCAACACCAGGGCCAAATCGCTTCGGCAAGAAGATCATACTCTGTGTCTGGTGGGACCAGAGCTGTATTGTGCATTATGAATTCTTGAAGCCCAGCGAAACCCTTAATACACAATGCTATCGCCAACAAATGACTAATTTAAATCACGCATTAATCGAAAGACGACCGGAATGGGCCAGAAGACATGGCAAAGTGATTCTGTTACACGACAATGCGCCGTCTCACACAGCAAAACTAGTGAAAGACACATTGATGTCCCATCCTTCAAGTAGTTCTTTTTGGAATGGTATCCATAAATTACTGAAAGAAGGGTTACCTGAAAATTACCTGAAAACTTCTTTATAACATCCTTAGAAACTTCAGTATGTTGTTGCACATACACAGACAAACGGCGATTTCTTAGTAATCAATATTCTGGATAAGTCTATTACTTTAATAATAAATAAATTAATTATAAATCTGAATACATTCCAAGTTCGATTTTTCAATCGAATCACCTTGTATATTAAAACATTATTAAATTTAAATTGATAATACCTTCATATATCTTTCCAGATATCCTGCATACTTGAAAATTTTTATGCAAAACAAACCTTACGGTCCTTTTCTCGATACATCTAATAGCACAGGAAGTATTGAACCTTGCAAGAAAAATGTATCCTGTATATAAAAGATCGACTCAAACCTTAACGTGAAATAGCGCCGTTGATCTGCGTAGAATGTGTAGATTCTCGATTGAGAACAAACGCCCAGTAAGGAAAGAACCATATCGCCGTATTCCCATCGCACTATCGGAGCTCCGAAACAAACAGATGTTATTATTTAGTGAAAACAAATTGATAGCGCAACATATACTGGAAAAAAGATATTTAAAGCGATATTAGTATCCGACTACACATACGTTAGGCTCGTTATTGATGTTGTTCTTTTCGACCGTTTGTTAATGGATATAGCGTGTTTCCGATTCGGAGGATAAAATGAGAAATTAGATAAATCGATTGCTGATAATCTCCTCGAGTTACATGTAAAACATTGCTCTATTGTAGTCCTATCTCGATGTAGCTACGTACGTACGTGGGGATATGAAATTCCTTAGCATAGTAGTACAGCACTCTTTTCGTCGAGGAAATGAATTCGAGCCGTTGAATTCGTTTACTTGCGATAAAGTATTTTCATTTGGTATTGCTTTATTTTCCATGGAATGTCTGATTTTTCGAAATCTTCGTATTATATTCCATGTCCTGCTGGATTTCGGCCATCAGGAGTGATTGGAGATTAATGCCTTGTCAATTAAATTTATGTAACAGGAGAAATAATTCTTGACTTTCTGATGCCGTAACAGGCGAAAGTTTATTGATTTTAGATAGCTGGTTAAGTAACAAATGGCGCCACATGCTATTAGAGGCACTCTATAGATGTTTTTGTATTATTGCTTAAAAAAAGTAAGTAAAATCAGGTTAGCAAAATTACTCGAAACCTGAAGTATTCGTATTACGTCATGTGCAATGAATTATGGATGTAGAATTACTGAATATTATAAAAATAAGCCTGTGTCCAGCCACTCTCAAATAAAAGAGTTACAAATGCTTTGAGGAAACTGAGTCGGACGTGTGAATTCAGTGAGGTAAGATATTCCTCCGACATACTGTGGATTCTCTTACTCATACTGATGCCTAAACATATTCAGGCAATTATTGAAAAGATTCAACTAACTTAAGAAAGTTAGTTACACAAGATATTTGAAACACCTACTTCTTAACACCAAAGATAAGAACGCTGTAAATACAGCTTTTCTCGCGGTATTGGTGAAATCATTCAAGAGAAAGACAATGCGAGGAGACAAAAAACACTAACACACGGACATGTATCTGCCTACCCGGGATCATCAGTTTGGTTTTGAGCGGTATTTTGCTCGACACATTGCAATTCCCTCTCTGCTACTTTCACCATATCTAACCAGTGCCAAAAGAATGAACCACTTGTCTGCAAAAGTCCGACACAGCAAAAAGATGCGGGTACAGCTTTCCACCCTACTCTCGAGCAATACATGGATTGCCAGTCGCAAAACGGCGATCGCACAAAGGGCAGTGCACAAGATAACTGCACATGTGAATGATTTCTCAAGGCTAACCATGACGTATTTAAAACACATCTAAAAGAATGCCTAGAAAATAACACCAAAGATAAGAACGCTGTAAATACAGCTTTTCTCATGGTATTGGTGAAATCATTCAGGAGAAAGACGATGTGAAGAGACGCCGCATAGGCAGAAACACGTCCGTGTGTTAGTGTTCTTGTATCTTCATATTGTCTTTCTCGCGAATGATTTCACCAATACCATGAGAAGAGCTGTATCTACAGCGTTCGTATCTTTGGTGTTATTTTCTAGGCATTCATGTGTTTTACCTAATTCTTATTTCTTGTTTGTTGTTTAATTGTGGAAGGGTTTCCTTAGGCTTAGCATTGACAAAATCAACCACGGAAACCTCACGTTTAAATATATGGCGCAGTTTTCCTCCTTCTTCGTCAGAGCAATTTTAAAGTATGCTTTAGTATTTCATAAGATAACCAATATCAAAGAGCATTTTTCTTGGTTTCTAAAACTAATAGCAATAACGTAATATGGCTGGAAACAGCAATTTTGAAACAGCGTATATAGAGGCTAAGGAACAGTTGAACATTAATGCCCATGATCTAGGACCTTTTATTTGATCAAAATTCCTTACCGGAATAAATAGACCATACTAAAGTGTGTAAGAGTGTCTAGAAAGAACCACCACATTGTGGAAATTCTGAGCGAACAGTGTAGATGAGACTAACCGAGGATCTGTCATGCTGAGAGCAAGACAGTGGGGTATATCCTTCGTGAGTGTCTAGCGCTGGCATAAATGAGAAGGACCTTGCTGGGCGAGGAGCAGCTACATTTAGACCCAATTAAAGCGATCTCTCCGCACAGAGGGCTGACCAATGGAGAAAGGCCAATGGCAGAGAAAGGACGCATAATGAGTTTATTGTTGTCTAAATGTTGTGAGGCTTCGCGCACTTTCCCTGTCCATAATATAATAATTAGGAAGCATTTCCTCGGGCTTCCAGAGCGCTGCAGTCCAAACTTGATAACTACTTGTCTAAGCGATGAAAGGCATCTTGTATTGAAGATTATCACGTTAAATAGTATCTCAGACTTTCACGGCCGTTTGTCATAGTCGTAACGGTTGTCGGGTTGCGCCGTGTCACTAGATTTTTTGTCCCTGACGTTTCGCGAACAACTGCGGTTCGCATTTTCAACAACAACGTCTTAAATTTGGTTAGGATAATTGGAAGCTTCTGCTAAAAGTCAGTTCTACTCTAAGGCATATGTCCTTTAGTTTGAAAGGTTCTGGAAGATTTTGAGTCGTAGACAACAGATTTACAAAATATGTATTCTGCTGTTTCTAAATGTTCCAAATATCTATGGCAGAATTGATTCTCAGCTTCTGAGCGAGATGTGGTTCGCATTTTCAAATGTACTGGCTTCGTGCACGTTGTTGTTCCTCAGCTGAATCGTTAGGCGCATGCGCGGCGAACGCCAATAGCGCAACCGAATGCGAGCAGTGCCGTTGTCCATATTCGGTTCAGTTTCAGCCCGGGCTGCAGTCCAGTTGATCCTTGCTAAAAGGCTTTAAGGTTTCACCAGAAGTCGGTTCCCATTTGCTTATGAACTCCATAAACGCGGCATTTGACTTCGCTATGTTTAATAGGCACTTATTTGTTTATTCTTGAAGACAATGTTACATATCTTTAAGTCTTACATTGCTTTATTTGAAAACGAATTGTTACATTCGTAGAAGTATTCTCAAAATCTCGATTGTATTCATCTTTCTGAAAAGCTAATAATGATAATGTCTAACCTCGTATATACGAGGGTGGATCCCTATCCTGTAGCCCTGATCCCCTTATAGTAAAATTACAGTGGCATTATATTTTTTAGTTTTCGACATAGTCTCCCTCTATACTAATGCGTTTGGTCTATCAGTCCTCTAACATCTCAACAGCCCCCCGGAAAAAAATTATTCCGTATTCTGCAAACCACCTGTCTACAGCTTGCATCAGTCCATAACTAGTGGAAAATGTTGCTCCACGTAAGATTTCTTTTAATTTGGGAAGCAACCTGTAATCACTAGAGGCCAGATCCGGCGAATATAGCGGGTGCTCCACCAATTCAAAACTTGCTTAGAATATAGCAGGCGTAGCAATTACCAGACGTATGGCTGGGAGCATTATCCTGATAGAACAGCACACCGTGCCTTAACATTCCTCAGCGTTTCCGTTAGTGCATGAAATTTTTGAATCAAAGATGTTACACATTTAGAAATATCACTTGAGGCCTTTTACTACAATATCGCATGTCACAAATCGTACAGTACTGAAATCAAGATGATTTGTCGCAAATTGTTTACCCAAATCATACTATTTCGTCCAATTCTAGATACGATCAATGATAAAATATAATTAACTTCCAATAAAATGTTCCTATACATATTTGGTAGTTCTATTCATTCACCATGTGTGGTATTGTACTCATGGGTAGGAGTAATTCACGCACTTAATGTCGTATAATTTTATTTATTGCCATATTATTATGCGCTGAACGGCACTTCAATTTAAATACGTTACAAATACAATAGAATTGGTTTATTGAGTAATCGATGAGGAAAAAATCGGTTAGGTGGTACGCGATGCTCGTACAAGAGATATAAATACTGACAGGTTTACATCTCGTTTACATTTGGGTATTGTGTAAACGTAGCTCTAACGCTATAAATTATACACGTACAAATCTAGGCTGTTTTATATATTTTTTCTTCTAAGAAATGATATATATTCACTCGTATTCAACAATTCGTTAAAGGTAGGGTGTTAACTCATCATAATTTATGTTGCAAGATTATATAAAAGTACAGAATATGAAGCTCCATGTATGAAATATGTATAAGTTTGTTTGTAAGAGTGTTACTGACGCCTTCTCTATGTCACCTGTAAGAAGAACATCCGATTGCGACGTTAGTTTCTACCAACTACTGGATTTCTAAGAAATCGTGAAGAAACTGTAATAAGACGAAGCACAACGAGCACTCCCAAAACGTCAATTGCGATACACGTAAATAGCAATGAAAGAAAAAGACAATTAAGCCATGTAATAACACTTTTATGTCAAAACCAAAATGTTTCCTAAATGGGAAAATTGTTTACGGAGACACAATGCAATAGATAAATTTCTGCGGATAGATGTGTTGGACAGCGTGCAGAATCTGCAATTATTTTTGTCCGAAAAGAATATAACTCTTTTATTAAATAATTTTTCTCTTAAAGTAATTTCGTTTCATTATATTGCTTGTTGTCTACGTGTATGAATACGTTGAGGATGCCTCATTGCTTGCGGTTGAGGCTTACATTGCGGCCAATACCAAGATGTCATCCCAATATATGATCCTAACCCGACCGGGGTTAAATGAAGAACGAACCAATAATATACAATAAACATTATTTTGAAGACTCTAATTTGGAACAAGTGAAAGAGAGGAAAAAAGCAGGGGCGTCTTAAGTCTATCACATTTCAGGAAAATTTCTGTCAAGGAGATCTTACATTTGAGAGAAATTTTCTTTCGGTAAATGATTACAATTTAGCTCTTAGCTATTATTTGGTAAGTAAAATAGACAGAACAATTTGTCAGAAGTTAGTTAAGACTAAACTAGCTTCTACATCTTATAGTAGTAACTGCATCTTGTACTGAAAATCATCAGTTCCACTGGCCTGGGCTCCAGCCGAACAAGTCCATGGGTAAGGATGGTCTTGGGGAAGGACAGTATGACAATAAAAAGATAGACGTACAATACATGAAAACATAACAATTCTAGCTTTTACTTCATGTATTAATGAAAAAAAAAATATGCCAATAAATAACAAATAAATAGACTACGTCCGAGCCAGCAGTGGCGGTCATATGCCAGAAGTCATATTTAAATTATAATTCCAGACGATTATCTTTCGAATAAAGTGAATTTCATGTCAATTTAAAAAATTCATCTTTGTTTTATTTCATTTCAAAGTTCTATACCTCTATAAAAAACACCCTTTACTTGTTTCTAGGTAATTGTATGTTTTAACTCCATTCTACCCGACCACTTTTCCTAGTTTTAGTTTGCTAACTGCTTTTCTGACTTCTCCATCGCATATCCATTCTACAACGACGCTCTATTTTAGAATTGAAATTGTATTGTTGTATGTTCATACATTTACATCAAGAATATTACAGATTGCACCATTAATTTCACTTGCTTGTACTCATACATGTGTTACTAAAACATCTGACGTTCAAATGTTTATATTAGATGCTAGAAAAAGGCCTGCATCCTTAAATGTTAATTCAATACGCAACTACTTAATTTTAAAGTTTTTCTTCGCGATCGTAAACGTTAGTTTTCCACAGTCATCGAGGCGACGGTATAGTGTTTCTTGTTGATTACCGGGGTATTTAATAATAATTTAATAACGTCCGCGAACACATAAATCCCCCCATTTTATTTTTTCCACGTTAATATTAAGTTGTCAAAACGCCGTAAAATAAGTTTGTATTGCCGCACGAACACTATATATAAGTATGCTGCGTGTGGAAGTATAAATTTATTACGGGGATACTCATTTCATGTATTTCTTCTCGTATAGATATCATGCAAGAGAGTTAGGTTATTTATTAACGACTTTCAACGAGCGCGTACGGTTTTTCTTCTTTTCCTCCTTGCTTATGCTGTGCCGGTGATAAACGAGCCGGATCGTTTAGAACTGTCCTGATATTTTTGGTTACGGACATTTGAAACACAATATCAACTGTATAAATAAGCGTATAGACGTGACGATGTACGACGTTAGAGTCAACTCGGCGACGAGCTTTTCGGGATTTTTCCTCGGTTCTTAGAGGATCTGTGATCGGAGGGGTTGTCTATAGATGCATAGTAATCAACTCAAATCGAATATGAAATATTTACGAAAGTTATTCTAATTGTGTCAAAACTCTAAACTGTTTTAGTTTTAAAATTTTTGAAGGAGGACTTGCTTCCGTAATTTCGATTACCTTGCGTATGAAGTCATAATACTCGAACACTGTGGCACTGGTACACTCAAACACTAACAGTTTCTAGTGAAGTGTTGTGTTGTGTACATTGATCTAATTAAATTTGTTTCTAAATTTTACAAATTTGATAAACTAAACTAAGACGTTACTTCCATATTAAAGATATTAAACTAAGGTACTATTTAATAACGATAGCAAGGACTATGTGGTTGTATAATTCACAGGAGGACGTGGGCTCTCATGAGTGTCCATGTGCTCTCGAAACGCTGCGTTCAGAATAATTAACTAATTTGTGTGCAGTTTACTGCTATACCTATGAATAAAGCACTATTTCCATATATAGCTAACTATGAAACTAAGAGACACAAAATTTTGTACAAGTCAGTAACTCAAAAGAAGTACTCATAATAAATTTGGTTCGCATTTACATGCGCGTAAAACTGCTTTATGATGTACTGCATAACCAATAAATTGCGGTTTCGGCGGCTAGTTTGAAACTTACTTCAGAGAGAAGTATTTCGGTATCCGCCAGTCCCTTCAAAGAGCTATTGTGGTTGTATTTTAAAAGCTCTTATTGGTTTTTGTGTGCTTCTTGCGCTATTAAATGTTTATCTGCACTTAACATTTATTCTCGTTTAAGAACTTGCATTCTTTTAGGATGTTCGTTACCGCTACGATAGGTTAACACTCTGTACGGCGTAAATGTGACGCGAACGGCTATGTTTTAGGAAATTTGAAGTGTACGGAAGGTTCCCAAGACGTTACAAAATCGTGATTTTTTTGGCTTCAATGCTGATGACGATGATAAAATTTCGAAATATTTAGCAATTATTTATGTCAACTTTTGCGGAAGATGAAAGGATGACCAAAGTTGTTATAAGGCTTTGCTGTTGCTTTTCAATATGGTCCATTTTTACCAAAAGTAATGGTCAGCTTCGTGATTGTTGGCGTTGTACATACGAAAGCGACCTGAAATGTTTCCGGAATCGGCAAGAGATGACGTACGAAGGTTGAAGTAGATTCATTAGTCGGCAAGGGCTTTTTTTTATGGCAACTGTCAAAATTTCCGAAGTCTATTGTCAGTAGTTGTTGTGTATTTTATGTAGCAAATCAGGCGGTTTCACAAAAGTGGATAAAATCGACTTTCATGAGGTGAAAGAACACTTCTGGATGGTTGGGAAAACGGCAAAGGAAATTCGAAGCATTTTGTTAGGGATTCATGGCGGATGTACTCCATCATCCACCCAAGCACAAGTGACGAACCAAGCAGTGGATGCCCAAAAATGGTTACCAACGATGAAATGGTCGACAAGATTTATGATGTCGTGTCAGCCGATCGCCGATTGAAGCTGAAGGGGACAGCAGAGGCAACAGGCATCTCAGAAGAACGCGTTAGCCATATTCTATACGAAATTTTGGGTATAGAAAAGCTTTCGGCGCGATGGGTACCGCGCTACGTACCGGAGATCAAGGGACAGTCGAAGCAGTGGACTTTTCCGGGCGAATCGGCTCTAAAGAAAGCAAAGACTGTGACATCGGGTATATAGGTCGTGTCGACCATTTTTTTGGATTCCCAAGGTTTGATCCTCATCGATTATATGCAAAAGGGAAGGACGATCACGGGGCAATACTATAGCGATTTATTGACCTGATTCGATACAATATTGCAACTCCATAAAATTCACTGAGTTAGTCGTGGTGGATCTCTTTTCAATAAAGCCATGCCGGGCTACAGAAATGCGATTTGCTACCGCAAAATACAGATGTTTATATAACGCTGTTTCAAAAATTTTTGATATGTTGGAGAGAATGGAAGTTGGACGATAATTGCAGGTATCAACAGCATTGGCATTTTTGAAAATTGGACAATGCAGACGGAAAAGTGCACGTCTTAACGACCAAATTAAATATTGTACATAACGGCAGAGAAAGAACAGTGGCACAGCCTCTCAGCAGGAAACTAGAAGTCTGATCAGGGCCGAATGTTAGTTTGTTTTCAAGGGTTTTCACTAGAGATAATACTTCATCAACCCTAAACGAAGTTAAGAGGAAGTAAAAGAGAAGAAGTGGCATGGTGAGCAAAACAGCAACTGGGATATAGTTTCTTTTTAATTTAATATTTATAATTGCTTTAAATATGGTATGTAATATTTTTTCCACCTGTTTCACCTGTTTCATATCTTTGAATATAAATAACCTTCATAAATTATATTGAGGACAAGTTACGCGTAACTCTAAAACTTTAAAGTATTTCTTGGATTTAACAGTGTAATGAAGATTATTGCTGGATTCTAAAGAAAAAACACCTTTACTATTAGCCGAAAGCGGATAAAAGAGAAATAGATTTCTTTGCTACCGTAATTCGATTCATTCCATCTCGAGAAAGTGTTGATGTTTCTTTAGGCGAAGGTCGCCGTGCCTTTTACAGCGCTTAATATATCGATGGCCATTCTATCCTGAAATTCAATTTCAATAAATATCTGGCGTTAACATCAAAGTCCATCGACTACAACGAAATGAATTATCACGAACACAACGGTTGACAAGTAATTAACTACGGCCAACACCAACATGAATTATTTCCCCGATCGATATTTGCAGATAAAAAACTAATATGGAATATAAAATCGAGCGTAATTTCATTACATACAGCTTACGACACCAGACCGCCTACGCGATCTTTTAATCTTATGTTTAGGCATATACGATGTGGAACGTTTAATAATGAGAAAAAGATCTAAGCGAGTCATGAGCATAGGCGACTGGATTTTTAAATTGATTTTAGGGTTCTAAAAGTATGTAACAGTGTAATTGAAAATGATTCGATTAAAGTGTTTGGTGTAAGAGCTCACTAAATATTTGCCAATATTTAAAGATATGCAATTCAGAGTACACCGATCATTAATAAGGCTAAGGTAAGCCTGCAACTTAACACAATCGACTAGGGAATCGATAATATTGAAGATATTAAGATCATCCGTGTAATTATTCAGAAAAGTATTAAATGATAGTGGTCCGAGAATGGAACCCTGCGGAACCCGAGATAGTCTTCTGAAATGAGCGGATGAGTACTCATTATAGAAAACGTAACCATTCCTTCCAAAGAGGTAAGATGAAATCAATTTTACCAGTGAAAGACAAAGAAGCCAATACCTTCTAGTTTAGCACAAAGTAAGTTGCGATTAATGCGATCAAAATCCCCAGCAAAGTCAGTATAGACCACATCGACCTGTCCTCGCTGGTCTAACGTTCCAGATATATACTGTGTGATATTTGCTAAGTTTGTTATAGTCGATCTACCTGACATAAATTCGTGTTGATGGCTTGATAAAAATTACACCGCCCACCAAAATAAATTTGTTGCAGTTGTGCCTCTAAAATACGAACTGGTTTAGGGTATTTCCGATGTGCCTGTTCCAAAAATAACTGGCATTTCTTCCTAGCAGTTGTAGTTTTTAAGATATATCACGGTGAATTACTCAACGTAATAAACTTCACAGTTAGTTGAAAGCAAAGGAACTGCTTACACCATACAGAACGAATAAGCGCAGGCTTTCCACAAATGCTGCATTTTGGTGTACTCTGTGTATCAATCGGGAACCAGAAACCTACAATCTACCTTGGTAATGACAATTGATTATGAGTTAAAGATTGTAACTGAATAATATTGTTTCTTTGGTGTAAAATTATATCGCGATCCATAAATAGTACTTCATCGGAAACTATTCTCACAAAATTTTTCCATATTCTAAAGCCGTAAATGTCTAAAAGTTGCATCATTGACGTTGTTTTCTTTGGAACGGTGTAAATATTCACTGTTTTGCTTGATGGCACTAAATTTTGTACTTCACTTCGACAACGCCCACTCCAGGAATTTAATAACAAGATACTTCCAACTCCACTATTTGGTAAGTAGACATCTGTAAACCAATCTTTGAAATGCTCAGAAGATAGTGTGCTTGATGTCGACGAACATATGCATACATTCACAGGACTGATAAGTATTTTCTGCACGTTCAGACCAAAACGACCTGTTGTTTCTCTTAACACAAGAAGTAAAGGAGACAACAGCCGTCCATTAGCTAAAATTGTAAGCAGCTTTAAATTTTATGAGAACATATTCTATAATGTATCTCAGTTACTTGCGCTGCACCTTGCTGGTTTCAAAAATAATTGACATTTCTTCCTAGAAGCTCTAGTTTTTGAGATATACCATGGTTATTTATTAGTGAAACAGATGTTTTCTAACTGTTACACGCCCGGATGTAACGTGAGAATCAATATTCATTACCTTCACAGCCACTTAGATCGTTTTCGAGAAAACTTAGGTGATATTTGTGAGGAGCAGGGGAAAGATTTCACAAAGACAGCAGCATTATGGAGGTGGGATACCTATATGATGGTCGAGAACAAATCTGATGGCGTTTTTGGATTAGGCACCCCAGGATTGCTTAATTGCACTTAAAAAATCCGAAGCACCAAAATGCGTGTTGGCCAGTGTTATCTAACATTAAAGTAAGTATTATCATACAAAATATGTTGAAATATTCTTGCAAATTTAGTTAAAATGTTTATAGGCCTGTAGTTCATAATATTAGCCCGATTACTTCCTGTAAATATTGGCACTATTTTACTAGTTCTCCAAAATGTTAGAAATGTGAATCTTTGAGGCACTTTTCCGCACCTCATCCTGGAATGATTATGTTTAAGTGTAGACTTTCATTTCTGTTGTTTACCTATTGAAGAAGCTGCCAGTATGATTAACCAAACTTCAGGAGAAAATTTGACACTTCCAACTTTTAATCATATCGGGGATTATCACCTTGGAATCGTCCTGTGTAGGTAAGTTAACTATTTCTATTAATAAAATCTTGTTTAAAAAAAACAAATCAATGAGAGAACAAAACAACCTTATCAAACATGCCAGACAAACCTTAAACCAAAATTGAGATTACATTTATAAATATAAAATGATATACGTGCTTAATTATTCGATTATATTAACCATAATATTTGCAAGAAAATATAACCTTGTTATTGCATGTTGAATACAAAATAACAATTCCCGTAGTCTTTGATTTTATTGTTTGACCTTATTATTAACAGAGTAATTGTCTAGAATATCAAACTCGTTTTTGATATATTTTTTTATATAAATTACAGACGTACAACATTGGTTTGTCCCAATTACGATTTATTATGACTTGCGGCTAGTCGCGGTGTAACACTTTATTACTTGAATCAATTTTTCATAAAGAAATTAACATTTACATACCATGGATGCGTGCGAAATTTTACTGTCACCAGATGAAAGTACGCGGAATACAATCGTAAACGTGTTAAGTGAGGCAGCTTTAGAAAAGGCAGTGAAAGGTTTTAAAGATTGGTTGAAAGATGAAACTGATGTACCTAATTCTGTCGGTAAGAACTAACTATTGGTGCTATATTTGATTAAATATTACAAAATTTTGTTTTAGATGAACAACTGATTCGCAATGTAATAAGCTACTCCCAATTTGATCTTTCTGTAGCTAAACAAAGATTCCAAGGATACGTCCAGTACCGAACTAAACATGAAGCATATGTCACTAGCAGAAAATTTAGCGATAATTTCATGGATGATCTTTCTTTACATAGGTACCGTTTACTTTTCCTTCCTTTTTTTAGTTTCATGCCGATGAATTAGTTTTGGTATAACGTTGAATTTTAGGCAAGTGATATTAATTCAAGGCACTTACCTGGCGGTTATAAAATAGTTTACGCCAGATTTCTACCGAATGTTGATCAATTTGATTTCAAAAAACTTCTTAACCTCCTTTACTTCTACGGTAAGTTAAAAACTTTTTTTAATCTTACAGAATGTTTAATATTTTGCTCTTGCTGCAGTTGACTTTTTTCTGTGCGAACAGTTTTGCTCTGGTTACATTGGGTTATATGATTTAGAACATTTTAAACTTGAACACTTAGAGAAAGTCGATATAAAACGGTTCATCGACGTTTTTAACTTCATCTATAATCTCCAGGTTTTTCCAATTAAAGCAATACATTTTATAAATGTACCACCCACAGTACCGGAACATATTATAAAATTGGTGAAACAACTGGATAATGGAGGACTGGCAGGAAAGGTGTTGCTTTTATTTCAGAAAGTAATCCAACAAATGCATCTCATTCCTTTTTGTAGACTTACTTTCATAAATCTTTGGATGAATTGAAAGAATATATACCAAATGGCGTCTTACCTAAGCAATATGGAGGAAATGGAGATGATTTGGATGAATTATCTGAGAATTTTCGAAAGTATTTAGTCCGAGAAAAAAATTGGAGGCGTAAAGTTGATAATTTGAAATATACTGGACCTCTGCCTCAAACTGATTATGGAGTATATGGTTTGAATGAGTAATAAAAGTTTTACGCTTGTGAGTGGTTCTTTCGTTTCTGTATTTACAATATATTAATTACGTCATTGCTAATTTCTAAGTGACCATTGGTTATGATAAGGAATGTGTTTAAGATTATTACTTGTTATCCACATTAATTTTGTAGATTATACACATGTTAAGCATCATTTGTATATTAATAAAGCAATTTCTTTTGAATAAACTATGTATACTTATTCGTCGCAAGAAACTAGCATCCTACAAAAGTTGCTAATAGATAAAAAACTAATATAGAATATAAAATCGTGCGTCATTTTATTATATGTAGGTTACGACACCAGACCGCCTACGCGAACTTTTAATTTTATATTTAGGCATATACGATGCGGAACGTTTAATAATGAGATAGATATAGGCGTCATGAGCACAGGTGATTGGATTTTTAAATTGATTTTTGGTCTTAAAAGTATAGTTCGTACGATCATATGCGAACTTCTAAAGTACGGAAATCTAATCTATTATATTAGTTTTCCAAATTGTTATAAATGTGAAACTTTTAGTATTTAAATTGTATACTGTATATACAGTGGATACGTAAAGACAGAGACACATTCCCGAATTATTCAAAAACTAGCTACATTATCATCACATGATAACATACATCTCATCCTCCTCATGATTATGTTTATGTATAGACTTCCATTTCTGTAGTTTACTTATTGCAGAAGCTGGGGTAAATTCGACACTTCCAACTTTTAATCATATCGGCGATTATCACCTTGGTACCGTCTTGTGTGGGAAAGTTAACTATTTCTATTAATAAAATCTTTTTTAAAGTAAACAAATCGATGAGAAAACAAGACAAGTCGACCCAACGTGGCAGACAGACTTTAAACCAGGATTGAGATTAATTTTATAAATATAAAATGATATACATGCTTAATTATACGATTATTTTAACCGTAATATTTGCAAAAAGTATAAACTTGTTATTGCACGTACAATACACGATAGCAATTCTTGTAGTTTTTATTTTTTACCTTGACCTTATTATCAACAGAGTAATTTAAATATATTAAATAATGTCGAATTCGTCTTTTATATATATTTTTTTATATAAATTGCAGACGTACAACATTTGTTTATCTCAGTTAGAATTTATTATGATTTGCCGTTAGTCTCAGTGAAATAGTCCGTTACTTGCATCAATTTTTCGTAAAAAACTAACATTCACATACCATGGATGCGTTCGAAATTTTACTGTTACCAGATGAAAGTACCCGGAATACAATAGTAAAGGTAAGTGAGGCAGCTTCAGAAAAGGCAGTAGAAGATTTTAAATATTGGTTAAAAGATGAACCTGATGTACCTAATTCTGTCGGTAAGAACTAACTATTGCTGCTATATTTGATTAAGTATTGCAAAATTTTGTTTTAGATGAGCAACTGATTCGCAATATAATAACCTACTCCCAATTTGATCTTTCTGTAGCTAAACAAAGATTCCAAGGATACCTCCAGTACCGAACTAAACATGTCACTAGCAGAAAATTTAGCGATAATTTCATCGATGATCTTTCTTTACATAGGTACCGTTTACTTTTCCTTCCTTTTTTCAGATTCATGCCGATGAATTAGTTTTGGTATAACGTTGAATTTTAGGCAAGTGATATTAATTCCAAGGCACCTACCTGGCGGTTATAAAATAGCTTACGCGAGATTTCTACCGAATGTTGACCAATTTGATTTCAAAAAACTTCTTAACCTCCTTTACTTCTACGGTAAGTTAAAAACTTATTTTAATCTTACAGAATGTTTAATACTTTGCGCTTGCTGTAGTTGACTTTTTTCTGTGCGAAGAGTCTTGTTCTGGTTACATTGGGTTATATGATTTTGAACATTTTAAACTTGAACACTTAGAGAAAGTCGATATGAAACGCTTCATCGACGCTTTTCATTTCATCTTTAATCTCCAGCTCTGCCCAGTTAAAGCAATACATTTTGTAAATTTACCGCCCTCAGTACCGGAACATGTTGTGAAATTGGTGAAACAGCTGGATAATGCAGGACTGACAGGAAAGGTGTTGCTTTTATTTCAGAAAATAATCCAGTAAATGCATCTCATTCTTTTTTGTAGACTTACGTTCATAAATCTTTGGACGAATTAAAAGAATATATACCAAATAATGTCTTACCTAAGCAATATGGAGGAAATGGAGATGATTTGGATGAATTATCTGAGAATTTTCAGAAGTATTTAGTCCGAGAAAAAAACTGGAGGCGCAAAGTAGATAATTTGAAGTATACTGGACCTCTGCCTCAAACTGACTATGGAGTGTATGGCTTGAATGAGTAATAAAAATTTTACGCTTGTGGGTGGTTAATTCGTTTCTGTATTTACAACATATTAATTATGTCATTCTTAATTTCTAAGTGACCTTTGGTTATGATAAGGAATGTGTTTAAGATTATTACTTGATATCCATTAATTTTGTAGATTATATACATATTAAGCATTATATTAATAAAGCAATTTCTTTTGAATAAACTATACTTATTCGTAGCAAGAAACTAGTATCCTATAAAAGTTGCTAATAGATAAAAAAACTAATATAGAATATAAAATCGTGCATCATTTCATTATACGTAAGTTACGACACCAGAGCGCCTACGCAACCTTTTAATCTCACGTTTAGGCATGTACCATGTAGAAGGTTTAATAATGAGAAGGTCTAGGCGAGTCATGAGCAGAGGTGATTGGATTTTTGAATTGATTTTTGGTCTTACGATTACGGTTCGTACGATCATACGCGAACTTCTAAAGTACGGAAGTATAGTAGATGCATTTATTTTGCTAATCAGTAAAAAAATTATAAGAGTACTTGTAAAATCACAAGCAACAATCAAGGAATAAACTTTCGTTTGCTGCACTTTCTGCTTTCTGTGTTCTGGTTTGGTAGTCCCTTTGAACACTTCAACGGTAGACGGCCTTCATATCTTCTTTGGTACCGAGATTCCATGGTTTTTAAATCTTGTCATAAATGTTACGACCTAGACAGTGAAAGTTTTGAAGCATTCATCTCACTAGATCTAAAATCTAAAATTGTTTGCTGCGATCAGAGTGAATGAAGTCCAGGCTTCTTTCTCAGTTTCGCTAATAGAGTTGGCGAAATTTGGATCTGTCATTAGAGTTCTAATTTTAGGTTAATGCAATACCACAGCTTTCATTTTTTTGTAACTTAGTTGCGAAAGCTTTTAACTAATCTAGAGCTTTAACATATTGCTAGAAAACACGTAACGTCATAGGGAAAAATGAGTTGTAAATCCCAGTTAGCGGAAAAAAAATTACGTTTTGGCCAGTGTTATTTTTCATATAAATTGCACAACGTAGTGATAAAACATTAATTTCTTAAAGGAATTGTTTCTTCCTAATGAAGTTAGATATATTTGTCGTGAAATCATCAGCGTAACCGTGAGAGAGCCTATTTCTTACCAGACTTGTTATTGCATCCACGATTCCACTAACGATGTATCTTTCCAATTTTTTCTTAGTCAACTTGTTTGATGTGGGGTTTGAAACCGCTTAGAAATTTTCTGAAAATCTTAATTGAACCCGTCTTCAGACTACGTCCTGCAAGCAAACACAATTCGGTGAGTATAACCAATCTGCGTCACGGTAACAGGCCGGACGTTAATTTTGATCATAGTGTCAAGTTTATAATGTAATTAAGTCATACTAATAATAATCAGATATTCTTAGTTAACGATTAATTAAGAAATACGATAACTGACGTATACACATATACAGGCTGCAACAATAGTATTGGCCACCCATAAACTTTAAGAAAAATAAAAGTTATAATAGAAATTCGAGTAGGTAACCCGTGTTGTAAATGTATAAGAAATGGCTTCAATTCGCATTTGGCGCGACAAAAATTGATCAGTCGCAAATACAGCAGCAACTCAGCAATGACTGCTAGACAAATAGCATAAACAGTAGGTGCAGGCACCAATCTGCGAAATGTTCAACGTCTGCTGAAAGCAACAGCCCACTTAAAACGATAACAACTGCAAATACAGCATGCTTTAGCACGTCAGCACAAAGAAGCCAGATTTGCATTTGCAACTCCGCGTTTATATTGGCCCAAACGCTAGCGAAAAATCAATTTTATTGAAGAGAAAAAGTTTAATTTAGATGGTCCTGATAGTTATCAGTAGAGACCCGATTGTATGCAAAGTGCAAAAATTTAATTTAAATTATTTATTATATTTTACGTCTATTTGTAGATGTCTTACACTGATTAAAGTTAATTAGCGCTACTGTCCGTCGTGCTCAAATTGTAAAAGATTATTCTTGAGTGGTATAATCGAAAATGCCTGAATCTTAGCATAGCGTGTATAGAGCGGCGGAAGACAATCCAATTCAATTCAGGAATTAACAACCAGTATTTTAATGGAATGGGAGTGTACAAAAGTTGCTTGATACTTTGCCAAAGAGAATGCTTTAAGTAGTAGAGAAGCGAGGTGGTCCAACGCACTATTAGGAATTACTTATAAATAACTAGATTATTATTTTCCATGTTTATAAAGTTTCAATAAATCATGTCCTATACTTTTGACGTATCCTTATTTTGTTTCTAACCCCAAATTTTCCTTATATCGTGTACTTTTGTTCTAAGTAGTGAGAGGATAGTGAAATGTGTTTATGATATACAGAAAAAATATCCACACTTGAAATACTTGACAAAACAATGAAATTTCTTTAATAAGTATAGCGCCTATACTTTTGTCGCAGACTGTATGAGTAAGTTAAGTATTCAGTTAATAAAATCTTTCTGAAAGTAAACAAATGAATGAGAAAATAAGGCCAGTTTATTAAACATGTGAGACAAACTTTAAACCCAGGATGGGATTATTGTTACAAATATAGAATGGTATACGTACATACTTAATTATTCGATTATTATAACCAAAATATTTACAACAATATTTTCTTTTGGTACTATATATTATACTATATATTATTTTAGGGTTCTAAAAGTATGTAACAGTGTAATTGAAAATGATTCGATTAAAGTGTTTGGTGTAAGAGCTCACTAAATATTTGCCAATATTTAAAGATATGCAATTCAGAGTACACCGATCATTAATAAGGCTAAGGTAAGCCTGCAACTTAACACAATCGACTAGGGAATCGATAATATTGAAGATATTAAGATCATCCGTGTAATTATTCAGAAAAGTATTAAATGATAGTGGTCCGAGAATGGAACCCTGCGGAACCCTGCGGAACCCGAGATAGTCTTCTGAAATGAGCGGATGAGTACTCATTATAGGAAACGTAACCACTCCTTCCAAAGAGGTAAGATGAAATCAAAGAAGCCAATACCTTCTAGTTTAGCACAAAGTAAGTTGCGATTAATGCGATCAAAATTCCCAGCAAAGTCAGTATAGACCACATCGACCTGTCCTCGCTGGTCTAACGCTCCAGATATATACCGTGTGATATTTGCTAAGTTCGTTATAGTCGATCTACCTGACAAAAATTCGTGTTGATGGCTTGATAAAAATTACACCGCCCACCAAAATAAATTTGTTGCAGTTGTGCCTCTAAAATACGAACTGGTTTAGGGTATTTCCGATGCGCCTGTTCCAAAAATAACTGGCATTTCTTCCTAGCAGTTGTAGTTTTTAAGATATATCACGGTGAATTACTCAACGTAATAAACTTCACAGTTAGTTGAAAGCAAAGGAACTGGTTACACCATACAGAACGAATAAGCGCAGGCTTTCCACAAATGCTGCATTTTGGTGTACTCTGTGTATCAATCGGGAACCAGAAACCTACAATCTACCTTGGTAATGACAATTGATTATGAGTTAAAGATTGTAACTGAATAATATTGTTTCTTTGGTGTAAAATTATATCGCGATCCATAAATAGTACTTCATCGGAAACTATTCTCACAAAATTTTTCCATATTCTAAAGCCGTAAATGTCTAAAAGTTACACCATTCACGTTGTTTTCTTTGGAACTGTGTAAATATTCACTGTTTTGCTTGATGGCACTAAATTTTGTACTTCACTTCGACAACGCCCACTCCAGGAATTTAATAACAAGATACTTTCAACTCCACTATTTGGTAAGTAGACATCTGTAAACCAATCTTTGTAATGCTCAGAAGATAGTGTGCTTGATGTCGACGAACATATGCATACATTCACAGGACTGATAAGTGTTTTCTGCACGTTCAGACCTGTTGTTTCTCTTAACACAAGAAGTAAAGGAGACAACAGCCGTCCATTAGCTAAAATTGTAAGCAGCTTTAAATTTTATGAGAACATATTCTGTGATGTATCTCAGTTACCTGTGCTGCACCTTGCTGGTTTCAAAAATAATTGACATTTCTTCCTAGCAGCTCTAGTTTTTGAGATATACCATGGTTATTTATTAGTGAAACAGATGTTTTCTAACTGTTACACGCCCGGATGTAACGTGAGCATCAATATTCATTACCTTCACAGCCACTTAGATCGTTTTACAGAAAACTTAGGTGATATTTGTGAGGAGCAGGGGAAAGATTTCACAAAGACAGCAGCATTATGGAGAAAAGGTACCCAGGAAGGTGGGATACCTATATGATGGTCGAGAACAAATCTGATGGCATTTTTGGATTAGGCACCCCAGGATTGCTTAATTGCACTTAAAAAATCCGAGGCACCAAAATGCGTGTTGGCCAGTGTTTTCTAACATTAAAGCAAGTATTATCATACAAAATATGTTGAAATATTCTTGCAAATTTAGTTAAAATGTTTATAGGCCTATTTTACTAGTTCTCCAAAATGTTAGAAATGTGAATCCTTGAGGCACTTTTCTGCACCTCATCCTGCAATGATTATGTTTAAGTGTAGACTTTCATTTCTGTTGTTTACCTATTGAAGAAGCTGCCAGTATGATTAACCAAACTTCAGGAGAAAATTCGACACTTCCAACTTTTAATCATATCGAGGATTATCACCTTGGAATCGTCCTGTGTAGGTAAGTTAACTATTTCTATTAATAAAATCTTGTTTAAAAAAAACAAATCAATGAGAGAACAAAACAACCTTATCAAACATGCCAGACAAACCTTAAACCAAAATTGAGATTACAATTATAAATATAAAATGATATACGTGCTTAATTATTATAACCTTGTTATTGCATGTTGAATACAAAATAACAATTCCCGTAGTCTTTGATTTTATTGTTTGACCTTACTCGTTTTTGATATATTTTTTATATAAATTACAGACGTACAACATTGGTTTGTCCCAATTACGATTTATTATGACTTGCGGCTAGTCGCGGTGTAACACTTAATTACTTGCATCAATTTTTCATAAAGAAATTAACATTTACATACCATGGATGCGTGCGAAATTTTACTGTCACCAGATGTAAGTACGCGGAATACAATCGTAAACGTGTTAAGTGAGGCAGCTTTAGAAAAGGCAGTGAAAGGTTTTAAAGATTGGTTGAAAGATGAACCTGATGTACCTAATTCTGTTGGTAATAAGTAACTATTGCTGCTATATTTGATTAAATATTACAAAATTTTGTTTTAGATGAACAACTGATTCGCAATGTAATAAGCTACTCCCAATTTGATCTTTCTGTAGCTAAACAAAGATTCCAAGGATACGTCCAGTACCGAACTAAACATGAAGCATATGTCACTAGCAGAAAATTTAGCGATAATTTCATGGATGATCTTTCTTTACATAGGTACCGTTTACTTTTCCTTCCTTTTTTTAGTTTCATGCCGATGAATTAGTTTTGGTATAACGTTGAATTTTAGGCAAGTGATATTAATTCCAAGGCACTTACCTGGCGGTTATAAAATAGTTTACGCCAGATTTCTACCGAATGTTGATCAATTTGATTTCAAAAAACTTCTTAACCTCCTTTACTTCTACGGTAAGTTAAAAACTTTTTTTAATCTTACAGAATGTTTAATATTTTGCTCTTGCTGCAGTTGACTTTTTTCTGTGCGAACAGTTTTGCTCTGGTTACATTGGGTTATATGATTTAGAACATTTTAAACTTGAACACTTAGAGAAAGTCGATATAAAACGGTTCATCGACGTTTTTAACTTCATCTATAATCTCCAGGTTTTTCCAATTAAAGCAATACATTTTATAAATGTACCACCCACAGTACCGGAACATATTATAAAATTGGTGAAACAACTGGATAATGGAGGACTGGCAGGAAAGGTGTTGCTTTTATTTCAGAAAGTAATCCAACAAATGCATCTCATTCCTTTTTGTAGACTTACTTTCATAAATCTTTGGATGAATTGAAAGAATATATACCAAATGGCGTCTTACCTAAGCAATATGGAGGAAATGGAGATGATTTGGATGAATTATCTGAGAATTTTCAGAAGTACTTAGTCCGAGAAAAAAATTGGAGGCGTAAAGTTGATAATTTGAAATATACTGGACCTCTGCCTCAAACTGATTATGGAGTATATGGTTTGAATGAGTAATAAAAGTTTTACGCTTGTGAGTGGTTCTTTCGTTTTTGTATTTACAATATATTAATTACGTCATTGCTAATTTCTAAGTGACCATTGGTTATGATAAGGAATGTGTTTAAGATTATTACTTGTTATCCACATTAATTTTGTAGATTATACACATGTAAAGCATCATTTGTATATTAATAAAGCAATTTCTTTTGAATAAACTATGTATACTTATTCGTCGCAAGAAACTAGCATCCTACAAAAGTTGCTAATAGATAAAAAACTAATATAGAATATAAAATCGTGCGTCATTTTATTATATGTAGGTTACGACACCAGACCGCCTACGCGAACTTTTAATTTTATATTTAGGCATATACGATGCGGAACGTTTAATAATGAGATAGATATAGGCGTCATGAGTACAGGTGATTGGATTTTTAAATTGATTTTTGGTCTTAAGAGTATAGTTTGTACGATCATATGCGAACTTCTAAAGCATGGAAATCTAATCTATTATATTAGTTTTTCAAATTGTTATAAATGTGAAACTTTTAATAATTAAATTGTATACTGTATATACAGTGGATACGTAAAGACAGAGACACATTCCCGAATTATTCAAAAACTAGCTACATTATCATCACATGATAACATACATCTCATCCTCCTCATGATTATGTTTATGTATAGACTTCCATTTCTGTAGTTTACTTATTGCAGAAGCTGGGGTAAATTCGACACTTCCAACTTTTAATCATATCAGCGATTATCACCTTGAAACCGTCTTGTGTGGTAAAGTTAACTATTTCTATTAATAAAATCTTTTTTAAAGTAAACAAATCGATGAGAAAACAAGACAAGTTGACCCAACATGGCAGACAGACTTTAAACCAGGATTGAGATTAATTTTATAAATATAAAATGATTATACATGCTTAATTATACGATTATTTTAACCGTAATATTTGCAAAAAGTATAAACTTGTTATTGCACGTACAATACACGATAGCAATTCTTGTAGTCTTTATTTTTTAACTTGACCTTATTATCAACAGAGTAATTTAAATATATTAAATAATGTCGAATTCGTCTTTTATATATATTTTTTTATATAAATTGCAGACGTACAACATTTGTTTATCTCAGTTAGAATTTATTATGATTTGCCGTTAGTCTCAGTGAAACAGTCAGTTACTTGCATCAATTTTTCGTAAAAAACTAACATTCACATACCATGGATGCGTCCGAAATTTTACTGTTACCAGATGAAAGTACCCGGAATACAATAGTAAAGGTGTTAAGTGAGGCAGCTTTAGAAAAGGCAGTAGAAGATTTTAAATATTGGTTAAAAGATGAACCTGATGTACCTAAATCTGTCGGTAAGAACTAACTATTCCTGCTATATTTGATTAAATAAAAATTTTGTTTTAGATGAACAACTGATTCGCAATATAATAACCTACTCCCAATTTGATCTTTCTCTAGCTAAACAAAGATTCCAAGGATACCTCCAGTACCGAACTAAACATGAAGCATATGTCACTAGCAGAAAATTTAGCGATAATTTCATCGATGATCTTTCTTTACATAGGTACCGTTTACTTTTCCTTCCTTTTTTTAGTTTCATGCCGATGAATTAGTTTTGGTATAACGTTGAATTTTAGGCAAGTGATATTAATTCCAAGGCACCTACCTGGCGGTTATAAAATAGTTTACGCGAGATTTCTACCGAATGTTGACCAATTTGATTTCAAAAAACTTATTAACTTCCTTTACTTCTACGGTAAGTTAAAAACTTATTTTAATCTTACAGAATGTTTAATACTTTGCGCTTGCTGTAGTTGACTTTTTTCTGTGCGAAGAGTCTTGTTCTGGTTACATTGGGTTATATGATTTTGAACATTTTAAGCTTGAACACTTAGAGAAAGTCGATATGAAACGCTTCATCGACGCTTTTCATTTCATCTTTAATCTCCAGCTCTGCCCAGTTAAAGCAATACATTTTGTAAATTTACCGCCCTCAGTACCGGAACATGTTGTGAAATTGGTGAAACAGCTGGATAATGCAGGACTGGCAGGAAAGGTGTTGCTTTCATTTCAGAAAATAATCCAGTAAATGCATCTCATTCTTTTTTGTAGACTTACGTTCATAAATCTTTGGACGAATTAAAAGAATATATACCAAATAATGTCTTACCTAAGCAATATGGAGGAAATGGAGATGATTTGGATGAATTATCTGAGAATTTTCAGAAGTATTTAGTCCGAGAAAAAAACTGGAGGCGCAAAGTAGATAATTTGAAGTATACTGGACCTCTGCCTCAAACTGACTATGGAGTGTATGGCTTGAATGAGTAATAAAAATTTTACGCTTGTGAGTGGTTAATTCCTTTCTGTATTTACAACATATTAATTATGTCATTCTTAATTTCTAAGTGACCTTTGGTTATGATAAGGAATGTGTTTAAGATTATTACTTGATATCCATTAATTTTGTAGATTATATACATATTAAGCATTATATTAATAAAGCAATTTCTTTTGAATAAACTATACTTATTCGTAGCAAGAAACTAGTAACCTATAAAAGTTGCTAATAGATAAAAAAACTAATATAGAATATAAAATCGTGCGTCATTTCATTATACGTAAGTTACGACACCAGAGCGCCTACGCGACCTTTTAATCTCACGTTAAGGCATGTACGATGTAGAAGGTTTAATAATGAGAAGAAGGTCTAGGCGAGTCATGAGCAGAGGTGATTGGATTTTTGAATTGATTTTTGGTCTTACGATTACGGTTCGTACGATCATACGCGAACTTCTAAAGTACGGAAGTATAGTAGATGCATTTATTTTGCTAATCACTAAAAAAAGTTATAGGAGTACTTGTAAAAACACAAGCAACAATCAAGGAATAAACTTTCGTTTGCTGCACTTTCTGCTTTCTGCGTTCTGGTTTGGTAGTCCCTTTGAACACTTCAACAGTAGACGGCCTTCATATCTTCTTTGGTACCGAGATTCCATGGTTTTTAAATCTTGTCATAAATGTTACGACCTAGACAGTGAAAGTTTTGAAGCATTCGTCTCACTAGATCTAAAATCTAAAATTGTTTGCTGCGATCAGAGTGAATGAAGTCCAGGCTTCTTTCTCAGTTTCGCTAATAGAGTTGGCGAAATTTGGATCTGTCGTTAGAGTTCTAATTTTAGGTTAATGCAATACCACAGCTTTCATTTTTTTGTAACTTAGTTGCGAAAGCTTTTAACTAATCTAGTGCTTTAACATATTGCTAGAAAACACGTAACGTCATAGAGAAAAATGTGTTGTAAATCCTAGTTAGCAGAAAAAAAATTACTTTTTGGCCAGTGTTATTTTTCATATAAATTGCACAACGTAGTGATAAAACATTAATTTCTTAAAGGAATTGTTTGTTCCTAATGCAGTTAGATATATTTGTCGTGAAATCATCAGCGTAACCATGAGAGAGTCTATTTCTTACCAGACTTGTTATTGCATCCACGATTCCACTGACGATGTATCCTTCCAATTTTTTCTTAGTCAACTTGTTTGATGTGGGGTTTGAAACCGCTTAGAAATTTTCTGAAAATCTTAGTTGAACCCGTCTTCAGACTACGTCCTGCAAGCAAACACAATTCGGTGAGTATCACCAACCTGGGTCACGGTAACAGACCGGACGTTAATTTTGATCATAGTGTCAAGTTTATAATGTAATTAAGTCATACTAATAATAATCAGATATTCTTAGTTAACAATTAATTAAGAAATACGATAACTGACGTATACACATATACAGGCTGCAACAATAGTATTTATTGGCCACCCATAAACTTTAAGAAAAATAAAAGTTATAATAGAAATTCGAGTAGGTAACCCGTGTTGTAAATGTATAAGAAATGACTTCAATTCGTATTTGGCGCGACAAAAATTGGTCAGTTGCAAATATAGCAGCAAACTCAGCAATGACTGCTAGACAAATAGCATAAACAGCAGGTGCAGGCACCAATTTGCAAAATGTTCAACGTCTGCTGAAAGCAACAGCCCACTTAAAACGATAACAACTGCAAATACAGCATGTTTTAGCACGTCAGCACAAAGAAGCCAGATTTGCATTTTACAACTCTGCGTTTATATTGGCCTAAACGCTAGCGAAAAAACAATTTTATTGAAGAGAAAAAGTTTAATTCAGATGGTCCTGATGGTTATCAGTAGAGACCTGATTATATGCAAAGTGCAAAAATTTAATTTAATTTATTTATTATATTTTCCGTCCATATATAGATATATTACACTGATTAAAGTTAATTAGCGCTAATTAGGTTTAATCAGTGTAAGACATCTACAAATAGACATAAAATATAATAAATAAATTGAATAAAATTTTTGCACTTTGCATATCTTTAATTATAGTCTCTATGGAGACGTATTACACTAATTGAAGTTAATTAGCGTTAATTAATGATTATATATATTGAATATTTAAGCATTTCTATGCATATTTTTACAAACGTTGCATATATTGGATATTTAGACTTTTTCTTATCGTTTCTATTAGCAAAAATTCCTAGTAATTCCTAATGTAGATCGACAACAGACAATTCTCAGAACAATAAATACTTTACATTGATTATCTTATACTTTCTTCCAAGCACTGAACGTGTTTAATTTCGCCTAGCAGAAGGGTTGTGGTAAATACGTTTTATTATTATTAATGCCCAAATAAACTATTCATTCATTGAATATCTTTGGGCGAAACAGCATGTAATTGTGTTACGTTTTTAAATACCGAACGTAACATACATACAATGAGTATAGCGAACAAAATTTCTTTATGGATTAAGCCGTATCCTGAACTGGTAAAGAATGGCGACAAAATATTTTGTCGAGCCAGCAGTAAACTGGTAAGTTTAATTTTAAAAGGTTTACAATTCTTTTTTAATTCTTTAACTTTCGATATAAAATGACAATTGCTGTTGTAGGTGTCTTGTGAGAGAAAATACCTGATTGATCAGCACACTAAAACTCCATCACATATTGGAAAATGTGAAAAACTAAAGCAATCCGCATGTGTGCAGCAATCTATATGTATATCAATGTGTAGCATCAACTTCACAAAACTCAGAACAACAAGAATATAATACGGATCTGTGTAACGCATTAATTCCGTCCAACATACAATTAACAAGATTAAACAATGTTAATTTGAAGCCATTTCTGCAAAAAGATTGCAAACATAATATACCTGACGAAAGTACCTTACGAAAAAATTGTCACATCTTGCTACTAGCAAACAATGGCAGAACTTCAACAATTGGTAGGGAATAATTTTATTGATATCATGGTAGATGAAAGTACAGATAAGTGTGGCCGTTATATTGCCTAATTGTTAATAGGAATTCTTGAAGATATTGTAGGTAAATCAAACTTCGAAAAACAAATAATGTGACAATTGCCCAATTCGTTCAAGAAGGTTTATCAAATTTCTTTTTACCTGGAAGTATAGCTCGTGAGAAAATTTATCTAATGTTGTCCGACGTTGCACCATACATGATAAAAACCGCGCAAAATTTAAAAAATTTTGTATAGTAACATTATTCATACCACTTGTTTAGCTTATGGGTTCAATCTTGTAGCCGAAGACATTAGGAATCAATTTCCTTTGATTAATGATTTAATTAACAATGTCAAAAAAGTATTTTTAAAAGCACCTTTACGAATCCAATTTTATAAGGAGCGACTTTCCGGTGTTAAGTTGCCTCCTGAACCGATTATTACGAGATGGGGTACATGGTTAGACGCTGCAATATTTTACGCCGATAATTTTGAAGGAATAAAAATGTAATTTCACTACTGACTGCATTGCTCTAGAGAACTGTAAAAAGATAGTAACATCAACAGAATTGCTACAAAACCTTTTGTATATTAAGTCGAATTATAGCTTTGTTTCAAGTTCCATTCATAAACTAGAAACACAAGGGATGTCGTTCTCGGAATCAGTCGAAATAGTAGACGTACTTGATATGCTATGTAAGAAGGTTAACGGTACAATAGGTAATTCTATATACGATAAATTTAGAAAAGTGATAAATAAAAATGCGGGGTATTTGAAATTGAAGAAAGTTAAGAAAATTTTGGAAGGTGAAACAGTAAACGATTTCGACTTTAATTTTAGTTTAGAATGTATTGCAACGTTAAAAAATGCACCAATTACATCTGCGGATGTTGAAAGAAACTTTTCTATTTCGAAACATATATTCTGATAGAAGACAAAACTTTCTTTTACTCAATTTTGCAAAACATTTAATTATAATTTGGTTTAGAAATATGTTGTAAAAAAATTTTGTGCAATAAAGTTAATGTTTAAATATCTGCTCTTATTTATTTTATGTAAAAATTTTGCATATTGTCGCAATTTTTTTGCATATATGCCCCAGGTATATGCATATTTTCTCAAAAATCGATGCATACATATGCGCATATATTCCAGTTTTTCTTTGCATATAATCCGGTCTCCAGTTATCAGTGTTATTACAATGATTTAAGAAACACGGAAGTAGTTCTGAATCATAGGCAGATGTGTGGTGGTAGTGGAATGATATAGACAGATATAGGGTATAACAAAAGAACTCACATCAAGTTCTATGATGGCAAAATGAATAGTGCTAATTATATAAATCTTACCACGCCAAAGTGAACAGATTGCATGCCGACAGCTTGTGTTCCACCAAGGTAACGCTACTGTCCGTGGTGCTCAAATTGTAAAAGATTATTCTTGAGTGGTATAATCGAAAATGCCTGAAGTATTTTAGCATAGCGTGTATACAGCGGTGGAAGACAATCCAATTCAATTCAGGAATTAACAACCAGTATTTTAATGGAATGGGAGTGTACAAAAGTTGCTTGATACTTTGCCAAAGAGACTACTATACAAAGAGCCCACTATTAGGAATTATTTACAAATAACTAAATTATTATTTTCCATGTTTATAAAGTTTCAATAAATCATGTCCTATACTTTTGACGTATCCTTATTTTGTTCATAACTCCAAATTTTCCTTGTATCGTGTACTTTTGTTCTAAGTAGTGAGAAGATAGTGAAATGTGTTTATGATATACAGAAAAAATATCCACACTTGAAATACTTGACAAAACAATGAAATTTCTTTAATAAATATAGCGCCTATACTTTTGTCGCAGACTGTATGAGTAAGTTAAGTATTCAGTTAATAAAATCTTTCTGAAAGTAAACAAATGAATGAGAAAATAAGGCCAGTTTATTAAACATGTGAGACAAACTTTAAACCCAGGATGGGATTATTGTTACAAATATAGAATGGTATACGTACATACTTAATTATTCGATTATTATAACCAAAATATTTACAACAAAGCCTAAAGTTGTTATTAATAGTTATTTCCGTAGTCTAACAGGACATACCAAGTGACAACAATTTTCCTCTTTGACCCTATTATCAATAGAGTAAGCTTAAAAAAATAAAGGATGCCGGGTCTGTTTTTTTATATAAATTACAAAAGTACAATGTTTGTTTGCCATAATTACAATTTATCATCGTCTACGCCTAGTCGCTGTATAATATAGAGTAGCCTGCATCAATTTTGCGTAAGCAAATTAACATTCACATACAATGAACGTGAGCAAAATTTTGGGGTCACCCGATGAAAGCACTCGAAATACAATCATAAAAGAGTTGAATTTGAATGAAGCAGCTTTAGAAAAGGTGGTAGAAGAATTTAAAGATTGGTTGAAAAATGAACCTGACGTGCCTGATTATGCCGGTAAGAAATAATGATTGGCGCTCTATTTCATCAAATATTATAATATTTTGTTTTAGATGAACGGTTAATACGTAATATAGTAGCTCATTCACAACTCGATCTTCCTTTAGCTAAACGTAGGTTCCAAGGATATCTCCAATACCGAACTAAACATGGCTTTTGCGGGAAATTTAGCGATGATTACTTTAATGATCTTTTTTTGCATAGGTACCGTTTTCTTTTCTTTTTTTCATACTAATTAATTAGTTTTGGTGTAATATTGAATTTTAGGCAAGTGACATCAATTCCAAGGTATTTACCCGGGGGTTATAAACTAGCTTACGCCGGATTTTTACCGAATACTGATCAATTTGATTTTCAAAAGCTTCTTAACTACGTTTACTTTTACGGTAGGTTATAAAAGTCTTTCAACTTAACAAATTGTTTAATATTTTGCCGCTGCTTTAGTTGACTTTATTCTGTGCGAAGAATTTTGCTCTGGTTACATTGGGTTATATGATTTAGAACATTTTAAACTTGAACACTTAGAGAAAGTCGATATGAAACGGTTCATCGACACTTTTCATTTCCTCTTTAATCTCCAGCTTGTCCCAGTTAAAGAACTACATTTTGTAAATTTACCGCCCTCAGTACCGGAACATATTGTAAAATTGGTGAAACAGCTGGATAACGCAGGAGTGGCAGAGAAGGTGTTGCTTTTATTTCAACATTTCAAGTAATCCAGTAAATGCATCTCATTCCTTTTTGTAGACTTACGTTCATAAATCTTTGGACGAATTAAAAGAATATATACCAAGTGACGTCTTACCTAAGCAATATGGAGGAGATGGAGATGATTTGGATGAATTATCAGAGAATTTTCGGAAGTATTTAGTTCAAGAAAAAAACTGGGGCAGGAAAATAGATAATTTGAAATATACTGGACCTCTGCCTCAAACTGACTATAGTGTACATGGTTTGGATGAGCAATAGAAGTTTTAGGATTGTAGGTGATTTCTTTTTTGTTTTTATAAGATATTAATTGTCATTAATAATTTTCAAGTGAGGTTTGGTTATGGTAAGGAATGTATTTAATATCGATTGAGTCGGCCTATACTTATTGGAAATCCAAATTGAACAATGGTCGAAGAAGTAAAACTCAAATATTTTACTTCTTCGACGAATGTATTTAAGATTATTGCTTGGTATCCACATTAATTTTGTAAATTGTGTTCATACATCTTAAACATCATTTGTATATTAATAAAACAATTTCTTTTGAATAAACTAAACTTATTTGTAGTAAGCAGCCAGTATCCTATAGAAGCTGCTAAAGGTGTTCACCATGTTTTTCAAGACATTCCAACAGCTTTCTTCATACCAGAAGATATATTTTATGGGGTAGCATTTCATCGATATTCGATCAATTCTGATTCTATTTGAAGATATGGTATATGAAACTTATAAGTTAATCACTTTAAAATAAATCATAATGTCACTATTATGGAGTATTTTAACTTATTAAGCAATTTTCCAAAATTTTTACTGGCAATATATGTTCTATGGCGTCATCTTACTTAAAAGAGCCAAATCTGACTTTCCCTTCATTAAATTACTCTATAAAGGAACCTCTTCTTGCTATGGTATTGTTCAAGAACGAGGTCAGTTTGCTCTTTGCTCAAATATATATTACACACCAATTTCTTATGGATTAAATGAGGTCCTAGATAGAATCTAAAATGCCTAGAAAAATAATACCTAATATAGTAATGCAGCTAAATACAGCTACTCATGGTACTGGTGAAATAACTCACGAGACATCCACTGTTACGACGCTAACTCTCGGACATATCCCTTCCTACCCCCTGTGTCAAGATATGTAAAATGGAAAAGTTCCGAACAGAGAGGAGTCGGAAAACAAACTATTCAGTCAGAAATTGATGAAAGAATTGAAAAAGTAACAAAACTATACTATACGACGAACAGGAACTTCATTACGAAAAAAAATATCACATGCTACAGATCTGTTCTGCCATACGGATACGAATCATGGCTATCTAATAAGAGGCAAAAAAGCAAAATTCAAGCTGGAGAAATGAGACATCTTAGGGGAGCGAGGGCCGTCACAAGAAAGGATAGAATGAGAAACTCACACATATGAGAGGAACTAGAGATACCATCTGTAATGGACTTTATTGAACAGCTAACTAGATTGGTGGGGATATTTGCAACTAATGGAGAACGCTAGACCAGTAAAATTAATATATGAAGCGAGAGTATAGAATACAATAAAAAGAGGAAGACGGCCAAAAATATGGGACCACACCATCAGACACAATATTCGGAAGAGAGGGCAAGAGAAGCTAAAATTTTGGCCAGTAACCGAGAATTATAGAAGAAATTTGTTTATAGTTCAGAGAAGAAATTTATTCACTCGACAGCCTCATGGGTGAAAGGGTTTTGTGATAAACATATTGTGGCGGAAAATGTTAGGCCCTTAATTTTCCAAATGGGTTCTTTTTTTAAATTTTTGTAATTTGAAGTGTTTAATCTTATAATCGTACTCACACACATATGTACTGTATCGTGTTCTAGATATCCTGATCTTCGGCTTCCACCAATGTATCCGGAACTCTAAATTATTGTGAAAATATCAGCTGCAACACTTTTTATGTTTGACTCCGACCTCTGTGATTTTGACACAATCGTTATTTTTCAGGTCGTTTGCGGGGATATAACACATGGGCTGAAAAGTCCCGGGCCTAACCCATAGATGACTCTAGTTTTATTGCAGTCACCTTTCTCTCAGTTAGTACTAACCTTCAAAAGACAGCTGTGAAAATTTCATGATATTATATTCTTTAGTTTGTGAGTTATTGTGTTAAGAGTCACGCTACTTTTGTTATTTTCAAAATAATGGATCAAAAACAATTTCGTGTTTTAATTTTACACTGCTTCTTGATGGGAAAAAATACCGTTCAAGCGAAGCAATGGCTTGAAAAGTGTTATGGAGACTCTGCTCCATCAGAAACAACAATAAAACGTTGGTTTGCTGACTTCAAACGTGGTCGTAGAGACACCGATGATGCAGAACGCGGTGGACGTCCAAATGAGGCGGTAACACCAGAGAACATCAACAAAATCCACAAAATCGTTTTGAATGATCGAAAAGTGAAGTTGCGTGTGTTAGCTGACATCAAAAGAACGTATTGGCTTTATATTGCATGAGCATGTGACTATGAGAAAGCTCTGTTCAAAGTGGGTGCCGCCTTTGCTCACTGTTGACCAAAAACAAGAACGTGTTGATGATTCTGAGCAGTGTTTGGCCATGTTTCAACGTAACAAACAGGAATTTTTGCGTCGATATGTGACAATGGATGAAACATGGATCCATCACTTCACTCCGGAATCAAAACGATCGTCATCTGAGTGGACAGCAACTGGTGAACCGCGTCCAAAGCGCCCGAAAGTGCAACAATCGGCTGGAAAGGTTATGGCCTCGGTATTTTGGGATGTGCGTGGTGTAATATTCATCGACTATCTTAAGAAAGGAAATACCATCAACAGTAAATATTATATAGCGTTATTGGAGCGTTTGAAGGCCGAAATTGCAACGAAACGACCGCATATGGCAAAGAAAAAAATTTTGTTTCTTCAAGACAACGCACCGTGTCACAAGTCAATCAAAATAATGGCAAAACTACATGAATCGAACTTCGAATTGCTCCCACATCCACCGTATACGCCAGATTTGGCTCCCAGCGACTACTGGCTGTTCGCAGACCTCAAAAAAATGCTCGCCGGTAAGAAATTTCGCACGAATGAAGAGGTTATCGCTGAAACTGAGGCCTATTTTGAGGCAAAAGATAAATCGTTCTACAAAAGTGGTATTGAAATGTTAGAGCGGCGCTGGAATGATTGCGTTGCTCTTGATGGAGATTACGTTGATGAATAAAGCTAATTTTGAACAAAAAAAAACGTGTTTTCTTTGTTAGGCCCGGGACTTTTCAGCCTATGTGTTACTCATTATATTCAGTTTGTGTACCTATATGATACGCCACGCAGTAAACACACTCTTGATGGAATGAAATTATTTACAAGTAAAGCTGCCAGGCGTGCCATCCATCTGATGTACGAGAAATTTTGAAGATAGTGTGTTTTAATTTCGGGACAATACATACATATCTTAATAAAAACAGTGACGACAAAATAACCAATATAGAAATATAATAAAAATATAGAAAAACATTGATATTTTGAAAAATTTAAAAGTTAATAATACCTATTATATATTTATAGATATATATGGTGTATTTCAGATTTTCGCAGATAAAAGTATGTGTTGTTACGTTTTTCTCGAATTCTCTCAATACCGCATATATATGTATATGTATATATAATGATATGGCGTTCCGCCAGTTACGGAGACGTCATGGGTTCAAATCCTACCGCAACTTTATTATAATAACACCAACGAGAGCTTCGTATTGATATTAATATTAATTCAAGTTGCTATTTCTATAAGTAAAATGTTTTTGCAAGTAAGTAAAACAATAGAAAGACAAAACAAGTTTACTTCGCAATTAAGATAAACTTTAAACTAACATTGGAATTACTGCTATAAATATAGAATGATACATACAGTCATCTAATTATTTCGACCACGATATTTGCAACAAAGTACGAAATTGTTATTGTATGTCCAATACAAAGCGATAATTACTCTTGTCTATAAAGACTAATATTAAAAAATCTCATTCCTTGACCCTACTATCAACAAAGTTATCATGGGGACGCATAATATGTATAAGATTGTCACAATTAATATTTAGTATTATCTACGGTTAATTGCGGAATAACGTTGCACCGATTTTGCAATCACATGCCATGGATGTAAGTAAAATTTTGGAGTTACCCGATGAAAGTATGCGGGATGTAATCATAAAAGAGCTAAATCTGAACAAAACAGCTCTAGAGAAGGCGATAGAAGATTTTAAAGATTGGTTGAAAGATGAACCTGATATGCCTAAATGCGTTGGTAAGAAATAACTACTATTGTCGTTGTATTTGCGCAAATGTGATTAATTGCTGATGATTTTAGATGAATGGTTGATACGCAGTATAATAACTTACTCAAAATACGATCTCCCTTTGGCTAAACAGAGGTTCAAAGGATATCTCCAACATCGCACTAAATGGGAGGCATATAACACTAACACGAGTCTAAACAATGAGTACTTTGAAGACCTTTCTCTACATAGGTATTGATTTTTTTATGAGAATTTTACTTCAACGTCCGTTAATTCATTTTGACAAAATATTGAATTTTAGACAAGTAGTCATAATTCCAAGGTACTTACCTGGCGGTTATAGAATAGCTTACGGAAGATTCTTACCGAGCGTTGATCAATTTGATTTTCAAAAGTTTCTGAAGTTCCTTTACTTCGTCAGTAAGTTACAAAATACTTAATAGAAAGCGTATCTTTGTATGTAATATTTGCCATTATTCCAGTTGACTTCGTACTGTGCGAAGGATTTTGCTCTGGTTTCATCGGGTTATACGATTTACAGCATTTTAAACCGGAACATCTAGATAAAGTCGATATAAAGCAATTCGTTGACGCTTTTCATTTTTTATATAATTTGCAACTGTACCCAATTAAAGCAATACATTTCATAAATGCACCGCCCTCAATACCAGAACACATTGTAAAATTGCTAAAGGAACTGGATACTGCAGGACTCACGGAAAAGGTATTTCTTTGTTTTAATTTAGTGAATATACATCTTATTTTTAATTTAACTTTATTTAATATTTATTTATTCCATGGAGTGTTTCCACTATACGATTATATGAATTTACCTTTAGCACACCATGAAAATATTTCATTAAAATATCTTCTTGGTAGTCGTGTGTACCATAATGGTTTATTGACACAAAAATGTGTACAATAAATCACAAAGTTTTCACTGTTCAATCATACTTCAGATATGGTATAAAATTAGAAAATGGAGAATGATCGTACTCTTTGGAATCATGTAAGTTTGCGGCAAGTTGTTCAACAATTCGTAGCAAAATTTCGTGAAACAGAGTCTGTATCCCTAAAACCAGGTAGTGGTAGACCATGAAAACGGACAGATATAGCAGATGGTGGGGAACGAATAACTCAATTACCTAAGAAATTTTCAAGCTTTCACAGCAAAGGCCATTTTCATATGGGACTTGCCAGGCAATCCTTAAAAAAGATAATTTAGGGAATGCCTTCAATAGTTCATGCTATACGAAGAGTGGCGTTTTGTATAGAAAATGAAGGAACTCACTTTGAACATTTAATGTAACAATTTTTTCTTACTATTAAGCTTTCTATTTTACCAAATGAAATGTTTGTATGTAGTTATTTGTGAAAATGTCAAAATCTAATGTAAGAACCACCTGCACTTAAGCGTTGTCACTAACACCACAGAACACAACTTACACGTTTTTAAAGTTATTCTATCAACTTAGGTTTAAAGTAGAAAAATTTCCTGGCTCGCTAGGAGGTAAATTTAATCGATCGTATAGTATTTATTACATTATGAAATTTCCATTATTCGTCTTAAAGCAGATGCTTAGGTAAAATTTAAATCTTGAAGGGTCTACTCAATTTTAAATCAAGTCATTACTTTTATTGTAAATTTGAGATTTTAAGTTTCTTTGGTCACGTAATTTTATTATGTTTATTACTTCGATTCTGAAATTTGGACTATGTTCATTACGTAGTCATTCGTCATAAATACTGCTACCCAAAGAATCTTTCCTAATCGAATCCTTAATGTTAGGATCCTAGTAATTTTCAAAATAAAAGATGTCCCAAAAGTTATCTTTAAAATAAGAAAATATATAAAAAAATAATGATGGCGTTTAATGAATAATGTATATTATTCAAAATCAATAAAATAAACAGTAAACAATGTTAACACATTATATAAATACTCATTACAAGAAAGAAATTCCTTTTGTGCAGGAGAAATCAGCATATACCTTGTTCCCTTTTGTAGACCTACGTTCATAAGTCCTTGGATGAGTTGAAGGAATATATACCGAATGATATCTTACCGAAAAATTGTGGAGGAGATGGAGACGATTTGGAAGAATTATCTAAGAATTGGAAGAGGTATTTGGTTCGACAGAAAAGCTGGAGTCTTAAAGTAGATGATTTGAAGTACACTGGACCTCTGCCTTAAACTAAATACGAACTATGTATGTATACAGCTTGGATAAGCATTAAAATTTTCTATTTGCAGGTGACCATCTTTATGCTTTTGTATAAAATATTAATTACGTTTAATTACATTGTTCCAAGGGGCTTTAGGTTATAAAAAATATGTTATTGCTTGATATTATTTTGTAGGTTGTTTCACCTTTCGAAACCATGTCGCATTTGTAATTAAATAAAACAGTTTTATGTCAATAAAATATATTTAGTTGTAGTGGACTGCAACGAATCCTTTCAGGACATTCCTCATACCTTTCTTAATATCAGGAAATGCATTTTACAATGTAGCATCGCCGATTTCCTTAATTTCGCTTTAAGGCTGAAGATGAACTTTATAAATAAAACTTTTGCCTGCTATATATGTTTTGTGGCCCCATCTTATTCAAAATAGCCAAACCTGAATATTTCTGCAATAAATTTTTCAAAAGAGCTTTCTTCTGCTGAGGTATTGTTAAGGAATTAAATAAATAGTAAAGTTCCAGATAGTATGTGTTATGATATATGATTTTGTGTTGAGAACTTACTAGACGCGAGTTCTTTTTAGCAGTACCTCCAATCTGAAATTTGAAACATGGACAAGTACCTTGATGTAAGAACAACCTCTGTTCATTATCCAGTAACTATTACAGATTCATTATTCTTTTTAATATCTTTAGTATGTAATTGTATAGATTTGTTAAGAAACATCGTTTTCTATGTAAATGCGAATTTATTTTTGATAAATCGGAAAAGAGATTATAACAGTATGGGTGTGATTAACAATAGATTATCCTGAATTGTTTCATGTCAGCTGAATTTAATAGAAATAGATCGATTTATAGTTTCTGCCAAAAAAGTTTTTATGAACTCCCTAAGACGTATTCGTGAATTTAAACAGGCTTGTCCGGGCATTTTTCAACCAACACAGACTTTTTAGTCTAATGCTTGATAAGTAAATATTAAGAAACCAATTGTTAAATAAAATTGTTTGCGAGTCGATATAGGGTTTGCTGTACTTGGCGCGTAACTTGCCACCAGGTTCTTTTGGTACTATTAGCAGTGGAGACAAATTTAGCAGATACACATATTTTTATATTATATATTATAGGACTGTGTTAGATGCACTAGTAACATCGCCTTTATATAGGATTTCTGCTTGGTTTTGAAGTCGTCCGGTAAGTATATAAATGTCGTATTGTAAAACCACAATGAATCTATTATATGTTTGTTTCTCTATACCTTAACAAAAAAACAATTTTGTGGTATATTATGTAAATATCTGGAATCGAACAAATACCGCCAATATCAATATATATATACATACACTACCGCTCAAAAGTGTTTAGGCACCCCTGTTTTCATGGATTATTCATATAGTATTATATTTACCAATAAAAACATTATAATAAAATGAAATACGTATTTAAAATGTAGTTCAGTAGGATAAACACCCATTATATCGCATAAGGTTTACTATCATTTACCTGTACTTGGTCGGATTACCATAAACTGTTTATTGCGGTGCAATTACAATAACGATCCCTCTGAATTTACTGGGTAAATTTAGTCATCTGTTAGATTGTAGGTAATAACGTTTAAATTACCTTCCTAGAAGATTATGGTGAAATCTGTAACCTATGGTCAGTTGCAGTGTGGTATTTACTCTATTCACGTCGTGAGCGAAATATCGTGTGACAATTTTTTAAAATGCCTCCGCGAAGAGAAAGTAGTACGGAAACACGTGCGCTTATAATGGCTTACCATAAAAGCGGCATAAGTAATCGACAAATTGCCAAAAAAATGAAAATACACCACGCTATGGTTGACTATAA
Source organism: Trypoxylus dichotomus (assembly GCA_023509865.1). Classification (NCBI taxonomy): domain Eukaryota; kingdom Metazoa; phylum Arthropoda; class Insecta; order Coleoptera; family Scarabaeidae; genus Trypoxylus; species Trypoxylus dichotomus. The sequence goes on along the minus strand of CM042079.1, from coordinate 49,910,596 downwards.
CGTAAAAAAATATCGGGAAACTGGCAGCTTTCTTAATAAAAGACGGAGTGGAAGGCCAAAAGCGACAACATCTGCAGAAGATCGCAGAATAGTGGTTACCAGCAAGTAAAATAGACGCAAAACAGCCCCGGAAATCACCGCAGAATTAAATGTTGGTCGCCAAAAACTAGTCAGTGTTTCTACAGTCAAACGTCGCCTACAGAAAGCCGGGCTCCTTGGACGTATTGCGATGAGAAAGCCATTACTACGCTAACAAAACAAGTAAAAGCGACTTAAATGGGCTCTTGAACACCAACACTGGACCATAGCAGAGTGGAACAACGTCCTATGGACGGATGAGTTCAAATTTGAGCTGTTCGGAACCCGAAGACGCATATTCGTAAGAAGATCTGTGGGTGAACGTGCTAGAGAAGAGTGTATTGCTGCTACCGTGAAGCATGTTGGAGGTTCTATCATCATTTGGGGCTGTTTTGCTGGCACTAGTGTAAGGGACATTGTGAAAATTGACGGTATATTAAAAAAAGAAGGCTACCGCGAAATTTTGGAGAACCACGCAATACCTTCCGGAGTTCGACTTTTGGGTCAAAATTTTATCTTCCAGTAAGATAATGACCCAAAACATTCCTCTAAATTATATAAAGACTATTTACGCCCTTTAGAAGAGGAAGGAACTCTCAAAATTACGGAATGGCCTCCTCAGAGCCCCGACTGGAATCCAATCGAGTTACTATGGGAAGAACTAGATCGGGAAGTACAGAAATCGGCTCCGACATCAGCTACTGACGTGTGGAACAAACTGCAATCGAGTTGGACCTCAATAACACAAGAAACTCTGGCAAAACTTATTGCGAGAATGCCTCGATTGTGTGCTACATTTATTAAACCAAGAGGAGGTCACATAGATGAAAGCAAAATTTAAATTAAACGTTTTAATTTTCACATTTATTTAATATATTTTTATTCATGTACGTGTATCTGTACATAAGAAATTAATATTATTTTGCCGAGTTTTTATACATTTTTGCTGTCAGTGAGAGTGCCTAAACACTTTCGAGCGGTAGTGTATATTGATATTAGTGGATATAACTTACGTGAGTAAGTTCAACCATTACACTTTTCGATGTTCATCCTAAGATTATTGTTGACACACCAGTGTTCTAGTTTACTCAGCTTCTGCTGCATCAGATGGCAATCCGAAATGGTGCTTATCCTCAAATTTGAAACATTCGCGTGTGTGGTAATTTGTTATCGTAAATATTCAAAAACATCTCTTTAACACAAAATATTTACAAACCACATCCTATTATTTGAAGATTCATAGTTAAGACATTATTGTCTTTTAATACCAATTTTAAGGATATATATATATATATATATATATATATATATATAGCACCATTTCGGATTGGCATCTGATGCAGCAGAATCTGAGTAAACTAGAACACTGGTGTGTCAACAATAATCTTAAGATGAACATCGAAAAGTGTAATGTTTTAACTTACTCACGTAAGTTATGTCCACTTATATATCACTATCGATATAACGATGTTCTTTTGCATCAGTGGTATCTCATCATCTGCACTGAGGGCTCTTGGATTTATACTAAGAATATCGAAGCAGTTTAGATGCAATAATATTTCGTTCGTGCGCTCTAAACTTGAGTATGCATCCATAGTCTGGTCGCCTTTATATGCATCACCTGTATCTCCCCTTGAAAATGTACAGAGAAGGTTCCTTAAATATGCCCATTTTAAACAATATGGAGTATATCCAATACAGGGCTATAATCATAATATTCTGCTGAACAATCGCGCCGTCGTCAAGCCGATTTTTTTACAATCTAATGAACAATAAGATAGATACTCCCTCACTACTTGAACGAGTTCGCTATGTTGTGCTATCGCACTGTATTCGCCCGTCTCAGGTCTTCTACTGTCCCAATGCTAATACTAACGTCTTAATTAAGTCACCGATGTATAGAATGTGGAGCACCGCTAATGAAGTCAATGCTGAGGTTGATATTCACTTTTCCCCTTTGGTAAAATTAATCTATAATTTTAAATTTAGTTAAAATTAACTTTTAGTTTGTCCTTTTTCATTGTATTTTTAATTTATAATCGTCCTGTAATTAGACTCGTCTGTTGGGCAATAAATATATTATTATTTTACTTATATTCAGTTAGAATAACATCAGCTGCAGTTGATATTGTATCAATAGGCGACTGCACTTACGTACTTCAATAAAATTTAATAAATCGATCTAATTTAATTAATGCGAAGCAAATTGAACTACCTAAATTGTATGAAGTGTTTTTCTTTTCTGGTGTATGTATGTATATATATATGTATTACATGCATAGCATAAGATATATATTCTAATGTTAATATCACCTTTGGGACATCCTGTATAATTGAAAATGCTTTTAGATCAATAATGGATGTTAAATATGAACAATTTGGGTTAATTGTTTTTCCACGTTAATATAATCAGCTCTAGCATAAGAGGGTGGCGCTTAAATGCAATATCCTGTATATACAACATTCGTGTGTCGTAAAAGACCTTTCGATAAAGTACAACATTTGTATTAAAAGTTTTGTGTTATCTATTTTTCTTCGAGAATTAAATCAAGAAAACTGAAAATCCGTGAATTTTCGAAGGGAAGTTTCACCTTCTCGGAATGAATTTCAGCAGAAACAAAAAAAATATTTTCAAATCTCAACATACTCCCACCTACCAAGTTTTATTATGACCTGAATTTGACACCCGCGAATCTTTTCTTGTAAGTCAGCATTGGAAGGCATACTAAAGACACAATACCACAGCTAATTTTTGCATTACTTTACATGAACATTACAACTAAACTAAAATAGTAAGTAATTACATTCATTATTTTTAATATTGGTAGTAACCAAATCGTACGCTACTGCGAAAGCGCTCGTTTCTGGAGCCTTAATATCAACTATTTATGATTATCCCTGTTATAAAGTAATTCTGTGAAATAAAGTAAATGAGTGGGCATTTAAAAGCAGTAATGACTAGATGCTCATGCGGTAAATAGATTAGAATACGATTATAAATTCATCTCTTATATGCGCAGCTATTTGTTTGAAATTTTAGCAACGTTCGCTACCTTCTTGCTTCTGGAATGCTTAGGCAGTAAAGATATGTATAAAACATGAAGCATTATCAAATAGAATAAGGCCCTTTCGTTGTATAATAAGAGTATGTGTACATTCAAAACTATAGTATGGAAACGCACCCTTGGTTTACATTTAATTATGTATGACGCTTATTAATGCTGAAACAGTCGCCATTGTGCATCTTAAAAAATGGTTTTGCTCTGGGGGAAAGTCTTGTTTAAGTAGAATTTTATTCAAAGAATTTTTTTCGATAAATCGTTGGACATATTTAAAAGCACTATCAAAGAGAATAAGGCTCTTTCGTTGTATAATAAGAGTATGTGTACATTCAAAACTATACTATGAATCGCACCCTTGATTTACATTTAATTATGTATGAGGCTTATTATTGCTGAAACAGCCGCCATTTTCCATCTTAAAAATGGTTTTACTCTAAGGGAAAATCTTGTTTAAGTAGAATTTTATTCAAAGCATTTTTTTGGATAAATCGTTGGACATATTTAAAAGAAAATTTTGAAAGACGTTCGACTAATCGTTTGATGGTTAGTATCATCATTTCTCGTTTCCAATGTGTTTGGTAGACGAAGCAGACGTGAGAAATGTCTTACAGCACAGTGTGCTGAAGGTTTCTGTAAACGATTAATAGCGGTGTTAGGGTGTACAAATTCCAAACAAACCGCCCGAATTTTTTCATTTCTCAAGACCGACAGAGTGAGAAGAACGTACGGTTCGTTCCCACTTTCGACGAAGGACACTAATTAAGTACTAAAGACGATTTCGCTCAATCCGTAAACGAAAATTTGGCGAAAAAAGAAGAGGCCAAAAAAGAAAGAAGCGTTATAATTCGAACCGTAACGTCGTAGAAGGCTAGGCGATTTATCGCCTTCAGATTTCGAGATAATGAACGGTAACAGTGATTTTTCAATTGACCTACCGGTGTCCGTTAATTTTTTTCCAGCTACCGGCGCCTATGGTTCGCTTATCGGCCATCGTAAAGTGTCGTTTAATAGGTTCTCGAACCGGCGATACGCCGGGTCGATCTTGAAGATTCTCGGTAAAACGCATATTGTTTTAAATGAGCAATTTGGGTAGACTATATTTTAAAGTGACTCGAATGATAATTAACTTCGGTGAAATATACGAGGCGAGATTCGTATGTTGATGGCTTTAAGACGGTTTACGGAAGTTTGTAGTGAAATATTGTTGAATGCAGTTTGTTAATAGCAGATAAAAGACATACTTTTAAGAATACTTGATTAAAAATGCATATTAAGCTGAAACCTTGTACAATTATACAGCATATATCAAGAAACATTGCGTTTTGAAGTTTAGGAAGTAGTATTTTTGGCTTAGATTCTGTTGATTTAAAATATTTTCAGAATTATATCTGATTATACCAGAAGCACTTATCAAATTTCTCAGTTCTAACGGGATCCCTTACTTAGAGCCGTTCAATCAAAACGATTCAAATATACGCGTTCAATCAATCGCAGCGAAGTAAAAATGGTATTTCTGCTAAAAGTTTTGGGCGAACAAAATGGTAAAATAAACAAAGAGTGTTTCGCACAAAAATGCGCGATTTCTGGCTGTAGTTCAATCGGTCTCTGCGATATTCGTAGGGCATTTTCGAAGCTCTCGAATTGGTTGAACGGGACTATTGAAAAACCGCCCTGAATAAATGCGTTCATCAAGGATTAACGTTTCGTAAATTTTTAGGATTAACGTTTCGTAAATTTTTCGATATCTATCGTTAAAATCGGCTGAACTATAACGAGGAATCGTGTACTTTTCCTGAAAAAGTTTTTGTTTTTTACCATTTTTTGGGCCAGAAACTTTAACCACAAAATGCATAAATTTTTAGAGCCATGCAATCGAAACGATTGAAAAAAAACGCGTTCAGTCAATCGCAGTGAAATAAAAATGATCTTTTTCGTAAAGTTTTTAGGTGTTTTGCAATGTTCTATGGCTAAAATTTAAAATGGTTTAGAAATTCTGTAAGATTTTTAAATAAATGATTAAGAAAACAATTTCGCTGTGATTTTTTAAGGTAATAAATAAAAAAAGCAAAAACTTTTAAAAAGTTTATTTTTATATGAAAATAATACAACTACAAAAAAATTATTTCCCCAAGAAAATAGAGGGTTTTGCCTCCTGCAGCTTCTGTGCCTGGATGTTCGCAGGTTGTTTCTAGAATTTCTCTAGGAACTGGGCGAAAAATAATTTATCTTTGCATTTCCTAGCTCTGGGGGAAGGATCTTCTATTGCTATCTAGATACCTGTAAATCAAGAAAAACTTATTAGAAGAGACGATGTCTGATGTGGTGGCCTCAACTGGTCGTCCTAAGCGGGGGTCGTCTTCACTCGACTCCCGACCATGTTTAAAAAGACCATGCCACTTATAAATCATTGATTCGGTAGGGCACTGCTTCCCATAAACGGTTTCCATTTCATTCAATATGGTTTGAGCGTTCTTTCCTTGCTTTGTAAGGAACGTTCCTCCATAGTTTCAGTTTTCTTCCGGATTGACTAGTTCAGCAGACAACTATTCGTAAACGACTGACGCTATAGGGCTGCAACTTAACTTATATACTAACGATGAGTCGGCAATCAGAATGACACCTAGCGAGCGCCCTTATCCCTACTTCATCCCCTCCATTCCACGAACTTCTGGACCTCCCCTCGTAGTTCATTTATTACTTGACTTATTGCGCTTGGATCGGTGAAAGCACAAATTTAGACATAATCTGTACCCTGTACTTTACTGAGAAAACTACCATACCTATGAGACACGTCTATTTCTTAGAGACAACTGCTTAATTTAATAAAATGATACTTCATCGCATCGAGTATGCTTTTGTGAAAACGCAGACAAACACTATGAAGTTGGTAGTATCGGCTGTTGAAACATAAACATAAAACTACCTAAAGATAATCTTCGTTAATTAAGCAGTTTTTTTCTTCAGCGCATCAAGTGACATTTAATTTATTAAACGTGCTAAATCGAGACTAAGAATTTTAATAACAAAATCAGTAGCGATTTTGTTGCATCTTCCCATCGACGACTCAAAAAAAGGAGATTCCGCCTTGAGATGGTATATTGACATCAATCGCATCGTCGAAATATTTAAATTAATGCAGCCGTGTATGTCGATACATCAAAAAAGGCGCATCAATTTATCTTTAACGGAGTGCCGAAGAACCGTGTAACCGAACGAGAACCTGGTTAAACGTAATAAGTTCACGGCTTTCGATAATTTATTACATAATATCGGAGCGAGACCGCGACCGTGGGGCATCGGAGAATTTCACTTGATGACTTTTTAGATTATTTGCATTTTTGGTTATATTTACGTATAAATATATTACACGAGAACATGGTATCGATCCGTATATACGAATTACAGTCTGTATGAAATGACTTCGGACGCTGTTAGGGGCAATTAACGTCGCTCGCTTTCAATGAAAACAATCCCCCGGCTTGAATAATGCCTGCGTGGCGTTTATGTGAATCAGTGAGCCTCGAAGGTTAGTCGGCATCTCCTTTCGGGGACCGACGAACGAAAAATGGAAATAAAATAAGATTCGAAACGCCATTTCGGCACTTCAAAGACCTATTAATTTATTAGGACAGAATGTAATTAGCTAGTTATGCGAAATTATTTATGCTATCAGTAAAAGGAAGGATAAGATAATTAACCTACAAGGTAACTTAAAAATATTACGGTGTAAATTAGTATTAACATAATTTCTGTTGGTATATTTGAAAATTCTTTTGTGAAATTTGAATTAACTTATTAGCTGGATAGCGACTTTATAACCATCCATGTAATAACACCAGACAGTTATTTAAAAGCTAAAATTTAAAGTAAGGATTGACAATCGTTGGTTTTCTCAGGCAAGCGTCAAACAAACTTTACTAATCCACTTAAAATATTGGATTGGCATAGTACATTCTAATAAAATATGTACTGTTATAATGCTTCTTCAAGCTAATGATTGCCTGACAGATACGCCGCATCTTTAGAACGAATCGCTCTAAATACGATTCGTCTGTAGCACATGCGGGCAACAACCGGCCCGCGGTCCGGATTCGGCGCGCTGTAAGATTTGATCCGGCCCGCGAGATATTTTGAAAAACCCAACTAAAAAAAAATCGCACTACTTAGTCGTACTCACTCCAAATGAGGAAGATCGAGTGATATGGGGTGTGTCGCTTGCTCCTGCGGAATCAAGTGAGCGAGCAAGCTGAGTGGCGGCGATCATCAATGAGTGAGGCGACGCGCATCAAAGCCTCTGATGTTACTAATTGTATTTTGTTATTAAGTTTATCGAAATAAAGGTAAACGAAAATGGAGGTGGAAAGAAACGAAAAGTTGATGCAGAGAGTCGCCAGTTTCAAGAAAAATTGTCTGAAGGATTCCTTTTTGTCGTGCACAATGGTAATTTCAGCGATGAAAGAATTCAATATAAAGAGGCATTACTCAACTAAGTATCCTATGCTGCACTCACTGACAGGACATATAAGAAAACACAGTATCCAGAAACTTACCGCAAATTTGGAGAAACAGCAGCAATGTTCATATGTTCAAATGTTTCATAAACAAAGAACACAATTTCATAATTTTGTGAAAGCCAGTTTTATAGTTAGTTCAAAATTGGCAAAGTCATTAGAACTATTTGCCGAAGGGGAATTTATCAAGGAGTGTATGTTAGAAGTTTGCAGTGTTTTGTGTCCTGAAAAGAAAACTGAATTTGAAAAAATTAGTTTGTCAAGACGAACTGTTGCCCGACGTATAGAAATGATGGCTAATGATATAAAAATAACTTTGACTGACTGTATGGCTGGTTTTGAATCATTTTCCATAGCATTAGACGAGAGCACCGATTTGTCTAGCACAGCTCAACCGGCTATATTTATTTGAGGTGTCGATAAAGAGGAATTACTTGCTTTACAGCCGCTAAGAGAAACCACTACAGGAGAAGACATTTTTAATGAAGTTCAATAGGTATTCACAAGTTTTGGTTTGCCATGGTCAAAATTAGTTGGTGTATGCACAGATGGTGCACATTCTATGGTTGGCTTGCGTAAAGGTTTCATCGGAATTTGAATTAAATGTGCAAAAAGATGATTTGATAGTCCTTCATTGCATTATCCACCAAGAGAACTTGTGTTCTAAGTCCATTCGACTCCAGAATGTTATGAATGTGGTAGTAAAAACTATCAATTTTATTCGATCCCGAGGGCTTAACCATCGTCAGTTCAAGGCGTTTTTAGATGAAATATCAGCCGAATATGAGGACGTAACATATTATTGTGAAGTCAGATGGCTAAGCAAAGGCAAAATGCTGAAACAGTTTTACGAACTTAGAAATGAGACAACAGATTTTATGCAAATAAAAGATAAACTGCTATCTGAATTGAGTAACCCAAAATGGATATGTGACTTAATATTTCTTGTCGACCTTACAGGCCATTTGAATGATTTAAATTTGAAACTTCAAAGACAAGAACAGAACAAAATCCACTTGTGGGAGGCACAGTTGCTGTTTGGTAACAGTTACTATTTTTCCACGCTCTCTGCGTATGCTTATGCTGAATATACTGAACAACTCAAGTTACTGCCGAAGGAATTTTCGAACAGATTTAGCGATTTTAAAATCATGGAAGATTGTTTCAATTCATTTGCTACTCCAACAAAAAGTAATGTACAAAATGCTAGAATACACTTGCAAATGGAGTGGATCGAGCTTCAAGAAAACTCACTCCTAAAATCTAAATTTGAAGACGTGGAGTTGTGCCATTTCTACAAAAAATACCTCGAAGAAGACCATTTTCTGAAGCGGTTCGCGAACGTATTTGCACACTAAAGTTTGACCCACAGCATATCAAAGGTTGCCCGTACTAGATCAATAGCATTCTATACTTCCTACAGAGCATTCCAAAATGTTGCTTTGTTAGATATAAATTTTTGCCGAACCTTACGATCCAAGGATCCTACAAGAGTTCAATAAGGTTGCAATCAGGCCTTTGTGGCAGCCACTCCTTGACTTGATTTGTCTAGCGGTTAATCACCTTTGTGGTTAAATTCATATCCAATTGGTACCCCATCGTTTTCTAGGACTCTCAAAAAGACATATTTTGTCATTCTTTCATCTATTTTAACTAATTTTCCAATTCTTCCGCTTCCGAAGCAACCTCATACTATGATGTTTTCTTCTTCAGGATGGCGACGAATAAAGGCGCGACGTTTTGTTCCGAATAATTAGAATTTCAAATTCGTCCGTCCATAACACATTCTTCCAATTATTTACCCTCTAGGTTGCGTCATCTTTTATCTAATTTAGTCTTTTCCGTCTGTGTATAGAATTTAACCGTGCTTTCTTACTGTTATACGACCCATCAGACTGGCTTCTCTTGGTCTTCGTTCTACTATTGACAAATTTGCTGGGTGACAGCGTTGTAAATTGAATGCTGCCACAATTTGCAGAGTATTTTCGTTCCCTTGTTGATCTGGGCCTTTCACTTTGCCTTCTACTCTCAGAACTGCTCATACCATACTCACAAATATTTAGCTGTCGAGAAAGGTCTCTATTTGGCACATTTGATCCATGCAAAATATATTCCGCAACACGTTTCAGTTTTCAATTCCCTTCTTTTTGGCAATATACTGAACGCATACTGAAGGTACAGTTTATTATAATCCAAGTGGGTGATTCAAACAGTAAATTTTTTCGGAAATGGATACTGCTAATCGCATCAATGTATTCCTTTACCTTTTGCCAAATAGGATGATCATTTAAGATATCTACTCCGATTTCTTCCCTCTTAGCTTACGATATTATTAATGTAGCTTACGATACAATGACCACAGTGCATATCACCCAGCTTCGCTTTGCAAATATTATGTGTCCTCTTGCTAGGGCATCAGCCACAAGTAGTCCTTTTTCTCGGATATCTTAAGAATCGTGAAACTAATCTTTGTAACCTTGGCGTAAGGACAGATTAATCGATGGTTTATGGTTTGTCTTTACGGTAAGCGGACGACTATACACCTGTGTGTTCAGTGTTCACATGCCATGATATTAGAGATATCAATGCTAAGACTCATTTAAGCTTGGCGAGGCATATGCTACAGATTTCACTTCACGTAGCATTATCTCTTCTACGCCACGTTGGCTGGCATCTATTGATAGCATAATTGCTTTTTTAACGATCAAATAATTTCAGAACGAACGCTTTGGTTATAGTCTTCCTTAGCTGGTTGAATGATCCTTCACCCTCTAGTGTCCAAACGAAAGCAACAGCTTCATTTAAACGTTTTTTCAGCGGCCATCTTTGACATGTGTGATGTATATTTACCAAAGAAGTTTATCATACCAAGAAATCTCCTCCCCAATTCTTAGCTTCCTTTCGCTGGTTGTAACCTGACTATGGCTCCTACTTTTAATTTTCTATGGTGATTCCTTCTTCGCTTATTGTACGACCTAGGTAACTTATTTTCTTGGGCCCAATTTGTTTCTTATCCTCGGTTAATTTCAAATTTTATATTCTGGCTCTTTTCAGGAATTTTTCTAATCCTTTGGTTACATTTGATTTCTGACCAGTCATATCAACCTGATAGCACCACTACACCCTTTTAATATCCTGCATACATACTTCGGAAAGATACCCAGATGACTGCATATTCCGCAAAGTAAATTGATAATAGCCAAATGGGGTGGTCACTGTATACAATTATGAAGATGCTGCTTTTAATTTTTCCCAAAGGAAGGTTGTTGGCGTGTCTTAAACAGAGAAATGATATTATTCTTAATATACCTTCAGCTATCGGTATGTGGTAGTGTTTTCGCATTATCGCTTTGTTTAAGGGTTTGAGGTCCATACAAATTCTTGCAGACCCGTTTTGTTTCTTGAGCAGGATGCTTGGATATATTTGGAGTTAAGAAATAGCCGTATATTACTAACAAACGCTTTAAAATATATGCAAAATTAATTTCGATTACAGAATTATCAAAGCACGCAAAAAGAAAAGTTAAAGTAGGTTAACAGTAAAAGCAAAAGACCCTTGGAACACTTCGAATCCTCATACAATAACAAGGAAATAGATCTTTCGAATAAAGAAGAATAAGCATAGGTACGACCTAATATAATTTTTTTTGTGAGAGGAAGTACATAATTTTAGATTGAAAGTTTCCTTTTGTCCTTTTTGTTAATAATCTATTGAAAATCGCTTTTTGAAAGCCTATTAACCGATTGAACAAGGGAGTTTCCCTTTATTCAATTCATTATAGTATTAACTATGATCGAAGAAGCTTCCCCTATGACAAAATGATTTTGATTATTTGGGCAATCCTAGTCATTTTTATTCAAGCCCTCCATAAGCCAGATAAGCTAACCAATTCCAGTTTCATTAGAGGGTCAAAAGAACAATTAACGTAAAGCTCTCGTTATACTTCTTTTTAATTAAAAGCAGGCCTACTTTATGTGCAAATTAGTTCTTTTGTTCGTATACCGCGTACACATACGTAGAGTAGAATAGACGGCGTTGCCTTGTATAAATCGTACCGGGGTGTTAATGAGACGATTTAAACTAGGCGATGCGTGTGTAAAAGCGAGTTTCTGTGAATCCTTCTATAAAAGAAAACAAAAGGGAACGTGTGAGTTTTGGGTGGGCGATAAACAACAATACCTCCCGCGCGATTTCGGACACCGTGGGGACTCGCACCGTACGCCAGTGCGGCCCTCTGCGCCCAACTTGCTTCTTCCCCGATCCTACACCTCGTATGTCAGATGCACGCACGCACACAACGGCAGAAGGTTTTAAGAGACGCCACGCCAACAATACCCATTGTTAGATATCGAATAACAATCAGTGGAATAATAATGGTTCTTCATTACTTATAAGTGGGATCTGCGCGTATTATATTGACCCCGTTCCTTTTCGGCGGAGGTAATTGTTGCGCGACCACATCGCGCCATATGAGAATTAAGAGATCTCTTTTATTTTGGGAGACAAAAGTCTTTTTTTCTTTTTCCGTTTAAATTTTTGCAACATGTAATAGCAATGCTCGAGTTTGCAATGAATGATAACAATTTAAGGTTTACAAATGTAGTATGATCAAAAAGTCTTTGGAGTTCGATGACCATGCAATTAACATTATTTATTTCAATTACTTTTGACATTTATCTGACAACTCTTAAGAAGTAATAATACATAAAACACTTATATTCGTCATAATCTAAAACATAATGTCATTAGTTAGGAGCCATGTAGCTAAATAATTTTATAGATGGTTTTTGCACTCCATAGCTATCGCAATCCAAAGACATTTTGATCATACGATATTCATTTGTCTGTTTGTATTTATCTAAGTGAGGAGTTATCGCTAGCTTTGAAAAGTACAACATTGGAAGAAACATTTGACTATATAGCTTCAGCCTGACCAATGAGAATAATTATCCGACACAAGCTGTTAATCGTTTTATGTGATTCAGTCTTCAGAACTACGCGTTAAACTCTAAATCGATTATCAAAATTCTCAAAATTCCGTACCACACATCTATAAACTAAAATCCCTCTTGTATTACTTGCCTTAATTAATTTGGATTTATATTAGCTTACTTATGCAATAGTGGCGACATCTGTCCTAAAACTGTGGTACAGAGATTTACAAAGCAGCCGCCAAAACAAGTACTACATTAGTTCATAAGAAAAACTTTAACCTGACCTATTTTTCCTATGCCAACCCCTGATCAAATCTGTTATAAACCTCAAGACATTTGGCAAGTACCTTTGTTTTAAAAATTGTTTGATTTATCAATGTTTAGCCAGTCTCTTGTGAGAATATACGTTATTAGTCCTTTTTATTTGGTGTCACAACGATTCAAACATCGCGCAAAAGTACGTACCGTTGTATTAGCAAGTAAAATTTGTTCTTTTAAGGACATAAATCAGCGAATTGTTACAGACATAGAAAGTAGAGACTACTGCAATTGTGGCCTTACAGACTTTAAGTAAGGTTCAGATGTTAACTTCATAAAATTTGCCAGTGGGTACCAAATTACCGGAGATCATACATGGTCAACGGAGATGTTATCTAAGGATGGGTGGCATTTAACCTGCGAGCTATTCTGCAGTTACCGATATGTGGGAAAATGTGAAATGAAGAACTTTGGTAGGATGCCAATGTTAGTGAGGCTAACATGTGTGTGCATGTTTTTTTCCGATTCAACTAAGAGATGGTGCCAGTGAGAAGTACGCAGCATATTAATTTGATACATTCGTCATTTTGTTCGATTGACATTTAAACCACAAACACATACAAACTAAGTCTGCCAAAAACTAGCGTCTTTGCTTTATCGTTCATGTCGAGTTTTGTGCATGAAAAAGAACATTTGCGACACGCATTACTTTTTTTATTTAATCAAAAGAAAAAGGCTGTTCAAAGTCATCGGTTGCAGGTAGAAACATATGGTGAACACGCTCGATCGATTAGAACATTTTAGGTATGGCTTCGACAGTTTAAACGTGGTGATTTCAATGTGAGAAACAGTGAGCGCTTTGGTAGACCACAAAAATGCTAAGACGAGCTCAAACTCAACGGCAATTAGCAGAAGGATTGCATGTGTCACAAGAAGCAATCAGTAGACGTTTACGGGCAATGGGGAAGATCAATGAATTCGGTAGATTGGTCCCACACGATTTGAATGAACGTCAAATGGAAAATCGCAAAGTCGCCTGTGAAATGCTGCTTCGACGCCATAAAAGGAAATCATTTTTGTATCGAATTGTGACGAGTGACGAAAAATTGATTGATGATATTTTGAAAACTCGAAGTGAAAAAAAATCGTGGTTTTCACCTGGCGAAGTCGGTTCTTCAACGCCAGGGCTAAGTCGCTTCGGCGAGAAGACAAAGCCCTGTGTCTGATGGGATCAGAGCGGTATTGTGTATTATGAACTCTTGAAGCCCGGCAAAACCGTTAATACACAACGCTATCACCAACAAATGATTAATTCAAACTACGTATTAATTAAAAGACGACCGAAGTGGACCAGAAGACGTGGCAAAGTGATTTTTTTACACGATAATACGCCGTCTCACACAGCAAACTCAGTGAGAGACACCTAGAAATCGCATGGGCAGGGCAGCATTTCAGCAGATTCGAGGAAGTTGGAAAAGGCAAGCAGTTTTTGTGGCATAGTATCCATACATTACCTGAAAGATGGCTGAAATGTGTAGAAGCTGATGGTTAATATTTTGAATAAAAAAAATAATTACCCTTGAAAATTGCGCCTTTATTTTTAGCAGAAAACCAGAAGAAACTTAGTATAAAAGGTTAACAGAAATGGTAAATAGATAAACACAATAATATAAAGAATGACTACACTCTAACTCGAGATACTTGTTTCCACATTTTTCTGTACAACTGTAACAGTGTACGATATTGCATGACGATCTTGTTATTATTTGTTGCAGAGCTACTTTCTGAGCAGATGTGGGTTGTATTTGAAAATGATGTCTTCTGCCTGTGTTAAATTTTCACAGAAAACACGGCAACTATACGGCTGTACCTAGAAAATATTTTTGTGATCTGGGGATCGCTGAAAAGAAATTTTACAAAATACTACATCTGGGCGTGTAAGAGCACTCACATAGCCGTATGGTAATTGTACAGGAAGCTAACTGGAATATTAATAGATAGTAGTAATAATATTGCTGTACATTGAAATGCTGTAATTCTGAAACTGTAATTTTACATCTGCGTTTTCACCGAAAAGCTACCTGGAAATTTACAGTAAAATTCCTGGCGGTATGGGAGGGTATGGCAAAGTGATTTTGTTACACGACAATGCGTCGTCTCACACAGCAAAACCAGTGGAAGACGCCTTGAAGACGCTTGGATGGGACATACTTCCGCACTCGCCATACTCCCCAGATCTGGCGCCATCTGACTATCACCTTTTCACATCAATGGAGCAGGCGCTCGTAGATCAGCGCTGCAGAAATTTCGAAGAAGTTGGAAAATGGCTCGACGAATGGTTTGCCGAAAAAGGCAAGCAGTTTTTCTGGCATGGTATCCATAAATTACCTGAAACATGAGTGAAATGTGTAAAAGCCAATGGTCAATATTTCGATTAAAAAAAAATAATTTCCCTTAAAAATTACGTGTCTGGACACCCTGTACAATATTGTTCCTTCTAGACGAAACAATGTTCAACATTAATGACTGTACCATTATAGTAGTCCCAAAGATAACAACTTCGACAAATAGTCTTCAAAGATATTACTCTTAAAACGTTTTGTTTTAGAACACCAGAAAAAAAAGAGAATAACAATCACTTCGATTTGCAGTTTATCAAGATGCTTCATTTCTAAACGATTTTTTATCCGTATACATAAATGCCATGTCGTTCTTAACGTCAGACGCGGTATTGTTAACGCTAAAAGCATTTAAGAGGCACACGAGTATGCGGTCACCGAGTGATCGTCATCCCTCAGCAGTAACGTTCGACACGTATCTAATCGTTAGTACACGGGCGCATTGTGGTCGCCTAGTCCGCAGCATCTAAAACACGCCGGGGAGAGACCAACTTACACCCATTCGGGCTATTATAGAATCCGCGTCAGTAGTAAAACGCTACACATACCTTAGATATTTTTCTCCTCGACCGCATTAGATAATAAAATAAATTTCGTGTTAAAATAACCACATAATACCGTGTGTTTATGTTCGACATCTTTCGTTTCCCTTCTTCTTACAACTTCGCCAGACTTCTGTCCGAGAAGAGGACGCCTAGCTGCACCGGCTAGAAGTAAAAATAAACGAAACGTATTTATACGGAGATTATGTTTCAGATTTTTCAGACGCAAAACGATCCTTAAAACGTCCAATTATCGTTAAAATACGTCCGCCTAACGCCTTATTCTTTACATTGGCCGTCGAACAATAAAGATAACATCGATTATTTCGAATCCGCGGGAGTGATTTAATTCTAGTGGCGTAATTCGGCGCGATGTCTCGAAACGTCGGTAATTATTTTGAAGTACATCATAATACGCTGTTAGGACTATTGCTCGAATCCTTTTAAGTGTGCCATAAAGGTGCATGCGTTTGTAAATAGAGGCTAGATACGAAATCTATTAAAATTCTTCCAGAACATTAGCGAGTAGGTATTCTTTGTGAATCCCAAACAAGTATCGGTTTTGTATAAAGTAGGAAAGTTAGGTTTAGCTTTGTTAAGGAAAGATGTTTTAATTTTTTTTGTTAGGTGCAATATATTAGTATAATTGGTGGAATTGTATAAAAGTGAACATTAAAGTATTTGATAGATAGAATGTATGTATAACACTGCCCAATTTGTCCAATTTGGGTGTACTAAATCCGAAAATTATGTTAGTTTTTGCGTATCACGTCAAAATTTAACTCTATGCTATACTATGCTTTTTGAAGCATTACTAATGCAGCTACGTTGTTACCTAACAAATGATAAAATATAAACAATGTATAAAATTTTAATACTTCATTTATTAATACAGTTAGTTGCGAGTACAGTACAGGTATTTATTTCAATAATCATTAAAAAAATTATAAGAATACTTGTGAAAACAAAAACAACAACCAGGGAAAAAAAATTCGTTTATTGCACATTCTACTGTGTATTTTGGTTTGGCAGTTCCTTTAAACACTCCAACAGTAGTCGGCCATCATATGAGGTTCCAGTCTTCTTTGGTACCAAGTTTCCATGGTTTCTAATTCTTGATGAAATATCTTGCCTTGTCCATCGCTTACAGTACGTAATTTTACCTTTTGATTTCACTAGATCTTTGTAAATAGAGGCCTTTTTGTTTCCAGAAAAAGTCCAGGCTTCTTTCTCAGCTTCGTTCATAGAATTCTTGAAACTTGGATCTGTCACAAAAGTTCTAATTTGAGATCTATCAAATTCCCCAGCTTTAATTTTTTTCGTAATTTAGTCGTGGAAACTTTTGAATAGTCCCCTTGCAAATCTAGAACTAGTTAACGATTTTCGAGAATTTTTTGATCGACAACCAGGAAATGCTGTAGAAGAAAGAACGTAACGTGATAGGAACAAATAGGTTTCATATTTGTCATTAGCGTATCTATATTAGAAGCAAGTGTTAGCAGAAAGAAACTTTGTGATGCTGTAACCTATCTTTTTCACAGACTTGATTGTAACGCATAAGGTTAAAAAATAATTATAATGTTACGTATTTTTACCCAATTTGGCCACGACGTTATATTAGCTACCTGGACTATTGTAATAAATATAACAAGATTTATCTTCCCTTCTTTTTGTGAAAAATAGTGTTTAAAATCTTTAATTTTGCTCTAAATTTTATGAATTCTACATGAATGAAATGAAATTGAAAGATATGGAGTGATTCTATCATAGCTTTAAGAAATATAAAAAAAACAGCTATAAATTCCAACAGCAAGGATTTGTCTGAACTGAGCTACATATCAAATATAATGAAATATTGCCTTTTGAAAAGCTACGTAGCTCAAAATACAAGGGTTTTCATATTCATTCTTTTCGATTCCTTTAATTTGACCAAGGAACCCATGAACCGCCGTTTACCTGTGGGAACTAGTGCGAGTTTTAAGGTATATTTAGATGAATCCATGAAGATTCTCCATCGGTTTCGGTTTTGATATTCAATTTTTAAGGCAATTATTAAATCGGCAATACTATTACAAAGCGACGTAATGTATAAATCTATATGTGTATGTGTACGTATAAGCGATTTCTCCTTATAAATCTTCCTTCCTTAGTGGTTATGACACTTGTCCGAAAAACGGGAGATGTTACGAACTCTAATTCATCGTAAATATTTTATTCTTTTTTATATTCATATGTTTACATTTATGTATCTTTTAAATCGATATTTTGTAATGCTTTTTATCTTCTTATATTGTATATATTATTTTATAAATTTTATCTCAATCTTTATATGTATATGCTTACCAAAATACCTTAGCGTAAAGAAATCGCCTCAAATACCTTTATAATATACATTGTATTAGTTGCTGCAGAATTTATCTCTGCACCTTATGACAGCACGCCTTGTACGTATACAGTTGCCATAGCAACATTCACATCGCGAGAATCACAACAGTACGACTGCCAATCTGTCGCAGCTCATTCGTCGACCACGTCTGACTCGGCGCATGCTCGGGTTAGCTATCCGTCGCAGGTAGTAGACGGCCCGTATATAATCATCCCTTAGCACGATTGGTGGTTTAAGGTTTTCTCCCTATAATAAGGGGGCTGTGGCAAAGGAGCAAGTATCCTACCAAAGCGTAGGTATAGCAATAAACATTAACGCCCATTGAGGCAAAGCAAAGTCTTCTTAAATAATCTATGCTATCATTAGCTGAACGTACATAATTTTGGCGAAATGATTAGTTGTTTCTTATTTATTTGAGAAATTCCGTTATTTTTTCGACATACTGTATACATAAATCAAAACGTTACAATGCTGTACAATGCATGTGTATAATATAATATTTAAATACTCAATTATTTTGTTGTTTAATTAAACATTATCGTAAAACTGTTAAATGGACACTGTCTTGCTAGCACGTGGTTAGAGACAATACTCCCACTCCAAGAGCCTATAGTTAAAAGTACCACACACACACATATGGCGCAATACAAAAAAGGTATTCTATTTCAGTATATTAACACATGGGCTGAAAAGTCCCGGTCCTAACACATAGATGACGCTAGTTTTATTGGAGTCACCTTTCTCTCAGTTAGTACTAACCTTCAAAAGACAGCTGTTAAAATTTGATGATACTCTATTCATTAGTTTATGAGTTATTGTGTTAAGAGTCACGCTACTTTTGTTATTTTCAAAACAATGGATCAAAAATAATTTTGTGTTTTAATTTTATACTGCTTCTTGATGGGAAAAAATACCGTTCAAGCGAAGCAATGGCTTGAAAAGTGTTATGGTGACTCCGCTCCATCAGAAACAACAATAAAACGTTGGTTTGCTGACTTTAAACGTGGTCGTAGGGACACCGATGATGCAGAACGCAGTGGACGTCCAAATGAGGCGGTAACACCTGAAAACATCAAAAAAATCCACAAAATTATTTTGAATGATCGAAAAGTGAAGTTGCGTGAGTTAGCTGACATCGTAAAGATATCAAAAGAACGTATTGCTGTTCAAAGTGGGTGCCGCGTTTGCTCACTGTTGACCAAAAACAAGAACGTGTTGATGATTCTGAGCAGTGTTTGACCATGTTTAAACGTAACTAACCGGAATTTTTGCGTCGATATGTGACAGTGGATGAAACATGGATCCATCACTTCACTCCGGAATCAAAACGATTGTCATCTAAGTGGACAGCAACTGGTGAACCTCGTCCAAAGCGCCCGAAAGCACAACAATCGGCTGGAAAGGTTATGGCCTCGGTATTTTGGGATGTGCGTGGTGTAATATTCATCTTGAGAAAGGAAATACCATCAACAGTGAATATTATATAGCGTTATTGGAGCGTTTGAAAGCCGAAATTGCAAAGAAACGACCGCATATGGCAAAGAAAAAAAATTTGTTTCATCGAGACAACGCACCGTGTCACAAGTCAATCAAAACAATGGCAAAACTACATGAATTGAACTTCGAATTGCTCCCACATCCACCGTATTCGCCAGATTTGGCTCCCAGCGACTACTGGCTGTTCGCAGACCTCAAAAAAATACTCGCCGGTAAGAAATTTCGCACAAATGAAGAGGTTATCGCTGAAACTGAAGCCTATTTTGAGGCAAAAGGTAAATCGTTCTACAAAAGTGGTATTGAAATGTTAGAGCGGCGCTGGAATGATTGCGTTGCTCTTGATGGAGATTACGTTGATGAATAAAGCTAATTTTGAACCAAAAAAAACCGTGTTTTCTTTGTTAGGCCCGGGACTTTTCAGCCCATGTGTTACAATGAACATTTCTTATCTATTATTGAAATTGCTAATGTAGGAAATTTCACCAGTGCAATAATATATGTATTTAATTTGTATCGCTTCACGTCTGCAAAATTCTTCATCTATTATAAACAAGTTCTCACATGATTCATCACACCATCGAAGAAACAGCTTGTGCTATATAAATTAGCAGATTTCGTTATAGTTTAAAAACAACTAGTTGATTGATTTCATCATTGTTGATCAAGATACGATCAAAATAAAGATTTTAACTTGCAAGTGGTAGCGTAACTCAGCTATTTAATAAAACAATAGCAAATATTTAACTAAACTAAAACCATTCAATAAACATACTTTATATTCCTATTTTTAAACAAATATGTAAACGTCTGGGAGCGCTATATTTTCAACAATAAGCATAAAATTGGTTTGAAAATAACATGTTCCATCCTTATTCAGATCGTACCTTTTGTCCTTGATTTTTTTTTAAATGTACGTGTGCCTACAACCTGTACACAACCCACACTAAAAGCATAATAATTATACGATCATTGTTTACAAGTTCTCAGCTTTAATAAATGGGAGTCGCCCCTTGTCCTCGTGTACGCAATTAAATAATAATAATACGCTTATTCGTAGATGTTTTCAATTGTCAATTCTATTTCTAGATGTTATCTAGTCTCAATTATAACTATTAACGTTTTAATTGTATCACCTATAAACATTTCTTCTATTGTTGTAAATGAAATATTACCTCAGGGGAAACAAAATGAAAAGTTATTCCTTTTCGGGGGGACGGACTCTTTTGTCTAGCATAGGCATGAATAATGTTACGGCCTATTACGTGAAGATTTTAAAGTCTATTAAAGCCGATGATGACTTAATAAAATAATTCTTCCTGCTCCTAGTACGTGTATTTTAAACATTTAGACGTGGTCTTTCTTTTGTGTTAGTCCAAAGTCGCGTTACCTTGATAAATATTTCGTTTAACCCCAGACAATTGTCGTCCACAAGCGCGAGAATTAAAAACACCGTTGGACTTGTTCTAATTAACGTTCAAATAAATCCAGCTGCGCCCATTCGACGACAAAGGGAACACTTGTAACCAGTGTCGGTAAAAATGTAAAAGGAATAAAAAAAGAACACCAACATTAACACTTAACGTAGATACTTCTTTGGAAGTTTTTAATAACTACGTATAACATCCTACGGTATCTACGTAAATTACAATAGGATTCGATTTGATCTAGTTGCGACAAAAGTGGTATGCCTACAGTAGGACACGCCTCTGCTTTGGGAGGTTTGTGTAACGGCTAAATGTGGAGGATAATGCTTGAAAACAATTACCTTTGTGTGTACTATTATTGTTATTACAGGGCGAGTCTAAATTAAAGCGATTGCAACCAACCTAGTGCAATTTTACCTTTTGGGATATAATTGTACTTCCTATTAAATATACAAGTTTGGTCGACCGCTCTATTTGGAAGTAGGTAATGACTGTTGATTGATGATCTATCATTTTGGGTTAGTTTCATCGATAATTTTACTGTCTGACAATTAAATAACGGAATGTTTTAGATGCAGAATGATATACACTCTCTGTCCAATTTTTTAAGGCCAGTTGCTAAAATCGCGATTTTGTTATATATAAAGAAAAACATATTCTACAAGCATAAGTTTATTTAGAACTGATTATAGACACCGTTACAACTATTTAACTAATATTTTGTAATGCCACCTTTAGCTTTTATAATTGCTCTTATTCTTTTTGGCATACTGTCTATGCAAACGTTAATGGTATGTCGAATTGTAGTGTCATTTTGCCACACATCCTCAATATTTCTTACTAATTGCTATTTTGTTGTTTCTTCTTGAATACACGCGTGATATTAGAACACTCCACATGTCCTCAATTGCATTGAGGTTGGGAGAATTTCCCGTCCAAGGTAACACTGGCAGAGCGTGCGTTTCCAAGAAACTTTGGATGGATTTGGCTATGTGGCATGGTGCCTTATCGTGCGTGAATGTGTAAGGGCCTTCATTCGGATTTAAATCATTGATATATGGCATCAAGACATTCTCCAATACACGTTTATATTGGCGCTGCTTCATAGTATCTTGGCAAAAATATAGAGTTTCCGGGACCTTCGGCTGATATACAGGACCATTCCATAACTGGCGGAGGGTGTTTCACCGTTTTTAGTACACTAGCTTCACCAAACCGATTAGATTTACGTCGTCTAACAAATTGAGCTCTTTCTGTTTTGAATCATCGCTGAATATAATCTTTAACGAAAAGACATTGTTCAAACAAACAAATTTTGCTTGATTTACGTATTCATTTAAGTAATTTTGTCTTACCCTTCGCTAATCTTCAATGGTGTACTATTGATGACGTTTCGTTCAGGAGGCGTCTGAATTTTAATTCGGCTTTGTACAATCGTCTATGTACTGTACGCGTGTATATTTGCACTCCTTGTTGAGATATTATATTTCCTATTTCTTTGGTTGATAAACCTTGGTTTTCAATTGTTAGTTACAGGATGCGTGGATCATTTCCAATAGCAGTGCCGCAAAACGCTCTTCCCGTACTTGTAGTAGGTATCTTTTCTTTCATTAAAACTTCTATTCAGTGCACTTTTTGTCGGGATACTTCTTCTTTCTTTGCAGTTGTGTGCTGAGAATACACTTCTGTACCCAACAATGCCCCAATACGCAGTTTTGTTTTGCATTTGGTATGTCCCTTTTTTACCCATAACGAAGATATATAAAACGCATACAAGAAATAACTTACAGTGCAGCACTAACACGTAAACACTGAAACAATGTTATTAAATCAACAGATAAATGCTCTTTCTACAAGATATACCAAGAAGAATTAACAAACATAAACGTGGAGATAAACAAGAGGAAAACAAACACAATGATAATAGCAGCAGAAGAAAGAAAACATAGCATCAACATCGGGGAAAAAGCATTGGAACAAGTTAAAAGTTATAACTACTTAAGAATAATCATTGAAGTCAATGGGAGAATAGAGAAAGAGGTAAATGAGAGGATAGGGAAATCCGCAAAAATATATAACATATTGAGAAATTCGTTTCTGGACAAAAAAGAAATACCAAAAAAATAAAGACAGAGGTGTATAAAAGAGTGGCCAGACCAACATTGACATATGGTAGTGAGTCATGGATAACCACGAATAGAATCAAAAGCAGAGTTACGGCCATGGAAATGAGATTCCTAAGAAGAATAGAAGGAGTAACTAGAAGAGACAGAATCAGAAACACGACAATCACTAATAGTTTGGGTATCAAACCAGTAGAAGTGGCCATAGAAGAGAGACAACTGGGATGGCTTGGACATCTACACTGAATGGAAGAAGATCGAATCACAAAGAGGATATTTGAAGCCAAAACAGAGGGGAAAAACCGAATAGGTAGACCCCGAAACACCTGGAAGGAGTAGGTGTATAGAACATTGGAAAAGAGAAGTATGGCATGGATTGAAGCTAAACAACTGGCTCAGAGCAGGAACCTGTGGAAGATGAAAATAAGAAATTTATAGTCCGACACCGCAAGGTATAAAGGACATACGATTAAAAAAAAAATTGTAAATGATCGCGTTGGAAACACATACAAGCTTAAATTTATAAGGTGGGCCTAATAAAGTAGACAGGGACTGTACACATTATATTGTTTTTGAATAATTCTTTTATTTGAAATGTTCCTCCAGACTCAATGCAGCGTATGGCATGAGTGACCAGGGGGCAAGACAAGGTCCAGAGTTTTTCAAGAAAGAGGTAGCATGCAACAAAGATATTCAAATATTGATAATACCAAAGGGAACAACAGGAATGATGCAACCACTGGACGCCTATAGATTTCGAATATGGTTTTCATCCTTAATCATGATATTAATCCCCATTTGAGAAATAATGTCGTAAAATTGTAGTCATTACACAATCAGTTATCCTCTAAAATATTCATCATCTATGAATTTGTTTGCATATGCCTAGTACAACTCCGGTTATATAGAGAATCGACCTGGGCCATTCGAATATCCCATGAATTTTGCCTTTTTAAACGAAGACCCTCCGTTTTCTCCTCGTTACTTTCAATGTGATGCTTTTGCATTCATTCGTTGTTCTTGGTGTGTAAATATTTTATGCTTTAAGCATTCTTTTGACGACCTTCATTGCCGTAAGAAATCATAAATACATAATTTAAATACGCATTAACATATATACGTTTATCATTATTATTAATACTAAGGATTCGTTATCAAGTGTAATCCCGTGTTTAGATTTGTATGAATTATGAATATTGGGCTATAATAACTGATGCAATTTTACTAATTAATGATTATTTTTCTTAATAGGAGACATACGTATGCAACGTACAGATGGTTTTGGTGTTAATAGCATAAGGTATGATTTACTCTACACCTTCGGAACACTCTGTACAATTGAAAATGCTTTAAAATCAATAAAGGGTGTTAAAGATTAACAACTTGCGTTAATTTCTTTTCCGTATTACTATGATCAGTTCTAACATAAGAGGGTGGCGCTTAAATGCAACACCCTGTATATACAAGATTCATGTGTTCTGAAAGACCTCTCGATAAGATACAATATTTGCATTTAAATTTTTGTACTATCTATTTCCGTTGAAGAATTAAATCAAAAAGAATTTTCGAATGGATGTTTCACCCCCTCAAAGTAAATTTTAACACAAATAAAAGAAATTATTTTCAAGTCTCAACATACTCTACTTACCTACCAAGCTTCGTTAAGATCTGAATTTCACACTAGGGAGCCTTCCGTTGTTGGTTGAGCGTTTGATGAAATAGGATAAACTCATTCTTTGGATGATAATGGTGTTCTGGCACTTAAGGGAGTACTGTGAATCGTACTTTTATATTTAATTGTATATTAATGCTGGAACAAGTTTTGTTCGCTTATGAAGATAAAAAGTCGAATGTTAGCATGTGCGTATACAACTGGGATCTAAGCTTTAAGAAGTAATTTTTTTAATGCAGGTTAACAGAAAAAATTTACTGAATTTTCCTGTCCTATTGACGCTATTTACAAGCACATTGCTTTTATCGATGGTTCATGTTATTGTAGTTTTTGTAAACTATTAATTTAAATGTATATAACATTTGAAAGTCATACTAAAGGTGTTAATAGATTGTAAAATAGACATGACAAAGTCGTCTGGCATCCATAGCAATTACTTGATTCGTGATTGGTAAGTAAGCTGGCCGTCAAGAATTTCTGTAGATCGTTGCTCTACTTATATATTTCGGTTCAATTCGCTTTAACGCAGCTATTATTGTATATATTTATAATATGAATGTATGAATAAAATATGACGCATCCTATTCTAAAATATGGAAACATGTTGAGTCTGCTTAGTGTTGGATGTATAAGTTATGCGTTGTGTAAACAGATTTATGCGCTACTACTTTTTAAAGTATTCATACAGAACATAATACAAATAAATGTTTTATTATTGTGATTTGAATATTCGTCATATTTACCGGTGTGTAAAAAAATAATCGGAAATAGCCAACTTAACCTTGCTAGATGGCGCGCCACTGGTAGTAAGTTTACATCTGTAATGTAATTGAGGAACAACCGAAATAGTGGTTTATGAAGTACGAGAGTAAATATTTGATGTCTATTTTTAATTTTTATGTACCTTTATGTATTCGCTAAGAACTAATGAGTTGTAGAACCTCAGACTAAATAAATATCGAAGATAATTTGCCGTTAAAAAAATTCATGCATGATTTGAGATGGGTACATTCATATACGCATATTATTAGTAGGATATGCTACTTTCTCGAATTTAACATTCTTTTTCTTTAATTTGCTTAGGTATAATTAGGTTTTTTTTAAGGCAAATGAAATATTTAACACAACAAGCTATTTTACCTACTAAAATACAGATTTTGCAATGTAAAATTGTACCGTTTGATCGATTAAATTTACCCATTAGCAAGCCATTAAATATTTCTTCTTTAAACTTAAGATGGTAGAATAACTTTGAAAACGTGTTAATTCATTTATTCTGTGGCGTTAGTGATAACGCATAAAGTGTATGTGGTTCACCTTACGTTACACCATTGACATGCGATTGTCAGATTAGGTTTTGACGCTTTGAAAAAATTTTTTTCAAGAGGCTGTTAAGATGTTGGAACACCGATGTACCAAGTGCATTACTGGGGAGGGGGACTATGTTAAAAAATAAAAAAATATAAAGCCACTGTAGTTTTACTGTAAGGGAGTCAGGGCATAGCGATCCACCCTCGTAAAAAGTTTAATAAATCATGATAAGTGACACCATGCTTCATCCGAGAAGAAGGATTTGTCAGGAACATGATCATTATTCACCGTTCGTAAAAACCATTGACAATAATTAAGCCTGATTGTGCGATCAATGAGTAAAAGCTCCTGCTTGCAATGAATCTTGTAAGAAAATGTTTGTAGATCTGTTATAAGAATTACCTGGCATGTCCCATATGAAAGTCACACTTGTTGTGAAAGCTTGCGAATAGATCTCTTAGGCGATTGAGTTATTCATTCCGCAACATCTGCTATATTTTCAGCTATCTATTTTGATGATCTACCATTATCTGGTTTTCTGGACACAGACCCTGTTTCACAAAATTTTGCCACTGATTCTTGAATAACTTACCGCAAATTGTTATATGTTACTGGAAATTTTTAAAATTCTGCCAGGAATTCGTCTATACATGATTGTAGAGAGTACGACCATTGTGCATTTGCTAATGTTATATATACTATTTCTCAAGCATGATTCTATAATGAAAACTTTGTGATAGATTGTACATATTTATGTGTCAATGAACCAATACAGTACACACGATAAAGGTATTTTATTTGTCACTGTCGATTCACTATTCATTACCAACAGAATATTTTGAAGAAATAATTTCATGGCCTGTTAGATGGTAAATTTATTTGAAGGTACAGTATTATGCCCCACATAAAACTTTATTATTTTTACCCCAACCGTAGATATGATTTGTCCTGTAGCTCCTCATGTATAGAAAGCGCTTGGTGCCGAATTATCTACAGTAATTCCGGTTAAAGTTATAAATATAAAAATCCAGTATAATGTTAACGTTACAACTTATCAGGAGGAATCTTTTTTTTTCGTATAGTACGTCGGGCTTGTCTTATATGGTTCATGTTTATATGCATTTTACTTACAACGACAATGGTCGACCATTAAAAATTTTTATTTTATCCGCGTGTTTCAGATACATTTTCGATTTGCAAACGAAGAGAATCATAAAATCAATGTATAATTATACATATAAACGCGTTTAAAATTTTCAGGTCAACGAAACGTCCATATGCTAATATCGAACATATACGTTCTTGACCGTTTTTATTATTTTCTGCAGCACCTAGGCAGTGTGTGGGCGAAAAGCCGTTGTTATGAAATTATCGTTGGTCCATGCTATAATTTTCACTAAGGATTTTAATAGACTCTTTCGAATATTTATTCTCGAAAATTGATTCTGTTATTGCTCCTTTTTTGCATAATAACCGTTAAAATGGACGTGGTACACCTGGTGCGAGCTTTTGTAACTTAAAAGGTGTTTTGGTGGGTGTTGTATTGTAATCTCTACTATCAAAATTTTAAAACGTAACGGTATGTTGACTTAAATCTGCACCTTACTAAAACAAAAACTAAATTTCTATAGCTCTATTAGCACAAAATTAATAAATAAAATAAATGCATAGAGAACTTATAATTCTTACTAAATTTAGTGGTAGGTGTTAGATCTTCTACTGAAAATATATTATCGCAGATTTTAGTTCTTTAATGCTATCATATTGTCTGTTATGTTGGAATACACCTTTCTTGCCAATATTCTCAAGAGATTTTCGATGGGGCCCAGATCGGCCAAGCAAGCAGGTCATTGTAATAAATTAATTTCTTTTTAATAAAACCACTGGAATTATGGATAGCTACACTGTCTTGCTAAAATCTCCAGTCTTACGTCGGTAATTGTCCACTAAAGTCTATTAGAAGTTGTATATACGAATTAGAACTCATTAGCGTAGAAATAAAAAATATAATTGTTTTATTGTTATGAAATACCGCCTTCGTATGAACTATTAAAGCGTTTACTGACAAACATTAAAACTTGGGTTGTTGAAACTTGAAATTTGTTCAATGCCTTTAACACCACTTTTAAAGCTTCTTCGCGAGTACGTTTTGCAACTCCTTTGGAAGCAAGTAAGATAGGGGATGACGGTTCAAGCTTTTCCATTGTACGTACCACCACATTCAACATAGAATGTTTTTGTCGATCGGTTGTTTCGTCCGTATCTTTCAATTCTGCTTTATTTCTTCTTTCAACATACTATGACAGATGACATAAAGTTTTTTAACGATACCCGACTTGGGAATGTACGAATACTTGCTTGAGAAGGAGACAAATGCTTATTGGTCTAGTAAAGCGAACGGTACATCACATAGAATAAAACAGGCACCTATATTAAATATTAATTGTTCGCTGTATCGTTTGCTACGGATTCCAGAACAGTCTTTTACACTTTTTGGGTGGTGTTCACGCTTCCACCCGCTGTTACACGTCAAATAAGCACCTATAACGACCAGTCAAATAATACTGTCTAAGCGTGCTTTGATATGGGTACTCGATTCTCCAGGCCGCGCGCTTTACCCCTCCATGTTGTTCTCCGCACGCCACTGACACTTTTCTGGATACCTGTGTAACTTTACGGACCTATAGAAATTTTGCTGTTTTGAGTTAGCATTACAGTAAAGATCATCTACATAAAATGTAATAGACTTTTTTAATTTTATTTTCTTCCAAAGATCATATGGAAAGATACAGCAGCGTTTAAACAAGCCATACATTATACAATATATAATTTAGGTGTTGTATAATGCCAGGAATTACATCAATAGTTACGAATACGATGAGATTTACACACTTTCAAATTAAATTTATCTAAATACACACGGGAAAGTCACAATAAAACTTATTTTTTTATATACGTTCGTATTCACCGTCGCGCGGTATTTGTTTGACGTGCATACACATCGTACTTACATATACATGCAGTATATACCTTCGTGTAGATGGTCGTGTTTGAACACAGTGAACGGTCTTCTGAGACAGTGCGTTGCTCGAAGATATTATGCAACGGAGCCCGGTTCAGCTAGAGAGGAGAATATTGTCCAAACAAATCAAATCAAATATTGAATTAATGAAACGTGACAGCGGTACGCGGCTTGATGCATTCGCGTTCAGATGAATCCGAATTTTTCGGTAGGTGTAAAAAGCACGGATAGACATGTTAATGGAACAACGCATTGACGTACCGAGTTATGGGAGCAAGTAAAATTATCGCTATTATTTGCACCTGTGCCCTTCGTCAGCAATGGCCGCACTTGTACATGATAAATTTGCATTACATTTTCATGCAGCATGTGTTCATTGTGGACTGTATTCGGGAGGATATTTTTGTAAATATGCATTTCGCAAAACGAAACTTGGATTAAGTAAACTGTAAATATTTATTTGTTTGATAACAAATGACCTTTTGGAATATCAAGCAAATGTATTCTTCGTATTTACTTCAATTAAGAGCCATAATATTTCGTTTAACACTTACCATTTTCGTATTGGTCTCTTCATACATTTTAAGCCAGTTGTTGATAACTGTCAAATAAATATGAACATATAGTAAGTAGAAACGAATATTTACTGTAATCAAATATAAAAATAGGGCACAACTTTTAATGCATAATATGAACTTCTTACCCACACCTTATTTGAAATCCTCCCCAATACTTGCTGTAAGAGTTGGTAATAATTAACACATGAGCTGAAAAGTACCGGGCCTAACACATAGATGACGCTAGTTTTATTGCAGTCACCTTTCTCTCAGTTAGTACTAACCTTCAAAAGATAGCTGTTAAAATTTCATGATTCATTAGTTTGTGAGTTATTGTGCTAAGAGTCACGCTACTTTTGTTATTTTCAAAACAATGGATCAAAAACAATTTCGTGTTTTAATTTTATACTGCTTCTTGATGGGAAGAAATACCTCTCAAGCGAAGCAATGGCTTGAAAAGTGTTATGGAGACTCCGCTCCATCAGAAACAACAATAAAACGTTGGTTTGCTGACTTCAAACGTGGTCGTAGAGACACCGATGATGCAGAACGGTAACACTAGAAAACATAAAAAAAATCCACAAAATCGTTTCGAATGATCGAAAAGTGAAGTTGCGTGAGTTAGCTGACATCGTAAAGATATCAAAAGAACGTATTGGCTTTATATTGCATGAGCATTTGACTATGAGAAAGCTCTGTTCAAAGTGGATGCCGCGTTTGCTCACTGTTGACCAAAAACAAGAACGTGTTGATGATTCTGAGCAGTGTTTGGCCATGTTTAAACGTAACAAACCGGAATTTTTGCGTCGATATGTGACAATGGATGAAACATGGATCCATCACTTCACTCCGGAATCAAAACGATCGTCATCTGAGTGGACAGCAACTGGTGAACCTCGTCCAAAACGCCCGAAAGCACAACAATCGGCTGGAAAGGTTATGGCCTCGGTATTTTGGGATGTGCGTGATGTAATATTCATCGACTATCTTGAGAAAGGAAATACCATCAACAGTCAATATTATATAGCGTTATCGGAGCGTTTGAAGGCCGAAATTGCAAGGAAACGACCGCATACGGCAAAGAAAAAAAATTGTTTCATCAAGACAGCGCACCGTGTCACAAGTCAATCAAAACAATGGCAAAACTACATGACTTGAATTTCGAATTCTCCCACATCCACCGTATTCGCCAGATTTGGCTCCCAGCGACTACTGGCTGTTCGCAGACCTCAAAAAAATCCTCGCCGGTAAGAAATTTCGCACGAATGAAGAGGTTATCGCTGAAACTGAGGCCTAAGATAAATCGTTCTACAAAAGTGGTATTGAAATGTTAGAGCGGCGCTGGAATGATTGCGTTGCTCTTGATGGAGACTACGTTGATGAATAAAGCTAATTTTAAACCAAGAAAAACGTGTTTTCTTTGTTAGGCCCGTGACTTTGCAGCCCATGTGTTAGTCTCGGTGAAGTGGGGCAAGTTACAGTGCAGTGCGGAGAACTTTAGTATTCAGCAACGAGTGAGCATGGGCAATGCGGACGCAAGAATGTTTATATATAACATAACGATAAAAAATATATTATATGACGCGCTGAAATACTTATTGTTTGAAAAAGTTTCCATGAAATTACAAACTGGGTGGCGTCTATTAAATTACAATGATTAAATATGTGTCCACACTTGTTTCAGGCAAATGCCTACGGCGTGCGGAATAAATATTTTCTAATCATGAAAACGACCGTTCCACATCGAGTGATGTTATATTCGCAAATTTAAAGTAATTCTTGCGACAACGTAATGGATCTTTCGACATACCTTCATAAATTTGCTTTACTATAAGAAAATCTGAATCTCTGTCAATAATGCTTTAAAATTTTCGTATTACACTTTCATTATTTTCGCCTTCCGCCGTACATAGGTGTGACTGAACATCATCTACAATTTGAACAGAATCCATAAACGACATCGAATCAATTTGTCATTTTCCAATTCCTTCCCTTAGTCCATAGTAGTTCTTGCGAATACTTTCTAAATCACATTTTGCTTGACTCTTAAATGGTTTTCTGGCTTTGATACCTTTGGCGATGATGTAAAGCTATCTTCTTTACATCATCAAAATGTTCGCAGTAGTAAAACGCAGTCTTTAACCATGTTTCCCAAAGCGTAGTAATCGGCTGTGGTGGTTTACGCACTTTGAGACACTGTTCATTAAATCTTTTTGTACGTTTTGGGGACTTTAGAAATACTACCTTCGTATGAACTACTAAAATGTTTACTCACAAACATTAAAAGTTGGGTTGTTTAAACTTGAAATTTGTTCAATGCCCAACATCACTTTTAAAGTTTCATCGCGAGTACATTTTGCAACTCTTTTGGAAGCAAGTAAACCAGCGGATGACGGTTCAAGCTTTTCCATTGTACGTACCATCACATTCAACATATGTTAGAATGTTATTGCTGATCGGTTGTTTCGTCCACACAACCATAATTCTTTATCTTTCATTTCTGCTTTATTTCTTCCTTCAATATAGTCACAAATAACATAAAGTTTTTTAACGATGCTCGACTTGGTAGTGAATATTTGCTCCACAAGGAGAGAAATGCTTATTGGTCTAGTAAAGTGAACGGTACATTACATAGAATAAAACAAATACTTATATCAATTATTAATTGTTCGCTGTATCGTTTGCCACGGATTGCGGAACAGTGTTTTATACTTTTTAGGTAGCATTCACACTTTCACCTGTTGGGACACGGCAAATAGTTGCCGTTTAATTCTATCGCCTTCTTGTTCTAAATCCGTCATACTTGCTATTACCTTTTCTAGTTTATTCAAAATACGCCGTTTCCGAAACGTACCTAAACCCGACATTTTCTAAGTATGTATGTATTAACAAGCATTCGCAAGGACGAGTCGAATAATAGTGAAAAATCGTGCTTTGATACGGGTACTCGATTCTCGTTGCCGTCCACTTCACCCCTCCACGTTGTTCTCCGCACGGCATTGAAACTTGCCCCTCTTTGCCGAGACTAGGAACAATACAAAGAAAATTATTTATGGCGCTATAGTATAGTCCCATGAAATACCGGATAACCATTCCCAGTCAATTACAATCACTTGCAAAGAAAAATTGTATCTAACTGCCTATCTCCCTTAATTCAAACAGTTGTAGCCCATAAGGATAAATTTTTAGAATTTTGCGTAAAATTTTTGAAACTATCGAATATGGTTGCATATTGCAGTCGTTTAAATATTACATTAACATTACTGATTTCAAACATATTAGTACTGGCTGCTTTGATTTTCAGGATGAATGTTACGTTCTCCTGGTTTGAAGAACAACGCCGCTGTAGCCTGCTCGTAATTTCCTAAATTACTTGACCAATACTTACTTGTAGAGTATGTTCGCTTATTTACTAGAGGAGAGGTTGTACAGTGAAACTCAATGCGCATGCGCAAAAAAATATATTTAAAATGAAATGGTTACACGGTTTCACTCTTGCCTATGTACATGTACGATGTACGTAAGATATATAGATTTGCAATAATTGCAGTTATTCGAGCTCTCTTATACATGTAATGTACATTAGCATTTGTATATGTATTTTCATTGGTAGCAACATAAAGTAATGCCTCAGCATGTACGTTGCAACGCTATGTCTTAATTCTGTTTAAAAGGTTAAACTCTTATATGCTTCCGCTGAAGCTTTGTTAGAGGCATGTACTAATGCCTCTATCTGTTCGCATGCACCACTACCTTTTTATAGGAGCCAACCCTATTTATTTCTTAAATTTATAAGCGCACCTCGGTGCTATGCTTATTTATATGTCCCTTTCCGGGAGCCTAATATACTTTCCTTGTTTTAAATTTGCCTAAGGGACTTGGCCCTGTATTATTGGCATGTATTTGTACTTGACCAAATACGTTTGTTATATTCACATTTATAGGGAACCCACCCTATCTCTTAGAGCTTGAACGCCTGGTCGAGGGCGACAGTAGCGATAATAGCCGATCTCAATACAAAAGTAATGTCACAGCTACCCAGACGTTCTCGTTTGAAATATTACGCTATGTGCAATCTTTAGCTCTATACTACTGCGCCCCAAAGAAGGGAAAAATCCAGTAACCAGCAAATGTGCGAACTGTGCACCGACAAGTAAAACGGAGCGATGATGCCGACATTACATAAGAAAACTGGTCCGTGACACTCGTCCGCTACATGACGAGCAACTAAATGAAAAATTTCTAAGTCCCGACACGACAAGGACCGAACAAACGTACAAAAGACAACGGGCGCTGCGGCCGCAACGACCGTCAGCAAGAAGCGGAGTGATCGTACTTGTAGAGGAGGTCTATACATGCGCGCCGACAATCTCACCAAAATAATTTCCGACATAAACTTAACTGAAGACTAAAAATATGTATAGACGACAATGGACACAGTAGCCTCGACGTACGATGATAGAAAATCGAGAATTTATACTTATTAAAAAATCTATACGTGTGGTCCGACGACGTTACCAAATGACTCCCGCCAGAAATAAATGTATAGACAACGTCCTCGACGATTCCCGCCAAAACTAGAAAAACTTAGAAATCTCTAATAATCTTACGACGACGTTACTGTACACGTTACGACGAGGCACGAAAGGTGACCGAGAGTGCACGATCGCTAATACCTCGACTGTCGCGCGGGAGACGACTGCCTATGCTTGTGTACCTTAAATTTCAAGAAAACTCCCATTACATATCCGACGACGTTGCAGTGAATGATTTCTAATTAGGCAGTTTTAGCTAGCGTAATGCGAATGGCTGACTTGCATACATATACAATGCGTAATGTACATACATATTAAAATAAAATTGGATATAAGAGAGCAAAATAAATAAATATAAGAATGAAAATAAATAAATATAAAAATGAAAATAAAATAATATTCTAAATGAAAATAATAATGCAAAGAAGATAAAATACATAGTAGTAAAAAATGTAGAAAATACAGAAAACAATGTTAAGTCCTTAACAATGAACTTCCTCAATTAGACCTCGTTAATCCTTGACATTTCTGATCCCAGTAAGTCAATTGCAGAGTCAGTTCTTTTAAATTGTCTAATCAAATTACGGCACGTCTTCATTCCACGAGGGTTTTGGTTTCAATCCTATTCTCATACGAAATCGTCGTAAACTAGCAGTAATACCGTAATAATACATTAATCTACATTAAACGATTCAGTAGGTCAGTAGTAAGAGGACTTGCGTCTGATTTGGCGACTCAGATCTGCGTCTGTTGATGCGATAAATTAATTAACGGCGCTTTACCCTTTACAGCGAGGGGGTGAAGTAACAAGGATATGGAATATTTTACACACCCTGTGTCCTTTACCATAGAATAATAACTTGTAGCCCTGTTGGTTGCTAGCCACATCAATATAGGTGTTATTGTTAACTTACATTTTTAAGCGGGTGGTCAAGGTTAATTACTTTACAAGGAATTTTTTATATCTTTCTTTTTTCAGGAGTACAAGTATTGCAAGATTTTAAATTCTCACCTCGTATACACTGACCTGTCTGGTATTACGAATTGCATAATAACGGTAACGTTATAAATTAATATCCTTACCTACATTCTAGCAAGTGCTTAACCACAAACATGTATAACTTTCAACCTATTTGTAAAGCAATATCAGATGTTCTCTTCCGAATGCAAAGTTGTTGTTTATATATGCACGTATGTACATCTGTATAGTAACAAAATTCATGTGCATGCAATATTAGTTTTAAGATCAAATATAGACATAAGCTGCACAGTAAATATCTTACATGAAGCGCTACGATAGTCTGCTGACGCGTTTGAGCTTCCAAGTTCTGTAAATGATCCCTCAGTCAGTCGGCGAGATAATCTTACAGCTTAATGAAGTGAACTAAGCATGCCAGGGTTACGATGTGGGAGATATATGTTTTCCTTTCGCTTTTTTGCAGTATTCCCTAGCGTGAAACATATTAGTCACTGTGTTAAGTGTAAACTGTTAATTCGCACTGAAACGGTAATTGTTTCTCTAATTGTTGTGTGACTACGAATACACGAAGAATATTATTAATAATTTATATACACCGACAACACCGCAACTTTTACTTGTTTTCGCATGCACCTTTATAACTAGCGTTTATGGTTAGTTAATGCGTGTAATGCCAGCGTGTATTACGGTAATGAAGCTCGCAAATACAGGAACAAATGCTCGAAAAGAGACGAGTGTTATGTTGTGTTTAAAGCGGTTTTATTGTTTCACGGAGGATATAAAAAATACATCCTTCTATGATAGTATAATGTGTTTAATTTTGTACAACGTTAATATGGAAACATTCAAATGCTGATGTAATATAAGATTTAGTAGTCACTAGGTACAGTACCAAACAGAACAATATATTTCCTTTGTTTTATAGTGTCTAAGTAAGTCTCGTTTTTAATTCTAAATAAGCTTATCTGCATTTGTTGATATAAGTGGACACACGCATACGAGGGCGATCTGAAATGTTTCCGGAATCGACAAGAAAAACACGGTATTGGTGTGGTTTTTTTATTTTTCGATGTAGTGCCCTCGAGGATTAAGGTTTAGGAATAGGAAAAAGTCGCTGAGTGCTAGGTCCGGCGAATCTGGTGGATAAGAGACTAATTCGTAGCGCAACTCACACAATTTGGACACGACGATGCGGGATGAATGAGCCGGTGCATTGTCGTGATGGGAAAGCATCTTTCTCCGCTGCAGACGAGGCCGTTTCTCCTTCTCCACTGCATCGAATCGAGTCAATAATCGGTCAATACTAGAGCGATTTGTAGTAGCATATGGGCTGTTAGTAACATTATGTCTGAGCAAGAGGTATACGCGTGTGTTGAGTTCACTGAAAACACACTTTGAAGGTATCTATGACTGGCACCAAAAATTTCGAGAGTCAGTGGAAAACGAGAACCATGCATCAGTTTTTCCAACGATTTCTTGCGATTCTAGAGGCATACTGCTCATTGATTTTCTCCGCGAACGGCGTACAGTTAATGCTTCGTACTATTGCCAACTGCTTGATGAAGTGAAACAGACCTAACGACGAAAAAGGCGAGACATGCCTATCCAAAGTGCGATTCTGCTTCATGATAATGCATTGACACATTGGACAAAATTCATTGGAAAAATCTGAAACATCTGCCCTACAGTCCCGATCTATCAGCGTGTGGTTACCACATGTTTGGGCCACTCAAAGACGAACTGGGAGATCACCACTTTAACGACGACGAAGGTATGGAAATGTTCATATGCAATTGGTTAGAAACGCGACCACGTTCATTCGTTGATGACGGAATTAAAAAACTTCTGATTCGGTGGGAGAAATGTTTTTATTGTACCAATAAATCTTTTAAAACCAAAGTCCGGTTTATATTTGATTCGTCCTCATATATATAGCACAAGACTTGATTTGCCCATTATATAGAAGTATTTCTCTTGTATCGATGCAGTACCATAAAATTCTAATGAATTACTTTCCAATATCTCCAGCGTTGCCACCATAAATTATCTAGCTCGAAATTTTAAAATAAAACTTCTGGGTCGTGCGTGAGTTAAAAGTTTTAATTTACGAACTATTTTGGTCAGACAAACATTTAGCTAGCTTTCGACATTGTTTTAAATTTTCTTGTA
Source organism: Trypoxylus dichotomus (assembly GCA_023509865.1). NCBI lineage: Eukaryota > Metazoa > Arthropoda > Insecta > Coleoptera > Scarabaeidae > Trypoxylus > Trypoxylus dichotomus. The sequence continues at coordinate 49,873,136 of CM042079.1, read as the reverse complement.
ATGCTCGTGACCTATAAATACTGATATCAAAATAGAAAAATTCTTGTATTATGAAGAGAAATGTGAACGACTTACATAAGACGACATTACGTTGTTTATCCGTCTCGGAAAACGTCTACGTCCAAATGCATATCTTTTCTTTTAAATTATACAATATTCAGCGTAGAGATACGTTTATTCGTCTGCGTCCTCTTGTACTGATACGAGACACAATTACGTCGAGTCCTGAAGCGAGCGCGATGTTAAGGCTTTCTCGAAGCATAAAGCTTCCTGTAATAGTTCCGTTGCACCAGCGGTATATCTGTTATGAAACAGATTCAATCTATTGTGAGACTAAGCGTGTTTTGTCAAGTTAAATGGTGAATATAGATATACATACACATAAGTATATGTTGAAAGTAACTTGCTTCTAAGAAGAAGAAATTTTAATATTTTACTAAAGGGGACAATTTTAACGCATCGATTAAATATGTTTTTGACGCACAATATCTCGTACTATACACGATACAGGGCCAAAATTATAAATTCCCTTTAAATACAACACATTACTACGAATTTACAAAGCAGAATTATGTTTGGATATTCATGTACGCTGCCCTTCATAAGTTTATTGGCACTTAATATGTTGTGTTACACTTGGAAGTATTTTAAAAATGACTGGAGGAATATGTTATGGACAGATGGATCGAAATTTGAATTATTAGGAGTAAACGTCGCATATTCGTTCGTGTACTTCAAAAACAGTGAAACATGGAGGAGGAAACATCATGGGGTGTAGGGTTGCTTTAGATGCAGGAGGAATGGAAAATGAGTTAAAATGGTTGAAGGAATAAGAAAAGATGTGTATTTGAGAATCCTAGGAAACGATGGGGTGCCAATTAGATGTGAATTAATTGCGAGAAGGTCCATTTATCAGCAAGATAACGCCCCCAAACACACCGCAAAGGTGGTTAAAGCTTATTTTCAAGACAAATAATCTGAAGGAGTCCTATTCCAATGGAGTGGTCGCCACAGAGCCCCCACTGCAATCCCAGTGAGCTTTTGTGGGATCACTTGGATGTGAAGTCCAAGCTAGCAAAGTAGCATTCTAAAATACTCTGCAGGAAATGTGGAATACTATAGACGAACCGTAGTTGGAACGATTACTTTGAAGGATACCACGCATTTGTTAGGCAATTACTAAAGCAAGGGGGTTAGTGTTTGAAGAAACTTATAACAGAATGTATTATATTAAAATGTACTGTTATATCAATAAAACTTACGGTTCACAAGTAAAGTTTGATTCTTTAATACATTTCTTCTAATTTATTTTGATGAGATTTTCTGAGGCCTTTGTTTCCGTCAAGAACGCGCCCTCTTTTTACCCTATTTGTAAAACTTACCTCTCACTCGGTTTATTGTCTTTATTTATAGGTTCCTTTAATATAATTGCATTGTTAGGAAGCATACAGTGGTGGACTCCTTCTAAGATCGGCTGGCACCTTAATATCAGACTAAATTATTAGACATCTTAATGTAGTCGTAGATTACAGTTTTTTTTGTGATATATCTTTGATTTAAATTGAAGTCGTTCCATCAAAAGTTTATATCATAAGATTCAATATAATTAATGTAAAATTTTATATAATATTATCTAACACACATGGGCATACACACGGCAAATACCGAAGATCCAAGGCCTACACCTTCATCTCTGAAAATGCAGTTTTCATTGTCATGATACCGTAGGCATTTGTCATCTAATATCAGGATCTAGTAGGAGTTTACGAGCGTGATCGACAAACGACGCGTTAGCATTGGTAGCTAGGACAGAGCATCAACAGAGTTTAGGGAAAGTATTAGCCACGTTTTTTTTTTAGAGCTGAAAAGCTAGAGGGGGAGGTATTTTGAAGAAGAAGCGGAAGCTTTTTGAATAGAATCGTTGTTCTATGACGAGATACGGCTGGACTATTATATCCTCGAAGCAAAACGTGAAAGAAAAGTGTTGGCCACGCTTTCTTTGGTTTGGGAAGCGAAAGGAGGGGGCATGCTGAAAAAGAAGGGGGAAGTGTTTTTTGGATGGAATCGTTGCCTATGACGAGATATGGATGGAAAGTGTTGGCCACCCTTTTTTTGGGCTTCGTGGCGAGAGGGGCGCGGGGTATTTTAAAGAAGAAGGGGGAAGTTTTTGGATAGAGTCCTTGCCTGTGACAAGATGCAGATGAACTATTACACCTTCGAACCAAAACGTGAAAGTATAGAAAGAAACCGCGTGAAAGCTGAAACGCGATCGTCTGAAGGAAAAATGCTGAGCACGCTTTTTGTTTGGGCTAGGGAACTGAAGAGGGAGGGGGGAGAGGGAGCTCTATTCATGGATTTCTTGTGCGGACGTCAGAAGATCAACACAATCTACTATTGCGGCCTTCCGGATCAAATTAGTCTTCAGTAACGACGTCAAAGGCAACGTTCTGCCATCAGTAAGGTGTTGCCTTTCCAGGACAGTAAATCTTACAGAGTAGAAGCTAAGTGCAATGCACTGAGAAACGCTTGTTCATTCTTCCTACACCACAGACTTATCACCATGTGATTTTCATATGCTTGGAGTCCTCAAGGAAGCGATCAAGTAAAAACTTTCGTGCGCAAATGGTTAGATATTCACCCAGCTTTAGTTTGCGAGAATGAAGAGAAAAAACTACCGAAACATTGAGAAAATGTATCTTTCAAGATGGACAAATTTTGTTTAAACAAAAGTGATGGAGGTACAAATCAAAAATTGTAGCCTATTTTGTTTAAGGCGTTGTGAGAACACTCTATATGCCGGACGTAAGAAGTGTGAAATAGTTGCTATAGTATAAAAAGGAGTGAAATTTCCAAAAGAGCCAGTAGAAGTCTCATTTAAAGATTTACTATAATCAAAAAGAAAAAAAACATAGAATATTCTGAAAGGATATTTTTCTAGGAATACAGCGTTTTCATTTGTAGCCGTAAAATAAGTAAATAGATATGGGAGAAGTAAAAAAAAAGCGAATCGGTGAGAGGTTGTTGAAAAGAAATAACGATTTGACTTCATCTATTTGTTATCGACGGATTTATGAGTTAAACGTATATCCTATCCGGACGTATCGGTTTCATTTAATTTTATTTCATTCATTTCTCAAGAGCGTTACACGTTCAGTTCATGTTTCGTCCAAGCGAACGTTATTGGATGACCTACTATGGTCTCTCCAGTACATTGTATACTAAACATGCGTTGAGGCTAGCGATTAAATATTTATTTTGCTCTCTTAAAAGGAATCTCTTTGGATTGAATAGAAATAGAATCGACGTGTGTGCATGTGTAGATACGGAATTCTATCAAAGCTAAAGAGGCAACGATCGCCGGTCCGAAATTTATTGTAAATAAATACGAATACGTTAACACAAAATCGGTAATAACCCAGAAAAGGAATATAAACAAGCAGCCGGTTCATAACTAATCGCCTGGTATTCGCTAATATAAATTCGGCAATTGCAGCGAGGATAGTTTGATCAGCGTGAAAAATGTGAAGGCGTATTTAGGCAGCACGGTTAATTGAAATCGCCAAGGGGAGAAATTAGAGAGAGAGGGAATTTTAAATAAATTAAAGATAATTTCCGAAAATGCTGCTCAGTTGATGACACGTTTAGCTCCCACTTTAAAGGAAATAGGATGGGTTTGTGTATATATTTTGCGTTAATTACAATTTACGAGCAGATTAAGATCTTACGGAACTGAAAAGTCATGTTAGACGTAAGAATTGTTTAATATTTCAAGCGGATAACTTAAATAATTAGTTATGCTAATGTCGCTTGTTGATGCGGGGTTTGTTAGGGTTAAAATTATCGCGGATTGATAACAACAGAATACCTTCGTTAGTACGATTATCAGCATGCAAATTTAATAGCGAAGGGGGTGATATTACAACTGAGAATTTGCCCTCACAAATCCAATTAAAACGTTGCTTCATCTACAGTCATGGTGTTGATTTCCTGTAGACGTGGTGGTAGCGCACACATACACTACCACTCAAAACTGTTTAGGCACCTCTGTTTTAATGGGTTATTCATATAGTATTATGTTTACCAAAAAAACATTGTAATAAAATGAAATACGTATTTAAAATGTAGTTCAGTAAGATAAACACCCATTATATCGCATAAGGTTTACTACCATTTACCTGCACTTGGTCGGATTACCATAAACTGTTTATTGCGGTGCAATTACAATAACAATGCCTTTGAATTTACTGGGTAAATTTAGTCATCTGTTAGAATGTAGGTAATAATGTTTAAATTATCTGCCTAGAAGATTATAGTGAAATCTGTAACCTATGGTCAGTTGCAGTGTGGTACTTACTCTATTCACGTTGTGAGCGAAATATCGTATGACAATTTTTTAAAATGCCTCCGCGAAGAGAAATTAGTACGGAAACACGTGCGTAGCTTACCATAAAAGTGGCATAAGTAATCGACAAATTGCCAAAAAAATGAAAATACACCACGCTACCGTTGACTATAACGTAAAAAAATATCGGGAAACTGTCAGTTTTCTTAATAAAAGACGGAGTGGAAGGTCAAAAGCGACAACATCTACAGATGATCGCAGAATAGTGGTTACCAGCAAGTTAAATAGACGCAAAACAGCCCCGGAAATCACCGCAGAATTAAATGTTGGTCGCCAAAAACTAGTCAGTGTTTCTACAATCAAACGTCGCCTACAGAAAGCCGGGCTCCATGGGCGTATTGCGATGAAAAAGCCGTTACTACGCAAACAAAACAAGCAAAAGCGACTTAAATGGGCTCGGGAACACCAACACTCGACCATAGAAGAGCGGAACAACGTCCTATGGACGAATGAGTCCAAATTTGAGCTGTTCGGAACCCGAAGACGCATATTCGTAAGAAGATCTGTGGGTGAACGTGCTAGAGAAGAGTGTATTGCTGCTACCGTGAAGCATGGTGGAGGTTCTATCATCATTTGGGGCTGTTTTGCTGGCACTAGTGTAAGGGACATTGTGAAAATTGACGGTATATTAAGAAAAGAAGGCTACCGCGAAATTTTGGAGAACCACGCAATACCTTCCAGAATTCGACTTTTCGGTCAAAATTTTATCTTCCAGCAAGATAATGACCCAAAACATTCCTCTAAATTATGTAAAGACTATTTACGCCATTTAGAAGAGGAACGAACTCTCAAAATTATGGAATGGCCTCCTCAGAGCCCCGACTTGAATCCAATCGAGTTACTATGGGAAGAACTAGATCGGGAAGTACGGAAATCGGCTCCGACATCAGCTACTGACGTGTGGAACAAATTGCAATCGAGTTGGACCTCAATAACACAAGAAACTCTGGCAAAACTTATTGCGAGAATGCCTCGATTGTGTGCTGCAATTATTAAATCAAGAGGAGGTCACATAGGTGAAAGCAAAATTTAAATTAAACGTTTTAATTTTCACATTTATTTAATATATTTTTATTCATGTACGTGTATCTGTACATAAAAAATAAACATATTATACATTTTTGCTGTCAGTGAGAGTGCCTAAACACTTTTGAGCGGTAGTGTATATATACTACCGCCTATAATTTTTGAGAAATCTGGATTAAGATCTAAGCAAAAGGAAAATAACATACTTAATGATAAAAAAATCCGTACACCGTCTACAAATTATAACATTAAAACGGAAAAGATTATGTTAAAGTTATTATACGCATACAGGTGACGGGGGTTTCATAAAGGAGCTACCTCTATGTTTCATTACAGTTAGGTACATCTTTGGCATTCTTTTTATTCTTATTTAAAGTTCTTGCGATAATTTTAATCCATTCCTAATGAAAATACTCATATAAATGCATTTCTGAACTTGGAATCTTCAAATTGAAACAAGGCCATCAACATCAAGGAGCCAATGCTGTTCTTTTTCGAACGAAAACCGATGATTAGTTGTTTCAGAAATAAGTACAGCAGCTATCCGAAAAGCATGATAAACTGGCGCAACAGTTGTTTTTACAACCACGCAAAGGAAAATTATAAACTGGTATTATTATATTCAAAATTTGCTTTAAGATCAAAACTTACAAATGAATTACTATTATAATTGAGGGTAGAAAGAATTTCCATACAGAACCAACTCTTTCTGACACTAATGAAATCAATGCAATATTTTTCTCAAGAAATTTCGGCCTTGCGTTTCAGTGAATCCAATATAATACTGATATGGATACATGTAATACGTTATCTAAGCAATTAAGGTCAGAAATATCTCCAAGACAAAGAAATAAACTTTGCAACTTTTACCAATTTCGGAATTATTACTGAGCTTTTACCAACTTCACCGAAAAGTATGAAATCTCTAAGACTAACATATTTTCGTAAAATTTCTCAGAACTTGTAATGAACTTCAATGTAATGATTTTTTACTTAAGGTTCTGCTTTAAATATATATGTAAATTAAATTTCGATAAGAAAAGGATGGTGAAGTGTAAAACAAAATAATAATACGGTAATAAGCAAAAAAAAAGATTATATCACTTACTACGGTGAAGGTAATGAAAAATACATAAATTTAATTAATTATACTGTATCCTGTTTTGTCTGCTTTTTCAGATTTTATACTGTTTCCATATGTGTTTTTTTTATAATTTTCTTAAAATATTCATAAAAATAAGAAGCACCAATACATCATAATATTAGTAGATAATTGCCTTCGGCACCACCATGACAACGAAAACATATCTCAAATACTTTCAAAGAAGGAATGTTGGATGTGTATATGGTAGACTTTATATTGACTAAAAAGTTTTGTGTGATATAAATTTTATGTTGAAGTAGTTTGCTTCTCCTACCTGTTGATGGAGGGACTCTTCTTTTACTAAGCAAAGGGAACTCTGAGATATGAAGCAAATGCAAAGTTATGTATTAAAAACGCTGCAATTTCTTAAGGAAAGTGGAATGGCAAAAGCCTCCTTCTTCTTTTAGTAGTTCCTATCCGTTTCAGATGTTGGTTACCATGCATGCCATTTTAACTTCGTTTGCTGCTGCTCAGAGTAATTCAATTGTATTCATACCGAACCAGGTTTTGAGATTATTCAACCAAGAAATTCGTCTTCTGCCAATACCCCTTTTTCCCATTCCTTTTCCTTGTAGAATATTCTGCTACAGACGAAATCTGTTCTCATGTCTCATTAGGTGTTATAAGTATTGTAGTTTTCGAATTTTCACTGTACTAACAACTTCTTTTTCTTCTCCGATTCTTCTCATAACTTCGATGTTTCTTACGTGTTCCATCGACGGTATTTTTAGTTATCTGCTATATAATCACATCTCAAATACTTCCAATTTCCTTGTTGTGGCTTCAGTAAGCGTTCAGGCTTCTATCCCGTAGAATAAAACTTAGAACACATAACAGCGCAGGAGTCTTATCTTGGTATTTAATGTTATGCCATGGCTCATGAACAGATTTTTCATCTTATTATAAGTAGACCTGGCCTTCTCGATTCTGCTACGTATTTCTTGAGAGTGGTCCCATTGTTCATTTACAATAGTTCCGAGATAGATAAAACTCACTCGTCCTATCCGTTTTTGATTTATTGGGAAATGACAGCTGTCAATTTTTCCTTTGTTAATGACCATTAATTTTGTCTTTTTGGTGTTTAGGTCCAGAGCATACAATTGACTGTGATATGTTATTTTATCCTTAAGTTGTTGTAATCCTTCCGAGCTGTCTGCACAGCGGACATTATTTAATCTTTCTCCATTCAGAAGAATTCCAGATTCTGTGAGATCTCGAGTTTCCTTGAATATGTACTCTGAGTATGTATTAAGGGGTAATGGAGAGAGAATTCAACACACCTCGTAGTGTATTTGTCTCTTCTGTTGTGCCATTCACGACTTTGATGAAATCAGATTGATTCCAGTATAGGTCAACTACTATCCTGACGATTTTCCCTAATAGGTCCACAATTTTTCAGAATTTCTATCACCTTTTTGAGTGTTTTACTCTATGAAAAGCCTCCCGATGGTCAACAAAACATACACTCCACAGTTTATATCCCTGCACCGCTGAAATAATACTAGTGTGCTGTATATGACCTCTGTTGTACCCACTGCATTTCTGAATCTGAACTGCATAGATGCTATTTGTTCTTCTCAAATTTTGTAAATTCTCCTATGTATGACTTCGAGGAAAGGTGACTCATCAAACTTATTGTTATACATTCTTCGCATTTTCTATCTCCTGGTGTTTTTCGGCAAGGTGATAAATTTTGATCTAAGCCATCCATCTCACGCTATCATGACAAGTAAAATAAAAACTGAACACTATTGCTCTAACACCGGCAACCGCCTCATGTATATGGTGATTTTCTAACACCACTAGCTGTTGTCGTTTAAAGGTTAGCATGGAGCTGGATACTTTAAGGCCTTACTGTATATAATCAGAGCTGCATTGCATATATTCGACGAAGTGATAGCAACTTTAAGCTAAACTCTTCTCGTGTAAAATGCGACTTTCTCACTTCGTTTTGACTTTTTTAATTGCAATCTTGTTATTCAGAAATCATTTAATTTAATGGTCAAAGCGCGGCTTCAATTTTGGATAATCCTTGCCCTATATGATAGCGTCTCTATTTCATGAAACGGGCAAATGGTTTGTTATGTTGGAAGTGCGTATGTACTAACATGCATACAGTAGTACATGCATATGTTCGCGTTATTTTACTGATCATATGACCGAGAATAATGTTTACATCGCGATTAAAGCGTGACTCTAATCTACACCAATATTTATTTGTTTGTATGTATGTAAGTATGATGATTGCTGATAAGCAAGTTTTTTCGCATATTTCATAAATATCGCTGGAGCATCTTTATTAATGAATATATTACGTGACGTAAACGTGAAACATATACAGTGATGGTATCAGTTACGTTGCGCCTGGTTTTATCTGCGTAAAAAATTATAGATTCCGCTGACCGAATACGAAAAATAACTAAAGCCGTTTCGGTTTTTTGATGTTTTTTCCCTTCTTGCGGCGCGCGAAATTCAAGCGCAACGTTCGTAGAATCGGCTGAAGCGTCGCCGCCACTCGCCGGAAAACTCAGAAAATGACAGATGCGACCCAATAAAAGGTAGTTTGGTTAAACTTTTCGGAATAGTGTGGGCGGAGTGGGGGTGAAATCGAAGGCACCGCGACGGCGACGTTGGTGTCGGGTCAGTTAGTATACGGACGCTTATCGACCCAGGAAGGTCTTCGCTATAGTTAGTAGTAAGAAGATATCGAACACGCGACCACAACAAATGCGGCCTCCATAAACACATGTACCACTTATACAGGTAGGTGAAAGAAAATCTTTTTGACTTTTAAGAAATCAAATCGCACCCTTTTCTAAGCCGGTAACCGCGCGAAAAATTATTTTTGCAAATTTATCGGCGCGTTGACTTTTGAAAACTCTGTGACATTTCGCGTTAAACGGATAAAAAAGACGAAAGCGTGCGAATGACATTTCCGATCTTGACGAACTTTTAAAAACCAAGAACGGGAAATTTCCACACAATTTCCAAGCTTATGGAGTTCGATCACCTTTTTGCATTAAACATTGTTTAAGAATTACGCAACGATATAAATTTAAGTTCCCGCTGGGAAAAACGAGAAAAAAACGAGAATTAAGCTAAAATTTAGTTTTGGTCCTCATTTTTCCAGAATTTTTAATTTACGCTTGACATCCTTAAAATGACGATGACTTTTGAAAAGTTTGTGACATTTCACGTTGCACAGATAAAAAACACGAAAACGTGCGCGAATGGCATTTTCGATCTTGACGAGCTTTTAAAAGCCAACAACTTGAAATTTCTACGTAATTTCCAAGTTTATAGAGTTCGATCACCTTTCTGCTTTAAACGTTGTTTAAGAATTACGCAACTATATAAATGTAAATTTCTATAGGGAAGATAGAATTGTTAAAACGAGAATTAAGCTAAATATAGTTTTGGTCGCCATATTTTCCAGAATTTCTAATTTACACTTGGCGACCTTAAAATGACGATGACTTTTGAGGAGTTTGTGACATTTCGCGTTAAACAGATAAAATAGACATTTTAGATTTTGACAGGTTTTTGAAAGCAACAACTGGAAATTTCCACACAATTTCCAAGTTTATAGAGTTCGATCACCTTTGTGCTTTAAACATTGTTTAAGAATTACTCAATGATATAAATTTAAGTTCCCATTGGGAAGATACAATTGTTAAAATGAGAATTAAGCTAAAATTTAATTTTGGTCCGTTTATTTTCCATAATTTACGCTTCACATCTTCATTGTCAAAATGAACAAAAAAATCTTATACTTGAATACTATGAATACTTTCTTGTAACCAAGTTTAGGTCTTTATTTCACATCTAATTTCGGTTATCTTCTTAAATTTTAAAATTATCGTCAACTAACAATATTCACTTACTAATAACCAAATCAACGTTTTGGGAGCTGATTTGGAATTAAGGAAAGAAAACTTTGCTGTGCCTGATTGCAAATACCCAGTTACATGAAAATGCAAACAGTTATGTTTGGTAATAAAACCTTGCTGATTTTAGGCAATGTATTTTGTCTGAATTAACGATTTCAAAGGAAGTTTTTGAATACAATGATTTCAGAGTCCATTCCCACAGCTGCTTAGGCAGACGACAAACTTTCAGTTGTCTTCAAAGAGAGAAATGGATTTTTTGTCTTGAAAAATTTAATACCTTTCACTATTGGGATACAAAATGCAATAGGATTTCATTCTTGCATAGCTTAATATTTAATAGTAATCGGAATGTGAAACTGGATTCTTGCACTAAATCGAAAAGCCCTGATAAAACACTAAATTATAATTATGTTAACCTCTGTACTAGAAAAGTACCATAAGAACAAAGTACTCCCACTATAAATAACCTTTACAGAAGGTAGACCTACACCTAACAATTACCTATTTCTTCTTGTACTAGCAACTAAATATTTTATACAAATACCACTGTTTCAACGTTGACTTCAAACAACAGCGTCTTCCTAAGATGCAAAATAATTTATATACCTGGCTTGTACGAAAAGATATTTTGAGTTTTAAATCAATTTTCCAAGCTTCAAAACCAAAATACTTTATAAACGTTAACATATTTATTCCACTACAAGGAAAGTTACCTATGATAGGATCCATGGAACATCCTGTATATATAGGTCATTCACGATAACCACCTGCTATATATGTATATATCTAAAGCTGATGAAACGTTTTGAGATTTTGACAAACAACATCATGGATGCTGACGTATTTTCTAAATATTTTATTGAAATTTTAATTTCATGGCACACTCGATTAAACTCGAAATGGGTATGAACTGTAGAAAGAAGAATTTGTTTTATTTTTATTATTTCGTTAAGTAGATTATATAGAAATAGCCAAAACTAGGGGTTGAAAAATAATCAAATATTTGATATCGAATACATTGTTTGGCTTGTATTTTCCGAACGTTCAGAATAAAATTGTGAAAGGTATTATTTTTTCCAAAAGGCCGTTTCAAATCATTCTGTGTACATATACATATATGTATATATGTATATTCTCGGGTTTTGTCTCGCCTTCGGCGTTGGTTCTTAGGAGAACCATGTACGTCTTTCTAAGAACCAATGCCGAACGCGGGACAAAACCCAAGAGAATAACAAGACATCCTTTACACGCGAATGTATATATAGGCTACGAGACCATCTACGTTTAGATCACTTTTAATATCTAGATGTTGCAGTGGTATGACGTTCTCCCGGTAAGGGAGAGGGCGTAGGTTCAAATCTTACCTACACCGATATTTTTTCAGAAATTTTAAAACCTTGATAATTACAAGGAAAATTATGATTATCAATATATACGTGTATATGACCGAACCTCAGGAACAATTCGTTTGTTATTGTGAAAGTTCTTACGTTAGTTAAATTACATGAAATTCAAAGAAATATACACAATGTTAATAACTGCATAGGAGTATCAAGTCATTCTATAAATACAAGCCATAAATTCCATTTTACTATACCTATTGTTTTAGACATTGATATACAGGAAAGGCTGTTATCTGAAGATTATACACACTACATACCATAAAACTTGTAATTGCAAATGTCTACATACAGTGTAATTTTGTCATATAATAATCTTTGTATATTTACTCGATCTTAGGAGAAATATATTTACTTACTTTTTCTAATTCTGTAGTTGACAGTGTTAGGCTTTTCTTAATATAAGAAAACATTTATTTTATTTTTGGTATTTGTAAACATTTTAGATATGTTTACTTATTACTAGAACTAAGACCTTATATGAAATAAAGACCTTTACCAATTTACCAGCATATTACTAAGTTTAGTTTGTTCTAATAATGAAAATGTATTATTGACTTGAGGGTGCTTTTACGTCAACGTGTCAAGAATTACAACAAATTTTCAAAAAAACTTCTTACGTAATACAATGATTTTACAAATTTGGCTTGAAAAAGATGACAGTACCACCAAAACGTTGGCAAACATAATATTTTAGATCCTGGTGTAGGTAACTTAATAAATGTGGTTGTAAGCAGTATTCGTAACTAAAGCTTAACTTGAAAAAGGAGAGAGTATTGATTCTGAGTTTATTATTATAGTTTCTTTCGTCATACCGTTGCACAATAAGCTGAATAATGATTTTTTGTTCTATAGATTTTTCTTATTCCAGTAAACAGTACAATAAAAGTAATGTAAAATGGCAGTGCATTTTGAAAAAGTGGAATCTGTGTTGATTTAAATGTATTAAATTATTAATTTTTTTACGACAGCAAAGGACAGAAGTTATATTTCGAAAAATCATGAATTAATTGACTCAAATTTTGGAAATTCCTTCGTAAGATATGATATTTTACCTTGAAAAGATTGTATTTACCAACTAACAAACAAACATCGTACGATAACGTTGCGCTAATCTTTAAAAAATGTTAGGTGTACACATACATTACTAAGCCAGATAAATCATTACGTTCTAATTTAGACTCTCGTAACCTTGAAATTAATCAAATTACGAAAGAACTAGATGACAAAATCGATCACTCTATGCCCTCATGCAATATCCCACATAATTCTGCACTAAATTCTAAACGCGAGATCGATATTTAACTTGATGATTGAATAATTTGCTTCTGATTTATGTTGCCCTAACCTTTGAGGGTACTTTTCGCTTTGTATAGGTTAAATTTACGAAGTAAAGGGTGACTTAGATTTTTCCGATATCCGTAGTATGCATGCAAATTTACCGACCCGAATATGTAAATTTCAACCGGTAACGACTGACATTCCATGTCGGTATGTGGAATATAAGTTACTGTAGTAGGTTCAGGTACCGATTTGCTTACGTAATATATTTCCGAGAGTCTCTTACTTGATTATGCGAACAGAAATTGTTCTGATAGTAATGCGGGATTGTACAACTGTTTTCAGGATATTTCCTGAAAATTACCACATCAATTACGAATACGTTTACATGAGTTTGAACTTAGTTCTGGATAGATTTAAATTGTTTTTGAATCCGTGTTTATTTGCGAGTTAATCACGAATCAAATAAGCATGTATCGATTAATTCAAAATATATTTTTCTTTGGCCTTGACCACGTAAAAATTCTAAAATACAAATGTTAAAATAAGATTCGATACGAAAGGAACAATGCAAGAACACACACTTCACGACATGGGGCCGATCGTGCCGATTTGAAACAAAACACATACAGGGCCGCAAAAATGGAGGACACCCACGAAGGGATGGAACACCAACGAAACGAAACTGAATTACAGAACTAAGAAAAACAAAAATTGGTCTCATAAACGTATTTTATTACGAATTAAAAGTTCTATAATAATATTGTAAACGTCTATTTTATTTTGTGCCAAAATGAAAGACGTATTAACAGGGAGATCAAAAGAGAATTGACATAAATCTTGAAGGAATTCATATCTCGATATCTGATGAAATTAGGACATCCAAATAAAATATGTAATAATGTTCGTTATCACAAGAGCAGCAAGGACTATCAAGAACACCATCTCTATTGAGATGTGCAGGGGAATATACGTGATTGAATTTGGATATCGTAGAACTAAAGTATCTGGTAAAACTACATTTCTGGATATCAAGGTCAATGTTAATCAATATGAGAAGGTAATTCAAGACAGAGTAACGTATAATACGTTTTAGATATCTGGGTAAACTCATGCCAGTCAGTAGCCCAACGTTCCTTACTCCGAGCCCTAAAATAGCTAATAATATCCGAAACAGGAGCCGGTGAAGAACGTATATCCATACTCGGATTTTTAGCATGGATATCAGCTATGTTGTTGTTAATTATGTTAGAATGGAATTGAAAATATTGTTTTGATAAGTTTACGAGAGGTAGCATACATATATATGTGTCTCCTCTGAAGCTTCCGTGTTAAATAACTGAAATCTAGAATAATAGTTATCCATTGCAATTAAAAACTTTGTAATCTTATAACTAATAACTGGTTACTGTGGTCTCGATTAGTAAGCGGCAGTTTTACATTGTAAGATCTAAACATGTGGAAATACAGTTATATGTGTGAAATACCGTAATAGGAAAATGTCAGTAAACTGGATATTACATAATTTTCCTAGTTACTTTTTATAGATACAATTATATGACACACCATTAGTCCATCAACTCATTCAAGTTTAAATGTAATTACAGAGAGCGGAATCATATGCCCCCAACCCCCCGCCTACCTTTAATTGGTTGATTGATTAATGTTTTCGGCATTTAGTTAACTGACATTTTTAGGTTATATCTACATAATATAAAGTTTGTATCTCGAAGTGTTGTTATGCTGTAACTAATTCTTGAACTGTGTGTCGTGATTGGTCCTAAAAATGAATCCTATAGAACAAAGAGCCGTAATAAAATACCTCCAGAAAAAGGGGATCACGCCAATTCAAATTCATATACGCTGGTGCCGAGATTTTAAATTCGGAAGAACATCTTATGGAAACCAACCGGTGGTCCTCCCATAACGGTAACAACAGACAAAAGCATTAACAAGGTACACGATATTGTGCTACAAGATCGACGAGGACGCACAACGAGTGGTGCACAACATACTGACTAAAGAATTAGATATAAGATGAGTGCCCCGAATGTTAACCATTGATCAAAAAAGAAATGGGGTATTGATTTGTAAGGGCCTTTTGGAACGGTACCAAGCAAATAAAGAGAGCTTTTTTAGTCGGTACGTGACCATGGATAGGTCATGGGTTCACCACTATAATTCCGTGATCAAGGTGTAAGGTAGAGAGTGCAATGAACAGGGTTCTTCTCCCCCACGCAAACTTAAAGGTTTTACTATCTGTGTTCTGGGATGCTCAAGAAAACATCCTGACTGACTATTTGCAAAAGGGACAGAGCAGGGGCCTACACGCAATTGATTTCTAAATTAGGAGACGGTATTAATTGCATTTTATCAGAGTGGAGATGTATCTAACACATGGGCTGAACAGTCCCGGGCCCAACAAAGAAAACACGGTTTTTTTGGTTCAAAATTAGCTTTATTCATCAACGTAATCTCCATCAAGAGCAACGCAATCATTCCAGCGCCGTTCTAACATTTCCATACCACTTATGTAGGACGATTTATCTTTTGCCTCAAAATAGGCCTCAGTTTCAGCGATAACCTCTTCATTCGTGCAAAATTTCTTACCGGCGAGCATTTTTTTGAGGTCTGCGAACAGCCAGTAGTCGCTGGGAGCCAAATCTGGCGAATACGGTGGATGTGGGAGCAATTCGAAGTTCAATTCATGTAGTTTTGCCATTGTTTTGATTAACTTGTGACGGTGCGTTGTCTTTATGAAACAAAATTTTTTTCTTTGCCATATGCGATCGTTTCTTTGCAATTTCGGCCTTCAAACGCTCCAACCGTTGATGGTATTTCCTTTCTCAAGATAGTCGATGAATATTACACCACACACATCCCAAAATACCGAGGCCATAACCTTTCCAGCAGATTGTTGTGCTTTCGAGCACTTTGGACGAGGTTCACCAGGTCACCAGGTCACTCAGATGACGATCGTTTTGATTCCGGAGTGAAGTGATGGATCCATGTTTCATCCATTGTCACATATCGACGCAAAAATTCCGGTTTGTTACGATTAAACATGGCCAAACACTGCTCAGAATCATCAACACGTTCTTGTTTTTGGTCAACAGTGAGCAAACGCGGCACCCACTTTGAACAAAGCTTTCTCATAGTCAAATGCTCATGCAATATAAAGCCAATACGTTCTTTTGATATCTTTACGATGTCACCTAACTCACGCAACTTCACTTTTCGATCATTCAAAACGATTTTGTGGATTTTTTTGATGTTTTCTGGTGTTACCGCCTCATTTGGACGTCCACTGCGTTCTGCATCATCGGTGTCTCTACGACCACGTTTGAAGTCAGCAAACCAACGCTTTATTGTTGTTTCTGGTGGAGCGGAGTCCCCATAACACTTTTCAAGCCATTGCTTCGCTTGAACAGTATTTTTTCCCATCAAGAAGCAGTGTAAAATTAAAACACGAAATTGTTTTTGATCCATTGTTTTGAAAATAACAAAAGAAACGTGACTCTTAGCACAATAACTCCCAAACTAATGAATAGAATATCATGAAATTTTAACAGCTGTCTTTTGAAGGTTAGTACTAACTGAGAGAAAGGTGACTGCAATAAAACTAGCGTCATCTATGTGTTAGGCCCGGGACTTTTCAGCCCATGTGTTATGAAATTTGTTATTATGGTTGCATTAATTTTGTTACTGTGACCTAGCTTAATAAGAAAGAGCTGTTCATTGTAAAAAATAAAAATGTGAATTTGCAGTTTTACTGCAAAATTAAATGTTTCGGTTTACAACTTAAATACAACCTATCAATTTTTTCTTACTCCAATAATGGAAAAAAATTGTAATTTCTGGTCGTTTTATTCATCGCTAGGAAAATACTACAGTTACTATATCAGCATTTTGTTTTGGTTTTAACCAGTTTGTTGTTTAAAGTTCTAAAATCTTCTACACCTCTAACATTATACTATCGTAAGTAAGTGCCCTCAACGTTCTACTAACAGGCTTAGTGTAGATTCCAAACATTCCAATTATAGTAGTGTTTGACGGTGCAGGTGAAAACTACTTCAACTTAAACAGATATTAAATAGAAAACCACGCATTTGCTGCAATCAGATTATTCTGATTGAATTCAGTATTGTTAGAGGAAAACTAACGTTTAAAAATTGCAGTTTTGTGAAGAGGAGACGTTTAAGTATGTTAATGTCACGGACACTACTTCTTTGTCTGATTTCGCTAGCTAAATTAGCATGACTCTTGATTAACCCTCCGATCCTTCACATTCAGACAATTTATGTTGAATAAGACACGCTAAATGTGGAAATACTTGCAAGTATCATAAACAAATGCAAACAGGAGTTTGCAGATCAGGCAAGACGGAGACAAGGACTCAGAGTAATTAAACTTGGATAATAATTACACAGTCACATAAAAGCAATTTGGTATGGGTGCTGTATAAAATGACTTCTTGGCTATAGCAAAAGTGTGTGTCCTGAAACAAAATTTGCAGTCAAGCATTATACCAGGATTCTTGAGCTCTTGATTACAAGGAATTCTTTCACCATTAATGAATATTTATATTAATATTACAAAGATCATTATTTGTTCGGTTCGTTGAACCACAAGCATCGAGAGCTTAAGCTTAAATGAGTAATAAATCCTAGTATCGTCGTAGTGATGATAATTGCGAGGGGGCAATGACTTGTATAAAGAGAACGTGTAAATTATATAAAAACAGGTTCGCATACACTACCCTGAGGGACTCCACTTTCAATCTACAGCAGTGTATATAAGTCGAAACCGAGTCACATGTTATTGTGAATTATACAAACAATTTTTTAAGAGATAACTTTGGCATACTCAATCCAATGTAGCGTAAATTACGGAAACTGGCAATGTGTTAATTAGAGATAAGATGAATGGACATTAATGTATGATAATGTTGATATTCCTCTTGGATCAATTCACACGATTTACCATCACCTAACATCTGATGGAGGTGCAATAGTAACTCCAAATCAGAAAACTGGTTATCATTATAAAACTCGCATTTCATCACATTCTAACCCCCAAGATAATAAGACATGATTTTATAAATGATTTCAACACCCTATCTTATTTCAAATAGAAAATGCTAGAAAAGTGAAACTATATATTTTCAAATCGACCAATACTAACATATGGCAGCGGCTCATGGACAACCACGAATAGAGTTAAAAGTAAATGGAAATGGAATTCCGAAGAAGAATAGAAGGAAAATGAGGAACGCGACAATCACTAACAGTCTAAATATCAAGCCAATACAAAGAACCATAGAGAAGAAACAACTGGGATGCCTTGTACATATACACAGAACGGAAGAAGATCAACTAGTAAAGATGATTTTTGAAGCCAAAACAAAGGGCAGAAACAAAATGGGTAGACCCCGAAACGTCTGAAAAAAACAAATGTACAGAACATTAGAAAAAAAGTATGGGATGAATTGAAGCCAAATAAGTGGTTCAGTACAAGAACCTGTGGAAGACAAAAATAAGAGGCTGATAGTCCGACGCTGCAAGGTACAAAGGACGTGGGATTAAAAAGAATTGCACCTAAGTCATCTCTAATAATGTAATAATTAGAGTTGTCACCGTTTGTTGGAGTGCAGTCCGACGTTTCGGCAGTGTGCCTACTGTTATCTTCATGGTAGCCCTGATACACAGAAAAAACGTTGTCGAAGGCAAGCGCAATACGTTCAACTCGGAATGAAAGTACAGAACGACAACCAAATACTAATAGTACTACGACCACTCCCTACGTTAAATGCCTATCGAAGAAGATCAAAAGAAAAGCCAACGACTACAAAATCAGAACGGCCATTAAAACTTCAAATACGAACAGGTCTAAGCTAACAATAACCAAACCCAACAATGGAAATCTGAAAACCAAGAACTGGGTACGCAAAATACCGTGCGAATGTGGATGGTCATACCTAGGACCTCTACTAGTCGGAACCAGAGAATATCAGAGGCTAGTTCGGATGGGGAAACGGATAAGTTACGATTGGCTCAACATGCTTGGTAAGAGCATCATTGCATGGAACAACGCAGCAATGCCGGATAAGAAAGATGACATCACAAAAAGAAAAACATTGGAAACAGCATATACGAGGGGAGGTCCAGAAGTTCGTGGAATGAAAGGGTTTTAAATAAAATAAAACAATAAATCTATTTTTCCTTTTCAATATAATGAATTAATTTTTCTAAACCATCATAAAAATATTTTTTATCTTTCGCCTCAAAATGGGCCAAAGTTTCCTCCTTTACCTCATTGTCGTCGGTAAACTTTCTTCCACGTAAGTCTTTTTTTAAATTAGGGAACAAATAAAAATCACTAGGTGCCAGGTCTGGACTGTAGGGTGGATGGACTATTGATTGAAAGCCATGCTTGTGCAGAGTAGCCATTGCAACTTTGCTCTTGTGAACCGGCGCATTGTCTTGCAAGAGCAACACACCCTTGGTCAATTTTCCTCGACGTTTTTCCTTGATGGCCTCCTTTAATTTTTCTATGTTATGCTCCTACCTTTTTTTTGTAATCAATCAATAAAATCCCCTCACAATCCTAAAAAACAGTAGCCATCAACTTTCCAGCCGATTCTGACACTTTGAATTTCTTTGGCGGTGGTGTCCCCTTTTTATGCCATTGCATGGACTCCTGTTTGGACTCAGGCTCAAAGTGATGAACCCATGTTTCATCTCCGGTAACAATCCGCTCCAAAATCTGTGCAGGTTTGTCTCCACACAGCTCCAGAAACTGTTTGGACGCACAGACGCGCTGCTGTTACTGCAGCGGCGTGAGCATTCTCGGTACCCATCTTGCACCGACTTCTGTCATACCCAGGTGGTCATGTAAGATACGCAAAATGGTGGTATCTGATACTCCAACTAATGCAGATAATTGTTTTTTCTTCAAACGGGCATCTTGCAGTAGAAATTTTTGCACTTTTTCGACGATGTCTGATGTGGTGGCCTCAACTGGCCGTCCTGAGCGGGGGTCGTCTTCAATCGACTCCCGGCCATGTTTAAAAAGACCATGCCACTTAGGGCACTGTTTCCCATTAACGGTTTCCATTTCATTTAATATGGTTTGAACGTTCTTTTCTTGCTTTGTAAGGAACTTTATCACAGCACGGTGTTCAGTTTCCTTCATAGTTTCAGTTTTCTTCCGGATTGACTTGTTTAGCAGGCAACTATTCGTAAACGACCGACGCTATAGGGCTGCAACTTAACTGATGTACTAATGATGAGTCGCCAATCAGAATGACACCTAGCGAGCGCCCCTATCCCGACTCCATCCTCTCCATTCTTCGAACTTCTGCACCTCCCCTCGTATATAGCCATTACATTGACCGCCATTAGCACCCCAAGCCTGGAGATAAAGAACGTCTGGCTCCCTATGATTAAAGAAGGCATAAAGCGAAGAAAAGAAAACAGGACCAATCGCACAGTATCTTTCCTTTGTCCTATATGTTAATATGCACTCACACCGAGTCAACAACGTTTCTTTATTTAAGTTTAACACAATAAGTTCTGCTCCCCCTCTTCTCCCTATTAGCTTAGTGATTAAGTTAAGTGAAATACGAATATTCAAAAGAAGCAAATCGAATTCTCGATCCCCATACAAGACAAGTTTCACTAATAAAAAAATAGGGAAGACAAATACGTCAGACAAAAGATCATCGAACGAATGATGAATCTGGGCTACCCTGAAGACGGCAGCAGACCGAAACACACTGCTGAAACGTCGGACTGCATAAGTTCGATTGAATAGCCCAAACAACAACTCTAATTATTATGACAATCCATTGTCATCAATATTATGTCAAGAATCTCTGAATTAAATAAAATTGTAGTTATTTTTGGTTTAGTATAGTTCATTCTTTGACCTCTCGCATTAGAGTACTGAAAGCTGATGTACTGTAAGAAAGACGGAATAGTGCAAAAGCAATACACATTTCATTTGTTGGTAATAGAATAATGTCTAGGTATCTTAATCTAATCAATTGCAATTATTTCTTCATACTTAGGTACCAGAAGTTACCGGAATTTTTAACGATATTAGTTACATTTTTAATATTCGCTCTATTTTATAATTTTCATTTTCCTATTCATATTCTCAAATATTTTTGTTGATAAAAACGATGTGATATAGTGGGATTCTCTGACATCTTTTTGAAGATATTAGAAAGAAAATTTTCCAGTTTTTCAGGAAGTTGGTATATATCTAGGATCTATGAAACTTTATAATAGGAAACTTCTATAATACAATTCTGTTTCTTTACTATGTTATGTGATATTTAACTCTGATTGGTTAGATAGTTACAATTTTTTTGCAAAACAGAACATAACATATCTACCTCTTTATATTTGCGCTTAGCTCATTTTGCTCGGGAAAATTATCCAGGTTGTTATTTTCCGAAAACTCTAGCGGATGCATTATGCAATTTCAACAATTGGACCGGTCGGCAAATAAATACTCATGCACTTTGATGGGGGGCCTAATAATTCCTACTTTACATTGTACTGTAAAACATCGTTAACTTTATGCGTATCAGATTACAAAATTTGTGTGAAAAATTGCCGTTTTTTCATGATGATTACGTTGACAAATCGCCAAGGTGGACTGGTGTGGTCGTAACAATAGCCAGCGTCGGTACCGGATAATGCGGAGATTGATGTGTTAAACTCCGCAATTTGTTGGTCAATTTTTTCGACATAAATCACCTACGAAGCGGTACATCCAAATTTAGAGGAACGGTAAATAATAAAGTGGGTGGCAGCGTGTGCAAGAGACACGAAATGATCGATAAGTCATTGTATCGACTACATGTAGATCGTTGATGTTGGACTTAGCCAATTGAAACGTTACGCATCGACGACAAATGTATGGTCTTAAGTTGTGTGTGTTTCTTTAATTGTCTGATTTTCCCGTAATGTCTGTTAACGATTTATAAATTTTACTGACGAATTGAGATTTTCACTAGATCATACTTGAGATGTTAGACCGAGGATCAGTTACATGTAATGCGGGAATTTCTTAACAAAAGGTCGCAACTGCTAAACGGATGGGGTGGTCACAGTATTGAACCCCCTTTCTTAAAAGATTAATTCGGACGAGACTTATCCAAAACTACTAATGATCGATTATAATATTTCCAAAAGAAAACTTGTGTTTCATCAAGATGGGCCATCACAACATTTTGCTCTGATTCCAGAGCAGCTTTTAGGTGTTGTATTTTCTTCTTTATCGGCCACCAGATTTTTTAGGCCACCAGAAGAGAGAAACCATGTGGGGCTTCAAATTTAACCTCATTAGATTTCACTTGGGAGTATTCAAAAACCAACATCTTAACAATCTCTGTAGCAACGAATGACAAGAATGTTTTATAAATGGTTAAAAACTATTTGGAAATGTCACAAAATGTTGTCATCGTTTAAGGAGCAGGAATCAAATCATATTTCAACATGATGGATGTCCAAGGTACAGTACTATGATGGTTAAATTTTCTCCAAGATGTTGTTGTATCAATTTCTCATTGTGTCAGAGCACGGCATTGCTAGGCCACGCGCTATCTGTGTTGTGTTTGAATATCTTAGATAGAGTCAACCTTCGAAGAATGTCTTAGGTACCATGCAGTTCGGATATTAATTCGGTTGAACATGTTTCCAGAGGCACGTTTGTTGCCGCTTAGTTACGGCGCATGTATTCTAAGGATTACAATACGTTCTTGAAAAAGAATATGAAGCAAATGTACCGAAAAGCGTTAATGTGGAATGGATGATATGGATTGATAGACCAGCGTGTTAGTTTCTCTAATTTAACCGTAGTAAATTCTTTGCCATGGGAACATCTGAAGCACCCAAATGACTTATGGTATTAAAGGCAACAATGTAAAATTCACGAACATGGTTACAAACAAAAATCTACATAATAAAAAGTGTTTTGAGCTTGAACGGCAGGTTATCGAGTAAATGCAAGAAAATATCCATTAAATTCTGGAACTTTCTGCGAAGTGACTCCTGATGAAGCTTCAGCACGCCTTTGGATTTGCACACATTTGTTGAGAGTTTCTTCCCCAAAGTATTTTGACATTGGACTTTAAGAGACTTTCCTTAAAAGATTTAGTCTGCTAGAAAGTTCTATAAATTTCACGAAAATTCCCTATTTTTCTGGAATATCTTCTTCCGAGAATGCTTCCTGTTTCTCTAGAAAGTTCTATAATCTGCGAGAGCGATCTACTTTTAGATGTTCGAGAAAGTTTCAGGAACAGAAAATACCAAGAGAATAGGAAAATAATCTGATAATCCCGATTTACAAGAAACGAGAGCGGACTCAATGCGAGAACTATACACCTATGTATATGTTGTATACTGGAAAAACAAGTTTATGTGGAACAAAGGCTAGACGAGCAACAGGCAGCTTTCAGGACAGAAAGACAAATGAACGATAATATCTTGAATTGGTACGAATATATAGTAGGGATGAAAATAAATAGATTTATAAGAAAAATAATGGAGGCACAGCACCTAAAAAAGAAAAGAAGAGGAGGACGTAGGAGGAAATGGATGAACCAGATAAGAGAAATGGGTAGAAGAAACGGATAAAACTTAGAAGAAATGAAAACAATGGCAATTAATAGAAGAGAGTGGAAAGATCGGTACAAAAAGAATCGGAATCCTCATTCGACAATGAAAAGGTATAAGGATATGAGAAAAAGAAGAAAAAGTTTGGTTTACATTATGAATATTTGTATAATAATAACAATGTAAGTTCATTGACCACATTACATAAGAACAATACAAACTAAGTAAACAAAATATACAGATTACAAAAAATTTAGAGGTGATCAATACTTGTGGGAATCAGGCAACTATGTGCTATTCGTTAATCAGAATACAAAACTACTACGATAAGAATATCCAATTATTTGACCATGCAAGTGAATACTATTTCAAATTAAACAGAATCCTCATCCGAGACTTTAAAAGGTATAAGGATATGAGAAGAAGTAGAAGGAAGGAACGTTTTATTAGCTTCGAAGCAGTTTTGAAATGTTTATTCTAAAATATGCCAGACCGCTATATATGCTTGCGTCTGCAGGAGTACCCTGCGATGTCTCTGTTTGCTTTCTGTGGCGCACACTTAGGGAACCCTTACTCAACAAATTCTGAGACAATCCATGTCTATTTATTACCAATTACCAATGGCTAAGTTTTACGCGAACAATCTGTATGCGAGTATAATCGTTTGACGTATCGTGAAGTAATTGTCGGGTTTACAAAAAGATAGATTATCGCTAATTGAATTTAAGAGGTCAGAGGCACCGTCTCAGTACTCCGACTTTGTTGCCGTGCCTTCCATATTTCGTACACATATATTATTCGTTTCGTCTAATCTCGCCGATAATAAGAATTCCAAACATAACAATTAATCCAGAGAGCAGCTGGCTTCTTGGTGCTTTACGATTATACATAAAACATAAAAGCGTCTCCGAGTGTCGGAACCTTCGTTTTTTTTATCGCTCCCCCCGTCTTCTTCATCGTCTCTCGGATTATAGGTTCGTGAAAATTGAAATCTTGACCTATGTCCTAATTGAGCGTGTGATATCACAACTAAATTTAATTATGAGCAATGCTGAATGAAGGAATCGATTTTTTCTTCTAGACGCTTAATATACGAACCGCTGCAGTGTCGAGGCTGTAATCGTTGATAAGTTGAACTTGACACGTCAATCTACTGCTAAATAGTAAACATTGAAGCAGTTAACGCGAAATCTTTTCGGTAATAAATTTAAAAAGGCTTGATCGAAGGACAAAGATTATTATTTATTAGATCGTATTTTTATTTTCTGTTTACAATTCTCAGCTCGGGAAAAAAAATTGTATATTTGTGTATTACGCTTACTGGGACAATATTTCGTAATGTTCGCAGAAGTGATTAACATTTCGGTCACGAGGAGTAAAGTCCTTAGAAATAAAAAGCCTTTTCAATGAATTACGATTTAAGGTCTTAAAAATGAGGGGTTACAATGTAATGTAACAAAAATATAACGTAAACATATAATACTCAATCCGATTCAGGATCATTGACGCGAAAATTCATGTCCATTAAACTAACTTAATGTAACTAAAATGTATTGTCTTCCAAAAATTCACAAACCAGGTAATTCCATGAGACCTATAGTATCCGGCATTGATTCTCCAACATACAAATTGTCCAAATGGCTAGTGAATGAATATAAGAACTTGCCCCATAAAGTAGATAACCTATGTGTAGAAAACTCCGTAGATTTTGTAAATAAAATTGAAAAGACTGAATTAAAGATGGGGAAGTCCTTGTATCATTCGACGTTTGTTCACTTTTCCCAAGCGTACCAATTCCAGAAACGCTGGAGTATTTGGTTGAATTTTTGAAATTAAATAACGTAGATGATGTGAAAACCGCGTAATATAAAAGGTTAACTAAATCATGCATGTCACAAAATTGTTTTCAAATAGGCGGAAAATGGTTCGAACAGGTGGAAGGCACGGCGAAACTTTTCATGAGCAAATTTGAAACGAACCTGAAAAAAGAAACCAAATATTTCCCGAGAATTTGGCTTAGGTACGTAGATGATATTTTCGCTGTGTTTGATACCAACAAAGGAAACATACAAGATTTTCTAGCAGAACTGAACTCAAAATTTACCACGATCAAGTTTACTATTGAAGAAGAAGTGAATAATCGCCTTCCGCCGATAGTCTAGTCATACGCAATAACAATAAATTAGAAATAGACATCTACAGAAAAGAAACTAATTCCAACAGATTCATCACGTTTGATTCGCACCTTGCGAACAACAAAAAATGTCCGCGATTAGTTTCCTGGTCAATAGACTCGTCAGATTTCCGCTAAACAAGAGCAGGTATGACAAAGAATTAAAGTATATCAAAGATGTAGCGAGGTACAATGGTTTCTCTTCTATGGATGTCGACCGTATTTTAAGGAAGGTCCAATACAAACAACACATCAGAAATTCCACGACTTTGACATCAACAAACACCGGTAATAAGAAATTTATAAGTCTTTCTTTTCACCCAACAGTAAAACGGTTAAGTAAAATTTTCCGACAACTAAATATGAACGTGTCCTTTGTGTCAAAAAACAACTTAAAGAATCTCTTAGGGAATCCCAAAGATAAACCGGAGATGATAAAAAGGTCTGGAATATACCAAATCACATGCAATGATTGTGAGAAAGTTTATATTGGACAAACAAAAAGGAGTATCGAAACGAGGTTCAAAGAACATATTAGACACTATCGTTTCGACAAACCTGAACTATCAAGCGTAGCAGAGCATATAGTAAAATCCGGACATAATTAATTAATTTGTGTGAGTGGAGTTTACTGCTACACCTGTGAATTGTACATCCACACAGTCCTTGCAATCGTCATTTAAACTAACTTAAATTAACTTTAACGTTTTTTTTAATTTTTTTGAATTTTTTTTTCTAATAACGTTTTTCTTGTCTGAACTGCTGGTGTCATACACTACATCATCACTATTATAAGTTTTATTACACTATATAAAATAACAGAATAAGCTAGACAGATAATGTTTGCATGAAATTTATTAAAGAAACAATCCTTGCTCATTAACTCAAAATGTTCCATTGACAAATTGGTACATTTGGAGTAAAATACATACTGTTACAATGTTTCTTTAAAGTAACCCTATTTTGCTTTAATAATTGCGTAACAGATACGCGGCATCCTTAGAACTAATTGTTCCAAATGCGATACGTCTGTAGAAATTCACTCTTTCTGCAGAGCATTCCACAATGCTGATTTTGCCAGTTGGAGATTTTTTCGGATCTCACGATCCAAGCGATCCCACAGGAACTCAATTGGGTTACAATCGGTCACTCTATTAAGGATAGGACTGTCAGAAGATTTATCTTGAAAATAAACTACTAATTTTCCAATACTAAAGCAACCCCATACCATGATGTTTCTTCCTTCAAGTTTCAGTGTTTTTGAAATATCCTCGCCCAACATTCTCCAGGGCGGCGATAAACAAACGCTCGCTGTTTACTTTCGAATATTCGTCCGTTTATAACACACTTTTGCAATCATTTACATTTCAGTCTGCGTGAGCTTTTGCCCAATTTGGTCTTTTCCGTTTGTATATAGAACTTAACCGTGGTTTTCTTATTGCTATACGACCTTAACTGTTGTATAGTTTTGTCGAAATCCACCAAAAGGTTACTTCGTATATATTTAGTTCTCAAATAGTCAGTGATGTAGCAGAAATATTAAAGATTTATTCGAATAGAGATACGAGGGGAGGTTCAGAAGTTCGTGGAATGGAGGGGATGGAGTAGGGACAGGGGCGCTCGCTAGGTGTCATTCTGATTGGCGACTCATCGTTAGTATATACGTTAAGTTGCAGCCCTATAGCGTCAGTTGTTTACGAATATTTGCCTGCTAAATAAGTCAATTCGGAAGAAAACTGAAACTATGGAGGAAATTGAACACCGTGCTGAGATAAAGTTCCTTACAAAGCAAGGAATGAACGCTCAAACCATATTGAATGAAATGGAAACCGTTTATGGGGAACAGTGCCCTAGCAAAATCAATTATTTATAAGTGACATGGTCTTTTTAAAGATGTTCGGAAGTCGATTGAAGACGACCCCCGCTCAGGACGGCCAGTTGAGGCCACCACATCAGACATCGTCGAGAAAGTGCAAAAATTTCTACTGCAAGATGCCCATTTGAAGAAAAAACAATTATCCGCATTAGTTGGAGTATCAGATACCACCACTTTGCGTATCCTACATGACCACCTGGGTATGACAAAAATCAGTGCAAGACGGGTACCGAGAATGCTTACGCCGCTGCAGAAACAGCAGCGCGTCTGTGCGTCCAAACAATTTTTGGAGCTGTGTGGAGACAAACTTGCACAGATTTTGGAGCGGATTGTTACCGGAGATGAAACATGGGTTCATCACTTTGAGCCTGAGTCCAACCAGGAATCCATGCAATGGCATAAAAAGGGATCACCGCCGCCAGAGAAATTCAAAGTGTTAGAATCGGCTGGAAAGTTGATGGCTACTGTTTGAGGGGACATTATTGATTGATTACAAAGAAAAAGTTAGGAGAAAGATTAAAGGAGGCCATCAAGGAAAAGCGTCGAAGAAAATTGACCAAGGGTGTGTTGCTATTGCAAGACAATGCGCCCGTTCATAAGAGCAAAGTTGCAATGGCTGCTCTGCACAAGCATGGCTTTCAATCAATAGTCCATCCACCCTACAGTCCAGACCTGGCACCTAGTGATTTTTATTTGTTCCCTAATTTAAAAAAAGACTTACGTGGAAGAAAGTTTTCCGACGACAATGAGGTAAAGGAGGAAACCTTTGGCCCATTTTGAGGCGAAAGACAAAAAATATTTTTATGATGGTTTAGAAAAATTAATTCATAGATCTAATAAATGTATTGTGCTTAAGGGTGATTATATTGAAAAGGAAAAATAGATTTATTGTTTTATTTTATTTAAAACCCTTTCATTCCACGAACTTCTGGACCTCCCCTCGTATTTTAACTTTATTCTATATTAATGATGAATGTCAACAGATATTAGAAAGAACATGTCGTCTTTGTAATCATAAATACCAATAAATAAATTTAAATTAAAACGGATACAATAATATTTCATTCACTTTAGATCTAATTGTAAGAAGAAATTTATCACAGGAGAAGAAGGTATTGAAGTAAATATTTTAGGCTATTTTTGTGCGTATTCCAAGAGCTCAATATTGGTCGCCCCTTCGCAATTATAAATTTCGCATACGTCTGGACATAGAAGTTTAAAGAAGCATGAAGTGCGGTTAAGATTCAAGAGGATTTCAGTATTCTACCTAAAACTATATAGATGGATAAATTCAAACTGAGTCACCAAGACATTGTAAATACAAAGAAAATATCATTATTGGGTAGAACGAAATTCATATATCATATGAGAAAGACAATTTCAAGATGTTTTTTGTTTCAATGTATTCTGAGTTAAGTATGAAACTTTCAATGAAAACCTAGTAGGCGCTAAGTAGTTACAAGTATTAAAGTAAGTTTCTCCACATTTATACGCAACAACATCCGTTAATAATAAATGCCTCTAAAGATTGATAAATTAGCCCCTATGAATTCTGACTTTGACCAGATAGATGTTTCGGTCTTAGTCTTCTTGATTCTTATTATATTAGAGATCAACTTTATACATCTCCTGTTGAGGATAGAGAAAGCTCATAAAGCGAGGGCACAAAAGTTTTACAAATAACTAAATTATTTATAGCTTCGCAACAGTTTTAAATCACTTCCCTTTACTTTAAACGATGTGTGTGTATAAATGAAACGTTTCCGTATTTCTTAACAAAAACAATTTGGATGTGTAAAACCTACCTAATTCTGATATAATAGTAGGAACAGCACGTTTGCTCAACACATATATACCACTACAAGAATATTATAATAACTACTATAAGAGTGCAAATAGTAGCAACACATTCTTCATCTAATGGAATTTCGAAAGATATCTAGCTGATTTTCTTCGCACGTTGAAGTGCAAACATGCTAACAAACTTGGGCAGTCCAGTGTGTTATTTACAAAACTAAAGGCAAAATCTACACTGATATATGTGCTAGGTATCCAACAATAAAAAGTACATGAATTCAAAGAAACATGAATGTCGTAATTAACGAGATACGAGATTAGAATGAATTCCGATGATCGAGATTTGTTTTGTGAAATGAAGACAAAGATACACGTAATTTTATATTATACGCAATGTTCCAAAAAACCATAAAACTAAGAGTTTCGTTAAATCGATATATAAAGATTGCATTCTACTTTGGGAAATTGACTATTTCTCACCCTAATCATCTCATACGAAGTATTCACGGCACGGTTAAATACACACGAACTTTAGCGCTTAGAATTTGAATGAATCCATTATAGATTACTAATGACTTCTAACATGCCATTTCAGTATATTTGTACTAGCACAAAATTAGATAATCTCTAGCAATTATTGAAGCAAAGTTATAAATCTTTGAATTCGTTTTTTGTATTTTTGTGGTCAAAAATAAAACCGACATCATCCAATATTTTTGGAAATGTTCCCAATAAAAACGACTTAATTGGAATTTTCCACTTGATCTGAATTGGTTACCACTTATGTATACACGTGAAGTAGTGACTGCAGTATCGAACAGTCTGGCTGCGTTTATTAATTAATTACGGTTCCCATTAGTACGTTTTAAATTATTTTTAAATAGCAATATGAATTACTTGCTAAGTTATTACTGACGAACATTTTTAACCGTTAAAGTGTAAGCACATATTATTACACATAGTAATATACAATAAAACCTCCCACTTACTGTTGTTATGAGGGGACCTTACCGATTCCTCATTTCATTCACGTCTTATCCCTTTGTGTGCATCCATTCAGTAAATGATATACGTTGCCATAATTCTTATTCAATTCGTAGCCTGAATACGTTAGAATTATATCTGTTAAAGTGTCGGTACCACTGTCGGGCGTTAGCTTTTATTACCTGAAATACTAGCGTAAATCTACGGACATAGAAAGGAAGACTGAAATAATGGTAGCAAACACTTTATCGTTTAACTTTCCCATGAATGTCCAGCGGCGTCGACTTGTAAACAATTTATGAATCTAATAAAGATCGTTACGTTGTAAATAACCGTTCGATGTGCATGTGTAATCGTACTGTGTATAAAATTTTATATTGATCGTAAATCTTTTGCATAATTCGCTGTCGCTGTGTTTGTACAAACGTATAAAATCGACAGTTTCAAAAGATGCGCGTACTTTTTTATATACGCGTATAAATGCGTAGGAGACGCTCATAAATGGGTGACTTTCCAAGCTTTATCCGATACGCTTGTAGTACAGGTGATATACAATTTTAATGGTTGTAATGGATGCTATTAGTCATTCAGCAGTCCGCATGGTGAATGACACGGATCGAAAGGACAGCGCAGCCTGAGATCATCCTATCAGGCAGATTTAAAAAAAAAGAACTTTACAGCTAATGTTTCTAGCAAAAATACCAGAGCCGGATGGAATATTGGTAAATGCTTTTACGAATGTGATTTTTGTAAAACCCTCTAAAATATTTATTAAGTTTAGTTTTGGTATTAGAAATTAGAAATGCTACGAAATCTATTAACAAATATTGAAAATTTGGAAACAATTGGAAATGTATTTCATTCAATTTTCGTACAGCTCTGAAATAAACAAATGCACAATAAAAAACATGTTTCTGGATATTCTTTTTAAATCTCTCAGTGAAATGTTTCCGGAATCGGCAAGAGATGGCGCATGAAAGTTCAAGTGAATTCATTGGTCGGCAATGGCAACCCTTTCCATGGCAACTGTCGAAATTTCAGACATCTACTGTCAATAGTTGTTGTTTAAGAATGTGTTTTGTGTAGCAAGTCGGGCGGTTTCGCAAAAATGGATAAAATCGAATTTCCCGCAGTGATAAAACACTTCTGGATAGCTGGGAAAATGGCCACGGAAACTTGAAATATTTTGTTAGAGGTTCATGATGGATGTACTCCATCATTTTCGACCGTCAGCTACTGGATGAGCGAGTTCAAATGTGGCCGCACAGGCACAAATGGCGAACCGCGCAGTGAGTGCCCAAAAACCGCTACCAACGATGAAATGGTCGACAAAATTCATGATGTGTTAGCCGATCGCCGATTGAAGCTGAAAGACATAGCAAAGACAACAGGTATCTCAGAAGAACACGTTGCTCATATTCTACATGAAATTTTGGGCGAGAAAAAGCTTTCGGCGCGATAAGTACCGCGTTTGCTCATACCGGAGCAAAAATGATATCCGGTGACCGTTTCGGAGGACTGTCTGGCCAAGATTCAACGCAAGTCAAGGGATTTCTTCACCACTACATACTGGAGACCAAGGAACAGTCGAAGCAGTGGACTTTTCCGAACTAATCGACTCCAAAGAAAGCAAAGACTGTTCCATCGGCTGGAAGGTCATGGCGATCTTTTTTTGGGATTCAATTATCTGCAGAAAGGAAAAATGATCACCGTGCAATACTATGCAGTATTGAAGGAAAAACCGCCTCGTTTGCAGGGGGGAAAGAGTGCTTTTCCACCACGACAATGCACCGGCTCATTCATCCCGCATCGTGATGTCCAAATAGAATGAGTTACTCTACGAATTAGTCTCTCATCCTCTATATTCATCCGATATAGCCCCCGGTGACTTTTCCCTTTTCCCAAATCTGAAAAAAACACACCAATATCGTTTTTTTTCTTGTGGATTCCGAAATCATTTCAGGTCGCTCTCGTATTTACTTACGTATTTCGCTTTTCCCAATAAGAAAAAGCGGTGCTTATTTGCTTAAGCTAAAATATGGCTGTCCATATTTTCTGCACATTTGCAATTGTTGCTTGGATTCGGAGATATTGTAAAGGATCCACATTGCATTTAAAAAAAAACTACTTGGGGAAGGTTTTGTTTTAGAATCTGTTGGAGAATCTATAGACAACCATAGGGGAAGGCTTGACGAAATGAGATGGCGAACTTCAAAGTCATGTTAAAAATATTAAAAACCAAGAAGGATTTAAATAGAGAGAGATGATAAAGTTAGACTACACCATAAAAAAGAAACAAACGTAGAAAGGATAGCAAGAGATGAAAGTAAATTTTAGATATTTAAAATACTGTAGTATTCTCATTTCAATGAGTTTTTTTGATGATAAAGTGAATCAAATAGTATACAGTAAATAATATAAACTGTAAGATAAAATATTTAGCATATATTTTCTAACTATGTGACGCATAATTCACATACAAAATGAGCTAATAGTGGTAAGTATAAACAGTAAGGAAAAATATTTATTGCCCTTGCTAAGTGACACAGTTCACACACAAAAACAGCTTCATCATCCTCACTATCTACATCGGTGCAGGAGTTGTGTGCCCACTTGTAACATGATGAACAGGATATCCTTCCTTCAGTAGACTTTGAATGTAAGTCCAGACAATATAAGCATTCGGCACCCTGTATACTACCTGTATCCGAAGAAGCAGATTCTCTTCTAGATCTGCATGTGTTGTCGCGTTTTTCCTAACTTCCTTCAATTCTTGTGCATATGACGATAAACTGATAATTGTCATTTTTCCTTTTTTACTAGACGTCCTCTACTTACTTGTGTTGTTGAACTTTTAGCCAAAACGTTTTTTGTAGATGCCGTGGGAAATGATGTGCTTCCTGCAGCTACATCTGGCATCTAAGAACATTGTGGTAGATTGGACGTACTTTAGCCATTTAATACAGAAGTTTCATTATCTGTTACTTTTGAATGCACTATTTCAGTATCTTGGTAATTGATTTCCTCATTAGTAACTTGATTGTTGTTAGTGCGTAAATCGACTAACTGAATATTTGTTGTTGCTGACGGAAGAAAATCATCATCAGTAGAAACAGTTTTATCTGGAGGCCAAATCCCTGTTTTCCTGAACCCATTGAGAGCGCTTTGCATCGTACATGCATGAATAGATGCAGCCCCAAATCAAGTGGTAATTTGGAATAGGGTCACTACTTTTACTGAATTAGACCACATCCACATTCGAACCTCTAAACGCTAATAGGTCTCATTAATACAACGTCTAAGGACTGTATACGGTTGTGATATTTTTATGTGTGCTGTATGGCCACTAAAGAACAATAAACTTGGAGATTCCTTCGTAGATTTCAAAAATGCTATGAACTCTTAAAGCCACCAAAAAAGTTTCGGATCTTGCCCAACCGGATTCAGTCACTTCTACCCATCCTCCTGGTGGTAAATCCAGCTGAAAGTCCTGCTGCTGTTTTACGTGGGAAGGTAAGTATGGGGGGCATAAGTCTCGCTAACTGAAGCACATATCTCTACTGTCACTGTTTGAGTTCTCTCACTGGATGTGGTCACTCCAACTTGCCGTTTTCCTTTTGTTGCCCATATTTTAGAATTACCTTTAGGATTTACTGTGATTCCGGTTCCATTGTAATTGAAAATCTTGTTGGCCGTTAATTTATATTTATCAATACATTCAGTTAGCAATGTATGATATTGAATGAAAGCTACGCGATTAAAATCCATGGCTCGAGCTCTGGTGAACGTACACTAATGTCAGGATGTCTTCTTAAGAAACCAGCCATCCAATCTTTCCCGGACATTTCACAGTCTCTGTTGAACTTATTAGGAGTGTTATTACGAATCTTTCATACGTAAACCGAATAACCGTTTCTCCATACCTTTGAGGTGGGTTACAAACTCGAGTTCGATGCAGTTCCTCCTGAGATATCTACATAAGATGGATTCATCTGTGAATATATGGAGATTCATAGTGCTATCATTAAACAGATTAAATTGTCGGTGTAATTTAAACAAATTAAATTCAATGGAAGATCATATGACAGTCGTATTAATTTCAAAACTAAAAGAAATGTGGGAAATACATTTATTGTTGTCACAGCAAATAATGCCGAAGTCGAAATGTTAACAAAAAGAATACCAAGCTAGATCTGCAGAGTTTATTTCAAACTTTATACACACGATTATTGATTTTAATGGTACCCTCTACAATTCTGCGTTTCAATTCTAATTTCAATACAATCGTTCGTATCGATTGCCAAACACATGTTTGCAGTGATATCTAAATAATCGAGAAATCATATTTTAATATCTCGAATTACAAAATCGTATTAAGTCTGTCGTAGATTTAAAAAATCTTATAAAGATCGATCACCCCATATAAGATAAGTCGATCGTTGTTTGTTTTCGGTAAGATGAGACGCGTTGTTAGCCGAAACAACAGAAATATAGGTGAAGTGATTTCCGGAATTAGATAAACTTCTGTATCTGTACGTAGTTGCTTAGGAACTGTGTCAGCGTACTGCAAAATTGTTTTTATTGCGTTACTTCTTCGTTGTGGAATATTTAATCGCGAAAGAATACGTGCAATAAAGTGCATGTGCTATGCAGTATACAGCATCCAGTTGACCTCTCACAAACGTTTCATAGAATTTAGACAATGCAATGCGATTGCTTGGTCCGTAAAAGGAATCTTATTAATTTTAGTATTTGTGTTTATGTATTGTTACTAAAAATATATCCCCATTTGGTTGTTTGTGTATGTATATGACAATTTATGACACATCGTCTGGTTATTCTTAGACACCTTTAAAACGGCTTTACCTGTGAAAAACTATTATTATCTGCGTTGAAAGCGGGACATACAATTGCTTTATTGCTTGAATTGTTTATTGACCGTTTAACTTCCATAACTTATGTCCGCGCGAAATATTTTTCGAAACGTGACTTCTCAGCAAATTCCGAAGATTAAGGTGCACATGCAATTCAAACTAATGGTTAGTAAAGATAATAAACTTTCCTTGGAAGAAGTCAGTGTCAATCAATCTAAAGTATGAATTGTATTGGAGAAGTCTGACGTTATGTAAAAGTTAATAATTGACTCCTACAACTATAAGCCCATTGTTAAAATTCCTGGTGGTCTATTGGAGAATACCGCTGAGGTATTCATTTCGACAGTCCATGTTGTTGTTGTTGAGATGTTCTTGATTGGATTTAACTGAAAGATTTATGTGAGTATGCAAATACTTTAGTTTTGGCTAAGTGTGAGATGGATTCAGTTAGCTTTGTTGGAAATGAAGTCCATTATAAGATTGTGATTGCTTCTGAAACAATTTTGGTAGAGCTGATAAATTATGCCTTGCTTTTAATAATTGAAATTAAACATTACCAAGGGTGTTTACATTATAGGTGACTGCTGATTTTAGATTAAAAATCAGTTTCTCATTAGAAATGAGTTTAAAGCCACGTTCAACTATTTTACTTTGCCATATAGATGTCGAATTAGTATCAGATTCAAAAAATTAGTTTTTCTGAAACATACATATATCCTTGGTGCTTTATATTTGCAGTCAGATACTTGGTGAAAGTCTGAAGGTTGTATATATCCCTGGTGCTTTACTTTTGCAGTCAGAAACCTGGAGAAAGTCTGAAGGTTATAATACTAAATAGTGGAATTACAATATCTGTTGATTGCTTTGATGAAAATACATATTTACTTTCCAACACCTTTCAGGACCTGAATCGCCTGAAGTAGTTGAAGTCACGGAAGCAATAAAGTAATGAGAAAAAAGAGTATTGGTAGAAGACGAATTTCTTGGTTGAAAAATCTCAGAACTTGGTTCGGTATGAATACGACGGAAGTATTCTGAGCAGCAGCACATAAAGTTAAAATAATGTGCATGGTAGCCAACATCCGAAACGGATAGGAACTATTAGAGGAAGAAAAAGAACGTTGATGGGAAAAATGTGTTAATACCTTAATGGAGGCCATCTTGAAAAATAAAAGCAAAATATTTGCAATTTTTTTATTATGAGCTGGTCAGAGTTAGAGCAAAGAAGTCACCCTCGTATACTTTATTTTTATTTCATGCTAATATCTTTTGCAAATTTCGAAGAGTTTGGTGCTAGGGGTTTGCCTCCCCAGTATACTTCTTTTATGTGTGATGTCAAACGTTTAATAAATTAATTATTCATAAATCCACAATGATAATTGAGATAATGATTTTGAAAATCTCCTAGGAAGAGTAAATTTTTCTTCAATCTTTACTCTTATCCGACATAAAATTATTATTTCTTTTAACATTGAATATATAATTAAATGCGCAAATAAGAAATAAATTACAATTTTAATTCATGCCTTTTATCCTTCTAAATTTTTTTTTTTCCTGACAATTTGACCTCATTACGTGAGGCGGAATTTTGATAAACATTTCACAGAATCGATTCGGTATCCGCTAAAAAGGATATAAGTGATTGTGAAAATGGATATATTTATATTTAATGAGCGGTCGTGCTTCTTATTTATGTACACATGTTATTATCAATTTAAATTTAAACCTTTAACAGTTAGCTATGCACGGATATGTATAGGTAATATTCGAAGCTCTTACATTTATACATTATTTGTAAAAGTGATTCGATATTTTTAACCGGATACAATTTCACTTCTGCACTAAATAAATTTTATAACCATCGCCCGAATATACTACGGTTTGTATAAGAAATAAAGCTATAGAAAAGTAAGCAAGGAAGCTCTATATCTTCCTTTGGGACCAAGCGTAGGGTAGGGTCAGTAATTGAGTTTTACAGTCAAAGAGATTTACCTGCAAATCGCCGTAAGATTCTTACACCTGCACACAATTCGATTTTCCAAGAAGCCGTCGTATATTTCGTACGTTCGGCCGACCAAAAGTCAATTTTACAACGGAGAGGAAGTAATTTTTTGTGTTGTCGCGTTTTAGTGACTGTGAAAATACCGCTTTTATGTCGTCTATACGTTTCAAAATAGGTGAATAGAATATACTGTAGTCGTACATACCAAATCCGATTTCCGTTTATTGACACTTTTGGACGTATAAAAGAAAGATCATTGGTTATGCACAGCGAACATACAACGTTATAAAATAATACCTTCGTAAAGAATTTTATTAGTGAGATAAAAATAATTGAAAATAAATGTTTCGATGGTTCCTTATCTACACTACTAAAAGAAGTGGATGCGTTGCTTGCCTTTGTTTATAATAATTATTAAATAAAAATGAAGGTTGTATTCGAGATTCTTACTTTTATTGTTATGCATGAATAGCACTGAGGCATTAACTGAAGACAGAAATGTCGTTGGAAATGGGACAAATACCTCTGATTCGTTAATTTAGGGAAATTATATTGAATAGGTTTACAAGAACAGGTTCCCATACATAGATTTTAATGGAACTTAGTACGTTTGCGGACATACAGTAACTCACAATGAAAATGATACAGCACTATGTAATTTGGTAAAAAGCTGAAAAAATAATTATTTAAATAAATTGAATATATTATAAACAAAACAAAACTAATTCGAACAGGTATTACGAATTCTAACCAGATAATACTACAGTAATTACATATTCAACACCCTGTGAAAATGATACAGCCCAGTACACAACTTCTATTGGAATAGGGAAAGTCCGTAGATGCGCGTGTACTTTACCTCTTTATCTGCTACAACTGTGAAGTGCGATTTCATCAAAAGCAGCTTATAATTTAGAGTAGTTCAACATAGGTCGACAGACAACACTGGAAGAGCGAGAATTAGTAATTTTTCACCATAAAAAAAATAAAAGTCAACTAGAAATTGCAAAAATATTAAATAGAACTGCATCCGCGATACAGCATATTATTCAACGATATAATTACAAAAACAGAGCGATTTCTTTTTGGACTCATTTTACATTTATTAAAATTAGTCCTAACAAAGAAAACAAGTTTTTTTTGGTTCAAAATTAGCTTTATTCATCAACGTAATCTCCATCAAGAGCAACGCGATCATTCCAGCGCCGCTATAACATTTCAATACCACTTTTGTAGAACGATTTATCTCTTGCCTCAAAATAGGCCTCAGTTTCAGCGATAACCTCTTCATTCGTGCGAAATTTCTTACCGGTGAGCATTTTGTTGAGGTCTGCCAACAGTCAGTAGTCGCTGGGAGCCCAATCTGGCGAATACGGTGGATGTGGGAGCAATTCGGAGTTCAATTCATGTAGTTTTGCCATTGTTTTGATTGACTTGTGACACGGTGCGTTGTCTTGATGAAACAAAATTTTTTTCTTTGCCATATGCGGTCGTTTCTTTGCAATTTCGGCCTTCAAACGTTCCAATAACGCTATATAATATTCACTGTTGATGGTATTTCCTTTCTTAAGATAGTCGATGAATATTACACCACGCACATCCCAGAATACCGAGGCCATAAACTTTCCAGCCGATTGTTGTGCTTTCGGGCTCTTTGGACGAGATTCACCAGTTGCTGTCCACTCAGATGACGATCGTTCTGAATCCGGAGTGAAGTGATGGATCCATGCTTCATCCATTGTCACATATCGACGCAAAAATTCCGGTTTGTTACGTTTAAACATGGCCAAACACTGCTGAGAATCATTAACACGTTCTTGTTTTTGGTCAACAGTGAGCAAACGCGGCACCCACTTTGAACAAAGCTTTCTCGTAGTCAAATGCTCATGCAATATAAAGCCAATACGTTCTTTTGATATCGTTACGATGTCAGCTAACTCACGCAACTTCACTTTTCGATCATTCAAAACGATTTTGTGGATTTTTTTGATGTTTTCTGGTGTTACCGCCTCATTTGGACGTCCACTGCGTTCTGCATCATCGGTGTCTCTACGACCACGTTTGAAGTCAGCAAATCAACGCTTTATTGTTGTTTCTGATGAAGCGGAGTCCCCATAACACTTTTCAAGCCATTGCTTCGCTTGAACGGTATTTTATCCAATCAAGAAGCAGTGTAAAATTAAAACACGAAATTGTTTTTGATCCATTGTTTTGAAAATAACAAAAGTAGCACAATAACTCACAAACTAATGAATAGAATATCATGAAATTTTAACAGCTGTCTTTTGAAGGTTAGTACTAACTGAGAGAAAGGTGACTGCAATAAAACTAGCGTCATCTATGTGTTAGACCCGGGACTTTTCAGCCTATGTGTTACAAACTTGAAAGATATGGAGATTGGTTCCGATGCGTGGGAGTGATGACGTTATGCTTACCAGTAGACACCACAACATACATATGTTGTGGTAGATCCCTGTATACAACTGATACAACTCTTTTCAAACTCTCTCAAACTTTTTAGCAATTATCTTTGCGACCGTGGGCAACATATCAAAATTGGCAGCAATATATCTAACACAATATATTTTGTAGATTTTCATGGTTGTTTTCTTGATCCATGCAACTGAAAGCGATGCTTCGATAGACTTGTGCAATTATGACGCGGTTTAAAACCAGAAAACGAAATTCCTTATAAGAAAATAGATGATCACATTCTATGCACCAAATTTAACATTACCCCTTTTGGGCACTCCACTGACAATTTGAGATATATATACATATGTAGATCTTTTGTCTTTGTTGTTGTTAGTGAGGTTGTTTAATAACCACCCCCGCCGAACCCGGTACCCACCCCCAGCTCGGGTTGTTATTATTATAAATTGTTACTCATGAACTGATTATGAAGCGGAAAGCCCAAAACGCCTGCCTGAGCTAAGCCTTTTTAATAAAAAAGGAGCTCTGATCGCATAGAGTTGTCATTTTCTTGATACTTTAACTACTCGCATTCTGTTGTAGCGGTATGATTTCAACGGGTCACTGGGAACACCACAAATACCGAACCGATTAAGTTTTGTTAGCAGCATGAAGTGAACTACGTTATCTAAAGCTCTACTTAGATCCAATAATGTGTCAATATGTTTGCAATTCTCGAGTATCGACAGAACTTTATCGGTATACTTATGCAAGAGTCGGATGAATCGGAAAGTTTGCTATAATGATATTTAGTGTCCGGTCTAAAAATTACATCTAGTTTCACTTCAACAATATCAATGGTTAGAATTTTTACAAAAAGACAAAAAAAATACCGCGGTGTTGTACTATACTTATAATTTTAGCTATCAAATTTGCATAATCTACAATAATAAATTATTTAGCTCCTTACTCACCGTTTCTATTTAAAATACGATTATATTTGACACTGTTTATTAATTAAACAAGATTTCTCGTACACCTCGCATTCCATTCCGATTCACTTGTGTAA
Source organism: Trypoxylus dichotomus (assembly GCA_023509865.1). Classification (NCBI taxonomy): domain Eukaryota; kingdom Metazoa; phylum Arthropoda; class Insecta; order Coleoptera; family Scarabaeidae; genus Trypoxylus; species Trypoxylus dichotomus. Next base: position 49,832,178 of record CM042079.1, on the reverse strand, counting down.
TTTTCGTTATAAATTCCACGGCGAAGGTTGCAGGTTACACAATATTTGCCAATATAAGCATAGCTAAACGTACAAGTTAACTAACTCGAGTAATAACATATACACAAAGAGATAACATATTTTATGCCTTAATCATTTTATTCTTGTTAAATATTTGCTACCTATACCAGTTGTTTTTTTTCCTCACATATAAGCTGGTGATCTTTATCAATTTAGAACATTGACGTCAAATTTTGTAGTACGAAGAATTTTGTGTTTTTCAAACTTTTTTTGGAAATTAGCAACTATTAACGCATTCCAAGAAATAATGGGAAACTAATACTAGGGACAGACAAAATAGTATTAATCTAATGAGACAAGTAATTCTTGTTATCTAGATGGAATCCAAACAAATATTGTAATCTTTTGTAATTGTTATGAGTTAAATATAGCAATGAATCGGTATGCTAGACATATTTTAATGAGAAAAGCATGCCTTATAAGGCATGCAAAATGATATTAAGTAGAAACGTGTTTTGAGGAACTTTTAGAAACTAACACGTTGTAGTTGAAGTCTTTACAGAGTATGATTTATTAACATATTGTAACTAGCTAGACACAATTAGCTAGTATGCTGTTCAATGCGCAGAACAGAATTAAGTTCTAAAACGAAAATAAATATATTTTCAGACAAAGTAATTGTTTAGTTGGTATTAGAATTTTGCTTACTTTAGTCGAGAATCTCAACACTGTATTTGAAATAAAATATAACCTACATATAGAGATTTCTCGTTTTCGATAGGGTTGTTTATTATTTTAAATGAAATTTTTTCTTATCATAGTGAGTACATTTTTGGAAAACAATATATTTACTATTCACAGGTATAGCAGTAAACTCCACTCACACAAATTTATTAATTAGACGGCGTTTCGAGAACACGTGGGCTCTCATTGTCAACCGTGTTACCGACGGTAACACGGTCCGACTCTTGCATAAGTATACCGATAAAGTTCTGTCGATACTCGAGAATTGCAAACATATTGACACATTATTGGATCTAAGTAGAGCATTAGATAACGTAGTTCACTTCATGCTGCTAACAAAACTTAATGGGTTCGGTATTTGTGGTGTTGCCAGTGACCCGTTGAAATCATACAGCTACAACAGAATGCGAGTAGTTAAAGTATCAAGAAAATGACAACTCTATGCGATCAGAGCTCCTTTTTTATTAAAAAGGCTTAGCTCAGGCAGGCGTTTTGGGCTTTCCGCTTCATAGTCAGTTCATGAGTAACAATTTATAATAATAACAACCCGAGCTGGGGGTGGGTACCGAATTCGGCGGGGGTGGTTAATAACATTTATCAAACAACCTTACTAACAACAACAAAGACAAAAGATCTACATATGTATATATATCTCAAATTGTCAGCGGAGTGCCCAAAAGGGGTAATGTCAGATTTGGTGCATAGAATGTGATTATCTATTTTCTTTTAAGGAATTTCGTGTTCTGGTTTTAAACCGCGTCATAATTGCACAAGTCTATCGAAGCATCGCTTTCAGTTGCATGGATCAAGAAAACAACCATGAAAATTTACAAAATATATTGTGTTAGATATATTGCTGCCAATTTTGATATGTTGCCCACGGTCGCAAAGATAATTACTAAAAAGTTTTAGAGTTGTATGATGCAATCCCCCAAAATCTAGAATTGCCATGCAAAGTTCTATGATTTCAGTGTATCTAAAACCTTGCTGTGATTTTTTTGTCTTTAGATTTAAAAATTTCATGCGTTGCAACTGTACCGCGGTCTAAAACTTCTTCTTCTTCTCATATCCTTTTATTTCCATTGCGTTTATCTTTACTTCATCCTTCTTCTGCAATATCCAGTTTTCACTTGCATACATTATTACCGACGGTAACATTGTTGACAATGACAGCCCACGTGCTCTCGAAACGCTGCGTTCAGCATAATTAATAAATTTGTGTGAGTGGAGTTTACTGCTATACCTGTGAATTGTACATCCACACAGTCCTCACAATCGTCATTTGAATATATTTACTTGTGCTCATGCTTGTACATACGAAATTTGATTGAATTTCGTGCTGAAGGGGTCAAGAACAGCTTTAAACATTTCCTTTAGAGATAAAGCAACTAATACTTAGTATAATTTTCATGCTGTGTTTTATATCACAGCTGAAATTGTTTCTTCAAAGAAAGTTTTCATTATGGTTGCTTCTTCTTTCCCATAAAACATGATGAAATAGAAAAATGTGTAGGACACAATTGGTCTGTATTACAAAATATTAGGTACATATTGTGAATTACATATCACCTGGTATTAATCTTGAGGATAGTTTAAAATGCTGGTGCGATTACGCAAAAATAGTTAATTAAATTTCTCTTTCAGCGCTGTTTAAGTTCCAAAGTTTATTGAACATTGGCCTTCGTGCTAAGAACTTGAAAAAAATTCACAAAAAGCGTGACCATAAAACTACTGTGTGCCGTCAATAAGTTTGAATATGTTAACATAAATTGGGTCAAGTACATAGGAATCTATGTACTTGAACAAAATTCAGCAAAGATTTTTTAATTTTTTTTATTCTTCACGAAGTTCCAATTTGAATGAAGTTCTAAATGTACATGTACATGTAATTGCTTGCAACTGGAAATATTTAATAATAGCACTGTCCACATCTGTTCCCGAAAATTAGTTTTAACGTTTGACTACTCAACATACTACATCATTCTGCTTGCCTACTACCCAAGCAAATATCTTGATGCGCTCGGCACTGCATACAATATGACTAAACAGTAACAGATCTATGATATTGCTATTGTAATTGTTGTAGGCTACTCTCATTATTTATATATTAACATTGTGTTGTCAACTATTTGGTGTAATCTGATGGAGAATATTCCATTCTATTCTATATATTAAGTCCAAATTTGAAATGGTTTCATTTCTTTTTTTGAAGAATACTGTAGTCATTCCACATTGGTGTCAGTGTAATTTAGTCTAGCTTCTAACATATCTGAACATAGATCAGTTTTAATTCACTTAGTGTCTCTTGGAAGCGGCGAGTTTATTCATTGTTCTTTGTTGTCTATAGGGATAAATACACTTGAAGTTCCTCTTGTACGTTCGAATATAATGCAATCTAGTTGATTTTGTCAAATAATTCTTAAGCACATTTGTGGAGAACTCGATGTTTGCTGCTTGAGATTCATAAGTTCCTTAAAAACCGCTTCAGGAAATGAGACACCTATTTCCAGTCCAAATTTTTTTAAATCCTCATACCTCAGTTTGCTACAGTCACTTGAGAAAGCAAAGAATTCACCAATAGTGTTATATATGATCACTTAAAGAATTTTGGATTTCTAGAAGAGCTTTCAGTCCCAAATTTCTCTGACGTTTGCTTTTTCTTGTTATCTTCAGTTCTATCTGGCACTTATTCTATTCTCACTGTTGTTTTCTTCTTAGATTGTACAATTTATTTATTATTAAAACAGATATAAATCCATTGCAAATTCCGAAAGAGATTTTAATTGCTGGACCGTTAAGTTTAGTTCCTATATTTACGATGTAATTTTTTCTTGTTGGGTCACTTCTTTGAAACTGGCTTACAAGCTGGGATGAAGCTTATGGTATTTATCGTGTTCCATTAAGGTTCCGCAAGCTAATATTGCGTCCAAAACCTCGTACTTTGTAACTTACTAAATATTTAGCGTCTACAACGTAGTGACTTAACTTAAGTATGAACGGCAAGTTGTGAAAGTTTGAGGTACCCACAAAATCCTGAGAGTAGGTGTCTTTGCGCTTGCATGCACCTACTCCGCCTACGGTTTTACGTTTCGTAATAACTGGTTAAAAAATATGTCATCAGACATAATATGAGGTCAGAGGGATTTGTAACTCAAGCGGACTGTTCACTATATTCATGGGTGATATGTAAAACAATGCTCAATGCGGACGAGAAAAATTGAAATTGGATACAGGAATCTACAAAGGATATAAATAGCCGAGGCAATATTTGCGGATGACGTTGTGCTGATAGCAGAGAACGAAAATAACCTATAAGATAGGATAGATATATGGAATGAGACACTTAAGGAAAAAGGTATGAACATAAATAAAAATAAAACGAAAGTTATGACCCACAGTAAAGAATGACTAAATATAAAGATCGAAGGAATTTGCATACAAACAAATGAGTTTCATTATCTAAGCGTACCGATAGAAAACATTGGCAAAAATGAGTCAGAAATTAATGAATTCATCGAAAAAGCAACCAACCTATATTACGCGACGAATAAGAACTTCATTATGAAAAAAGAAATATCGCCAAACACCAAAATAAAAGTATACAAAGCAGTGTACACAGTCTGTTCTGGCATGCGGATGCGAATCATGGCTACTTAATAATAGGGAAAAAAAGCGAAATTCTGCTGCAGGAATGAGATCTCAGGCGAGTGAAGGGCGTAACGAGAAAGGATTGAATGTGAAACGTACAAATACGAGAGGAACTAGTAAAAAGTGAACTACTTCCTGAATTGGACAGTGTCACGAAGAGGAAAAGAAATAAAAGGAAATAGACAAAGAAAAAGGAAAAATTAAAAAAGGGGGGCAAAAAGAAGAAAAGGTGAAAAGAGTAAGAGAAGGAAAGAGAGATGGGAGACAAAAACGTCGAGATCCCGCCTTTCTATGTTTCCTTTTTCTTCTCTTCCTTTGTCTTTCTTTTTCCTCCTTTTTTGTTTCCCTTCTTCCTTTCCTTCTCTTACTCTTTTCACCTCTTCTTCTTTTCACCTTCCTTTTTAATTTTCTATTTTCTTTTTCTTTCTGTTCTTCTTTTTTTTTCATTTTCTCTTTCTTGTTCTTTTAATTTTCTTTTTCTTTTCCTGTCACTTTTTCATTTTATTTCTTTTCTCCTACTCTTATTTCATTTCTATATATCTCATCATGACATAGTCCAGTTCCGAAAGTAGTTTACTTATTACTAACTCTGGCCGTAGAAGCCTACGTATTCATTACGAGAGGAACTAGAGATACTACCTATAACTGACTGAACACCGACAGCTAAATTGGTGGGGACATTTAACCTAAAATGTTGGCAAGTAACAGAAAATCATGGAAGAAATTTGTTTATAGTTAAGAATAGAAAGTTACTCAATGGACACTCTTACGGGCAAAAAGTGTTTTCTGATATAAATATATATTAAAAAAAAATTCACCCGTCCCAAAAATTCACCTTTTTGCTGATAAAGAAGTTTTTGCTTCCTAATGAGGTGGCCCCTGCGCTTTGTTCAAATTTTCAAATAGTATCTGTGCTAAGGAGTATAAGTTAAGGGACAAATTATCGTAAAAATCAGTGTTGTTTTGTTTAAGCCTCTCTAATCCATGTTTATGAGAGGCTAATATCAAACACATGAGGTTTCTACCTTACAGATACAGATAAAAGAATACAGATATAGTTTCTGCTTGCAAAATATCTCTCGATTCTTAATTAATTCTATCTATAGTATGTTCTGTGGTATGCTTTAATTCGACAGATTTTCGGAACAATATTGATTCCATTGGCCACTACTGATCATTTCTGTTATCCTAGCAGCTTTTGGCCATTCTGGACGATGGCAGCTAGGATATGATATAAGGATGTTTGGGTGCTCCCTACGTTTGAAAGTGAAAAGTTTTCATCCTACCCTCGTATTATGATAGCTGCAAACAATTCTTAACGATGGCTGGTGATTATGGCGACAATTTATCGTTAAATCGGATAAGTTATAAAATCAAATACAATTGATATTGTCCACGACGTTCGTCGAGCGCAGAACTTAATATAGGACCCTTTCTGCATAATCGTAAACACAATAGAACGTAAAATTTTACGTTCCATTGAGTGTGATAAACTTATTTATTTTATCTATCATAACCGTGAATTGTTGTTAAGAGAAACGCTGCCATAACGGGTCGTTTTTAACCGGCGTCGTGCGTTGTGCGTTGTGACGGTGCAGGTTATAGCCTTCGAATGTATGATGTGTCGCTATTATCGCGCTGTCACCGTGGCACCGGCCGGACTTTTTAAATCCTCTCACCCATGGTACTGCTGCGCGTATGGCTACGCGAAAGAGGAAAGGTGTTTCGTTGGAGTTCATGTTTGCACAGCAAATGACTACAGCATGTTATTTGAGTAAACACGTAGCCCGACATTACACCCACGGTTGCAAATGATCTTGTCGCGATATGTGAGGTCGCAATACAATAATTTGTCACCTGTCCAGTTTCAGTTACACGGTCGTTCCGTATATCTCCGATCTGTTTGCGTTCAGCATAGGTATCGGTCTAAAAAAGAAAACAGCGATTCGTAATTATTTGATACGAAATGCGGCTTGAATATCCAGTCTTGCGTCGAAGTGAAGGATTTATGATTTTTTTTTGTTATTCCTCAAGGAGACACCTTTTACAATGCTTTCTTTAAGCACATAATTTTTGTAGATGAATGTAATCTTAAGATTAATACGTATTTTCAATGTAACAAATTACTACAGTTACTTGTGTCTGGATATTCCCAACTGCTCATCCTAATTTTTAATATACTTTTCGTTCTCAACTGATGTGCCTACACTGCAATGTGCTCTACTATTCACTGATCGCATTTTGCGCAATTTCAAAGGATTTAGTTCTTTCAAGCTGTCGCATTAGGTTTTGGTTTTCTAAAAGTTGAAGTGCTTCTGCATTTGGATGTTTATAGAGTCTCCCCATAATTTCTTGCAATCTTCTTGATTTTTTCTTTAACTATTCTTATCTGTAGTGCCCGGTGAAGATTTTTATTCCGAACATACAATAATAATCATAATTTATGCCTTCGCATCCCGCAACAGTTTTCGCCAATTGCAGGGCTATGGGCCAGCTATGAGTTATTATTATGCATGTGCTTGTGGTGCGTTTTAAGATATTCGTTCTCAGCATTCGCCATGGAGTGAGAACCCTGAGAAGCAACCTAGTGGTTCGATGCTGGGGCTCCGAAACTGATAGCCAAAGCGCGCAAGTCACTGGTCACTAGCCCCGGTGCAATATGAAGGACCATTAAGGTAGTCCTGAACTGTGGAAGCTCAAGGACCAAAAACGTCGTATAACTAAGGTTCTAAGTGTTCCATATTATACACGTTACAACGACCGTCCTCCAGAAATTGTTATTTTTTTCCCAAACTTATTGCAATGATAATGATATTAACAATGTCCCTTAGCACTTGCTTATAAAATACTTGGAGGCAATTGTAATTGCTTTCTTCTGCATAACCGCATAGCTAAAGACCGTATGCCCATTGTGGCTTGAGTACTTGTTGATGCGATTAGTACTTTGTTTCTTATAGATAGCTGAGAATTTCTTCCCAACAGATAGTACATATTTTTATAATTACATTTTAATCCGTCGTTCGTTTTAATGTGCTGTCTTCATTTTAACTCGGCATGTAGGTTGAGGCCCAAGTATCTGCTTATTTCTCTGTGTGGAATTGTGTTGCTTTTATGCTGTACGGGGTAGTAGTCAATCTTTCATTTCTAAATGTGATATGAATAAATTTACTTCCATTTATCTTGATGTGTCACTGTCTGCTTCATGTATTTATGTTGTTTACTGTGTCTTGGAGATTGGTAATTGTTATTTCTACTGTATTTTTGACAATTAACACTATAGGCATTATCGACGAAAGTAGCTATTTTTTTTGCTTGTAGTTGGAATGTCGCACGTGCACAACAGATAGAACACTGGTCCCAGCACATCGCCTTAGGGTACCCCAACCTTTACTGTGTAATTCCGTGTATTCGCTTTCTTGTTTAACTCTAAAAGTACGTTTAGTGATGCATGATTCCAAGAGTTTTGGGCATTGTTCCGGTAAACATCTTTTTATTTTCATGATTAGGGCTTCACGCCGTACTTTATTAAATCCTTGGGTCACAACCAAAAAGATGACGGATCATGTTTTTTTGTCTTCCTGGTATTTTTATATAGCATCTACTACACTACGTACCGCTACAAAACGCAAACTTATGGTCCGAAACAAATTGTTTTTCTTCAATTACTTTCTTCAGTCTTCTCAAAAACAAATTTTCAGGCAATTTAGATATTGATAGCAGTAAAATGGGTCTACATGACCTTACAAGAAATACGCGTTTTTATTATATTTTTGCTAAATTTCTTAGATGCGTTAACGTGTTAGGTTGGAGTATGCATACACGTAAAAGCATTAATATTAACAGTAATAGGATTACCCGAATAAACTTTGAAGTGAGGGAAACTTGTATTATACCAGAATTTAGAATGACGAGAGTGTTATGAGTTCCACTCCTTTTTCTCGAATGTAAAACACTCATGGCCACAAAAACTATTACATTGGAAAGCTATTTCTAAAAAAGGGGAGTGGTTTTGGCTTGTTTATTTGAAGAATGTTAGGAAGAGCAATTCACGTATTTTAACAGGTAGTAAAACAAATCCTTCTATCTTTTTGCAGCACCACATTGCCATCACTTGCTAAGACTAGATGCAATGATTTCTGTATTAGATAGTCTTTACTTAGATTTTCAATAAGATGAGTGAGCCGATAAAAATTTTAATCAATACAGAAAACTTTTTAGTAGAAAGTTACGCGTTTAAGTTGAAATAATTTTTTACTTAATTATTTTAAATGCTGAGTGTGTCCACCTTCTTGCTCTATGACAAGCATATCTTCCATGCTGTGAACTGAATTTCTTATCTGTCTTATTGGATATCTTGGTGCTAAATTAAATTTATCCGTTAATCTTGTAAGAGATTCTAAACACTCCTAATTTTCTTTTTATATTTTTATGCACCTTTCCTACGAATTAACAATAACACTAGAAAAACGCATTGCATTTAGTTATACAAATATTGTTAAATCTATTTTGAGAAGTTATAGCAATCACGACATATGTACATCCCTTTTCTTTTACTCTTAACCTGGTATTTTGGGATCACTAATTTAGATTACTTTTCAACATTATTAATAAATTTTCTTTTCTATAGAATAGTTGCGGTGGTTACCTTCAATTTATTAAAATAAACGATTATGGTACAGTTCACAATGAAATTTACAGCTTCGCGATTGTAACAGAACTATACATTATCGATTGCTGGATTACATTTACATAAATACACTTGTTCTGAACCAGCTCGAGTACCTCGTTTACGGTATAATGATCAATTAGTTAAATAGTCTTCGCGTGGCACACTAATCGCTCAAAACACGATACAATAATAAACAGAGTCGTCTATTTCGTCGGATTGTCATCGCTTAATCTGATTGAAGGCTCACAACGTAGATGGATAAAGTCATTACGACTATCCTCTCTTACAATTATTATGCTTTGGTCGGATGGCTCGCGGGATTTACGAGTCTACACTTGTCGTCCATCACATTGTATATAGCCGGTGAATATTTTCTTCTGCGCTTCTGGTTTATGCGGTCCTTTCATGCGAACGACGGCGTATCGCGTACAGCCAGTAATTGCGAGCTGCCCCTGAAATACGGGAAGACAATCATTGCACTCCAGTTGCTTTCTGTAGTGGAATATCGATCTTGTTTTTTTCGAGGAACGTGAGGAGCATGTAATCGCAAACGGAGTAAAAAGAATGCGATGGAATCGGAGCGATTAAAGGTCACCTAAAAGGCACAGGAATTTCGGTCAAATCTATAATTGGAAGGAAGAGATGTCAAGTCTAGTGACCCTTGCGTAATTTGCATTATATAAATGTATGACCGAGAAAATGTTCCCATAAAAAGTTATTAGATTTAAACGTAAAGATTAAGTAGCGTTTTACTGAAGCTAGATATAACGTTTAGGAAAGTTAATGAAAACTGTGTAGTATGAGGTAGGTGTCATAAATTCTCGGCGTGAAACTTGGAACAATATAAGAAATTTTATTTTTCGGTGTAATCTCCCCTAACTTCTATACATTTAGTACAACAATTAACTAATTAAGTTATTCCGACAAAATGTGCTATAAAAGCTGCAAGCAGCTCACTGTTGTCCTTAAAACGACGTCCCCTAAGATCTTTTTCTAAATTGGAAAGCAAATAAAACTCACGAGGAGTCATATCCGGACAATACGGTGGATGTTCCAATTCTTGAAAGCTACATTCGTGGATAGCAGCTTGTGAAACGGTGGCAGTATGGACGGAAGCATTGTCGCCGTCTAAACGTTGTTTTATGTGATTAGGCGTATGTCCTTCTTCTGTTGAAAATTTGATGACTGGGCGGTACTGAATTTTCATTACTTCAGACGTTTTCATGCAATGATCACGATGGATGGGTGGGCACTAAAAACCACTAGTCTTCGAACCATCATATTTATAACGTAGACCTTGCGTATGTGCATGCATGCCGTGACGTTTGAGCACGATTGAACCCGTATATGCCTGTCAGGCCGAGAATTTATGACGCCTAACTCATATATCCGTTAGAGATTTTATTATTATGCAATACTTTTCCAACACTCTGGACATTCAAGGCATTCCACCCTGAGTTAATATTAGTTTCAGGAGTTTAAATAACTACATTTTCGTAAATATCAAATTTGAATCTGATATTAAAACAGAGGGGAGTAGCATATATTGCTGTAAGTTTCCGCGGTATTTCTTTTCATTTAAAGAATTTAGGTTTGCCGGTTGAACTCGCATTGTAATTGCATGAGGCTACCGACGTTCCGGTCTCGGGTACATGGATCTTCTTCTGGCTTACTCCATGTCGTAACGCTGCTGCGAGAGGAGTAACGTTAGACATGCAACAGTCCAAAAGAAGTTCCATACAACTGAGAGTGAAACAACGGCAGACTCATGCAACCACAGCGCGGTCTTAATCCAGAAACGTAAGTTCTTTAAAAGAGGAGTAGCAGTTCATGAAAGTCCTGTATATAATTTTTTAATCTCTTGTCAGCTTCATGTATACAGTATGATTCTCATCGTATGGAGACTGAAAATGTAGCTAGATGGTGCCCAAATAAAGTTTGGTTTAAATTCAATTACGAAAAAAAAAATGCAGTGAGTTACAGTTAGTTAAAGTTCAGATAATCAATTCCTAACAGTTAAAGTTAATTTTGCAATTAAGTAATTAAGTTTGTGTCCACCTATTTAGAGTTGCTCCACGAAATCATCTTTACTCCCATATTATTTAAACTTCAAAACTAATTTAGTATTGTTTAAATTTATTTTGCTTATTGTGTACGTTTATATACACTCTAATTTACTCTAATCTTTTGGTTATCGAACTTCGGTTATATTTATTTAAGAAACATGTTAATTTGTTGCTATTCCGAAAGCAAACCTAGTACTGTAGAATAATTACCAGTAAGTATTATCAGTTTTAAATGTTTAAAGATTTTTCTATCATAGATTAGCTTTCGCTGACAACAAGAAATGCTATCGAACAGTTAGCGAAACAGGTTGATCTTATTTATGTTCTTAAGTTTAGAATTGCCTATAAGTTACGTTTATTTAAAGGAGTTTTTAGTAGAACTGTTGCTTGTATTTTCTCACTTTAATCGGTGTTTATTAGAACAGCTTCTATTAGAGGTATTTTAGAAAAGTTGTTACCAAAGAGTTTCAGCCTTCATTACACCATATTAGAAAATGTATTATTTATTTATGAATAAAATTTCTTTTTTGAAAGTTAATATAACAAATTCGCCAAATTATTTTAACATAACCACCGAGCTTGTGCTATGTTTTAGCTGGAACTTAAATCATAGAAATTCTTAATACGTATTTGGGGTTGATTCTAAAATGAACTGAAAACTAATTGCATTTAAGGGCTGCGCTATGATAATTCTAACTTTCTGGTGTCACTGGTACTTTCCAAAAGTTTCAGTAGTCCACCCAGAAACAAAACTTCAATGCCAAATATGAAGAATATCCTTCTAAAGAGAAAATTACCAATGGCATCTTTAAAAGTGCTTTTAACAATTTACACAGTTACAAGCAATGTAAAAGTTAGGGTCATGAACAGCAAGAGTGCAAGAAGTTCCATAATATTTAAGCCGCAGTAGGTTCATTGGGCGTCCTCTTTTATAGGGGATTTTTCTGAGTCACCAGCCTATCCACAAGCCTACTGTAGGTAGGGACACTGTCTAAGTCGAGTGCTTTCATGGTCCCTTTTATTGATGCTAATCCTTACACTTGCGATGGAAGTATGCCAATGTTGTCTTGCTGTATGATAAATCCCCTCCATTTTAAGGAAACACTTATCCAACATGGCTTTAGCTAGGATCAATACTATCTCTGACTTCTTCCTGGTCATTACCACGATTACCACAATGTACCATCAGCTACCTTACGTTGGTATCAGTTTCAGAAATCAAAAACAAAAATGGGAATTTAGTATAATAGCAGTTTCTGTGTTATTATAGGTCGACTTGGAGTTGGTACCATTTGTTTGCTATCTGTGGGTGGTTTTATATTTCTCCCGTAAATCTTATAGATACTTGTAAAGTGAGCAATTAAGCTCAGCGCTGAGACTTCCACGTAAAGATCGATAGGTTCCAACCCTAATAGCCATGATTGTTTCAGCTGAATCTCCTCTGATCGTATTCTCACACACGTCCCTTTATCGGTTTCTAGTTTATGTACGAAAAGATAAGATCTGTAGGATTTGCGTCACCTTGCATTGTCAGTAGGTATCCCCTAAAGTTGGCAATACCTTCCTATTAAAGCCTATGACCTCATCTTCCTTATAATCATTAGATTAACGGAAAGTGGTCAATATCATCTGCACAGATACATCAAGAGATGGGAGACCGAGCATGACTTGTGATAATCAAACAGACCGTTTGCTATATCTACATTAATTATTTAGTTACAACTATATCGTTCTCATACTTAGCCAGCAAATAATTGAACCATATCTTGGTATTAATGGCCTGATTGCAGTAGACCACATGGTTACTTTGGCGGCTCTAGCCAAACATAATGCAACCTTTGTTAACCAACTTAAAACTTATGAAGCTAATTTTCATACCTCTACCATTAATGTTAGTCCTTCTTGGAAATTGCTGCTTCTTATGCAAGTACTGGGTGATTGATTTGATAGTCAAGGATGCGGTGAATAATTCCATATTCGTTGAATATTTTTTCTTTAATCAATCAAAATATGGTTGTTATATTTTATGGTGTATGTCTTTAGAAATTAGGTTTTAAATCTCAATTGGTTGCTTGTTATCGATAAGAATGGGTAAGAAAGAAGGCCATGGAAGCAACTTGAAATAACTCCAGGATTTTATTGAATAATAATGGAATAATAGTAAATAAATTATAGCCTGCTTTAGTGCAGATACTAGTAGTACAAATACACACCTTAATCTTTTAAGCATCGATTTGTGTACTGAAATATATCCTTATATATACAAAGGAAACAATACACTTTATCGAATACATTGCTAATTACTATGTCCTTTACACATACCTGATATGGCAATTATTATTGAACGTATGGCGTAACTTATAAATAAGTTATAAATAAAATTTATGTATGGTACGTCTTTTGCATACAGATCGCCTTAAACGAGATTAAATTTAAGATGCCGATACAAACAAAGCATTAATTTTACTTGTTAATTCTTTCGGATGTTGCGTACTGTTGGTTTATTAATTATTACCGAGCGGAAGGTGTTTATGGTAGACGTGGAAGGTGCTATGTTTATCATACGCGTCGTATACCAGCCTTCATTTAACATCTGCGATTGTCGCTAAATTCGTAGGCACTAGTTAGTATTATTCAACTCCGTCAGAGTTGCGCTAATTATGTTAATATCGAAGCGACAATATAGTTGCCGGGATTTGTTGTAAACGCAAGAAATCCTACGGATAATAATGGGAACGCTAAATATATGCAAATAAGGAATTCCGTGAAAAACATTGTTCTTTCCTTAGTATTGTCTGCTTACAAATGTACAAATACGAATAGTGTATGCATTGATCATTAAGGAATGCAGTTGTGGATCACAAAGGAAACAATCCTTAGTTTCACAATAGTTATACAAACAGATGCAAATATTCTTTATAAATGAGAAATATTTTTCTTGGTGATTGTTTAATTTTAAACGATAAATGAGTTAAATTTGGTAGCAAAATGGTTTTCTAATGTTGATATTCGCATTAAAAGTGGGCTGTCACGTCTCAACTGTAACCTAATTCCTTAACAATGAATATATATGATACAATATGTAACACATGGGCTGAAAAGTCCCGGGCCTAACACATAGATGACGCTAGTTTTATTGCAGTCACCTTTCTCTCAGTTAGTACTAACCTTCAAAAGACAGCTGTTAAAATTTCATGATATTCTATTCATTAGTTTGTGAGTTATTGTGCTAAGGGTCACGCTACTTTTGTTATTTTCAAAACAATGGATCAAAACAATTTCGTGTTTTAATTTTACACCGCTTCTTGATGGGAAAAAAAATACCGTTCAAGCGAAGCAATGGCTTGAAAAGTGTTATTGGGACTCCGCTCCATCAAAAACAACAATAAAACGTTGGTTTGCTGACTTCAAACGTGGTCGTAGAGACACCGATGATGCAGAACGCAGTGGACGTCCAAATGAGGCGGTAACACCAGAAAACATCAAAAAAATCCACAAAATCGTTTTGAATGATCGAAAAGTAAAGTTGCGTGAGTTAGCTGACATCGTAAAGATATCAAAAGAACGTATTGGCTTTATATTGCATGAGCATTTGAGTATGAGAAAGCTCTGTTCAAAGTGGGTGCCGCGTTTGCTCACTGTTGACCAAAAACAAGAACGTGTTGATGATTCTGAGCAGTGTTTGGCCATGTTTAAACGTAACAAACCGGAAGTTTTGCGTCGATATGTGACAATGGATGAAACATGGATCCATCACTTCACGCCGGAATCAAGACGATCGTCATCTGAGTGGACAACAACTGGTGAACCTCGTCCAAAACGCCCGAAAGCACAACAATCGACTGGAAAGGTTATGGCCTCGGTATTTTGGGATGTGCGTGGTGTAATATTCATCGACTATCTTGTGAAGGGAAATACCATCAACAGTGAATATATATAGCGTTATTGGAGCGTTTGAAGGCCGAAATTGCAAAGAAACGACCGCATATGGCAAAGAAAAGATTTTGTTTCATCAAGACAACGCACCGTGTCACAAGTCAATCAAAACAATGGCAAAACTACATGAATTGAACTTAGAATTGCTCCCACATTCACCGTATTCGCCAGATTTGGCTCCCAGGGACTACTGGCTGTTCGCAGACCTCAAAAAAATGCTCGCCGGTAAGAAATTTCGCACGAATGAAGAGGTTATCGTTGAAACTGAGGCCTATTTTGAGGCAAAAGATAAATCATTCTACAAAGTGGTATTGAAATGTTAGAGCGGCGCTGGAATGATTGCGTTGCTCTTGATGGAGATTACGTTGATGAACAAAGCTAATTTTGAACCAAAAAAAAAACGTGTTTTCTTTGTTAGGCCCGGGACTTTTCAGCCAATGCGTTATGTACTATAACTAAATTAATTTCAGATCCACTCCTGTACTATCATTTCATTTCAACTAATTGTTATGATTTTAATATATTAAAAGATGAACTGTGTGGAGGAACATACCATGACAGCCGAAGTCAATGGAATAGTTGATAGCATTGATTTTAGTAATGAAGTTGGCGTGCATATTAGATAAAACGATGCAAACACAACTGAGAACAGGCATAAATTAATGGGTATACTAAAATTGGTAATATATGTACAAGATGTCCCAAAAGTCCTTCCTAAAATAAAAAGGATATAATAAAATAATACCAGGATTAATGAACAAATGTTTTTTTTTATTAAAATACAAGTTTTGGGAATTTATTTCTTAAAAATTATGTCTTCTGCGTGTCTTCCGTTATTTTGCGGGATTCTTCTGACCGCGAGGCAACATTTCCAAAACTACTGAAACTCACGCACACACCATGAATGGTGCGCTTGAGTAAAACGCTCCACAGGGACTAAATTCCCAAGTACGGCACTAGCAATTAGCATACTTCCCACTCCCCATTCAATGCTTCTGTTTGCCCAGTGAACAATACTATAAGGAAAAGACTTTTGCGACACCCTGTATCTATTCATTTTACGAAAAAAGGTTACATGAAATGTTTTAAATTATTCCCCATTATGGTCTATACAAAGATTAAATCTTCGTTTCATATTTCCACTCGCGTTAAGAACAATATGAAGATTGTTCTTTAAGACGTTAATTTCATTTTGAATGGCGTTTAATTCTTCTAAGTTATGTGGAGGTTCGCGGTATACTTTGTTCTTTAAATACTCAAATAAAAAGTAATTGCGATAAGGTCAGAAAATTACTTGTTGGGCACAGAAACTAGTTAATTAAGATACTCTACCGGGGAAGAATTACTCCAAACATTTTCTATTCTTTGCATTGGATGTGCTGTTGCTCGAGCTTGTTGAGAATAAGCAGTTGCTACTGCAATGTCATCCAGCTGATTTAGAAAGTAAACGAAGATTTATATTCTGCAACACTCTGCAGTTATTGTTTGCAGAAAAAAAATTGGACCAATAATTTTAGCTCTGTTTTCACTGATTCATGACGATCCAACATAATAGGTACAATAATTTTGACTATTGATATAACGGCAAAAAAGTTATTCAATATAGCATCATATCATTTTATGCTGAATAACAATACCGACAATGAGTGTATATCAGGATCTAATTTCAAAACTCTACGGCAACTACTGTAAGACATCTACTTATGATTATTGTTTGTAGTGAATACCAAAATACATGTAACCTTACAACACTCCAGTTTAACGAAATAAATGATGAGGCCTTTGGAGGGCTTCAATTGACGCATTCTTGAATATCTCCAATACCTTCTTATGTTCTAATTGGTTATACCTGCGGATTTGCTTGTGCATACACTTCCAATTTGAAAAAAATCATCTTAATGTTGAATGAATGAACAGATGCATTGTAATTTGATAAGTTAAAATAAATTGATAGTAATAAAATATGCCATTAGAAGAAATGTGTTTTCCAGCACTGTGAGGGGCATTTTAAACATGTAAAAGCAAATCAGAAACGAAATAATGAAACCAGAATGAACACAACGAAAATGATAATTTAAAACTAACAAACTAGAAAAAAACCTTTGATAACATCGAATATACGGAAAATTACTGAAATCCCATTGATAACTTATAGATACTTTATTGTCATTGTTAGGAGCTTGTTATTGTAACCTCCAAAACCTGGAAAATACACCAGAAAAGTGTTGCCAAATATTTTAGGTGAGCATAGGTATTTTGAATCGTTTCGACAATTGAATTAAAAGCACCAGAACTACATGTATATGTCATATTTA
The DNA here is from genome assembly GCA_023509865.1 of Trypoxylus dichotomus. Lineage (NCBI taxonomy): Eukaryota > Metazoa > Arthropoda > Insecta > Coleoptera > Scarabaeidae > Trypoxylus > Trypoxylus dichotomus. Next base: position 49,814,800 of record CM042079.1, on the reverse strand, counting down.
CTTTAAGTATAGACTAGTACGCAAGCGCACTCTCTTTTTATTTCTAAAATAATTTGAGGAAAATTTGAAATGTACTACGTAGACTTTAACTGTAATTTCTTCGTTCACATTGCAGTTTCCTCAAGTTTCCTATTCCGTTGGAAATATAATCAAATTTATTGCTTTAAACAGAACATCCTGTACATGTGTATGTTTTTGGATCCTACATGACCTCTTAAGTGAAAAAACACGTCCTGCCTATATTTGGTCCAATAGTGAGGAAATTGTGAATTTTTATTTCTCGGTCTAGTGTGGGACGATCGTGCTAATTTGTGTAACGGAAAAACTACGGCTGCTACGGGGCTAGGAAGTTTAGTTTGACAACTTTCCAATGGAATTACTTTTAATTAAAGTATGATAGGTCATGCAAATTGGATGAAAAACAATCTTTTCCGATTTCAATGACGCGAAATACGCAAATTATATTTTTTTTTTGTAAATCTAAGAAAGCATCAATACCTACGTAAGTTATTTGTTGTGAAAAACAAGATAGTCGTGGCTGAAACATGATTATTAACTAAATGTCAATGTCATAATGAAGGAGAAGAACATTTAGCCACATTTTTGATGATCGATTTCGGCAGTTTGCCATCTTCAGGTCAAACTAAATGTATAATAAACATGTACATACGTGATTCAAAATATAGTCTCAATATTGACAAAATTATTACGTCTTTTTAAATTGCTTCGAATTTCCATTACGAAATTAAAATATAGAATGAAACCCGCGAAGTTACTGTTCATTTTCTCAAATATAGATGAAGAAATTTGTTTCTGTATTACAAAATATTTTGTGTTAAAAAAGAATTTCAGTATTTCTGCAAGTCATAGTAGTGTGCTTGTCTATTTGGACAAATTAGTTATATAAAGATTTCAGTGTATATTTTAATTCGAACCGAAAGTTTGAATTAACTTTCTGCGAATTTTATTATTAACTTTAAGCAACAAAGTCAACTACTAGTATTAAATATTTAAACACGTCCTTATTGAACTTCTCTGAAAAATATATAACGTTTGCCTTTTCTTTAATCCTTTTTGTACATGTGCTGTGATTTCTATGGAATGTAATTGTGTAATACAGAGAATAATATATAATTTCGCAAGGTGAATACAATACAAATAGATATTTTCTCTCATATTCGTAGATAAGAAACGCATATTTTCGTATTATTTATTATCTCTTCCAAACAAGTATATGAGTAAAATTAGAGATCGTATGCAACATAAAATAAACGGACATGTTTTATCCATTTACAGTATTCATACAAGCACTTTAGAAAGTGCACATTATATATAAAAATATATAGGGTCGTAAATTCGAATGATAATAATAAGGTAAGTAGGAAAATATTTTGAGGAATATTGTACGGTACCGATAGGTTAAAGGAGTGGTACCAGCGCGATATAAAATATCGAATAAATGCTTCTTCTAGAGCTTGTTAACAATGCGACGATCATTACTCTTTGTTGAAAACACTAAAACTTTCTAAAAGTATCTCCTTATTTTGAAGAGATTTCTGTGTACTTATATACATATGTATGTATATGGTATAGAATGCTTACACCAATAAAATTCTGATAGAAATGAGACTTTTATGTGAGACTGGATTAGGATAGAGGTAATTATTGAATGCTGTATTAAATTTCTGAAGCTACTGTGTTTGGAGTGATGAATAATGCAATACGATTATTTTTCTATACATATACGTTTATGGATTAGTGAAAACGGTATGTAAGAAGGAATAAAATAAAATAATTATGTGATATGTTATATTGGAACTTGAGAATTAAATATATATTCGTGTTTGTAGAAAATAAAATCCATAAACTCCTGAGAGCTGATGAGAGTTTTACTTTTACTGGACGAAAGTAGGTATTGGATCATTCATTAGCGTCTACATTGCCCCACTGGATTCAAGTATTATTGCTTGAATGCGATACAGGATTTTATGAGACGAGTATTAAGAACACTGGGAATACTTATATACAAGAATAACGACACGTCACGTCAAAGTACATCCTCATATACAAGACATCGAGGTTTTTATGTATAACGCCTGCAAAACTGAAGCTTCCACACTTCTATAAACCCAGAGTTGTTAAATCATCTTCCTTGAAGACGTGGAAATTCTTTAGTAAGTTTAAATCATATTTTTTTTTGGTACAGTTCTCTTGACATAGATTTTAATAAGGAAACCGACTTGGGTGGACGTTAGTTTGTCAACTGATATTATAACAGCAAATATGATGATTGATTTTATGATTGGTACGAAAATTAAGACTCTTCTTGTTTGTCTCTGTGGACAATTCTGTCTTTCATTCATGGTATCTGCAAAGTCATCATAATAGGCTCCTTTGGGGCGTGGAGATTATTTCAGTCTCTTCGCTACTTAGCCTCATATATCAAACAGAACAGGTTAGATTTAAGTTTTCCTGTTATTTCTGTTAATTTTCAAACAAAAAATAGCTGCTTATTGTGTACTAACTCTTACGATTCTTTTCAAATGGATTACGTCCTTTTTATGGATTTATTTGGTGGTATAGTCTTTACAAAACGAAGTGGTGTTGGGGTGGCATAGAAGGCTGCGACAACTGGCGAAACATTGCAGCGTTACGCTGAGATGGGTGCCAAGCAACTCGGGAATCAAAGGGAACGAAATATCGGATTTGCTAGCAAAAGATGCCAGTGGACGACCATACTCAGGTCCTGAACCGACGTGTGGGAGTACCTATGGCAGTATTAAGACCTACGTTACATCCGAGCTGGCCGCCAATCACCGGTCCTATTGGAACGGTGTAGACGGTTTAAGACACTGTAAATCTCTCGGAATTTATCCAGGTGAGGGGAGACTGTGTAAGGCAGTCCTAATGAGCAGGACCAAACTGAGAGCACTCACAGCGATCTTAACTGGCCACTGCGCACTGAATGCATCGCATGGGTCTAGTGAACTCTCCTTCATGTAGAAAGTGCGGGAGAGCAGAGGAAACTCCTGTGCACCTTCTAGTCGACTGCCCTGCAAGCTGCAGGGAAATACAGGTTCACCTTGGGGATGCTCAGCTTGATGGACCCAAGTTAGGAAAATTACCACTTGAGCGGATTATGGATTTTGTTGCTAAAGTACAACCCGGTCGAGTGAGCTAAAATCACATGGGTGCACAATAGCCGAGGTACTGGCCGAGTTTGCACCCTTGCATGCGCTGGAACCAATTCCGGAAGCAGTTATTCCACTCGTTTGTTGGTATAATAAAAAAATGCGTTATTAAAGGCATTGCTTAGTCCTTCTGACGACTGGGATTTGATTAGGCAGTAAGTTCTGGATTTTCGGAAAGGTTAAGACATCGTTGGGATTTGCAACGGTTTGTTGCGTTAAAAATTCAATTGTCTTACGTGGTGTGTGCGAACAGCATTGTCTTGGTGGAAAATGATTCGTTGTTAGGAGCCGGTTCTTCAAAGCTCAGCGATTCTAGAAAACAAATGCTTTCGGGATAAATATCGAAACCATCTTTTGGGGGAGATTTCGAGAACGGATGACTTTTGTCGGATTTTCTTTACTTTGAGACACCCAAACAAACGACTGGCGTTTATTTTCTGGCTCGTATGAGTAAATCCAAGTTTAATCACCACTGACGATGTTGTACAGTTTCTGGTGTTGAAGCGGTGTTGAGTTTCTGACACCAATTCACTCTAGCGTCTTTCTGTTTTTTGGCCAACAGATGCGATATCCAACGGAAGACTATTTTTTACACACAATTCCTTATTCTTCGTGCAATTTTTTTGAAATGAGGTCTTTGAAATCCCCAATGATGCCTCAATCTTGCGCTACATCGCATATTGATCTTCGTTCATGACTCTGTGCACAGCATCTACCTTCTCTTGTATCGTCGCTAAGAATAATTCGTTTACGTTTTAATTCTCCATATCAACAAGAAATTGCTGACTGATGCTTTATTGTTGAAAATAGAAACTAATTCGCCGAGACAGTGCCCTCAAAAAATAAATTATTGAGGTTTGATTCCATTTTTCAAATAACTTGTCAACTTTGACAGTACTTTTACGTACTGAAACTTTGGATTGAGATTAACTAAAGATGGTGGTTAGTTTTTGGTATTGACATTTGATTAGTGACGGCCTCATGTCCCACTACGCAAAACTTAAAAGGCATCCCTCGTATGGAGCTGACAATTTCAAAATAAGATTGCACCAAATAGAATTATACTCAGCTAGACTAAATTATAATAAGTTATGGTGTCCAGATTGCTTCCTACTCTTAAACTTTACTTGGGAAATGGAATACCTATTTTGTATCTCTCTGTTTCTGTCTTTTAAAATAAACAACCTCGCGATGCACTGATCTTTATATTTTGACAGTAAAAGCCTTCCAAGTTGAACCATTGTTTCTATATATGCAACGACCAGCTGAAAATGTCATGCCGAGAATATGTGAACAAATATTTCCTTTGCTGCTCATTCCCAGCAAGGGAGCTTCAAATGTCTGCCATCTCCTTGCCCCTCCTGCAAATTTTAAATTGGGTCCCCCAACGTTAGAGAAAATAAATATATTGTGAGACAACATTTATTAGAAAAAAAGAAGGTTTCCTTTATATATTATATTATATATTTATTTATATATTAAAAAATGTGTCTGCAGTATCTTAGTACTGATAATTACACAGGCCAACACACATTTTGGTGCTTTTTAAGTGTAATTAAGCAATCTTGGGATGCCTAATCCAAAAATGCCGTCAGATTTGTTCTATCAGTTCTAGTTTCCTATTTAGGAAAAAATCGTCGAAATTAGATGTGATGTTTTGTTACGTACGTACCTTTTAAATATTATTATTTGATAACCGTCGCCTGAATCACAAAAAGATGGGTAGGAGGTATTTATTTAACAGAGAAATATGGGTATGCAACTTTCAATCATCAGTTAAAAATTTCCTTTTATAAGATTTCCGTGAGGTTTATCAGGACAGTCTCGCTGAAAATTCCAGCAGTAATCGGCCATCATATGGGTATCCAATCTTCTTTGGTACCTTTCCTCCATAATGCCGATGTCTTTGTGAAATCTTTCCCCCTGTTCCTCAGTAACATCACCTAAGTTTTCTTTCAAAACGATGTAAGTGGCTGTGAAGGTAATGAATCTTGATGGTCATGTTATCCGAGCGTGTGAAAGTTAGAAAGCATCTGTCCTACCAATAAATAACGGTGAAATACACCGTGGTGTATCTCAAAAACTAAAGCTGCTAGGAAGATATGCTCATACCAGCAGAAATACCCTAAATCAGGTCGTGTTTTACAGACACCACGACAAAAAATTTATTTTATTGAGCGGTGTTATTTTTAGTTTTGATTATAGAGTGGTATAATAACGGAAAGATTGAGGACCCCTTCGGGCCACTGGTCCCCGCATTATAGTAGTTACGCCCCTGGCATAATCTATAGAGGCATTTTCTGTTTGTGTTTGGTTGTGAAGGTGTGGTATTAGACTAAAAATAATTTAAATTAGGCTCAGGAAAGCTGTATTGCAAATTATAACATATACATGTGAAAATGATCACAACACGCGATGCTATTTTCACCTGACAATAAAGAATGCATGTTTGCTGTTTGTCGGAAATATCTGCCTTGTATATCTGTATAAAACTAATTGAAACTACTGCTAGTAATCGGATTATTATAATTACTGTTACATTTGTATTTAACAAAGGTTATACTATACTAAAGTGCAGTAAATTGTGAAATCCTAGGTATGTCATCATTTGCAAAGATATTTAGCAACTATTAGTCGGTAGGGATAACAAAATGTACACGGTTTATGCATTTTTAGTACTGATATGTTTACTTCAATTTCGCGAAGTCAGAATAACACCTCTAATATATGTATATAAGATATAATCTATCGTAAGAATAACAAATTATTTTGTAAGAATATAGAGTTTTGAAAACGAAATCGAAGAGTGATTAATTTTGTCTTACATAAATACGCCTCTAAGCGAATTCGTGTACATAAAACGATAAATATTTCATTTTCTCGAGGTATTTATAAAAAGAAGATGAAGAAGAAACGGTACAAGATGTTTTTCTTAAGTAATCCCCCTCAAACAAGCTACTTAAAGTCCCTTAACATGTTACCAGCGAAGATTCCTAATCCCATGCATAAAAAATTACCGTCTATTCTTTATTTATACAAACTACGCGGCATTGAGGTGTGCGGTTTCACCGAAGTATACGCTATTTTAGGGGGAACTCGTCTATTAAGCGAGTTAATTTAAGCTAATACCTCTTTTTAGACGCCCAGACGCAGATACACGTTCTAATTTCAATAAGAACTCCGTATGATTATAGGTAAATGAAACGCGGCAAAGGTGTGTGGGGTTTAGACGGAAAAATATAGACTTACAAATTGCCCACCGTGGATAGCGTACCGTATAATTTAGTTCTCACACCACCAATTTGCTTCGAACGGTTTAGAACTCTTAGTATGCAACTAAAATGCTATTAATTTGTCTACTTAATGTCGGATCAAGAGGTAATTGGTGGATAAAGACGGTGCAACGTCGTGAACGAGATACCAGACGCTGTCTTGGGCTTATCTTACATGCAGGGGTAGACTAGGATGGAAATGTATGCATGTATAGATACAAATTATCAGTTAAATCCTAAACGTGCCGGTTCTCTGGTAGATAATTCGTGATTAGGTCGGTGTTTTACACTTTATTCCAAGATTTCTGCGAATTTATGTTAACTGCGTGGTTATTTCTTGAATAATCAAAATTCAATTAACATGAATGGATATACATTTTTACATATAATGTTATTAAATTGCACAATTCCTACAATTTGAAATTGTAGCTTCTTAACGCTTCAAAAAGCGAGGAAAGAAAAATACACTAGTAGTGATAAAATTACAATTTCCTTGCAATTATCCAACGTAATTAAATTAGTGAAAAAATATCAGTCTCAGAGGGACTCGAACCCCAACATGTTTGCGTAAAGATGTTGGGTTCGCGTAGGGTAATTGTAAGGAAATTGTAATTCTATCAATGCCAACTGCTGTTTAGTATTAATATTGATATTGATATTAGTATTAATATTGATATTAGATTACATTGGTATTTGTAAAATAATAGGATTCATCGATGACATTTACAGAGGTATATTTAAAAGTTAATTGAAGACAGTTTACAAATTTTATAAGTGTTAATCTGACCCGAATCTCCAATCTAATTCCAGGCTTCGGGAACTTTATTTATCACAAAAAAAAACATCACAATTTTACAAACATGCTCCACACTCCTTGAAGCCCCAAGTAATCCTGTGTTCATATATAGCAACAATTAGATCTATGGCCACTTAAGTCTCATTGTTATGATTACAGTTGCTGTTTGGGGTATCTCCATCGTTTATGGAACTATTATATAGTCCGACGTTTCGGCAGTGTGTTTATTGCCGTCTTCAAGGTAGCCCGGAGAAGGACTGTTAACTTTCCAAATTCATCATTTGTTCGATGATTTTGTTTGACGTATTTGTCTTCCCTATCTCCTTCTTAGTGTAACTGTCTCGTGTGGGAGGATCGAACTCGATTTGTTTTTCTCGTATATAGTACTCCAATGGACTTGGCCATTGGGTTAATAGGGTGGACAGGAGTTGCTGCGTTAAACTTATTTTTAAGCTACAATTTTTGCGTGCATTCCATTAATCTTTCTTAATTCTGCGGGATTGGTCTACGTGTGCTTATTCTTCTGACCTCCGTATCGTGGTTCCTAGTCTTCGGGTAATACTTTCTTTAATCGTAGGAAACCAGATATCGTCAACATCACGCAAACACTTATTTTTATGGTGACCAAAAACTATTCAAAAGGCTGTACAACGTCAGTCCCTACAAATCCAGCTCTAGAAGTTCTGTTAGGAATAACACCACTTCACTTCTATATACAGAAGGAAGCTGTGGCGAGAATCTTTACAGAAAATTTGATATAAGCAATCTAACGTATGTCGTAATCCAACACAATGTAACTTCAATTAACCGTATTGAGTGGGTACCTGAAGAAGTTCAACACAAAAGAGAAGCTCTAACATGCTTCAAAGAATATACGAAATCAGAACTGAGATAGATATCAGTAGTTCTAAATTTCATCTAAAATGCCTGTGGAACTACAAACTAACATATTTTAGGCACATACCTATGCTTTACATCTATGCGCCGAAAAGATCTTCGTGAGAAAATTGAGGTACAATAATCAATATTTCTTTAGGGGTAGTCGGACAGTACAAGCGTATAGATTTTAATCTAACTTAGTACAAATTTACGTCTAAAATATACGGCAATTAGAATATTAAGGCCAAAAGATCGAGGGAAATGAGTAGACCATACGTTTCAACATCAAAATATGTCGTACTGGAAAAATTGTTGGACAATATCATGCGAACATTTTCGTCGTAATAGTACAATAAAGACATCATTTCCAGCAGCTAGAATGGTGGTGTGATATGTAGCGCCGTATGCAAGTATCATTTATACAAAATTGGAAAAGCCTAATATCAATTCTACCGTCTATATCAGGAACAGTTAGAAACGACAGAGCACCTATAATGGTATGTCTGTTGCTATGAGTCGTCCAGGACACTAATGCTTCTAGAGATAATATTTAACACCTTCTGAACTAACGGATAAGGATTCTGGACTAGTATAACTAAGTTTATTAAAAGCCTCGAACTATTTTGGTTACATTAATGATATTGTTGCAATAAATTCTTTAGATTACAGTTAGGACAGGCGCCATTCGAAAAATAATAGAATAACAATAACCAAACTTTAAAATGCTATGGTATTTCGGTCATATACACTAAACGTTTTTTTCTTACCTTCAGCTTACACTGTTCACGTGTTTACATTATGGTTCTTTATTCTTCGTTTTTTGAAGGTAAAATATGTTTAGATATACATACATATACAACTGTTTCAAAAAGATATCTGTAAATCTAAACGATTTGCAGCTTCCTGTGAATAAATTAATGTTTATTAACCTAAATAATTAAGACAAAATCCAATTTTTTTTCTCCTTAAAACAAGATCACTTGCATAATACACTCTATAATATAAAAATTGATTATAAAAGTACAAGGAATGTAAACATGTACACATATCTGGAACGACTTATTATTAGCAATGTATTATTTACATGGACACGGAATTATAATTATTAATTCATGTTTCTATGAAGAGGATGGCGTGACTATCGTCATAGAGTGGTATCAAGTCATCCACGTGTGTAGTGCTAGTTGTCTAATGCTAAGGCAAATAAAATTAAGTAAATTAAGGTTATTTACACGACTTAGAAACGACGGGCATTAGAAGATAACATCGTCAAAATTTGATACAAAGGATTCATTCTGTGAGAACGAGACTATAATTTAAATTACGTTATTCTTCACTTTACTGGTAAAGGTCTCAGAACCATTACGGCTTGAATTATTGAATATAAATGTTATATTTTCGACTTGTTAGTGCGCCAAAATAAGAGCTCCGAGAGGAAGAATCGGGACTCAATCTACCTATAAAATCGAATACAACATTTGTAGTAAGACGTTTAGTTAGTTCTGCAATTAATTTAGACATTAGCTTTTTTTAATATTTTGTATAATGTCTTGCAAAATCTTTTCTTTATATTATCACTATACAAACTTTCATAATATCATTTTCAAAATGAAACAACAGTTTGAGGTGTTCCCAAATATTCTTATTTAGGCAACTAATGTAGAATAGGAAGTCAATTAACACTAACCTTTCCAAATTTTGTATCGAAATGACAGCAAAATAGTAGTCAAGGAGATAAGTCTTGCTACCTTTGTCATCAGTTCACTTATATAAACTGTAGCTTTCTAGATGCAGCTACCTTTTGATCCAATTAAAACAAACGAAGGATATGGTTAAAGAAATAGATAATTTGCAAATAATAAGATACAACAGCTAAGTTATGAGGTTTATTGGTCTATTCGTCATTATAATGTAGTAAACAAAGTACTGTGTCAGTACCATGATGAATGGCTTGCTGAATGTTTAGCTTCGTCCGTTTCACCATTCTTATGTAAATTTGAAATGGCATTTGTAGCTTGTTTTATAATCCTTCTAAAATAGGAGCAAAGTTTACTGAGAGAGAAGTAAGACCATGTTATCTGTGTCAAGTGGCAATTTGTGCTGGAAATTCTCAAATCTTCTTATACAGAATTTTATTGTAAGTATTTTCTATATAAAATGTAATAATCTTAAACCAAGTATTTTGTTCATAAGTTCATATGGAACTATAGAAATTTCGCTGAGTGTAACACATGGGCTGAAAAGTCCCGGGCCTAACACATAGATGACGCTAGTTTTATTGCAGTCAGCTTTCTCTCAGTTAGTACTAACCTTCAAAAGGCAGCTATTAAAATTTCATGATATTCTATTCATTAGTTTGTGAGTTATTGTGTTAAGAGTCACGCTACTTTTGTTATTTTCAAAACAATGGATCAAAAACAATTTCGTGTTTTAATTTTACACTGCTTCTTGATGGGAAAAAATACCGTTCAAGCGAAGCAATGGCTTGAAAAGTGTTATGGGGACTCCGCTCCATCAGAAACAACAATAAAACGTTGGTTGATGCAGAACGCAGTGGACGTCCAAATGAGGCGGTAACACCAGGAAACATAAAAAAAAAACACAAAATCGTTTTGAATGATCGAAAAGTGAAGTTGTGTGAGTTAGCTGATATCGTAAAGATATCAAAAGAACGTATTGGCTTTATATTCCATGAGCATTTGACTATGAGAAAGCTCTGTTCAAAGTGGGTGCCGCGTTTGCTCACTGTTGACCAAAAACAAGAACGTGTTGATGATTCTGAGCAGTGTTTGGCTATGTTCCAACGTAACAAACCGGAATTTTTGCGTCGATATGTGATAATGGATGAAACATGGATCCATCACTTCTCTCCGGAATCAAAACGATCGTCATCTGAGTGGACAGCAACTGGTGAACCTCGTCTAAAGCGCCCGAAAGTACAACAATCGGCTGGAAAGGTTATGGCCTCGGTAGTTTGGAATGTGCGTGGTGTAATATTCATCGACTATCTTGAGAAAGGAAATACCATCAACAGTAAATATTATATAGCGTTATTGGAGCGTTTGAAGGCCGAAATTGCAAAGAAACGACCGCATATGGCAAAGAAAAAAATGTTGTTTCTTCAAGACAACGCACCGTGTCACCAGTCAATCAAAACAATGGCAAATCTACATGAATTGAACTTCGAATTGCTCCCATATCCACCGTATTCGCCAGATTTGGCTCCCAGCGACTACTGGCTGTTCGCAGACCTCAAAAAAATGCTCGCCGGTAAGAAATTTCGCACGAATGAAGAGGTTATCGCTGAAACTGAGGCCTATTTTGAGGCAAAAGATAAATCGTTCTACAAAAGTGGTACTGAAATATTAGAGCGGTGCTGGAATGATTGCGTTGCTCTTGATGGAGATTACGTTGATGAATAAAGCTAATTTTGAACCAAAAAAAACGTTTTTTCTTTGTTAGGCCCGGGACTTTTCAGCCTATGTTATTTCATGGAATAACACTTCGAACTATAACTCATTTAATGATCGAACTCTTAGCATCCTTTTAGAAACAGATCTTAAGATTCTTCATTTTGTTACGGTAACTAGTTCTTACATCGATTCCAAAAATAATTACTACTACATTATTATTATTGCTTTAGCAGTCTAAAATTAAACCTTAATTGCACTTCAGAGTATATCTCCACCATTTTTCTCTTAATCCTCGTTCCTAATACAATTCACAATAAATTCCCTCAGAGGCAATCTTTTAAATTCTGTGAGAAATCGTACCATATTAAAACAAAAAAAAATACGTTTTAAAATTGCGAATTTGCGTTTTTCTATTTGGAGAGAATCCTCCTAAAATGTCGAAAGCATTTCAGTTAAATGTATATAAATAAATTTTAAATGCCTATAACACCGGTGCATGTCTATTGCACAGATTCAAGCATCGGCTAAAATAGTACCGCTAGCAATAGAATATTTCAATATATACCAGTTTTTAACGATTTTACCGGGAATTTCCCGTACCTCACATACAGTTGAAACGTTGCCGATACGCAAATTAACGTCATCGATTCTATTTAATTGAAAACGGGCGCATAATTCATTGATATGACGGACAGTTATACCCGAAAGTACATATTTATGAGCAATTCGTAGCAGAAATCGCGATTGTAAATAATCTAACCTGCCATTGGTTAGACCTAAATACCTGAACTCTACCTTCAGTGCTACTTTTAACGTGCAAAAAGGAGTATCATTAACGTTGTAGTAATAGTGGTAAAATAATTAGACCCTGTGTACTCTACAAATACCAGTTTACATAATAAACGATTATTATTTTTCCTAGATTGGAGATTAAGACTTAATGGAGCTATTGTGCAGTTTCAAGAAATTTTCTCAATGTGGGCTATGTACTTGCTGACCTTTGCGTTCCTCTAGTTTTCCCTAATACATAAGAAAGTCACATATCTTGAAACCCTTTGTCATACATTTTTTTGTGAGTGAAGAATAAAACGTACATTTTGGGAGAAAGAATTATTTCTTAGAAAATGCTCTGTCCTTTGAGAGGCGTTAAAAACCACGTTTCAAAATGGTCTAATTACCATAGATTCTCTATCCAACCGCAAAAAGGTCAATTTTGTGAACAAACAAGAGTCACTTAGTCCTAAGTCTCGCGAATGAAGTAGTTGAGTCACAACCAATTTCAATCGATCAATTTTTGTTTAGGAATAACATGAGTTGCTGTCATGTTAAATGAAAACTTTCTTATGGTCTATTTCACCTCATTTACCAGTAATTTCTCTCTTTAATTTACTTATAAGAGCTTTACGATATGGTCTGTTACTAGTTTGACTCTTTGCAAAATATAGCAGTAATACCATTAGATACCTTCGAGGGTTGGAGAACTTTATTTATTACGAAACCAGCTTGTCCAAATTTGATAATTTTTCTTCTAAAATGTTACAGGCGAAATAGAAAGGTTGCGTTGAGCTAGGGCGTCGCTCTCACGCCTGTTTAGAATCCTCGTAGGAGTCCTTACGACGTGCCGATAAGCGAACGTCTAATTCTTACCGTTAACGCGCACCAGAAACGTCGCATTTTTTTCTGACCAAAACAATGAAATTTTTTGGACCCGAAAAATCGAGTGTTTTGACCCCACCGGAATGTGGCCATATATGGCTGTATTATGCCTGACAAATTTCAGCCCCCTAGCCCTAACCGTTTAGGAGATGTGGACATTTGAAAGTTGAGGGGGTGCAAAACTCAACTCCTTAACGGAGCTCCGAATGGGGTCGAGTGATATATCAAAAGACTCGTATTTTCGCGTAGATTACGACAAAAAAAAGTTTGCCTCTCTATCTCCAACAGTTAGGAGAAAATTGCGTTTAAAGTTTCGAAATTTCCAAAAATGCTTAACTCCGAAACTTTGAATCGCCTATTTAACTAAAATTTTAAATATTGAAGTTTAACTAAAATGTAGTAGTGTGCCACAGTTCTTCCTCTTCTTCAAAAAAAAGGAAAGAAATCCATTTTTTTCCTCGCTTGGAAGCACCGGAACTATATTATTTTCAAACTATAATATGAAATGAAATGAGACGACGAAATAACATAAACAATCCGCAACCCCAGCTACGGCACAACCTACAAGTCCCACCGCGGCCAAAGCCACGCACCATCTCCCTGACACAGTTCTAAGTTTTGATCAAATCTACATTACTTACCAACCTAAATTTTATATAAGCTTTATAGTAATATTCTAAGTTTTAATTAGCTTAAAATGTGGTTTTCTTTGCATTGTTAACATGATACCTTCTTACAAATTAGTTTCTTTGTCAATATGAACATCAATTCAATATTTCTATGAAGCTGCAAAAACTATAGGAAACTCAAAATATGAACTCGTTTATTTTATTTATTGACTCTAAGAAATTTCTGGTTTGTGGTTGTCATAGACATACTGGTGAAGAAAGCATTTGCTTTTGCTGCAGTACGTTTCTCTAATTTATCATTTATAAAATGATCCATTGGTATTTTGGAAACACCTAGTCCCAACCCACTTTTATGCGAGATTATACATGAAATTGATTTTTAAGGAATCTTCATTTTTCGTGATTGTTTTGTTTGCTGAAAGGATTTCATTCAATGTTTTTCTTAGCAGCTTTCTTGATGACCAAATTCTTGACGATCACATGTACTTGAAGTTTCAGTAGATTGGCTTCACTCCATCAGAATCTTCAGTTCCTGTTCGAAAAATACAAATATTACAAAATATAAACTGTCAATTTGTCTTAAAACAAAACTAGTTACGGCCAACTAATATTCAGGTTTCCCGTTTGTAGAAGTGTTTATAGCTAGACTAGGTATAAAAGTGATTTATAAATTACTAAAGAAATTATTCCCAAATGTTTAATACAGAATTTGATGTCAATTTTCGTAACTAAATTCTAGAAGTAAAGAATCGTACCGAAATATATTTCTTCATAAATTCAGTCTTCCTATGAAGCTATAAAAACTATAGGGAAATGATGGAAACCTCATTACATCTGAAAATTTATGGTGGGTTAAAATCTCTCTCTAAAATCGAAGTAAACAACGTTAAAGTTATAAAATAGAGTCATTGTATTGGATTGGTAACGCTATCAATACACTAAAAACAAAAGATTTCTCAAGAAAATTGTACTGTTTAACTCAATATTTGGATAGGTTTATTGTATGTAGATTACATAAAGAAAAATCACCTTCCTGTGTATTATGGAGGAAAGACGAAAATATTATTACTTGTACGAGGATGTGTGTCAATAGTATCATATACGGAGACGGCCATAAAAATGTCCCTAAAAGACAAAATATTACGCAAATGCGATCGTCTAGACTCCTAGTTCTGTTCCCGTTCAACGAATAAAACCATTCGAAGCGGATGCATCGGGGTAGTTTTCGAAGTGCCATTATTTTTATTCAAGCAAGCGTTTCATAACGCAATTAGATTTTACATCGCGACCGGTTCAATTCACTTAGAAAGCGCCACAGAATCTTAGCATGTACGTGTACATAACGAGTACATATAACTCATCTACTATGTAGACGGAAGGTGGATAACATTAGGTGCTGAAGATGGAGATGTTGTTTGCTAGCGGCGGAGAGGTACGGTTTTTCAAAATTAGAGATATGAGGATTTCCACCTTGTTTACCTATTTGTTTGCGTTAGATAACAGTGCAACGCCCGAGTTTCTCTCCAGTTTCCTAGATTCCAGTTTGATAAATTGGCCGTTTTATAATTACCAGCATGCGCAACAAAGACAGAAAGAAATTTAAGGATGATGTTTTAGTATTTGTTTTGGTATTTACGTTCGAGGAACTTTGATAATTTTGAAACGATAGACGAGAAAACAATACAATTTTAAAGTGATTGTTTTATTATTCTATTCATACAGTAATTTCCAAATGATACGCATAATACTGAATTTTATGTCGATGACAATAGAGTGTAGTCAGTTGAATTAGTTTTTACACTTTATTCGTTAGTTTTTGGTTTTAGTAGACTTATTGATGCGATGGAGCGTAAAGTAACTGGAAAATTCTCTTTAAAGTTATGCATTATTTAAACTGCACCAGCGAAAACAATCCAGTCAGGTTTCACAACATTTTAATAAATTTCCATGCAGAATTCTATCCAGAGCAAACATGGAGATACTCTAATTGAAAGTAGGGCAATAATGGGCAGGTGGAAGCAGCACTTTCGAGAATTATTAAATCACGAAGTAGAAGAACGAACGAACAGCAAGCAGCAGATGAAAGGGAAGAAAAGGAAATCAATATGGAAAGATTGGAAGAAGCAATAAATAAACTGAAACATGGAAAGGCAACAGGAAGTGATAAAATAACAACAGAAATTATGAAAAACGTGCGTAGGAGTGGAAGAGAAATGATGTTAGATATGGTCCTTCCCTACCTTTAATATTTTATTATTTATTTAAGAATTGTATTTAAATGTATAAATATTATTTCGGCACTGCTATTTTCATGCACACAACTGTATATGCGTTCTCCTAATGTGTTGAGAACAATAAGGCGATCATCAATCACAGCTGTTATATTTTTTCTCCAGGACCCTGTTCGCTTTTGAATATGGTTCTGTGCAAGCACAGATTCAAAGTTTCCTGCACGGTAGTATGAGATATCTACAATGTCCCCGATACATATCGTCAAAGACAACAATTCGAAAGAGGGCTGAAATATTTAACGTCATTGTTTTTGCGTGAGAATGAAATGGCAACATTTTTGTCTGCCGCACTAGACTACTTGAATTTTATAACAAATAAATGATCTGAAGCAAAATATCCTGTTAGTTGTCAAGGATGCGGCAAGAAGTTAATGTTTTTGACATGATAATGATAAGTTTGCTACTTAGAGCTAAAGTTGGTGATTTGGGATTCGGTTAAGTATTTTAGGACAAACCTCTCAGTAAAGTTACACACTTGTAGAAAGAATGCAAATGGGAGACTATAAAAAATATTGGTGATTGGTAGTCCCGGTAAAAAAGGGCAAGTTTCAGTGTCATGTGGAGAACAACGTGGTTCGACTGGTCGTTGTGAGTGCTTGTTAGTATACACATACTTAGGAAATGTCACATTTAGGTACGTTTCGGAAACGGCATATTTCGAATAAAGAAGCAGAAATAAGAAGTATAGTTAATATTTGATATAGGTGTTTATTTTATTGTATGTAATGTACCGTTCACTTTATTAGACCCACAAGCATTTGCCTCCTTCTATACATTACCAATCGGACATCGTTAAGAAACATTATGCTGTCTGTTCGTGACTATATTAAAAATGAATTGAAACAGAATTGAAAGACAAAAAATTGTGGTTATGTGTGAAGGAAACAAGATCGGCAAGAAGATTCTGTGGTGAATGTGATGGTACGTACAATGGAAGAGTTTAAACCGTCATCCCCTACTTTAGATGCTTCCAAAATAGTTGCACAATGTACTAGCGATGAAACTTTTAATGTTTGTGAGTGACGGTGCCGCTAACATGCTTTTCTTACGCCGATCTCTTAAAGAAGAGAGTGGCAATCTATTACATGTAACACGTAAAATTCATGCTTTAAACCTTGGGAAGCAATTGATCCCTAAATGTTACCTACGAGTAAATGCTTTAATAGCTCATACGAAGGCATTATGTCTAAAGCCGCCAAAACGTACAAAAACATTTCACGAACAGTGTCCCAAAGTGCCTGAACCACCACAGCCGATTACTATGCTATAGGGAACATAGTTAAAGGTTGCCTTTCACTACCGCGAACATTTTGGTGATGTAAAGAAGGTAATTTTACAATTTCATCTGAGGCACGCCAAAGCTATCAAAAAAAGTCAGAAAATGTTTCAAGGTAGTCAGATAAAATGTGATTTAGAAAGTATTCGCAAGAACTACTATTGACTAGCGGAGGGAACTGAAAAAATTACAAAAGGATTCAATGTCGTTTGTGGATTCTTTTCAAATTATGGGTGATATTCACTCACACCTATATACAGTGGAAGGCGAAAACAATGAAAGTGTCATACGAAAATTTGGGAGTGTTATTGACAAGGATTCAGATTTGCAAATATAACATCACTCGATGTGGACGTCCGTTTTCATTAAAATATGTTTATTTCGTACGCTGCACTCATTTGACTGAAACAAGTGTGGAAACATATTTAATAATTAAAATATTTAATAGATGCCACCCAGTTTGTGATTTCGTGGACACTTCTTAAAACAGTAAGTGTTTCATCACGTTATATAATATATATTTTTTTATGTTTGCTCATGAAGCTCACGATCAGCCCCTCCACGTTGTGCTCCGCACTGCACTGCAACTTGCCTCACTTTGCTGAGACTAGTGATTGGTCGAGAAACTCATTCGACTTTGAAAGATTTTTTTTTTTCATTTCTAAACTAATAAGTTTTATAAAATGAGTGCAGGTGTATTAAACAAAAATAGATTATATTTCCAATGCGACTAATATAGAAATGGTAGTCATTGGACAAGTATAATTTGTTGTTGGCAATTAAATAATCAGTGATGACAATCGTTTAAGGTCGATTAAAGATTAACACTATTTACTATTAATCCGCTTTTTTTTATATAGCACAATGCATGGATACGAAACATCTCAACATTCCACAGAGAATTATCATGTTAAATTGTAATTTATGGCAATTTAATTCCAACTACATAAATATTGTTTATTTATAGAGTTCTTAAAATATTTATTATCCACGCGTCAGTCAAGATTTCTGGTATAATCAAGTGTGAAATAATCGCAATTAATAAAAAGCAATAAATCTGTCGTCAAGTAAACTTAATAATGGATATGGCGTTAATATTGAATGGAAGTTAGCGGCGCAGCAGGCATCTGTTCACTTTTTATTAGTATTTTACATTAGAGAACAGAAAACAAATAAATATATTACCGTTGAAGCAAATTGCAATAATTTGTAAGTAATATAAAGCTACTATAACCCATTACGGTTGGCAATAGTATACAGCTGGAGGGGTTCGTTATTTTTCACTTCAATTTTATACTTTATATGTTGTTAGCATGCACTTTTTAATACCTTCAATAACACTGGAAAATATACGATTTTACGGAATAACAGGCTGTAATTATCCGTGAAATAAAGGTAGAAATATATATACATATGTACATCGGTACATTGTAATTTATTTATTACAAAAAAAACATCCCATACTATCATTTGAAGGCTTTAAAATATTTCAATACGGCGTCTATAATTTCTAAATTAAGAAAGAGCTTTCGTAATCGCAGTGGGAAGTGAAGTAAGTTATGCTTCAGTGCATTGTTGATATTTGAATAATTTTCTGCAATTATACTTCTCATTTACAAACAGTTAAACTTTTCTATTTTTATAATAATTGTGTTACTTTGAATTACGAGATATGATCTTATTAAAAACTTAAGGAAACATTTGGGGGTACAAATCGAAGAAAATAAAGTGCAGAAGGTAAGGTGAGGAGTTGTAGGTGTGGAGGGTTTTATCTCTATTAGTTTCGGAATAAACACATGAGAAAACCGATTCGAGATATCTTATATATTGCTGTGTCGTGCGTCGTTATTCAGAAATTTTCGAACTCCTAAAAAGAAAACAATTATTTAATAACAATAATCAAGATTTGGATGTCTCTCTAAAATCAAAAATCATGTATTTGAGTGGCTTAAATTTGGAGGTAATCATGGTTTTGAGACTAGCTGAACTTTGTTACTTTTCTGTTTAGTATCTACGGTTTATATAACGACTATAATAATAATTATTATTATTACTACCATAGTAATAATTGCAAACTATAAATCATAAAAAAGAAAGTCTTCAAATTATTACAAACTATTATATGCTATACTACAGCATTAAAGGAAACACTTTAAATAAAGTCTGGTTTTGGAGTGCACCTATGCATGGTGAAATAAAGAAAAATTACATTACGGGATACCTCAAAATATAAACTGGTGCTTCCCCCATTTATGAAAATTCAGTACAGAGAAAAACAAGAATATTTTGAAGACGTCGAAGGTTCTACGAGAATTTAGGGAGGACCATTTTACATCATTGGGAGCATAAAATTGGAGCGTACATTGATATATTAGTTATTTGTCTGCATTAGCTGCATTAGCTTTAATTAGTTTAAATAGTACAATTAATAGTGATTATGAGGTATGACCACTAATACAGATTACATCCGTAGTTCCGCAAGACTCAGTTTAGGAATTTAAACTACTCGTCTTATATGTAAATAATGTAATAGATCGTTTAAGAGTATTAGTTATATATATGATATGATAATTGTCACATGCAAAATTTTGAACTGCTGAATGATGTAAGGAATAAGTGTCAAAAATTAAAATAAACATCTTCCTACTGTGCTGTATTGTGTGTTTAGTTTTTATTTTTTGATATCTGTTATTAACGAGTAAGAGTAAGTACAAAACGGTGGATCAGGAAACTAAAGTCCGTGCTGTTCTAGAAACTGCAATATACGAGGGCAACCTGAAACGTTTTCTTTCTGAATCGGCAAGAGATGGCGCACGAAGGTTGAAGTGTCAAAATGTCAAACGTCTACTGTCAATAATCGTTGTTTAAGAGTGTGTTTTGTGTAGCAAGTCAGGTGGTTTCGCAAAGATGAATAAAATCGAATTTCGTGCAGTGATGTCTGGGCAAACGCCCACGGAAATTCTTTTTGCTAGAGGATCATGGCAGATGTACTCCATCATTTTTAACCATCAGCTTCTAGGTGAGCGACTTCAACCGTGGTTGCACAAGCACAAGTGACGAACCACCCAGTGGACGCCTAAAAACCACTACCAACGATGAAATGGTCGATTCCTGATGTCGTGTTAGCCGATTGCTGATTGAAGCTGGAAAAGGTAGCAGTGACAACAGGTATCTCAGAAGAACGCGTTGGCCATATCCTAGACGAAATTTTGCTTATGAAAAAGCTTTCAGCGCGATGGGTACCGCGTTTGTGTACACCGAAGCAAAAACAAAATCGGCTGACCGTTTCGGAGGAGTGTCTGGCCAGGATCCAACAGAATCCAATGGATTTCTTCATGCGTTTCGTAACCGCGGATGGGAGTTAAATCCACCACTGCGTATCGAAGACCAAGGAACATTCGAAGCAGTGGACTCGGTTCCGAAGAATACAAATACCGTTTCATTGGCCGGAAATTTTTTGGAATTACCAAGATGTTATTTTCATCGAGATTTACGGACCCGATTCAATGCAGTATTGAAGGAGAAACCGCCTCATTTGCAGCAGAAAAAGTTCTTTTCCACCATGATAATGCACCGGCTCATTCATCCCGCATCGCCGTGTCCGAATTGAACGAGTTGCGCTACGAATTAGTCTCTCATCCTCCATATTTACCGAACCTAACCCCCAGTGATTTTTTACCTATTCCCAAACCTAAAAAAATCCCTAGGAGGAAAGGGATTTGCTCCAAATGTGGAGGTCATCGACGATAAACATCCTACTTTTCTGACAGCTTGAGGAGACTGGAGCACCGCTTGAAAAAGTGTATTGATCTTCGAGGGGACTACGCCGAAAAATAAAAATAAAATACCACAAATACCGTGTTTTTCTTGTTTATTCCGGAAATATTTCAGGTCGCCGTCGTATTCCGGGTGTGATGTAGCATAAAGAGAACGTGATTCCCAACAAATTATTTTCGGAATTGAAAGACAACGGTTTGATTTATTCGTGAAACTTGGTATTATTAATATAGTGTCTGCTCAAATATTGCAATATATCTATAGCGATTCATTTCCACAGACTCTATGGTATAATGGTAACGCACTTGTCTGGAAAACTAGGAGATCTGGATTCGAGTCTAATCGGAAACTATAAAATATTCTTTATTGGAATTTTAACGTTCTAAATTACAAGGAAAATGTTGTTTTTATATGTATTTATTCATTTTCTTTCAGATAGTGTGTATTTCTATTCTATACAAAGGTAAACACCTTGAAGATTTTGTCAATAATTCGTATAGTTTGTCTTTCTAAACATTGTAGAGTTTGAAATCAGTTATTCATTCAGGCAATAAATCGCAAGAATATATCACGAGGAAGTTATAAAAACAACCAATCCGGAAGATTGGAAACTAGTAGCGTTCGCAAAATGTAGAAAAATGGGTAAATAAGGTGAAGACTCCCGAACCTGATATAACTTCAGGAGCGACGGGTTTGTTTGGGTAGCGAAAACTTTCCGTCTAAGGAAGTAGGTATTGTTTTTGCGTTTAAATAAATTGAACATGTCGCGACGTTAAGGGCCCGATGGCTCGCTGCTCTCCCCGGTTACGGAGATTATGAACGTCTCGGGTCTCATAGGAAAATAATAATAGTTTCAAAACTGTACTGTGAGATGCTGAACTCGCAATAAAACCATTATTTCCTTTTTCTCTAGAAGTCTAGACGTTTGTTCGCGGTGTACGTGTGCTCCTTCTTCCTCAACTAGTCCACTACTACCACTACTGCTAGTACTACTACTACTACTACTACCACTAGTAGATACATCACCGGGAAAAGTCAACGACCATTTGGTGCCAGTCACCTGAATGTCGCAAACACCGGGCCATCCTTCGTAAGTTTGTGGGGCGCCACTGTGACTTGTTCACTATTATGTACGCTTTTTATTTGCAGTCGCGTAACATCCATTATTTGTACCTACCTATGTGTATGCATATATGTATGTGTGTAGAGAAAGGAACCTTTTACCCATTGGCTGGCAGTGTTGTGTGCGCGTTTAGTTTGTGTACGTGAGGGAACGTTTTTCGTTCGGGTGGTTGTTTGGCTGTTCGCTGTTTGTTGTTTGTTGATGTACTTGTTATTGCTGCATGCGCCTGCGTTGTTCGAAATAACTTCGTAATTTAAAGTCTTTTATCGCTTGTCGTTTAGCTTTACGGAATCCCGGATAACACAGGATATCGAGATACGCGTAAACAACTAGGAAATACGGAATCCGATCACTTAGAAATTCGATTTTTCTTTTCTTTACTTCTTTCGTTCGTATACGTGACCGGCTATTAATTATCGTCCATACCGTCGCGGCACTCTCGATTTACATATTTTGATATGTAGCCGATAAATACGGTAGCTGAACGGGATCATATAAATTTCAACTGTCCGGATTGAATATTTTTAATGATTCAGTAAATAGAAGGACTTAATTCGATAAATCAAATAACAGTTTCAATATTTTTAGCGTGAAAGTAACGGAGTGCGTATTTAATAGTAAGTCAAAACTGTTTTATCTCCTGAGGCTTCAAGTTGATTGTCGTCAACATCAGCTTGATGAAATAAGCAATCTGCAATGTTTTAGAATTTACTTGGAGTGGCTTATGTGATTTAGATGATGCTTTCTGTGTAATAGGCTTTATTCTGTAAAATAAATAAGTATGCTTTCATTATATAGAATAATGCTCGAAACAGTTTGTAAGATATCAAGAAGGCACTTAACTGGTGTATTTTCTAAACTCTAGCAATTCTAGCAACACATATCAAGTGGTAACCTTTTATACTTGTGACACATAAATAGAAAGCGCATAGATAATAAGCAGCAAGACAGCTTAGAAAATCGAAGAACTAAAAGGTTACCCAATATTTTCCGAAAAACATTTGCAAGATGCATATATACAACAATATTGAAAATAATCAATAGAATATTGCTATTAAAAGAATCACTAAAAATTAGAATATTTCGAGGTGTTTTGGAATGACAGGTATAGCAGTAAACCCCACTCACACAAATTAATTAATTATGCGGAACGCACTGGGACAGTCGGTAACACGGTTGACAATGGGAGCCCACGTGCTTTCGAAACGCTGCGTTCCGCATAATTAATTAATTTATGTGAGTGGAGTTTACTGCTATACCTGTGAATTGTACATCCACAGAGTCCTTGCAATCGTCATTTGTTTTGGATTGGTTTAGATCGTATTTAAGTAATAATCAATGCAAGGTCAAATACAAAAGAAGTGCTCAAATTCAGATCTTAATAAAACTTGGTAGGTAAGTAGACTATGTTGAGACTTACAAATAGAATTCACTTTGAGGGGATGAAACACCCCTTCGAAAATTTACAGATTTCCAGTTTTCTTGATTTAATCTTTGAACGGGAAAAGATAGAACAAAAATTTAATTGCAAATATTATACCATATCGAAAGGTCTTTCAGGATACGTGAATGTTGTATATACAGGGTGTTGTATTTAAGCGCCATCTTCTTATGCTAGAGCTGATCACAGTAATGTGGAAAAGAAATTAATGCAAGTTATTCGTCTTTAACATCCTTTATTGACGTTTTATTAATTATATACGGTGTTCCAAATGTGTAGAGCAAGTCATACCTTTTGCTAGTAACACCGAAACCATCTACATATTGCATGCATATGTTTTTATTAAGAAAATCCATCATTAATTAGTAAAAATAATTAATGATAATAATCTGGATGTCTCTCAGTTGCTTAGATATGGAGATAATCACCATCTCAGACTAGTTGAACTTTGTTACTTTTTTTTGGTATCTTCGGTTTATATAACGAATATAAACTGGTGTTTCGGTAATTTCTGAAAACTCAGTACAGAGGAAAACGAGAATATTTTGAATACATCGATACATCGGAGGTTTCAGGAGAATTTTATAAAATTGAAGCATCCATAAATAGTAGTTACTTATCTCCTTCTTACATAATATTACATGATACATTGGATTGTTATAGTATTAGAGATCATGCATTAGTGTTTTTAGAAAGTTTAGGAGCATAAAATTGAAACATACGCTACCGTTTAAAAGTATTTGGGCACCCATATTGCATAAAACCATTTATATAACATAGTTTCTAAGAAAGTCATTCTTGCAAAATTGCAATTGAAAGGGCAAAATTCATGGGATGTTTTGATGGCCCAGGTCGATTCTCTATATAATCGGGCTTGTACTACCCATATGCAAACAAATTGATATACTTGGACAGTGACCTGTCAATGAGTCTAAAAGTATAAGACTTTTTGGCCCAATGCTTGATAAGTAAATATTAAGAAACCAATTGTTAAATAACTTAGTGATTAATTTACCTGAAGATGAGGCTTGAATTACAGCGTTTGCAGGTCGAAGTAGTGTTTGTTGTTTTTAGAGCCTAAACTTTCCACCAGGATCTTTTAGTACTATCAGTGGTAGATTCATAAGTTTATCAGATTCAGATATTATTATATTATATATTATAAAATGGTGTTAGATGTACACGTGCATCTAACACAAGCCGCCTTTATATCCGATTTCTGCTTGTTTTTGAATTCGTCGAGTAGGTATATAAATGTTGTATTAGAAAATTACAACGTTATCTCTATTAACAAAAAAACAATTTTGTGCTATATTATCAAAATATCTAGAATCGAACAAATACCGCCAATATCAATTATATATATTCTTAAAATTGGTATTAAAAGACAATAGTATCTTAACTATGACTTTTCAAATAACAGGATGTGGTTTGTAAATATTTCGTTTTAAATTTAATTAATTAATGCCAAGCAAATTGAGCTACCTAGACTGTATGAAGCGGTATTATAGAGAACGACTGTTTACGTTTTCTGTCGTAAGATATAACTTCTTATGTTAATATCACTTTTGGAACACCCTGTATAATTGAAAATGCTTTGAAATCAATAAGGGATGTCAAAAATGAATAACTTCAGTTAATTGCTTTTCCACATTACCATAATCAGCTCTAGTATAAGAGGGTGGCTGTATATATACAGGGTGGCGACTACATTCAGGTGTCCTGAAAAACCTGTCGATAAGATACCATATTTGTATTTAAATTTTTGTTCTATCTATTTTCGTTCAGATATTAAATCTGTGAATCTTCGAAGGAATGTTTTACTCCCTCGGAGTGAATTTCAGTACAAGCTATTTTTTTTTATTTTCAAGTACCAGCATACTCTACTTACCTACCAAGTTTCATTAAGATCTGAATTTGACACTCGAAAACTTTTCCTTATTGGTATAAGCTTCTATCGAGATCAGATTGAATAATTTTCAAACATAACTTATGCAAAAAAAATCACTTGATCTCTTGATATCTACTCGTTACTGTTATAAAATCCAAAATGTAAAACCCTCCTATTGCACGTCCCTGTGGAGGAGAGGATAAGTAACTTAAAGGAGGCCAATTATAATTGTGCTCACTACTACTTACTCCAGTGTACATAATCAATAAACTTTTGAAAACGGAACAGATTTCCTTCTTCAGCTTTAGGAGTTCGAAGAACATATAATTAGACAGGCATAAAGTATTTTAGTTAACCATGCAAAGGCGTTGACTCAACTTTTTGTTCCCAAAAAAAAGAGAAAACAGAACCATGTAAAAAATTACCGTACCAACATTAGACAGGTCCGTATAATTTCCGAGATTTATGTTTCATTACGGTACTTATGTCCTATTATTTGTAATTTAGCAATGCACCGCTGAATTTATTGGGCGCGTTCAGCGCGGTTAAACGGTCCAAATTGATCGTTCCACCTTTAATTCGATGATGATTTACATACGCGCTGGCTTATTGAAAGCCTACCTACTTGATATTTAATAACGTCTGAGACCGTATTTGTCCAACTTTAATAGATAGCTATTCGATTCAATTTGATCGCGAGGTTTGTTTTAAGATGATGTAAACGGTGTCTAACAAAATAGCGCGTGACATAAACGGTACTGTAATGAGAGTTTCCATTGCGACGACCGTTCCTATTTCAGAATCGACCTAATGAGATACAAGAGAAAGCTTAATGCTTCAATGAAACAATTGATTTTAAGAGGTTTGTCGTGCATTAAAATAAAATGGTGTAGTAGCTTCTTAAAGGATATCTTTTATAAATCTATAAGCACACAGAGCGATATGTCACCTTTAATGCCGAGGCTGCAATTATAACCTACGAATTAGAACAATACATTCAAGCTTTTGTCGAACAATTTTCTCACATATTTTAACCCCAAATTAAATATGTATGATGTTTACTATTTTTATCCAGTGCAGTCCATTGTTTTAGCTATACTTTCGTTACTTCCTGAAAGTTCTGTTTAAGTTTCGATTTTTCTTAAACTAAGCGCCATAATATGAACCTTCATGGATCACTAGTTACTTTTCATTTTAGCAGAACACCAAAATTTTAATCTCTTTTGGTTCAAGTAGTGAACTTCTTTGGTGGAAAGCTTTTTAAATTCATTCCACACCCAATTACCATTCCTTTTAGTTCAAAGCCTTCACTATATATTTTAAATTTTTTAAATATTGTTGAATTATCCAACAAAATAAGGCTGCTAAGTACAGCTACTCATAGTAGGTATATCCTTCGATCGATGGGGGTGTGCAATTGTGTATACTTGAATCAAGAAAATATAACCAAAGTTAAGGTCTGGCACTTGCAGGTAACTAACGATCACCTTTATTTTCTAACGTGGATTATTGACCAACTATGTCTTATTTGGAATACTTATTTAATATTTTAGTGGATATACCTCCATTTTTATGGTAGAAGCTCTCAACCCATTTTCGAATTTTGGTAGTAGTGGTAATGAATTATTTTAATTCCCTGATAAAATAGAAGTTGATAGTTTTTAAAGGAAAAAAAAAGTTAAATGAAGAAAGCTTCTTCTTCTTGTACTTTTTCAGGTGTCGGATGAGGATTCCAACTCTTTTTGTACCCATTTTTTCCACTCTCCCACTTCCTTTAAACTTTCCTGTATCTCTCTTCTATCTATCTCATCAAAAGCTGATTTCAGGTCGATGAACAACAGAAACATTTCTTCTCCTTCTTCAATTTTCCTTTCTATTAAGTTCTAAATGAAGAAAACAAAGGGAAAATTTTAACAGGCATAACCAGCATAAAATTTATAATAAAGGTCAAAAATTCTATAGCAATCTACATATTAAATAAATGGAAACTTTTTTGATGCATCATATTACATGGTCACACTTCGATAATGCATTCAATCTTTTAGGTTCGTTAAGTCGTAATTACCGTGTATCCATGTAACGTTCACGTTTACATATCAGAATGGTAAAAGTGATATGGGATTCAATCTAATGCGTTCGGATCTTAAAGTGACCAAAATCCCACTGTTTTCTCGGAAAAAGAGGCAACGAATGCGCGTTTTAAAACAATAAATGATATTCCTAATTAATACAAATTAACCGCTATTCATAATAAGATGCTCCCCGTCGCGGTAACACGCCGTAACACTGACACTGTTTGCTTACGAGTATTTATAAGGGAGATTAACTTGAGAATGTTTGAAACGTTGAACGTAAATTTATCAAGAACTTTTCTTTACTACGGCATGTGGTGCTCGAATAAGGGAATCTAAAGCAGAGCCGTCTGCATCTCGTGATTCATCGCGATTTAACTCTAGAAAATAGTTTAGTTTTGCGAATTTATGCAACGTTAGAAATAATGTCGCGAACTAGTGAAACATATTTAATCACAGCTGGAGGGTGTAGCTCGAAGTAATTAATGAAGAACTGTAAAAACGTACAATTATTTAGGACCAAAACTATACAATACTTTAGGCATTGTTAATATGAGGTAATTCCTATGGCGTGCCTCTGTACCAAATTGATTAAAAAAGAAAACAGAGTTGGAAAATTAAACAAGGCTTTTCATTATGAGGTTCGTAGAGTAACATAAAACGTCCAGAAATGATAACTGGTTTCGGTTTTCGATTTTCATGGTGAAGTTCATCTTTGAATGGATACTATTGGGGTGTGAAGAGAAATCCTGTAGCTCATCTTCGTCGCGTGTCCATATGATGGAAGTATCATCCAAATATCTGGGCCATGGCTTGAGTTTGTACTTGACGGTGTCCAGGACCCTGATTTCAAAACCTTCCATGAAGATATTAGCTATGATGGGTGATAGCGGTAATTCCATTGGAGCTCCTTGTGTTCGTCTATCTGTCTGGCCGTTGCCTGTAAAGCAGGTGTTTTTCAGACAATGCTGTATGAGGTTTATAAGATGATCTTCCACTTGGTGCTTGCTTCTGATGATGTCGGCTATTTCATTGATCGGTACTTGGGTGAATAGCAAAGTTACATTGAATCTGACCAACATGTCTGTGTTCACATGTTGTTGACCTAGGATGTCGATGAAGTGGTCCGCATTCTTGACATAGAAAGTCATCAGTCGTACGGTGCCAGGTATCGAGTTGGTGATCCTATTCTGCCCACTATGGATGTTAGAGGTATATCCTGTTTATATATCTTTGGCAACGCGTACATTTTTGGACACTTTGAAAGTTTTTCCCTGGGTATGATGGATTTTTTCACTCAGCGGTGCGTTCTTAATTTTAGTTCTAGTTGTCTTCTCCAGGTATGTTGTTGGATCTGTTGTGATGGGCTTGCAAGTAGGATCGTCAAGAAATTTCTACATTTTGCCTTTATCTGCTTTGGAGAATAATGATGTTCTTGTCCTGTTTAAGCTCGATTAGGGCCTTTAATTCCTCTGTATTGAGAATCTCCTTTTATAGGTGTGTGTCCCGTAGTATGCTGCAGACCTCTTATCGTACAGTCTCAGCTGAGTTCGGTTCCAATATGCTAATGACGTTCTCGACTCCACGCACGATCTTCTCCACTGGTAGATTGTTGGATACGATTGAATAATTGAAACCTTTCGAGAGAACCTACTCTACTACTTGGAGGTAATTACGGACGGTATGATAACTTCAAGATAATATTTGGACATCTTTAAGCGCAATAGGAGCGAGTTCCTGGGGTGTTATGTGACTAAGTGAGACATAGATACATGACTGCATGCCAGAAACTAAATATCAGTCGGCATAATCGGCTTTTGCAAACAAATGTACACCAAAATATTGATGATTCAATCAGACAACATAATTATGGGGACAATTCTTTTGGTATTCGCAAGGCATATTCTTAATTGATTATTTGGAGGAGGGATGGATAATCATGTGGAAATACTATGCTGATTCGTACCCTATTCACCATATTCACCAGATTTGGCCTCCTGTGACTTTTTCTTCTCCCAAACGGAAAGCAGTTTACCGCAAAGCAAAAGGTCATTGCCGAAACAAAGGCCTATTTTGTAGTATATTATTATTTGGATTGCTTAAAAAGGAGATTACTAGGGTAAGCTGAAGACTTTGGTAACTAAAGCATAGCAAATAGCAATATTGCAATGAAATGTGTTTAATTTGCCGATATACTCTCCCTCAAGATCAATATATTTATTTAGTCGATGCTCAAGTTTCTTTATGCCGTTACACTACTTATTTTTTTCAAGCTCCCCAAAATAGTGGTTCACGGCAGCTATCAGAGGTGCACCGAGAGGTGTTTCTTAAGCTTGGGGAAGAGACGATAATCCGACGGAGCTAAATCTTGTGAATAAGGGGGATACTGAGGTGCTTGGAACCTTAATTTGGCCTATTTTCCTTCGACAATTCCGCTCTTGTGAGGTGACGCATTGCTTTGGACTTTTTTGCTTTCTTCCGGGTCTTTTTTCGACGATAGCTGCCTTCAATCGATCCAAAAACTTATAACAATATTGTCTAGTAATCACTTGTCCCGCTGGAAAGTAATCGATAAGCAAGATTCCCTTTACATCCCACAAATCAGAAGTCATCACCTTTCCTGCCGATAGAATGACTTTGGTCTCCTTTGGAATCGGTTCACAACGTTTCATCCACTCGTTTGATTGCTGCTTACGTTACGGTGTGTAGTGGTGGATCCACGTTGCACCGCAAGTCACAACCTTGCGCAAAAAGTCTGTTGGATTTTGCCGAAACCGCTCCAAAATGGATGTAGAACATTCTACGTGTATGAGCTTTTGCAATGGTGTGAGCAAACGCGGCATCCATCTTACACGCCTCTCAGACACGTCTAATTTAACATTGAAGATGTACATCCGCCGTTCTCTGGAGATGCCTGTGGCCTTAACAAGATCTTTCAATGCTGATCGGCGATCAACTTCCACAAATTTCAAATCCTTTTGCACGTTCTCTGCAGAAGTGGCTGCTTTTGGGTGTCCAAAACGGGGTTCGTCATTTACGCTCCTACCACCTTTTTTAAATTAATTCACCCATTTGTAAACAGTCTTAAAAGAAGGAACATCCTCGCCTAACACATTTTCCATATCAGCAAGAATTTATTTGGACAAAAAAAATACTTTTTCCAGGAGTATTTAGTCACTGCACGAATATCAATATTATTCATTCTTAAAAAAGCGTCAAAACTGCTCTGCTTTGAAGGGGTGTACACCACAAACTGTAGAGAAGCTTAAAACATGTGACATTGAAACGTCAAGCTATACAATAGCGCCGAAACTTGCTTTCACACAGCGTCATCTCATAGTTAGTTACCGAATTTTTCAGCTTACCCCCGTATGTAGAAAATTAAATTTACTTTTGCAAAACAATTACATGCCTTCTTTAGCCTAAGTATTTATCACGCCAACCTTGTATGTAATATAATTTTTACAATTTTAATTACATCAACTTCCTTTAACATAATTAAAACTTAAAAAAATAAAACAGCAATCGTTGGAGGATGTAAAGGAATCGTAAAACAAGTGAATAATGTGTGAAAAAGACAATACGTGGCGATATTAACCTGTTGCTGGAGACATGAACGTGTACATAAAAAGGAAACCTTTTACAATTTAAAGACGAGTGCAAAGATGCCAAGTTAGAAAGGATTCAGGATGCAGCAACAGGTTATATGAAAAAGGAAGATCATGGTAAATTTCAGAGTAATAAACAGAAAACTTCAACTCCAGCGCATTTTATATCCTTCCATACGATAGACGAGAGCTTTTAATTCAAATACGTACCTATTACTCACCAATTAATTGACCATTAATTAAGTGTATTTGCTCAAGAAGATGACATTTGAATCATACCAGGATTCGGCGTTGTGTTGACGTAAATCGGCAATTTGCGCTTTCCACTTTCAAAACTTCCTATTATCGTATTAGCGCCTCTCTTGTATATTTGCAACTGTATTTCCCATTACTAAAGGTAATTAATACCATTAATTGTTTACAGGTGTTAGGTAATCGATCGTAAAATAATTTGCTTCCACAAAAAACACCTCGTCGACGAAGAAGCAATAAAATTCTGTCGCCTTAGAAAAAAATTGGTATGCGTAGACATTATTAACGGCGCAATTAGACAAAAACACTACATTAAATCATACAGTCCGTCCAAACATAGGATTGATGTAATAGCGTTCCAAAGAAATGTTGA
Organism: Trypoxylus dichotomus; assembly: GCA_023509865.1. Classification (NCBI taxonomy): domain Eukaryota; kingdom Metazoa; phylum Arthropoda; class Insecta; order Coleoptera; family Scarabaeidae; genus Trypoxylus; species Trypoxylus dichotomus. The sequence goes on along the minus strand of CM042079.1, from coordinate 49,782,860 downwards.
TTGCGGTTTACAGAATTAGGACTGACAAATGGGAACCGCCAGCCATACAGCAAATATAGCTAATGCCTACGTAATAGCTTCAAGTATAATTCCGGATGTCTTATTGCCAATCAAAAGCTAAGAAGTAAAGGGTAGTCTGTTTGCCATGTTACTTAGCAACAATAGTGTTCTCAGGATTTTATACATTTTAAGCTTTCTGCGGTGTAAAGTAGTTATTCCGAATTCTTGAAATTTAAGTTGATTAAGAGGTAGATAATTTTCATTTTATTTCTATCGAGACGTCATTAATTTTTGACACCCCACAGTCACCTACAAATTTATATTAATATATTATAGCATCTGTAACACAAATAATCAAAATTGAAAAAGGGTATATAAAGTCCTGTTCAAAATTAATGTAACACTCCTATTTTCCAACTTTTTTTAATGTTTTAAGAAAATGTTAACGTTTACTGAAAAAAAGTGGGTTTTGTTATTAATTTTGTACCGTAATTTTTAGTTGTGAGAAAACAAATATTATCTTTGTGTGAGTGTATGGTTTGAAGCCCTTTTTTTGCCAATTGCAATTTTTTTCGTGTCACAGGTCAACAGATCATTTCAATTAGTTAAAAAAAGAAGTCAAGCAAGTCATTTGAACAATAATGAACGTGTAAAAGGTTTAACTTTGGTAGAAGAGGGATGAAGTATGGGCATTATAAGAGGAATTTGTTCGGTATTAATCGCCCAGCAATTAGTGGAATGGTTAGAAGATTTAAGGAAAAACGTCACAAGTCGACTTGATACCGTTTTCTCGGACGAAAGGTGTTAAGAAACAGAAACTGTACAAAAACGCTAGAATGTCTGCTTTAACCGTTAGAAATAAAATTACAGATCCCAGATTACTGTAGATCATGCACAGTAGACCATCAATAACTGGAAGACACTATTGTTTACACATGAAACCAGAGTAAGTCTAAAATCTCCGAATGATTCTGATAGAATATGGCAGGGACCTGAACAGAAATTTTGTAATCACAATCTTTCCAAGAAAACAATTTGGTGGTGGACCAAAAGTGTTAGATTACTTAATGAAATGCATATTAAAATCCAAGACTCCCCACCTTGTATATCAGAGTTATATCGAAATCAACACTTTTAAGTTGAACGGAAGAAATCGACTAGACATCATGAAGTTACCCCAAGAAACAATTGGAACGTAGTCCATATTGAACAGCTGGACACCAACTTGATTTGCATCAGAAGCCGACGCATAATCCAAGGGTTATACTGCAGTGTGCAGCTTTGTGATCTAACATTATTGGGCCATCCTTTTTTTCAAGACAACACATGTATAACATTGAAGTCTTCTAAGATGAGTCAAAAAAAAGCAAAAATTGTTCGAGCCGGAAGTTCCGCGAAGCAAATAGTCACCTGTTTTTCTGGGATAAATGCGTATGTAGCTACCGTGCCACTAGAGAATCGTAGAACAGTTAAATGTGAATTGTACAGAACCATTTGTTTGTCAGAAGACTAGGAGAAGGGTAGCCCTGAGAAGGGCTGACACTTGCCATATTCATCATTCCTTCGATGATTTTGTGTGACGTATTTGTCTTCCCTATTTTTCATTTTATTAGTGAAACTTTCACGGCCAGTGGAATATGAAATTCGACAAAAACAAATCGAATTCAATCCCCATACAAGACAGTTTCACTAATAAAAAAAGGGAAGACAAATACGTCGGACAAAGTCACTGAACGGCTGATGAATCTGGCAAGTAACAGCCCTCCTCAGGACTAGCCTGAAGACAAGAGTAGACACACTGCCGAAACGTCAGGCTATATAAGTTCAATAAATTCAGGAAATAGCCCAAACAACAACTCTAAAACGAAATATTCAAGAAATTGCACAAATTACACTCTTCGTTTAAATCTTCAAGGGTACTTAGACCGTAATAGTGTCCACATGACAATTGTTATTATTAACGAATGAAATAGACATGCCAGCTTATTTCTTACTTAATAAAATATGTTTCAGTGACGAACCCAGCATATACAATTAAAATTAGCGTACGATAATTTTAGGTTAGATATTTTTATAAATTTAAATTAATGTATTTTATTTAAAGGGGATTAAAAAAATTGCAGAAACAATCTAATAATTTTGGTCGTGTATGGTATACTGTGCGATACAGCATCTCCCAGATTTTTCTAACATTCTATAATCCTAATATTCGACGACAAAATGAATATAAAGACGTAACGAGGCATAATAAACCCGATGAAAGAAACTCACAGTAGCGAAAGATATTTGTTAGGTGTCACCATCATAACTGAACTCCGTCTCAAACCATCCTTTCAGTTCGAAACTCCCATTATATGCCCAGCATACTGGTTTGACACGCGCAATTCGATAAAGATCGTGACTCGTCAAGAATATACGGCGTATACAGATATACGTAGGGAAGGTAGTGAAGAGAAGATCATCCGGATCGATATAAACCACTGAAGACCACCAGCCAGTCAATCAAATGATTCAGAGTGCCGGCTTAAATTCTTTAGAGGCCACCCTTTCTCTTCGGGGATTTTCTATCCGACGACAGGCCTATAAGGCACCGAAATAGAGCTACTTTTATTATTTTACATGCTCGCTGCCTTTTATGTGCATCCGCCTACTCACAACCCTTTCGATTAAGTTCTTATACGGACGAGGAAAGAAGGAAGCTAATTGTCCGATTGTGCGTCGATGATACGATGAAATCGTTTGGACGTAACCATTAGACGTTATTAGGTGACGTCAGCTGGAAGCACTTTCAACAAAAAAAGGTATTATGGGCTTTAAACAGTTGGCGTGATTATATATATTTGTGTGCGGATTTCAAATAATGCGAACACTTGAGCTTAAATATTTCACTTAATTAATTGACCAGGTTAATTTTACTGCGATCTTTTATCATAATTGCCAACCTATACTGAAGGTTCACAGGTACAGCAGTAAACTCCACTCACACAAATTAATTAATTATGCGGAACGCAGCGTTTCGAGAGCACGTGGGCTCCCATTGTCAACCGTGTTACCGACTGAAAGTAAAAACTGTATCACACATGCAAATTATTTTCTACGGAGGCTCTAAAATTTCTAAACCATACGACTATTTACAATCTACTAGGTGGCCTCATGCCTTTTACGGTAAAGGATGGACCGAAAGCGAACCATATCTTTAACAGGGCCTATGGTAATAAATCCATCAAACTCGAGTGTGCAATTGGGGGTGGTTCTCTGTTCAATAAGTTTCCGTTCTTTTTCATATATACCGTTTCGTACGCGTCTAATTCTCTATACGAGTTCACGTTTTTAAGTAGTGTCAGATTTTTTAAATCAATCATATGTCCGGATTTTACCATATGCTCTGCTACGCTTGATAGTTCAGGTTTGTCGAAACGATAGTGTCTAATATGTTCTTTGAACCTCGTTTCGATACTCCTTTTTGTTTGTCCAATATAAACTTTCTCACAATGATTGCATGCGATTTGGTATATTCCAGACCTTTTTATCATCTCCGGTTTATCTTTGGGATTCCCTAAGAGATTCTTTAAGTTGTTTTTTGACACAAAAGACACGTTCATATTTAGTTGTCGGAAAATTTTACTTAACCCTTTTATTGTTGGGTGAAAAGGAAGAGTCGTAGAATTTCTGATGTGTTGTTTGTATTGGACAAACCGGAGATGATAAAGAGGTCTGGAATATACCAAATCGCATGCAATGATTGTGAGAAAGTTTATATTGGACAAACAAAAAGGAGTATCGAAACGAGGTTCAAAGAACATATTAGACACTATCGTTTCGACAAACCTGAACTATCAAGCGTAGCAGAGCATATGGTAAAATCCGAACATAAGATTGATTTAAAATCTGACACTACTTAAAAACGTGAACTCGTATAGAGAATTAGACGCGTACGAAACGGTATGTATGAAAAAGAACGGAAACTTATTGAACAGAGAACCACCCCCAATTGCACACTCGAGTTTGATGGATTTATTACCATAGGCCCTGTAAAAGATACGGTTCGCTTTCGGTCCATCCTTTCCCGTAAAAGGCATGAGGCCACCTAGTAGGTTGTAAATAGTCATATGGTTTAGAAATTTTAGAGCCTGCGTAGAAAATAATATGCATGTGTGAAACAGTTTTTTACTTTCAGTCAGTAACACGGTTGACAATGGGAGCCCACGTGCTCTCGAAACGCTGCGTTCCGCATAATTAATTAATTTGTGTGAGTGCAGTTTACTGCTATACCTGTGAATTGTACATCCACACAGTCCTTGCAATCGTCATTTTATACTGAAGGTAAGAAGTTCCAAGGAGGGCTTCCCGATTGCCAAATTGAGATTTCAACTAAATCTAAAATGCAAACGCAGAGTATGTTAGAGTCTGCACACAGCTGCTGGAACTTGTTGTTGGTTGATTTCTGCTTTTTTTCAGTACATTTGCAAAGCCAAAGAAGATAGAAAGAAGAAATCATTGTAAAAGTTGTACCATATTTAATAATCTTTTAGAATACGTGAGTAACGATGGTACGTTTAGTCCCATCTCTTATGCATTGGTCTTTTTGTAACAACACGAAAACTTGTTTTAAGTGTAAGCAACTCGTTTTATCATTCTCTTCACAACCATATCTAGATTTTCAATATATACGGTGTTTCTAAAGGAAATAACCCCAATTTCAATTCTTTTGAGTTTGAGTGTGATTTTCACACGATGAAGTTAACTTCATACAAATTAGAAACAAAACCTGTTCAATTTTCTTTTTTAATTTTCAATTTTTGTTCCACATTATTTTATTGTAAGTGTCCGACGCCTTAATAACGGGTATCCCAGCAAGAGAGCGAAATTTATATTTGGCACTGTGCTTTGACAATCAAACCATTATCAGTTCGTTGATAGACTGTCCACCATTCTTAAAAGTCAATGAATTCTTATTGTTAAACATTAAACATTATTTCAAAAATGGCGAAAGTTTGACTGCCACGATATCTCAAAATATAATTTTGGTAATAAAAATGTTTCGAGTGTATCATCAAAAATGCTGAAAACTTGACAGCCACGCTATCTCCAATTGCATTTAATTTTTAATAACGAAAATGATGTACTCGAACATCATCGAAAAATTTGATGAAACTGGGCCGATTGATGGACACGTATATGTATTCATTTCAACTGCTTTCCCTCAGCAACCATTTTCTATGATAAAGACTGCTTCCTAGATTATCTTAACATTTGCAATGTATAAAAACAATCTTCATACAATGAACACATCGCAAAAAATAGCGTTTTCTAGCGATTTTGCACGGTTCGTTTGAGTATCTTGCAAGGTCTAAAAGCTTCACATTATTTATTATTCCCTTAGGTTGCTATATTTTTTTCTCCATCAAATCTCATCTCGGTTGTGATTTCTGCAATACATTCTTTGCTTAAAATTAAGCAAGAATGTTTCTAAGGCGTTTACAGCTTCTTCCGAAAACTCTGTGATATTCAAAAGTTCGAGAATTCCCCAGTAAACGTCGGAAATTTTTTCAGAATTGTCAGGGTAAGATTAGCAATTCCAATAAATCCTAGTACTTGTAATGGTTTCATTTTACTAAGAAGATTATGAAGAATGTAGTAACGGTGTATATCAGATATATCATTGAGGTATTCAGTTACTTTCAATATTAAAAATAATGAGTGTTGTTCAATCAAACTAAAATAGTAAGTAAATACATTTATTATTTTTAATATTGATATGCATCTTCGAAGGCACACGCGTGTGCAGGTGAATTCCTAAAAATGAACGGGTATGGTTCTGAAATTGCGAAAATGATTTCGCCTGTTTTCTTTGAAATCTAAAGTTTAGATAAATTCTTGCACTGCGATTTTACCTACTCATTGTAGTACGAATTCTAACCGAGCTAATTCTACACTAGGGTGACAGAATAAAATAGACACCTACTAATAATAATAAAAAAAAAAAACTATTCTCGTTAGATATACAAAATATTTTAAAATTTTTAAATTAGACTAATATTTTGTCGATCCACCTTTGCTTGCGTGAAGTGCTGCGAGTCGTCGTGGCATAGAATCTATTAAATGATTAATGGTGTCTTCTGGAATATTTAACCACTCTTCTGTAACAGCTGTCACGAGTTCTTCTTTATTGCTGGGTTTTCGGGGTCGTTTCGCCATATTTGTCTGGATTATGTGCCAAAAACATTCTCTATCGGATTCATGTCTGGTGATTGGCCTGGCCATGGTAAAATCCGAATCCCCTGTTCCTCTTTCCATGTGGTTGTCGTTCTTGCTTTGTGGCAGGGTACTCCATCCTCCATAAAAGTGGCGTCTTCTTTAGATAAAATGGCGTTGTCGAATATCGGTAGTAGTCCTTTTGTTAATATTTGGATATATTTTGCAGCATTTGTATTTCCGTCGCAGATTACTAATTGCGATCTTCCACCATACCATATCGCGCCCCACACCATGGTGTTCACACCGCCGTATTTCACCGTCTAATGCAAAAAATTGTCGTCCAGTTGCTGTGACGAACGTCTCCATACCTACGTACGACCACTATCACTGAATTGGCAGTATCTGCTTTCGTCTGAAAAGATGACAGACCACCAAAACTCTTCGTGCTGCGTTCGCATTTCGATTGCCCAAGCCATTCGGCGCCGTTTTTGAAACGCCTTAAGGAGAAGTTTTTTTCTTTGCCACCCTCTTATACATCGCTACACTGTGGAGGTATCGCAGAACGGTGCGCTGACTTTTCTGTGAAGTTGCCGCAAGCTCAGCTGTACTTTTTCGCGGTTCTCTTAACACTTCGCGCACAAGCACCCTTTTATTTCTTTCAGAAGGTCCGGCACGACCTGGTCTCGGCTACACTGTTGTTTTTTCCTTATTTCACGTTGCGAAGCGCCGCGTTCGCTCTGGCCAAGGATGCGACCCCGGGTGAAGTCGCTAATATCACTCGAACCTTGTAAGCGAGGCATAGTTGTAACGATACTAAACTATGACGAATTCCTTCCGATACATGTAGCCCCACCCTAATGATAAGAGAAAGTTCTTAATTCGTTCTTAGAATTTAGCTGTTTACATATTTATACCGCTTTACCTGGTGTCTATTTTATTGTGTCACCCTAGTGTATATTGTAACAGCTCCTATCTTTAACACAATTCTCCATTGAGGAAAGAAAACATCTAATTATATCATATACTTAGGTAAACTTCTATGCCAAATTGCAACTAATAATTATGTTATCTAGTCCACCTACATTTATATACCATTAAGTTAGGAAGGATAGTTCAAATGTTATGTACTGTAATTCGAAGAAATCATAGGACCACTATTTGCGCATTACTTAATTAAGCATAAATATTTTGCGTTAATTGTTTTGCAATTTTTAATATTGAAAATAGCACATAAAAACGCAAAATACTATGTATTACAAATTAAGGCAATAACAGCGATACCCTTACCACCCGCACAAAAACAAAACAATATTTATATTGAAAAAGCACCAGTAAGTAAGGTGCAATTTATTATAGATACAAGTACTTTCACACAATTTAAATATAAAAGCAATAATACCGACAAGTTGACCCGTGGCCTTCTTGAAATTAATTAAAACATCGCCAGTATTGTCATGCAAAAGGTCAGATGCTAAATAAACTACATACAGGAGCGAAATAATTGAAAAAATATTTTTAAGAATGATATAATACACTGTCAACAACAACGCATCTAATAGATAATATATTTTTTAATAAGTAAACGTATTTTCAAGTTCTAATGACGCGTAAAGCAAAACAGTTGATAAGAAAGTTTGGGAATTCGAATAGAATCTATAAAATGAAGAAGCGAGACGATGAAACAAAGGAATCGTGGTCAACAAGCTAATTGAATTACACATGGAGTTGACGGTAATAATAAAAAAAGACGTATATGCGTGTATATAAAGCGTCCTGAAGATCCATTAAAATAAATTATCAAAGTATCAAGAAGCGCTTTTTTATAAATGAAACACATTCATCACACCTAAAAATAGTTTTCGATTTCTTGCCACTGTTAAAAATGTTTGATAATTCTTTCGAAGAACCATGATTGGACACAAATAAAACTTATTACAAAATAAAAACCCTAATAGCATTAAATTGAATTGAAAGCGTAATCACAGCGGAGTGTAATTATTCTACGGAATACTATGTAGTTGTTGCATTGATTTTTAGGCATCCAGGCAAATTAATGTTTACTTCATTTATCAAACAATTTATGTACCACAAATAAATAGCGTTCAGTTTGAAACTAATAGAACCTAAATAGTTGAATAAACCGTATATTCTCCCAACTTAACTTTATTCTGTATATCGTTCTTTTAACTCTTGCAATTTATAAACTGACGAAAGATCATTGCCAGGGAAAGCATTCACTTGCAGAATGTTGCTTGTTTTCTTTGGTATTGCTACAGAAAAGTATACTTTCATCAAGCATAGATGTCTGCTTTGTATATGCGACAGCGGGCTAACTAAGTTTATTTATTGAAATTATTGTTTCATGAATAATACAGAAATATAGTTAAACAGAAAAAAGCATACGTAAAAACAGAATGTTATAATGAGGGATGAACGAGAAATGTATTGCAAATTTAATTAAAGCTGACTAAACAAGAGACGTAGAATTGTTGCTCTAAAATTTCTTAAATTGAATACGATTTTCCCCTGACCTTGACAAATAGTTATTCAGCCACGTATGTATATCTATGAATTAATTGTAATATTAATATGAAACTCTTGTTAGTATTAGTAACTTAATAAAATTACGATTTCCTTGCATTTTTCAATGTTTTAATTCCTGAAAAGAATACCGGTCAAGGTAGGATTTGAACCCACAACTTCTGAGTTAACGGCGCAACGTGCTAACTATTTACACCACGATACTGAATGTGAGTTCAAATCGCTTTCTAATACTTAGATATCACAACGTCTATAGATATATCGTAATATCTCAGCATATAATATCAATATTAATATAAATCAATTAGTAGGAACTTACCTTTAATAATACCGTATCTGCTGAGATATTACGATATATCTACAGACGCTGTGACATCTACATAACTCCAACAGAGCGCTGTCATTAGCCATACATCACGTGAAACAATGGCATTATTGCACAGGCATTTCTTGGTGGTGTAATCTCCATTTACACAACCAGAATCGACCTCTTAGGTGGTAAAATTTTACGTGTTTAGACTTCTTTTTCTGGGTTCTTCTTAAAAGCCAAAACTTCATGTCAATGGGCTACATCACCAACTTCTAAATGTGATTAAACGCTATGTTACTGAATTCCAACCACATACATGCCAAATAATGATTAAATGATTGAAAATTTCATTAAAAAAACGCAAATATGTCTAGAAAGCCGGGGAAGGCATTTATCAGATGTGTTGCTCCTTCGATATTTTTATGTCTAGTATATGATTGAATCATATCATTTAGGTATGTTCTCAAATAAAATCTAAATGTTAGAACACACAAATATCTACATATGTAAATCTTGCTGCTTGACTGATGGGCTCAGTATTTCATGTTAAGAAAATATAAATGTTGACATTTCACTAAAATGAAGGTTGATGATAATAACATTAAAGGAATAACCGCCTGTATTTCGAGAAAAAATTTTAATAATCTTTATTAAATCTGCCTCTATCGCTAAGTTTTAGATTATCTAAAATAGTTCTTCCGAATGATGTAACTGTTTTTTTTTTGTATCTGTTGGCGAAGTAAAGCTACGTACAAAGATATTATGGATAGCACTGGACATGTAATACCAGTGATAATATGCTACATACAGATTTTCGAAATCTAGGTTGCTTGATATTAGAGCGCGAAGTTAGGAAGAAAAATGCGCAAAAAGATACTTTTCCAAATGCTTTGGATTAGGAGTAGGAGGAGGAGTAGGGGGATAATATCAAATATCGAAACGTTCGCCTAAGCAGGTGGAAATCCCGAATAACGAAACCAGGTATACCAACTAGACTCGATGTAAAAGGGTTTTTAGATCTTTAAAGCGCCAATTCAACATCTTTCACTGTGATAGATGTAAGCGTAATGGTAGCATTTAATGCACCTTTAAGAGTGAGCAAATGGTTACCCTTCGTTTTGATATATACTATATCGCAGGTATGGAATATTCGATTCCAATGAATCTCATTTGCGACCGATTCTCGTAAAGATTATTTTCTATGGTGTTTCAAACTGTTTAATCGAATGTATCTACAATTAAATATTGTTCTTTTCAAACTATGCTCCTTTGGAACACACACAGCGCCTCTAGTGAGTTTTCCATTCCTGATAAGAACTCTGAAAGTCTTCTTCCGCTAGGCTGTACAGAACCTGCGTCGGATATTGTTTACTCTTCCGTAATGGGCACCTTTCAATTTCGACTCAAACGTTGAAAAAAGAAAATAATCACACGAAGCCATGTCTAGACTATAGACGGGCGTGGGAGTTCTGGAATATTTTTCTCTCCCAAAAATTCTCTAACCGACAATCAGCTGGCAATGGGAGGATAATGTCGACGCTAGTTCGTACGAGGTTTATATTTAGGAACTGATAGGCTATACATCCCGTGAAGAAAGCCGTAAAAGATATCAACATCGTTCACGGCTTCCAGAGTAGATCACTCAATCGAACACAATGAGCTATATAGTAGCAGAATATTAACTTTTCTGAAATTGATGTATCGGAAATACAACTCAAATAAAGAGGTTGAGTGAGAGCTACACACAATTCTAATTCGCAAATAAGTGCAGGGTGATAAGAATCCTCATCCAAGAAGGGACTTGGATTTCAATACATTGCATAAAAAAAACAACATACAATAGTTCAAATATTTCTGTGACTTTCGTTAAATATTTAATGTAGAAGCAAAATGCACTTACAGCCTGAGAAATCATTCATATGTGCAGTTACCCTATTGGTGCGCGCCCTCTCTGGTTTAGCAATTCACGTGTTGCTCGGGAGAAGAGTTGGGAAACTGTATTCGATTATTTTTGCTGTGCTTGAACCGGCAGACGCGTATTTTATTCTTGTGGCAGTAAATAGCACCAAGAATATTCACTTGAGCTGTGAGGTTAGATATGGTGATAGTAGCAGAGAGGGATCTGCAATGTGTTGGATACAAATCGCTCGAAACCACGCTGATGACGCCGGATAGGCAGAAACATGTCTGTGTTGTAGCATTTTTTGTCTGCTCATATTAATTTTCTCATAAAATATTTCGCCGATACCATGTATTTAGCAGCATTATGATGGGAATGTGCAAGATGCTTTTAAAGCTAACTTTCAAGTAAGGAATAAAGGGAATAATGTGGTATAAACGTTTAAAGCTCTGGTATTAGATATGACGGAATGAAAATTTACACTAGTTTCTCCAGAAATATTAAAAAAAAGTACAAAAAGTAAGGTGATATATACTGCATACAATGTAACACTCCTTTAAAGCAATTCCATGGTTTTGATAGCGAAATTTTAAGCTATAAATAAAGATGTAGTTAAGTAGGTATATTCCCACTACAGCATTTGAATATATCTATAATTTATAGTAAAAAATTCAAGGTGTTAGAGTGTTAGACGATACAAGCTTAGAGATTCCTTCAAAACATGTGTTTAATATTTCGTTTTTATCAATAAATTTTAGGAAGGAATTTGTACATTGCCCATTTGTTACCTACGTAGTACATATCTACAAGAAAACTTAGCAATAACAATGTGTTATATTTTAACTCTCACTATTACCGTGAGAGAGCAGGACTGTGGTTACGTTCCTTCAATACACTGCTATGAATATCAAAACGCCGTCGAGAGATAAAATATCGGCAAAATAATGATATAAAAAGCGTGGGCTTCTTTTTTCCGTCTAAGCGTATGCACAAAATTTCTTCACCAAACATTTATAAAAGGAAAACGTACACGTTTTTTTTTTGTACGCGTGTAAATCTTCGACAATTCACAACGTTTTCGAAAAATGAATACCTAATTTATATCATCATTACAAAATCCATACCGTTCCGTACAGCGAACATCTCCTCAACCACCATGAATTTTTATGAATGTATTATTAATATGTCGTCCTGCTTGGCCGCGTACAACCGTTTATGTTCCTATATCATTATCACGTGTACAAGAATTGAATTGTACACACCACATTCTTATATAATCTATTCATATGGTAATAGTAGTAATACAGAAATGTGCATATGAAACACGACGTGGTGTCACATATGAGCAACTGAAGACGAAATTTAAATATCAACAAGGCCAATGAATATGCATTGCATATTTACAGCGCCTAATATGGAGATAGTTGCCTTGAGAGGGAGCAAGAAAGAAACGGGGCAAGATACTATTCCATACTCTAGAGTACAGATGCAAATTTATACATCACATAGACATCAATGGGGGGAAACAAGATGCTGCTGCATTTACGATCAACAATTGATTAAGATACACTTATATGTATATGTTACATCAGTAGGACTTCGAATGGGAAGCTTTTTTACTGACAGCTGCTACCTATGTGAAAAATTAAACGTAATGAATACGCCGATGCATGTGGATCCTCATTAACATATTGCATTGTAATGAAGGTTGTAAAAGAATGTAAAATGCAACCGTATGGAGGACGTCTAGTAAATAAATTGCAGTGTAAACAAAGTGGTTTGTAAACAAACAATAATTCTTAGAAGAATAACACACAAGTGTGTTATTTTCTCATTATGTCACATTAATCGAGATTGGCGAGGTGTAGTATTCTATTTATAAAAGACAAGGGATAACATATATACTTTTTACGTACTTAAACCTTTAGTCATATGATAAACCGGATGAGATGGTTTCGATTACCGTAACTTTACACAACTATAGTATCTACGAACCTCTATAATAAAATGAAAACAACTGGGAAAATTAACAATGGCTTAATAAGTGAAAAAATGTACAGATCTATTCTGTTTTCTATATAATCACTTTTGATACGATGAAATAAACTTATTTAAACCTCGAACATAAAAAGTCGGCGATTCTGCACATAGAGGAAAAGTTCTTGGACCAAACAAATACGCAATTAGTCAAAGAAATCATTTGTTTAAATGGCGGCAAAGATACAGGGTGGCGCAAGCAAACGGGAAATTTTGAAATAACGTCATTTCCACGAATAAATTCATAAAACTAGTAATTTATTAACGAAAGTGCATGTATGCAGCATGCCAGTTATGTTTTTACAATCAAAATGTCCAAAAGTGTCTCTTTACTTTTTAAAGATGACATCGGAAAGATGTCCCCCCATTCGGCGTTCACACTCTAACAGCCTGTCATGAAAACTCTGGAATGCGCGGTGTACCAAATCTTGGGGAATGGCAGTGATTTCTTGTTGAATGTTCTCCTTCAGTTCATGGATTGTTGCAGGTCGTGTGCGGTACACCTTGCCTTTAAGATATCCCCACAGGAAGAAGTCGCACACCGTTACGTGAAATAATGCCTTTTCCAAATAATTGACGAACTGCTGCCATCGATTGTCGAGCAGTGTGTGACGTGGCTCCGTCCTGCTGAAACCACATGTTTTCTATGTTAAGTTTAAGCTCGTACAGTCTCGGTGTAAAGAATATTTGAAGCATTTCAATATATCGAGCGGATATTACTGTCGCTGCACTACCATCCTCACGTGCAAAAAAATAAGGCCCGATAACATCATGACATGATACAGCACACCATATTGTGGCCTTGTCGCTATGTAGTGGTCGCCGGTGTAACTCACAAGGATTGTCCTGGGCCCAATAACGAAAATTCTGTTTGTTTACGAAACCGTTCAGGTGGAAATGGGCTTTGTCTGATATCTATATGTTACCAACGAAATTCGCGTCCTCGTTAATTTTAGCCAATATCTGCCTACTAAACTCCATACGTGACGCTGGGTCTCGTTCATGTAATTGTTGCACAATCTGCAACTTATAGGGATGGAAATGTAATTCGTGCAGTATTCTTTGTAAGCTTCGTCGCTTAATTCCTAGATAGATGCATCCTGTCGAACGGAGCGGCGAGGACTTCTCTCGATTACAGCTCTAATAACCTCAATGTTCTCTGGGGTACGTACCGTTTGACTGCCACCTGGAGCTTTCTTTTTCAAGACAGATCCTGTTTCTTTAAAATTGCGCATCCACATTGTAATCGTATGCGCAGATGGGACACGTCCATGACGTCGAAGCTGGTAATGCTGTCAAAATATTCTCTGCGCGGCAGTCGCACTATCACCATTTTTATAAAACGCTCTCACAGCTACTGCACGTTCCGCACCAGTCCAACGATCCATGGTTCCAATGGCAATGCGTTCACAACAATTGCAAGTGTGACGTTACGAACAACTGCCGGCTCTACAGCGCTGACAACTGTAACGTTCAGTTTCCCGTTCCCCTGAGCCACCCTGTATATTTGTTTGATTCAAAGATATAGTTTCTTTGACATAATTTATTTGATTCAAACATACAATATTTTGAAACAAACAAATTCACGGCTTTTTTAAAATATACCTGTTTTACTTGAAGTACGTAATATATTTGATTCAACGATATACTTGTTTGTTTTAAAGAATGGCGGAGTGATTAAATACCTGTGGAAAAAGTATTTTTCGCCCAAACGAAAACATACCGATATGGTAAACGCTCCTTCTTTTAGGAATGTTTGCAAATGGGTGAATGCATTTAAAAAAGCAATGACGATCCTTGTTCTGGACGCCCAAAAAACTCTGCAGAAAATGTGCAAAAAGTATTGAAATTTGTTGAATCTGATCGCCGATCAACCTTGAAAGATATTGCTAAGGCTACAGGCATCTTCGAGAACGGTTGACGTACATTTTAAATGTTAAATTAGACATGTCTAAGCGATGTGCAAGATGGGTGCCGCGTTTGGTCACACCACCGTAGAAACTCAAACGCGTGGAATGTTCTACAGCAAAATCCAACAGATTTTTTTGCGCCAATTTGTGACTTGAGATGAAACGTGGATCCACCACTACTCACCGAAAAGTAAATAGCAATCAAAAAGTGGAGTAAACGTGGTGAACCGACTCCAAAAGAGGTCAAAGTAATTCTATCGGCAGGAAAGGTGATGGTTACCGTTTTCTGGGATGCGAAAGGGATTTTGCTTAATCCATTGCCTTCCAAAGGGGCAAACGACTACTGGACAGTACTATTCCAAACTTTTGCATCGATTGGAAGCACCTATCGTAGAGGAAAAACCCAAAAATTGGCCAAATTAAAGTTCGAAACGCGTGAGCATCCTATCAGACTATAATCACTTCCCCAAACTCAAGAAATATCTCGGCTGTATGAGATTTTGATTCAGATGAAGAACTGATAGCTGACATGGACCACTATGTTGAAGAGCTCGAGGAAAATGAGTACACTGAAGGCATAAAGAAATCTGAGCATCGATTGATACATTTATTATCAATCTTAAGGGTAATTATGTCGAAAGATAAAACACGTGTCACTGAAATATTTTTCAACTTACCATCGTAGATGCAAAACAGTCAGTTGTTTTGTTATAACATCTAGAAAGACGTAAATATTTCTCTAAATTTAGGTTGAAGATCGCCTATACCACGATGATTTCGTGTAATATCCGTAGCAAAATGTTGTGACACATGCTGTATCTAAAGTCATAGATAATCAGTGTATACAGTATCGACCTATTCATTGTTGTTTAGGCTCTGATATGCACTGGATGATAGTGATCAGATTTCGAACAGTAGATCGCTTACTATGCGCTACCGTGTTGATCATCAGTCAGATTAAATTGACGGTAAACGTTCCGACGTAGACATTTTTCAAATACGAAAGTTACTTATACGTACAAGATATGTCTCAAAATTAATGAGAATAATTAGTTTTAAAAATAACTGATATTCATCCACGGTCGGCGTGCATGACTTTCATAACTCAGAAAATTTATTGCGCCAATCACAGACTTGGAGTCTTGAAAGGGTTTTTTCAGCGAACTGTGAACTTAGTCGACCAAAAAATTTCGATAGCTTTTACGTCCTCGCGTGCCAAAGATTTAATAATAATACGCTGCTCAACAGAGATGTGCACCTCTGTCCATCTACTCTGGCGAACTGAACCCAAGATAGAAGGCCAAAGTCATTCTATCAGCAGGAAAGGTGATAGCTTCCGATTTCTGGAATGCGAATCTTGCTTATCGATTATCTTGCAAAGGCACAAATGGTTACTGGATCTTCGT
Source organism: Trypoxylus dichotomus (assembly GCA_023509865.1). Lineage (NCBI taxonomy): Eukaryota > Metazoa > Arthropoda > Insecta > Coleoptera > Scarabaeidae > Trypoxylus > Trypoxylus dichotomus. The sequence goes on along the minus strand of CM042079.1, from coordinate 49,766,558 downwards.
ATTTTAAACTTTTGGATCGATTGAAGGCAACTTTCGTCGAAAACATACTCGGAAGGAAGCAAAAAGTTCTTTTGTTGAAGCAAAATTGACCAAATTAAAATTAAAAGCGCTTGAGCATCCCCCTTATTCGCCGGATTTAGCTCCGTCGGTCTATTATCTCTTCCCCATGCTTAAGAAGCACCTTGGCGGTATGAGATTTGCTTCGGATGAGGAGCTGATAACTGCCGTGGACCACTATTTTGAGGAGCTCGAGGGAAATGAGCACTGTGAAGGCACAAACAAACTTGAGCATCGACTAAATAAATGTATTTCTATGAAATATTCCCATTTGCCATGCTTTAGTTACCATTCACAGGTATAGCAGTAAACTCCACTCACACAAATTTATTAATTATGTGGAACGCAGCGTTTCGAAAGCACGTGTACTCTCATCGTCAACCGTGTTACCGTATGAATGTAAAAAACTGTATCACACATGCAAATTATTTTCTACGCAGGCTCTAAAATTTGTAAAACATATGACTATTTACAATCTACTCGGTGGTCTAATGCCTTTTTCGGGAAAGGATGGACCGAAAGCGAACCGTATCTTTAACAGGGCCTATGGTAATAAATCAATCAAACAATGACGAGTTTGATTGTTAGTAGATTGTAGTTACCATATTTTTCAACTTGCCCTTGTAGATCCCTGGACTACGGTGGATGATTGAATGTGAGCCTGGGAGTAATTTCCATTACAATACACGAAGTAAACATGGACATGTAAGTAAGAGAACAGTTGTGTCAGAAGGAAATCAGAGAATTTAAAGGTGTGGAGTTTAGACGATGTTATAAAGGATTGGAAGGACGAAAATTACTGAAAAGTTCTCTTACGCATATTATTCTTTTTTCTCGTCACACGTACAATTTCAACAATTTATAATTTGCACTGAAAGAACTACGACTAACATAACAATAAATCGGATTCTTACAAAGTATGCATTCATACCTAGTAAGACTGTTATTCCTGATGTTTTTGTATTAATAATTAGTGCAAATAAAACGCTATTATCACTTGGATTGGATGGAATAGTCTAGTATGTCCGTCTATGTGTTTTAAGCTTCTCAGAGAGAGCACTTGCGATAAACAAACAAATATACAATCGCATTCTTTATCAGTTCATTATTATTTGAGGGAATTGATGGCGCCAGATGAGACTTGTGCGTGTACATGTGTGCGTCTATGCGGATCAAAGTTTGCGGTGTGTGCGTAAATCTATCATCCGTTTGGTATTTATTACTAAAATTAGTAAAGAGGTAGAGATTTCTATGTATCGATAGTAGATATGTGCATTGTTAAGGCTATTTTTATACGTACCTTGATTGCTGTATCCGTACTAATATTTGTAGGACGACATTGCGAAATATTAATGAAGAAATCGTGCGATGGGCGTCTCCAGTTTCCCACTAATGAACAGCGTGATTGAAGAACGTATGTTCTAAAATGTATGGCTTCGATAGTATGCTATTGTTGTAGAATTTAAATACAACGATCAAATAGAGTACATAAAAAATGTTTGGAATAACTTTAAAAGTTCATCGTTCAGTATCGGAATGTTAATGGTTTGTAAAAGTTTACTCTAATAGATTCTGAGTCTTTCATTGCACAAATAATGAAAGAAATTAAAATGTGGTGATTTTTTAATCGGGTATGGGACTAAGTTTTAATCAACAAAAAGCATAGTTTAAATATGAAAGTACTAAATTATTTTATTCAAAATATTCTCCATCTGAAGCGACAACCTTTTCCCCTTCTTTCGGGAAATAAACGGATTCTTCGAGTGAAAAATTCTATTTCTTTCGAGGCGATCCAGTCATCGACCCATTCTTATATGCTGTGATACGACTGCATCGACTGGAACAAATTACAGTCTGAAGGAGCAGAACCTCCCATTTCTCTCCTCCTGGATATGTTCGGACGCATTGATCAACATGTGGCGTAGCATTGTCGTGCTGCACAATCAGCTTCTTGAGTCTATCACGCCATTCCGGCCGTTAGTCTTGAATAGCTTGTCAAATCCATTAGTTGAAGTCGGTAACGTTGGGAATTGATAGTGTCAGACGGTTTCGGCACTACACCTCGCATATCCTACCAGATACAGACCATGACCTTTAACCCGATAATATTGCGCTTTGGCGTTGATGAACCCGATTCACCTAGCTTTATCCATGCTAGTTTGCGTTTAAGATTGTCATAGTGAATCCATTTTTCATCGCCAGTGATGAACCGATGCAAAAAAACTCTTTCTTTCTCATGGTTGAAGCACGCGATCAAATGCATTCCAATGTCCTTTTCTTTCAACTCGTGTGGTACCCAATTTTCTGTCTTCTGAACCATTCCCAGCGCATGTAGGCGTTTTGCAATGGTAGATCGATCAAAATGTATTGCTGCAGATAATTCTTCAAGTTTCTAATATGGATCAATATCAAGCAATTCCTCAAGTTCCTTATTTTAGAACTTTTTTGGGGCACCATCGCGTTCTTTGTCGTTGATATTGAAATCATCACTTTTGAAGCCTTGGAACCAATACCTGCAAGTTGGCTCCGATAAAGCATGCCCGCCGTAAACATCCACAAACACACGCTATGTTTCCACAGCACTTTTCTCCAAAAAGATAGTAGTTGAGAACTTACTGCAAATGCTGTTTTTTGGAACACATTCCCTCATTTTTGGTACTGTATGATTACTTGCTGTTTGCACTCCACACAAAAGTCTTATACTGTGTTTAACACCTTCTAAATCAATGTATCGAAAAGTGTGAAAAGATGGAAGTGACACGATTGCCATCTATGGGAGAACAATTAAAACTTATTCCCGTACCCTATCATTGGTTATTGTATACTTAAATACCTTAAGTTTTCGTAAGATTCTCCAAAAATGAAAATCTTGAAAAAGTGGACTAGATATTTTTCGGTAATGAACTTTCCATAAATTGTATAAAGCTGCAATTGGTTGCTGTACCTACCCTAATCCTTCAGCTTTGAAAAAAGACTTTTGCTAACGAAGAAAATTACGGCATCGGTTTGTTGAATAAAACAAAGCTTCAAAATTTAGCCAATTATTTTTTTAACTATCATCCGAGCATTCTAACTTATTCTTACGCCCTTATCAAGTTAGACATATTCATACAAGTTCAAAATAAATATATTATAAGTAAATAAGCGCACAATAGAAGACAAAAGAACCAAAGATCTAAGAATTACCAATAAAAAAAATTATTCCGCGCAAATTCCATTCTAATATTACTATAGACACTCATATCGATAATCGATAGCTTCTCTATCAAAACAACTAGATCAATTCCAGAACAGGTTAATCGATAATAAACGATATTGCGAGGAATTTTAGTATTATTTCACAACTTGACGCTATGAGTGTGTAATATTGCGCGTGGCTATATAAATCTGTAAGTTCTAAAGTGGTTTTAAGGTGTATAAAATGAAATCAGTGGTTTTAACAAATTATCGTCTACGTTGAGAATTAGAGTTATCAATATAGCACGTAGTAGTCATTATACAGTGGAGTTGGAAACTATACTCGCCCTAGAGACTTTAAAAATGGTTTGATAGGGAGATACTTTTTACTATTCACAGGTATAGCAGTAAACTCCACTCACACAAATTGACAGTCGGTAACACGGTTGACAATGGGAGCCCACGTGCTCCCGAAACGCTGCGTTCCGCATAATTAATTAATTTGTGTGAGTGGAGTTTACTGCTATACCTGTGAATTGTACATCCACACAGTCCTTGCAATCGTCATTAGATACTTTTTAGATATTATATTAAATATTTGACATTGTATTTTGATGGTTTCATTGTTAATTGGAGACAACAAGGAGTTTACAAGAAATGATGCTGAAGCTTTAGAAAACTCTATCTATTCAAAATTTGCTTCGTTGACATAGTTTTTGATTGTAATAGGTAAAATAACTGTCATTGGTGTTCGTTTAAATACTAAATTTCAATTTACTTTTTATTTACGATGGTTTGTTGTTTGTGCGTTTAATTCTTATAAAATACTCAATTTTTTATTGAAACCAATCGAAGTTGTCTCCAAGTCAAAACGATTTACAGTGAGCCGTTTGGGGACTCTTCAGATTCTAGAGCATATCAAAGAGATTCGTTACAAGACAGGAACTGTAATAAGAAATATTACCAGCTTGAAGTTTTTGTACAACCTATTGCATAATATACAATCTATTGCATACGAACTTACCTTATATCACTATTAAATTTTCAAATACCGAGGGTGTCGAGTCGACAATCTTTCACGTTTTATGTGCCTACATCCATCATAAACACGAGCTTTAATTCCCCATTATCAGTTATGTCCCGCAACTTCAATATAATATCCCATACCTACGACATGCATTATGATAGTCTCTTAAAAATACTCGATTTTGCCAGGATATATTTGTGCTGACGTCCTGCGTTAGAAAAATATTAAAAATGGGAGAATTTGTATATTTTGTTACGTAGTTGTAACTTATTGCTACAATTAGGTTAGTACTTTAGCATAGTCTGCTCTTATATTTTCTCCTTAATTTTGAATCTTAATCTGTTAGATAGAAACGAAATAATAAATAAATACGAAATAAATTTGTTCGATGTATCAGATTTTAGAAAGTCTGTGCAACGGTAACCCAGTCCCAACGATATAGTTTAATTTACTTAAGGTGTGATATGCAGCACAAGTTTCACCTTAAAAATATTTAAGTTTTGCAGGAGAGATGGTCGAGATAGACTAATTGAGTTCTAAAAATTTATGATTTGTTACGAGAAGTACAAATTTATGCATATTTATTATTATGCATACTTATGCTATATTTGTACTGAGTGTTGAAAGCACACTTTTCTTTAGTAGTAACAAAAGGAAAATCGGATATTTGTGTGATGAATACAGTCTTCGGCGAAAGCCAAATGTGTGTTTAGGAATATCGAGCAGCGACAGTACAGAGCAAATATTTATGGAAGGATACCTTGCGGTGGGAATGGATCTAAATATTCTTCCATATATCACAAATTCTTAAAAAAATAATTCAAAAGAATTTGGTCGCGTTCCAGCAGGATGATTATCTTTCAATTGAAGATAACGCAGGCAGGCTTAGATAATCATGCAAATAGATTTGAAAAAGCAAGCGAGGTGTTAAATAGTTTATTTCTAAGAAGTTTCTACTGAAGCTGTCTTGTTTTCCAAAGAATTGGCGTTATACTCGGTTTAAGGGTAAAACAACACGTCTAATATAAAGTGTAGCTCAACCTACGTGTCACATAACATTTTTCTTACAAAATACCCCGCCAAAAAAAACAGGTATTTTACATTAAAAACACCGTGCTGACTGTGTATCGTCAGAGATGACTAAGGTTATAGCGGAAAAACAGAGCAAGTAAGAGAACATCCAAAAAGTAACTGGATCAATGGGCGCGTTCAACTATACGGGAGTCCAAAAATTAAGTGACAAATTAAAATTGAAACAATGATTAGTTTCATAATGGTGAAGAACAAAGTCTGTACTGTTGCTATTATTGCTATTATTGCACAATCTTCTCTGTGCTGTGAAACTCTGTTACTAAGCAGCTGACTACATGATTTTTCTTTTTGGATGCGAAAGGATATACACCAATCAAAGAGAAATTTGATGGAGTTTATAAGAGCCACGCACCTTTGAGGAGCACCATTGTACACTGCTTTAAAGGCTACATATGTCGCCCGATTGAGATGATATCGTATTAACGGATCTCCGAGTGAGGATTAGAGAGATTTCTGGATATGCTTAAACCCCAATATCAATACCCCAAAATTAATGTTTCCTGGCCAATGTATGCCAAGGAAGGCGAGGACGATACCATCAGCCGGAAAGGTTATGGTGGTGATTTTTTCTTAATCGATCATTTGGAGAAGGCAAGAACAATCACGGGACCACACTATGTTGATTTATTAGACCGATTTCCAAAATTGACAAAGGAACAGGTGTAGGGGTATTTGGGCGAGGAACCAAATATTCAAAATCAATGGGAACATACCCCAGCGTCTTTCAAGCAGAGATCAATTGAACCTCGACAGGAACTATCGAAGGCAAAGCATTGCAATTTTCCTCGATAGTCAAGCAGCCATAATGGGGTTGAACTTTAACACCATCAGCTCGAAATTAGTCTGAGAATACTTAGAAGAACTAGACAATCTAGGCAGAGAAAACAGAATTGCACTATGCTGAGAAAGCTAACCTATTAACAAAAAAAGGGACCGGAGCCGTTCTGTCGTATAGGGATGAGCACCTATAAAAAAGAACTTAAAAATAGAGAGGAGAAGCTCAAAGCATTTCTTTGGGAGAATCTTCCTAGTCTGAAACATTCCAAGGTTTTCCTTGGAAACTTTAATAAGCAAAGAGCAAAAACTACGCTAGAACTAAGTAGAAACAGACTACGTGTCCTCATAGGTTTTCTTTCAGAGCATTGTCACCTTGGGGAATACATGACAAGGATAGTTCTGAAACAGAGTAGCGACTGCAGGTTTTGTGGGGTGGAGCCTGAAAGTTCGGAATACCTAACATCTAACTGTACTGCCATTATAGAGTCCCATCTTGGCAAAGACGTCATAGACGAGGTGGAAATACCTTCTCTGAAACCATTACAGCTATTGCAATTTATTAAAGCTCTTAGACTGGACGGGGAGCTATAAATGTGTGTTAATTCTAGCAGTTTACAGCTCGGATAAGGGGGCACAATAGATCAATAGGTCGCAGTGCAACATCACCCTAAATTAATCTAATCTAATCTAATTCATTAGACCGACTCTACACTGAACTAAAAACAAAAAGGTTGCACCTAGCAAAGAAAGAAATTCTCTACCACCCATGGGCGATTGCGACAGTTACAGTACGAATTGGGGCCCATTACCATATTCGCTAGAGTAGGTCCCCTGTGACTTCTTTCTCTTTGCTTGTAAAACTGGTTTGGCGAAAAGCGATTGACGTCAAATGAGGAAGTGGTTGTTGAAACACGTATTTCGCTAGATTAAAGTGCATAGAGTTACAAAGAGATTAGGTCGAGAAGGAAATTTACTAAATGCAAGATAAATACATTGTCTTCTTTAGCGCAGGTATCTATGATACTATCCTCGTATAATATGTAGTAGTATGAGTCCAATTACATTAGAATTAGCATAGAGCTTCCTTGTATCCGTTTTCATGTTGGGTGACTAGAACAACGCATTACTGATTCTTTATAGACAACAGTTAATAAAATAATAATACAAGACTGTCTAACAAATTGAATAAAGTATGGCAGATACTACCTATATTACGCTTGGAAGATAAACTCTGTTTACCAAAGTATGTAATAAATTAAAAACAAACCATCGCATGGCATCTTCAGTTCAAAGGAATTACACTAATAGTATACAACTACTTCCTTTATAATATTAAAGAAAATTAGTAAAGGATATAATATAGAATTAATTTTCACGACTCAGCGGAAAGAAGATGAATGATTACCGAACGTGTTATAATTTTAAGCGTCTATAATTTCGGATATGCGCGCACCGACAAAAAGAAGAAGGCAGAAAATCGCCACGGCGCCAGTTTCTTCATCATAGAAATTATTAGAATATACATTCGTGGAATTTCACATTAATTTGTCAAATCGTCCGCTATACGGGCGACGAATGACGCAAGACGCACTATTCTAAAGATCTTTTGTGTGTCGTCCTCCATATAAAAATAATATCGCTGATTTATAAGAGCAAATATAAATAGAAACATTTACCGCCGATATTCGTGTATTGTGTGGGTAACTATTTCGGGATGAATGGCGCGCGGATTACTTGACGTGACGTGAAGTGAATCGCTTGTGCGATACGTGTTTACACAGTGCCACTAAGATATAATCGGGCGTTTTTAAAATCCGTCGAATTAGCATTTTCTTAGGAATGTTGGATTTCCCTAAAGGAAATAATGTGGCATTGTATCTTATTTTTGTTGTATTTGTAGGGTATCTTCGTTGTTAGGTTTGTGGTTTGCGTATTATAGTACTGAACTATATTTTTAGTATGTAATACAAACAGTTTTAATATGAGGTATTCATATCAAGTTCTGCTTGAAGCTTGGGAAGATTTCAAGAACGTATAACATAAACTTACGACTAGTTCAAATGTTTCAACAATGTACACCAGCTGATAACAATGGACGCTCCGAACGATCATTGACAGTAACTACACATGTTCTTGTTATTCGATTATAGGAAAACCACCCGACATATCTATAATATAATTGAACATGAGAAGGATAGCACCGACGCAGCTTCAGATTCATAGAGAGGCCAAAACAGAGTTGCACAAGCCGCAAAAGAAAATGGAGACACCAATCTAAGTATAGCAATGGAATACCAAAAATTGTGTCCTTTTTGAACCAAATCTGTCCAACGCTTTGCGAACTGCAATAATAAACATCTATTACCAGAACATGCGTGATTTCAAATCAAACAGTCACATCTTCTTTTAATAACAATAATAATAGTAATAATAATAATAATTTTTATTTGTCCAACGATAATTATCACTTACAGGACACATGGTGCAGTTACATTGATTATATACCTCATGTGTAATACCATTTCAAATCAACACAGATATACAATACATTTAATAAAAATAAACATAACCCGAACATAAATAAACATTCTATGAGTATATTCTGTTGAAATTGGTGACCATATGGAATATTGGCGATTTGGCCAAGATATTTGCATTGTGCCTACACGCCACGAGAAAATCAAGCAATCGTGTTTAACGTGGTGGTACTCGGAAATCGACATAAGCCAATAACGATGGTGAAGCTATTTCATTAGATAACAGGTTAAACAAACATCTTACACCGTTTTTATTGTGACGATCTTCTAATGAATTAAAATTTTGTTGCTGCAGTAATGTTACATAATCTGAACCACGATCAGGGTAAGTACCGCCAGCCTTATAGCTAGGTATTTAAGGAATGGCCTTTATACATGTTCAATTGAAATCACCTGATACTAAATTAAGTTGGCATATTTCAATTTAGATCGAACAAGAGTATAGTACAGAGTACTTACCACTGAGATGTCAAGTTCTTATTAGAAAACCCAAAGACTTATATGCAGAATATGATCAAAAAAGCTTACTTTTGTGTCAAATCTCTCACTTTTTCTGTTCTTGTAATGAATGTAGAATCAGCAGAGTAATTAAAAATGATTGGATTAGTGTGTCTGGTATAAAAAATCACTAAACATTTGTCAATATTTAGAGATGCACCATTCAACAAAGTACATCGATCATTAATCAGGGTAATGTAAGTCTGCAACTTAACACAATCAACTAACGAACCGATAACATTGTAGATTTTAAGATCATCCGCGTATGCTAAAGCCTCACATTGCAATTTATCGAGCAAATCATTCAGAAAAATGGTAAATAAGGGTAGTCCGAGATTAGAACCCTGCGGAACTCCAGATACTCTCCTGAAGCGAATGGGCGAATAACCGTTACAGAAAACGTAACCACTCCTTCCAAAGAAGTAAGATGAAATCATTTTTAAGGGACAGAAGCCAATACCTTCCAATTTAGCACAAAGTAAGCTATAATTAATTCGACCAAAAGCTCTAGCAAAGTTAGTATAGACAACATCAACCTGCCCTCGCTGGTCCAACACTCCAGATATATACTGGGTGATATTTACCAAGTTGGTTACAGTGGATCTACCTGACATAAATCCGTGTTGAAGGATTGACAAAAATGGTTTAACACTAAAATAAATATTGTTATATAATTATTATACATTTATAGCATTTATGAATCATTCCGTGGTGTTATAGTAATTATTGAGAGCTCGCTGGATAACTCAATCCTCAGTACCATTGTTCCCTTTAATCATATTGGGTCATTCGATCGGAGAGAAAATTTTCTCTAGTCAACCGATCCAGCAGTAGGGGAGTACTCACTATATTTCCTGGAGCAATTAAATATGAAGTTATCAATACTGACATTATTTCCTCCCTTGTCCCTATGGTTGATGTTGTTGCTTGCAAATGTGTTTTTTTCCAGTTCTCAGATCTATATTGCTTATACTTTTAGAGGCCTCTCTGCTTGATGAACCAACCTTTGTATTAGCTATCTCCTGCCAGAGGTCTTCTTCACTTAGGTTGATGTGTAGTTCTTTAATTTACCGCAACATAATACTGTAACCAATGGTAACAGTCGTTTGCTGAATCTAGTCTTCTTCAATGTGGAATGCAGTGTATTTGTTGAGGTTGATGAGCTTCCTTCATGAATGCCCGTACACGTCCGTCTTTGGTTATCATTTATTCATCCATACGATGTCCCTTAAGCAACCTGCGATTTGAAATGCTTTTATTGTTTGTTGCCGGATTTCATTATCTAGATTTCCAGAGCTTGTTATATCAGCTCTCAAGTAATTAAACCGATTCACTTGCTCGATCATTCTTTAGTCAACCTCCAGTTTGCATCTCGCCGGTTCTTTGGATGGTACTAGATATTTGGTTTTATCGGTTTTAATGATCATATTTAGTTGTTCTGTTGATTGATTAAAGGAGTAAAGCAATCTTTTCAAGATGTCTTCAGAGTCTGAGATTAGTACTGTGTCGTCTGTACTGTATTGAAGCAAATACTGCCCATTTTGCACCCTGCTGCTTTAGGTAGTTTTCCCATTATTTTATTCATAATATATTGAATATAAATGAACTAAGTGAGTCCCCTTGTCTTATTAAGGTACGCATTTGTAGTTCCTCGGTTAATTCATTCACCACCTTTATCATCGTTTTGGAGTGGATGTTAATGTTCTGAATTAGTTTTACAAGTTTTGGATTTATATATAGGATACTTAGTGAGGAAGGTGCACCGAAAATAGACATACGAAATAAAATACAACAGGGGAAAAAGCAACCCAGGCCAAGACTGAATATATCAAAGCAGGATGTAAAGACGAAGATGACCACCATGCAAATTAGAGAAATAAAATGAACAAACCAGTACAAATCTCTAGCGAACATACTTAGTGAGGAAGGTACATCGAAACTAGACATATTAAAATAAATTATAAATAAATTCCTTGCTGTGGTCTAAATAATTAAGACTGGAAACAAAGATAAAAATATATAAAGCTGTCGTGGAACCCATTCTATCATACGATGCAGAAAACTAGCAGATGATAAACAGCAATAAAAAGGATGTAGGTACCATCAAAATGGACTTCCTGAGAAAAGCCTACGGAATATCAAAATTGGAACATGTAAGAAACGAGCAGATACGACGAAGAAGAGGAAGAGTGATTATTAATGCGGTTCAAATCAAAATAAGACGGCTTATATGATATGGACACGTACAAAGAATGAGTGAAGATAGATGGCCAAAAAGAGCACTAAATTATACACCACAAAATAGAAGGAGAAGAGGAAAGACAGCGACATCATAGAGGGATGGGATCGGTAAAGCCATGGGAGACAATGCAATAAAAGAAGAAGTTTAGAAAAATCGAGATGAATGGAAATCGAAATGCGAGATGCGGACCCTCGCTATAATAATAAAAAAAAATGTGGGAAAATCTACGTCCAAAAACTATTCGAGACCACTGTATTCGATTCTCAAAAGCTCTTGGTTTTTCCCATCACCAGCTAGAAACCGTATCCTTAACGCCGCGACTATACTTTTATCGCGGACTGTACTTTCAAGCAAAAAAATCCACCCGCCATCAGAAAGTAATCCCCTCGTCGTTTCTCCGGTATATTTTGAAAAAATATTTAGCCCGCTCAAACATCGGACGACCGCTGTATAGTTTTTAATCGGTTGTCCTGAGTACAATCGAAGACGCATGCAGTGGCTACTCGAGAGCGATTGTGGAATGTTATAAGCAAACAACTAGTGGCTAGGTACACACGTACAGGCAGACACGCAACACACACATACGAGTATATACGGCCTGTCAGCTATTGTAGTTTCTAAACCTCTAAAAGTGTTTGCCTAAGTGTTCGTATATATTGGAAGGTTACTGCCGTGCGTAGAACGAACGGAACGCTTTCCCAGAAGACCTTTATCTTTTTATTATTGGTCCTCTTTTCTACTCTACCGTTGCCGTTGCCGCAAACCACCGACCGCGACAACTCGCCACTAAACACCGCCTATGTAGAGTCTTAAATACGCGGTGATGGCGAGGAATTTACGCAGCACGAGAAGATCGCAAAGTGCGTGATGTCTGGACGATATTGGAAACCAGTTATAATATGTAGAAGTCAATATTGTTTGTGTTTAAACGCAAACCGCACATACGGTGTTATTCGATACGTTTGCTTTGTATGTGCTAAATGATATCGACGTAAAGGTAACTAATAAAGAAGAATCTAAAGGAGAATATACAGTACTGATAGAAAGAACTGCAATGGATTCAGTTTTGATTACAATTCTTGCTGAAAAGTTTCTAAAAAGTTTGTATTATTTAAGCAACATTCTACGAAGGTGATTTGATATAAAGGAAGAAAAAGAACTCTATCGGAATATAATTATTAGCTTATCATCCCTATCTTAACTTGTACACATGCATATACGCCAATATAATTTCTAATTAAATAAAAAGCTCATGAGGTAATAGTAATAACAATAATGATTTACTTTCAACGGGTAAAGACCAAACTACATAAAATATAAAAGAAGCACTATATGAATACATACGAGGGCGACCTGAAATGTTTCCGGAATCGGCAAGAGATGGCGCGCGAAGGGTGAAGTGGATTCATTCGTCGGCAAGGACCACTGGAGGTCGTTGGAGGTCGTTACAGATTGGTATTTTGCCGACCTCGGAACATCCTACTTTTCCGATGGCTTGAAGAGACTGCAGCACCGTTTGAAAAAATATATTTATCTTCGAGGCGACTACATTGAAAAATAAATATAAAAGACCACACCAATACCGGGCTTTCCTTGTCGATACCGGAAACATATCAGGTCGCCCGCGTATATGTAAAAGTACAATAATATTTAAAATAAAAATTAATCACAAATTTCTAAAAGAGTTAATAATATCATCCATTGATCAAAAGTTAATGCCAATTCCCTTATAGATTAAGAAACTACTACACATGATATACAGTGATAACTTAAACTTCCTAACTTAAATCATAACCCCTAACAGCGTAAATTCGGCCGGAAAAACATTACTTTACCTGCATAAAGTAGGAGCAAAGTGGAATATCCTTCTTTCATTTGGTATCCATTACATATTCCTGATTGTTTAGATTTGGAGCGTAAGAGAGATGTCCTTTAAGTTTATATGCTGGAGCATAGAGGGCGTCACTAATCAAGTGTCAATATTAATTATTAAGCTCCATCATTAGTTAACGTAAATCCAAGGTTTAAGTGGAAGATGTGTCGTGCTATAGTTTAACGAACTGTCAAAGTTGACAAGTTAGTTGTGAAATGGAATTGAACCGAGAACATTTTCGCGCAATAATAATTTACAATTTTGGAAGACAAGAATGCCTCGCCGTGTTGGCTTCTGTTGTCGGCGATCAAGCACCACATCAATCAACAATTTCTTCTTGATATGGAGAATGCCAACGTGGACCAATTAGTTTAAGTGATAATCCAAAAGCAAGATCGATGCGCAAGATCATCGACGAAGATTGGCGTGTAATATATCGCGAGAGTGAGGCACCATTGGGTATTTCAAAGACCTCAGTTTAAAAAATTTTGCATGAAGAATTGTGTCTATAAGAAATTTAGTCTCCCACCGGACACCGCATCTATCGATCCAAGAACAGAAAACAGCTAAGGTGAGGTGCTATCAAAAACTCTACACCGCTTTAACGGTGGAAATTCTAAAAACAATGTCGACAGTAGTAATGAAACTTGGAGTTACTCATACGAACCAGAAAATATACACCAGTCGTTTGTTTGGGTGTTCCAAAATGTCTGCAAAAGGATGGCCGCGACATTTGCCTCGAAAGTGACAACAATTCCTCCACAAGATCAAACAATTGTTACTGCCGATTTGTATGTAATCATTTGTGTGCTGCAAGTCATCGTTGAGCTTCGAATTCCGGACCTAAGTCTCAACGATTTTGAAAATCAAGAATAGACTGTGTGGTCAAAGGTTCCAGTCGTCAGAAGGAGCAGTCGATGCCTCAAAAAACGCAATTTTGACACCAAAGGTATGCAATAACTGCTTCCAGAGTGTGAAAAGTGCGTCAATCTTTTTGAAGAATACTTCGAAAAACAATAAAATTTTTAAAAGCTATCTACTGTTTTGTTTCAGCTCCATATGCAAAACTTAAATTTCTAAAGTTTCTTCCTTTCAAACGTTGTTACGATTTGGTATACTATCTCTGAGAAAACGCGGGGACATTATTTATGAAAAGTACTTATATAATCTTCCAAAGAATTCTATTGGTTTCTCGTACCAATTTTAGCGGTTATCGTATTTTGTTCCAAGTATAGATTGAAGATATACTGAAATATTGATGATAACATTTGCAGGGAGTCATATAGTGTAAAGGGCCCCAATCTATTAACTATCCAAGATCGGTAACGACTTTGAAGGATAAACCATACTAATAAAATCTACATATAGAATGAACAGACAGTAAAAATTATTATCTCTGTTATTGGATCGAGGCCCTTGAAATAGTAATTAAGTAATTTAAAATTTAAAAAGTCAATGAGACACTTATGTCGTTTTAGGCATAGCATCCCGACATGTCCTTAATGGATTTCACCATCGATGTCTATAAGTTTTGACCTGTATTTGAACTTCATTATTTCCACCGTAAAAAGTCCAGATTAGCATAAATAGAAAATCACAAATGAAACTAAAGCATCCACGGATTTTTTTGTAACTGAAAGATAATGCCTTCTCAAGCCTCAAGATATTCATAACGAAATTGTATAGTAAATAGTGTCGCCATTTATTAATCCGCGTGAAAGTTTGGAGGTTGAAGATTTGGGACACCCTGTATGCGTTTTATATTTTGCACTTAATATTAAAATGCTAATGCAATAAACGTTAGAGATAAAACCTAAATTGAAATAAAAAACGCAAAGACCAACACCAGTGGCTGCTACACCGATGAATTCCAGTGACTTGCTTTCGAACAGCTTTTTACCATATTCTTGATCTGAAAGAAAATTTACCAAGTATGTATTTTACCGTATTAATACCCATCACCACACTAAAGCATCTTCTTGATATTCGGACGATTTTTTCGAGTTCCTTCGTTTGTCAAATAAAAAAAAAATAAAAATGCTTCATTTCCATTTATAAATGAACCACACCTCACCCTGGTTGTCCATTTTGGGTTTACGACTTACATGTTATTTTTGGATAACTTTCTCTCTGCATTCCATTGCCGGTAACGTTAAACCTCATACAATATTCAAAGGTAAACAAAGTAATATAATTTCGACACAGATTTAGCAAACAATTTATGGTAAAACCACACATATAGATATAAATATATTTATAACGTATCAGAACGAGCATACCGAAGCGTATTATTCATACTCTTCAAGCGTGCAAGTACTATATTCGTCTCGTAAGTCTTTTCCTGCTAATTCCCGAAGCGAATGCCGGGAAAAACTTTAGTAATTAATGTTTTATTGATACTACACGTTGTTACGAAATCGAATATTCTTCAAAACCGCAAACATACCGCAACATGAACGTAAACGGTTTCTGTTGATTTTTAATTACTTTTTCATTCCATTGCTTGCTCGCTCGTTGGATTTTTTACAATTTAGCGCCATTTGTTTGTAATAACTGTATAAAGGATGGTACAGGGGCATAATAACTTTAATACGATGATTAGAAATGTATAATTTAAATATAAAGAAAAAGAAGGACAAGCTGGTATAGCCATCAATATTTTTATATTGCGTTGTATTATTAGTAGTGATAGTAATAATAGTAACTTAATAATTACAAGGACGCAATGTTTGATAATAGCATTTTATTATTTACAATTACGTTTAATGAAATTCTCTGTAAGTTTTTCTAAAAAAATCCCGTACAAGTTCTTAAAGAATTATATTTAGTGTAATGAATGATTTAAATTATTAATAAAAAAAGACTCTATGGGTATAATCAGGCGGTAAATACTTTATATTGTTAAAATTGCACCTTACATCTCACACGATACGCATTCGTAACCTGAAAATAAGATGCTACGCACAAGGTTCCCGGGTGTCAAATTCGGATCTTAAAAGAAACTTGGTAGGTAAGTAGAGTACATTGAAATTTGAAAGTAAATAATTTTTGTTTGTGCTGAAATTCTCTGAGGCTGTGAAACACCCCTTCGAAAATTCACAGATCTTCAGTTTTCTTGATTTAATCCTTGAACGAAACTAAATAGAACAAAAATTTAAATGCAAACATTGTACGTTATCGAAAAGTCATTTAGGGTACGTGACTGTTGTATATACAGCATGTTGCATTTAAGCACCATCCTGCTATGCTAGACCTGATCATTGTAATATGGAGAAGAAATATTTATTGATTTTAGAGCATTTTCAATTATAGAGGGTGTTCCAAAAGTGTAGAGCAAGTCATACTCTATACAGCATAATTTACGATAATAACCAGGTCAGAAAATCGTCGATTAAATCTTTTCCATATTCGAAATCCATAGACGTCCGATGGTTGAATCATGCCTGTTGTTTTCTTTAGTATTTGCAGCATTTGAACATCTTTGTTGGATGTGACCTCTTTCTTTAAAGATTCTTGACAGTGACCTGTCCATGAGTCTAAAGATATAAGACGTTTTGGCCCAATGCTTGGTAAGTAAATATTAAGAAATCAACTGTTGAATAAATCAGTGGTTAATTTACTTGAAAATGAGGCTTGAATAACAAAATTTGTAGGTCCAAATAGGATTTTTTGTACTTGGGGGCTAAGCTTGTTACCAAACTCTATTAGCACTATCAGTAGTGGAGACATAAGTTTGCCAGATACAGATATTGTTATATTATATATTATAGGACTGTGTTAGATGCACTTGTAATACCGCCTTTATATACGATTTGTGTTTGCTTTTGAATTTGTCAAGTAGGTATATAAATGTTGTATTATAAAACCACAACGTTATCTTATCATTATCTATTTGTCTTTCTATATCTTAACGAAAAACCAATTTTGTGCTATATTATCATATCGAACAAATATCGCCAATATCAAAATACGCGTATCCTTAAAATATTAATATTAAAAACAACGACAGCTTAACTATGAGTTTTCAAATCAATGATTTATAAATATTTCGTTTTAAAGAAATGCAATATTTTTGAATATTTACGATAACTAGAGACCGGATTATATGCAAAGTCCATATATGTTATTTTATTTAGTTATTATATTTTACGTCTATATGTGGATGTATTACACCGATTAAAAAGTTAATTAGCGTTAATTAACTTTAATCAGTGTAATGTCTTATGTCTCCACTACCTGACCTGGTTCTTATCGTAAATTATGCTGTATAGAGTATGACTTGCTCTACACTTTTGGAACACCCTCTATAATTGAAAATGCTTTAAAATCAATAAATATTTCTTCTCCATATTACTATGATCAGTTCTAGGATAACATTTTGCATATAATCCGGTCTCTATATTGTGTCAATTTTGTCGGGGTTTACTTATATCCAGTTAGACTAATAATAGCTGCATCTGATACCATACTAATTGGCGATTGTAGTTATGCACTTCAATAAAATTTAATCAATTAATGCGAAGCAAATTGCACTGCCTAAACTGTATGAAGTGGGATTATATAGGGTAACTGTTTCCCTTTTCTGATGTATATATGTGTTGTGCAGTACGAACGTGGCATAAGATATAAGTTCTTATGTTAATATCACCTTTGTATATAATAAGGGATGTTAAAGATAAACAACTTGCGTTAATTGCCTTTCCACATTATTATAATCAGCTCTAACATAAGAGAGTAGCGCTTAAATACAACATACTGTATATACCACGTTCACGTCTCCTGAAATACCTTTCAATAAGGTACAATAATTTATATTGCTATATATTTTCATTCCAGAATTAAATCAAGGAAACTATAAACCTGTGAATTTTCGTGTGCTCCACCTCTCAGAGTCAATTTCGGCACAAACAAAAAATTTTTATTTTTCAGTCTTAACATAGTCTACTTACCTACCAAGTTTCACTAAGATCTGAGATTGACACCCGTTAATCTTGTCCAGTAGAAAGGGAGTGAAATTTCATTGAAAGACGAAGGTACCTTTCGGTACCAACAACGATCACAAACCCCAGAGTGTTTTTCTTTATTTTTCTATTGAAATTTTGAAACATGAAACATACTTCCGGGTGTTAATCCGCATCGTTAGCTGGTTCTCAGAAGTTCAAAGTTGCTTCAGGTTCTTTCATACCACCAAACTAAAATAATTAGATGATCGCTATTCCAAAATTCAACTTAAATAAAGTGTTTGTTTCTAAGGTTTCTCGAGAAACAATTTTTTATGAGAAACAATAACGAACATACTGAAATTACATGTTATAGGTAAATGGCATACCGACTATATTCTAAGCAAATTCAAAATCGGAAAAGTATAAAAAAATAGAGAGAGGAAAGAGGAAAAATGAAGATTGAGTTGCGTTGTAAACAACTTAAATGCACTGAATCTAATTTATCTAAGGCAGCGAGTTGATTCGTTCCCATTGCTAATCAAATCCGAGCGTACATCCCGTATATGGGCATATGCGCTTAAAAAATAATTTCTACTCATTATAATAAATAAGTTTCGCCTTATCCGCGCTATCAGTTTCACGTTATTATGATTTTGATATGTAATCGTGCGCGGTACACGTTTCATAGCATCCAATTAAACGTGAGAGGTGCTGTCGCTGGTGTGCGTCGTGAAACTCCCACATTTGACCCGAGGTCGACGTGTTGCATGTTAAAAGAAACGTCGGGCGCTTTGTACTACATATTCGTTAGCGCCATCTAGCCAATAACGCGTACGGAATGTTTAATGCGAGACGTATGGTGTATGGACGTGAAGTTTCCCTCCTCCTACCAACTTAAACTCGCGTTTAAGACTTCGGAAGAAGATTCATCGATTTAAACAACACAAGATCCCTTCTTTACTTTGTCGATTGTTTCATTTTGAATTACATGTTCGGTGGATTTGATATTTTTATAAGAATTAACTTCAGATTTCTTTCAAAAATAGTAGAAAGTAGCGTTGCAAGTCATTAAACATTTTTGAAGATATTTTGACGTGTGCGTATTCGACTTTGTAAATTTGTTTATAATTTTTGACAAACAACATTCATCCGTGATGCAAATAATTTAGATTGCACTGATAGATGCTTACATGGAGATTTAGGGTTTGCAGAGTAAAATTACAGTAACTTTCCAGATATTTTTTACGTCAGGAATATCATTGTAAATTTGCAAGTAGCTAGTAGGTAAAAATGAAGCTGTAAAATTGCAGTTTGAGAATTATAGCATTTTCATGTAAATGTAAAATATTCCAGTTAGCTTCCTATAATACCATACGGCTATGTGAGTACTTTTACATGTCTAGATGCAGTATTTTGTAAAATTTACTTTCGGCGATCCACAAAACCTGTTTAACAACAGGTAAGGATTCACAGAAATAGTTTCTGGTAACAGCCGTGTACGTGCTTTGTACATAACGTTTTACAGTTTATATTGAGAACTTTTCTGTAAAAATACAACACACACAACAAACGTCATTCAAATACAACCCGCATCTGTAATGCCACAAAGATCTTTTACTGTGTGCTCTAGTATTTGCAAATAATTGAATGGCATAGTCTTATTCTTTTATTTAAAACTAAGACTTCTCTAACTTCTTTTTCGAATTACTTGCTCAAATAATTGATCATTTCTTTAGCTTATTTATGCAATATTTTCGGCATTTTTCGATACGCTATACACACGTAAATGAGTTCTTAAAAAAAAATTTCGATTGTACAACAATAATAAAGAACAACGTAAACGACTCAAATATAGAATGAAGACGAACGTTCTGATGATTCTGATAGCATTAAGCTGAGATCATCGGTAATGTAGCGTGGCGACGTGATATTTTGTCGTGCTACCAACTATCAAAGCATAAAATACGAAACCATTTTTTTGTTATTATATTACAAAAGGAAATACATTTTTCTACACTTTCGATGTAATTTAAAATAAGTGGTGTATGTTTTACACAATAGCTTATTAGTTATGTACAAATGATGAATTTTAGTTTTAGTAAAATGGCAACAGATAAATGCTCATGATGTCAGTAACGGTGTGCAATGAACCTTAAAAAATCTCCATTATATCCTTCTTAATAATAATAGAACTTTATTTATAAGGTTAAAAGCAGATTGGATTGTTGCGTCAAATCTTACCTTACATCTCATTAGGTACAATATTTGTACGAGTCAATACCTTGGTTAAAAGAAAAAGCAGAGGGCAAATTATATTAAATTGTATCTATGTACGTACTAAGCTTTTTTATTTAATTTATTATATAATTTTACTCATATGTAAACGGGAGATCGCGCACTAAAACATTGAGTCCCGAATAAATTGTGTCGCGTGAATTACTTGCGTTGTATTAGCGCGGTGTTATAAGCTTATTGAATTTATCTATACTTTGCTTAACAAAAGTCAAACTGTTATGAATAAAAGTGCAGGGAAAGGTAAGAGTTTTAAAGCGAATGAAAGTATCTCCACAATGTATGTGCATTATAAAGACCATGGAAACTCGATACTAACGAAAATGCGATCCTCATATGATGGCTAATTACAGTTGGAATGTAGAAAGAGACTGCCAAACTAAAATAAACAAAAACAGAAAATGGAGCAAATAAAAAATTATTCCCGGATTGTTTGTGTTCCTACAAGTACTCTTGTAATTTTTTAATGACTACTAAAATATATACTTGTACTATGCTCGTGACTAACATTATAACACATGGGCTGAAAAGTCCCGGGCCTAACACATAGATGACGCTAGTTTTATTCCAGTCACCTTTGTCTCAGTTAGTACCAACCTTCAAAAGACAGCTGTTAAAATGTCATAATATTCTATTCATTAGTTTGTGAGTTATTGTGCTAAGAGTCACGCTAATTTTGTTATTTTCAAAACAATGGATCAAAAACAATTTCGTGTTTTAATTTTACACTGCTTCTTGATGGGAAAAAATACCGTTCAAGCGAAGCAATGGCTTGAAAAGTGTTATGGGGACTCCGCTCCATCAGAAACAACAATAAAACGTTGGTTAAACCGATGATCAAGAACACAGTGGACGTCCAAATGAGGCGGTAACACCAGGAAACATCAAAAAAATCCACAAAATCGTTTTGAATGATCGAAAAGTGAAATTGCGTGAGTTAGCTGACATCGTAAAGATATCAAAAGAACGTATTGGCTTTATATTGCATGAGCATTTGACTATGAGAAAGCTCTGTTCAAAGTGGGTGCCGCGTTTGCTCACTGTTCACCAAAAACAAGAACGTGTTGATGATTCTGAGCAGTGTTTGGCCATGTTTAAACGTAACAAACCGGAATTTTTGCGTCGATATGTGACAATGGATGAAACATGGACCCATCACTTCACTCCGGAATCAAAACGATCGTCATCTGAGTGGACAGCAACTGGTGAACCCCGTCCAAGGCGCCCGATAGCACAACAATCGGCTGGAAAGGTTATGGCCTCGGTATTTTGGGATGTGCGTGGTGTAATATTCATCGACTATCTTAAGAAAGGAAATACCATCAACAGTGAATATTATATAGCGTTATTGGAGCGTTTGAAGGCCGAAATTTGCAAAGAAACGACCTCATACGGCAAAGAAAAAAATGTTGTTTCATCAAGACAACGCACCGTGTCACAAGTCAATCAAAACAATGGCAAAACTACATGAATTGAACTTCGAATTGCTCCCACATCCACCGTATTCGCCAGATTTGGCTCCCAGCGACTACTGGCTGTTCGCAGACATCAAAAAAATGCTCGCCAGTAAGAAATTTCGCACGAATGAAGAGGTTATCGCTGAAACTGAGGCCTATTTTGAGGCAAAAGATAAATCGTTCTACAAAAGTGGTGTTGAAATGTTAGAGCGGCGCTGGAATGATTGGGTTGCTCTTGATGGAGATTACGTTGATGAATAAAGCTAATTTTGAACCAAAAAAAAACGTGTTTTCTTTGTTAGGCCCGAGACTTTTCAGCCCATGTGTTATTTAAATAAATAAATGAATTATTAAAATTATATACTTTTTTATGTCCTATCAGTTCTTAAGTCGCAAAACTTAGTCGCATTAATGATTCTTCAAAGAGCATAGTATGGCATAGAGTTAAATTTTGACATGATATGCAAAAACTAATATGATTTCCGGATTCAACACGCCAAAATTAGCAAAAAGCAATTCTCATATAGAAGTCAGCAAAAATTATGTTGGGCAGTGTTATTGAAAGCAATTCTATTTGACGTATACTACTACCTCCATTATACACTATTCTAGTTCTACATTACTTTGAAACGATACAATTACAGAAGTATCATCCACAAAGTTACAGAATAGCCAAAATTGTTCGGCAAGTCACTGATGTTTAACAAACAGAAGGGAACCCAAAACGGATCCCTGTGGTACACCCAGGGATACGCTATATTTACGAGTCTACATCAATAACCGTACACCTATTCACCACAAAAGACACCAAACAATTCAATCGTATGTCTGGAAAACGGATCACATACAATTTAGCGGTTAGCATATCAAAGGCACGTAATACATCAAAAGATATACCAGCCACATAACTGTTAGCACCCAACTCACTACAAATGTGCTCTATACAATCAAATAAGGTGGTTCTCGTCGACTTCTGCTTCGTAAAACCATGTTGGTTCTCATGAAAAATGTGCAATTGTAAAATGCTTGTAATTTGGTCTAAAATTTTCCATTTTTGCGCAATTAACCGAAGTAGTTTAAAAAAAATTATTTCTGACATATGTATGTCAAGCTCTCAACTACATATTCGGCAATATGTTTCAATAAAAAATCCCTAATTCTATCTACACCACTAGATCCTTTTTTATAACGAAGGTACAACACATACAACATCTTGAGAACACCACATATGCATTACTCCTCCACCGAGTCGTCTACTCTATTATATCCCATATATATGTTGGTACCTACTGCAACAGTGCAATCTTGTTATGTTGAGAAAAACTAACCGGTTGACTTATCAGTGTGGTGTAGCCAAGGAGGAAAATGGGAAACAACTTGGAGGTAGAAGTGTGTCTACTGTTCTATAACTGAGTTATTTTTACTGGGCAGTAAATTAGCATTATCATTACTGAAAACCTTTTGTTCACATATAGAAACAATGGCTGTCCCATTCTTCTTTATTGGACTACTATTTGACTTTCCTTTTATCAAAATCTTGCTGGATTATACTGCATTGTGAGTGCAACGCAAGTGTGAAATCAAGGTAAAATTGTTAATTATAAAATAAATTTCCTTTTATGCGCTATATAATTCCTTTATTAACTTAAACTCGAAATTTGGGTCATCCGGAAGATACCTCTATATTAGGTTACGAACATGTTGAAAGCCCATACTCAATTTTGGGCGACTATATAAGCTTCATAGCCTTGCATTTTCAATTAATGTTTTTCTTTGAGGACATGCAAATTACCTTTGCATAAAAACATTTAGGTAATGTTTTGATGAGTTTTTCTAATCTTCATTTGTTTGTTTGTGTTAGTCTCTGAATTCCCAAACCATCCAGTTAACTCCAGTATACGAAATGTTATTATTGCATCTAATACTACAATTATTACTCTTTCCACTTACCTGACTATCTTTTCGTCGATTACAATCGGTAAACATTTAAGTATTAAGAATATATAATATATGATTGTCAAAAGTATCTAGAGTGCACGATTCAAATGATAACATTCAAAGTAATTGCATGATATCCTTATTTTCAACACCACACGTATTGCATTTACATGTACAACATCTACATCGGCGTATTATTGTTGAGAGAACCGATTGGAATGCGGATAGGGTACATTAACAATTATAAACCAGAAGTAGATAAATCAGACATTAATTACACGTTGCGTTAAGTATCATCAAATTGGATTCTTATCGGAAATAATTGCTTATATTAGTATTGTTATTACTGCATACAAGTATCGTTTATTTCTACTGTATTTGTTTGTTAATTTCAACGTAGTCGTACACAATAGCCGCTATATATATATCGCGTAAAGAATGTGTCCCTTCTAAACGTTATTTCATCTTCTTCTCGAAGCTATAAATCTTCCGGAAAGATAATATGAGAAACATTAGCCAATTAATCAAAATATAACCGCAGACAGATCGTTTGGATGTGCATTATAGCTGAAATGAAAGGTCCGAGCAATCCGTAGTAAGTGTTTGGCACAGCGGGCGGGAACAGCTCACATTATGCATAATGATACGTTCTTCACGGAAGGCTGACCACGTACCACCTATTCGCGAAATGAAAATAGCGTGTAACAGGTCAATGATGGTAATCAGTGACGTGATATTGAATAATTCCTTGCCTTTTTCATTTTACCATACCGCCTGTTTAATACAGCGGAATTCGAAAGTATAGAATGTTTTGTAAGACACTACCACAAATATATATTATCTTGGAATGCAATCAAACAACGTCTCTTCACATTTAGGCTTACAATGAGACGTAAATTCTGATTGATGCAACGATCAATTCGTCACTCTACAAAACTGAAAGAAATATGAATTGCCCAAAATACCATTCGTCTTTCTTGGTCACCAAACCAAACCAAAATAAAGCTTGAGTTGGTCTATACCATTTTCAAATATAGTGAAAGTTTTCAACTTACTTAACGCTAATTGTAGACAAATTTAAATTTCATCCATCAAAAAAAATTTCGACTCGCTCAAATTTGAAATTTTTCAAACTAAGTTAACGCTAATTCTAGAGAAATTTAAATTTCATCCATCAAAAAAAATTTCAACTCGCTCAAATTTGAAATTTTTTAAACTAACTCAACACTAATTCTAGACAAATTTAAATTTCATCCATCAAAAAAAAATTCAACTCGCTCAAATTTAAAATTTTTCAAACTAATTTAACGCTAATTCCAGACAAATTTAAATTTCATCCATCAAAAAAAAAAATTCAACTCGCTCAAATTTGAAATTTTTCAAACTAACTTAACGCTAATTCTAGACAAATTTAAATTTCATCTAGTGCAATAACTTATTAATTTCTCTTAAAAAATTTCAACCCCACAGCGTTAATTTTAGATTCTTCATTAATTGCACGGAGAAAAATATTACGCAAATTTATATCACAGAACGTTGGTTGACGCCATTACCAATCACGTAAAAATTCGTTTAAAAGTATGAAATACATTATGAAAATTCTTGGTTAGAGTTTGGAATAAAATGGAGATAGCTATAAAGAAAACTAAAAATTATTCTATGAATCAATAAAACATTTGAGACAGAAGAAGACACCAAGACTGAAAAACATAAAAGATGATAAAGGAAATATACTAACCGAGAAAAAGGAGATTATGGAAAGATGGAGACAATACTTCGAAGAGAAAAAGATGAAATGGAAAAAGACGACGAAGAACGTATCACACCAATAAGCGATGAAAAAGTCAGAGAAGTAGTTAGCAAAGTGAAACTAGGAAAGGCCGCCGGGGAGGATGGAATTTCGACTGAAATGATAAAATATATGGGAGACTAAGGTAACAAAGAACTGTTTAACCTCTTAAACAACATCAGAATAAAAAAATACATACCTAAGGAATGAAATATGCGAATAATTATGCCCATATACAAAAAAGGAGACTCAAAAGAATGCCCAAATTACGGAGGAATAACGTTAATAAGCATCCCAGGAAAAGTATTGACAAGGATACTAAAAAGAAGACTCAAAGAGAAACTGGAAACATCATTAGAAAATACTCAACATGGATTTAGAAAAGGAAGACGCATCTAGGACTTAATATTTGTAATCAGACAATTAGGAGAAAAGCCAACACGAAAAGGAAATACATATATATTTTATAATCTTAGAAAAGCTTTTGATAGGGTAACAAGAGAAGATGTATGGCAAAGCCTGGGAAGAAGAGGACTAGAGAGAGGAATGTTAGAGATGATTAACGCATTGTATAAAAATAACAGGCATAAAGTCAGAATCAGCTAAATTCGAAATACAAATTGGATTAAAGTAGCATCTTATTTCTTTGAAGGTAGTGTTCAATGATATTGTAGCTCAGAATTGGGCAAGCTAAGGGTAGCGGAGTGGAAGTGTTTGATCCAACATAAATCTTAACTAACTTAGATATTGTGATATGGCATGAAGCTAATCAATCAGCTACAAACATGGTTAAGGAGACTAGGACTGCTGTCAAAACACATACGTTCAAAGTTTTTGTAATCTGAAAATTTCCAAATGAATGTCACTAGCTTCATTTCAATTATTTATACAAGAAACCGAAAAGTCACTATTAGCTTTTAGATTATTTTCTAATTCTAATAATATTTAGTAAAAAGGTATAAAGCCAATAGACAGAGATGGTCTGATAAGAGACAAAAGAATAATTTAGGCCTGACAGAAGAAACAGCATTTAGATTTTGTCAACGAGAATAGAGTACTATTACCTACGTATTGTGTGAAACAGTTTCAGAATAATCAAAAACCGAAAGCTGCGAAGTAAAGTCGTTGACAAGGCTGTTAGGTCTCGTTAAGAGAATAAAGCCAATGCAGATTCCGTAGAGAGAAAAGAACCACGGAAGGTACGGCATCTATTCTAAGATATCGAATATTATTTTTGCATCACTCTGTACGCATCAACGAAATTAAAGTTTATCGTTAAAGTATACCTTAACGGTCGGTTATCTACTAATTTCCTTGTAACAAATCCGTACACTTATACCCACACTTTCATTACAAATTTATTGAAACGTACTTGAACCTTTTGACACTTTTATTTCCACAGGTTCATGAAAGAGCACTTTAAGCGCATCATAAATAAGAATCAGATGATGTATGCAAATTAAAATATTAATTAAAATACTAGTTACCATATATAAACAGTTTATTTTAGCTGTAATAAACTTCGCCGTCCAACGTACCGGACATAATTTATTTCTTTATTAATCTCGTAATCAATAAAATTTCGATGTCAGTTTCCACAAAAATATTGTAATATTGATAAACAAAGCATATTTTATCTTTACAGTTTTCGGGATGGGATACTTTATTGCCGAAATAAAATTTAAATTGAATGTTTTCATCGAGATTGGTATGCTGTCTGGATGGATTGTGCGTGGACACAAACCTATGATGGGATGTACGACAGATTTTTCTCATCTTAAACTTTACGATCGTATGTTTACGAAAATTTTATCGTGATTTTAATAGAAAGCCGTGACGCGACGCGCTCATTTAATTGAAAAAGTTAATAACTTACAAATAGCGATAAAGTGTTATACGCCAGCGCGTTCTTTTAGCGAACGGTAGCCACGAAAATGTTAAACAACATGTTTGGTAAACTAAACAAGGCAAGGAAAGCCAAGAAATGTGTTTGTAAACGAAACATTTCCATAGAAATATTTTCCTGAAAGAAAATGTTATATTTATTGGAGTAGAACATTGCACAGAGCATAATCAAAAAGGATGCAGCCTTACCCTACATTGTTTACAATTTATATTCAGGAGGCTTTAAGTAATTGGATAAAATAATAGAAACAATGGGAATTAAGGTGGAAGATCACTGTCTCATAAGACTTTAACACATGGGCTGAAAAGTCCCGGGCCTAACAAAGAAAACACGTTTTTTTTGGTTCAAAATTAGTTTATTCACCAACATAATCTCCATCAAGAGCAACGCAATCATTCCAGCGCCGCTCTAACATTTCAATACCACTTTTGTAGAACGATTTATCTTTTGCCTCAAAACAGGCCTCAGTTTCAGCGATAACCTCTTCATTCGTGCGAAATTTCTTACCGGCGAGCATTTTTTTGAGGTCTGCGAACAGACAGTTGTCGCGGGGAGCCAAATCTGGCGAATACGGTGGATGTAGGAGCAATTCGAAGTTCAATTCATGTAGTTTTGCCATTGTTTTGATTGCCTTGTGACACGGTGCGTTGTCTTGATGAAACAAAATTTTTTTCTTTGCCATATACGGTCGTTTCTTTGCAATTTCGGCCTTCAAACGCTCCAATAACGCTGTATAATATTCACTGTTGATGGTATTTCCTTTTTCAAGATAGTCGATGAATATTACACCACGCACATCCCAAAATACCAAGGCCATAACCTTTCCAGCCGATTGTTGTGCTTTCGGACGCTTTGGACGAGGTTCACCAGTTGTTGTCCACTCAGATGACGATCGTTTTGATTCCGGAGTGAATTCCATGTTTCATCCATTGTCATATCGACGCAAAAATTCCGGTTTGTTACGTTTAAATATGGCCAAACACTGCTCAGAATCATCAACATGTTCTTGTTTTTGGTCAACAGTGAGCAAACGCGGCACCCACTTTGAACAGAGCTTTCTCATAGTCAAATGCTCATGCAATATAAAGCCAATACGTTCTTGTGATATCTTTACGATGTCAGCTAACTCACGCAACTTCACTTTTCGATCATTCAAAACGATTTTGTGGACTTTTTTGATGTTTTCTTGTGTTACCGCCCCATTTCGACGTCCACTGCGTTCTGCATCATCGGTGTATCTATGACCACATTAGAAGTCAGCAAACCAACGTTTTATTGTTGTTTCTGATGGAACGGAGTCCCAATAACACTTTTCAAGCCATTGCTTCGCTTGAACGGTATTTTTTTCCATTAAGAAGCAGTGTAAAATTAAAACACGAAATTGTTTTTGATCCATTGTTTTGAAAATAACAAAAGTAGCGTGACTCTTAGTACAATAACTCACAAACTAATGAATAGAATATTATGAAATTTTAACAGCTGTCTTTTGAAGGTTAGTACTAACTGAGAGAAAGGTGACTGCAATAAAACTAGCGTCATCTATGTGTTAGGCCCGGGACTTTTCAGCCCATGTGTTATTTCGCAGACGATCAAGTAATTATAGCTTGTGATGAAAAGGATATAGATTACATATTTAGAAAACTGAGATAAGAATACGAACATTGGGGATTAACAATAAACATTACAAAGACTGAATATCTGAAAGGGTCTAAAGACGAAGATGACTAGGACTAGCAAATTAGAGAAATAAGAAGAACAAACCAATATATATACTTAGGAAACATATTTAGTGAAGAAGGTACATACGGAATAAAATATAACAGGGGAGAAAAGCAACCCAGGCCTTAAATTTCTTACTGTGGTCTAAAGGATTAAAGCCGTCGTGGAAGCCATTCTAACATACAATGCAGAGACCTGGCAGATGACAAACAGCAACAAAAAAGATGTAGACACCATAGAAATGGACTTCCTAAAAATTGGAATCGAAACAAGACAGCTTATGTGGCATGGGCATGTACAAAGAATGAGTGAAGATAAATGGCCAAAGAGGGCATTAAATTATACACCACAAAATAGAAGGAGAAGGGGAGGCCAGCGACATCATGGAGGGATAGGATCGAGAAACCCATGAGAGACAAAGCAATAAAAGAAGTTTGAAAAAATAGAGACGAGTGGATATCAAACTGCGAGATGCGGCAAAGATCGTGGGACCCCCAATATAACAAATAAACTTACAGTAGAACAATGATAGCTTATAGAGCTGTAATGCATTCTTGAAGAGAATGCACCATTCTAAGTGTGAGAAGGTCAAATAAAAAAAAATGGAATCGAGTTCGAAAGTTAAGCGAAAACCATCACGTTATTGCCGTATTGTATCGACATTGGTTTGCCAGATGACAAAAGCTAAACCAACACATATTTCCAGGTCACATATCTCCAAAAATATAGAAGTAAATCATTAACTTGTCACAACACCTTCAAGACCCTGTCGAACTATTCTTCTACTTTCAAACTTAACAACTGCTTGTAAACGATATTTCAGTTAGACTTATTTGATTATACGTTAAGAACAATACATACCTCATACCGAATCCAAGGATCCTGCATGGTAGTAGGAGGTATTCTGAAGGTGAGCGATACATACCGCTGTATTGTATGTTATTGCTTACGAAATTTAATTAATTAACTTAACTGACAGGAGCATTGCTTATAAGCCTTCTTGAATTGTGTCGTAGATAAATGATCAAAAGCATAATATACGGCTATTAGTTTCTGATGTACGGCAACAAGTTAATGTTGTTGAAATGATAATTTTGTTATTTCAAAATAAAAGTTGTGTTATCTCGAATTAAATTAAACAGTTAAAGTAAAACCTATAATTCAAGGAATCTTAAAAAACATATTCAAGATGGTCATTGTTTTCCCATTCAGTGTATGTACATATTTACAATTATTTATATACTGAAGTCCTGCTAGTTTTTTAATTATTCGTGTTTGAATAGATCCAGACGAGGCACATGACTCCGAGACAATGTATTTGCTAATTTTGAACGAGTAAGGTGCTAGACTTCATATAATATTATTATCAATGGGGGAACTTTGTTTAATTGCTAACTTAGTTTTATTGCAGAATAAATAATATATGTCGGTATTTATATCCCCATAAACTTGTTTGAATTGTTTTGCAAGGTTAGCTGGATGTATTTTGATATACAAGCTTATCTAAGATTCCTAGTTCTTCGCCATTAAATCTCTATATACAGTCTCCAGACAAATTATTCGACTTAGAACTATTCAATAACATTATGATAATATCAGGTTGAGAAATTATATCTTAACAATTCTTTGGTCAAAATTAATGAGTTAATATTAGAAGGTAGGAATTTATTAAACTCAATTCCATCTCTACATGCATCTTGTTAGAAAATAATTCCAATGGCTAGTCGGATGTATATGCTGTTATAAATGCAGTGGCAAATCTAACTTACCTTAACGTGTCAGTGCTATTAATATAAAGTTTGAGTAGGATGCAGTGTAGATGTCTCAAGACTTAGATAAAACCTGAATTTTAGACGGTCAAATCTATACAAAGAGCAAAATTAACACTAAACATGGTCAAAACGTGGATAAATTGGACCAGAGCTCATGGTTTATGATGATAAGCAAAGCGAGTGAATTGATATTTTACTTTCTTTATCTACTCATTTACTTCGAAAAATACCAATAAAACAATAAGTAACATAATAATGCTGCTAAATACAGCTACTCATCGTATTGGTGGAATCATTTATTGGAAAGACAATGTGAGGAGAGAAGAAACGTTAACACACAGACATATTTTTGCCTACCCAGCGGCACTGTGCTTCTCCACAGGCGAATACGTAAGCCACACTGAGACCCGCTGACTAGGGGCGGGATGCATGAGGGCCACACCACTAGCCAACCGAGCAGCATGCTTCAGCAGTCCAAGTTCACTCCGAGTGGCCCACGAATTCAACGAGAGGTTCAAACAGACCTTCGATTTCCCCCTTCCCCTTTCTAACCTTCAGCACAGATCCCGGACGTTGAAATCTAGGTACGGATCTCTTGCCGGCTCTTTCGACGGACCGCCTGTGAACTACATTCTATTAGAAAGCCCTCTTGGTGGTATGTCATGCAGTTTCGAGACCTGGAGGATGTTGAACAGCATCACCCCGATGAAGGTCAACCTGATTATATGGGGTCTTGTGCAACCTAATATGTGCAACTGTGGAGCTACACAGAACATGGAACATCTCATGGAGTAGGCCAGGAGCCTAGCACACTGCACTATCGACGATTCATGGCAGAGCAGCCCTGAAACATTGGACGTAGCCCGCTACTGGGCCCAAGGATTCTGATCTATTGCGGACATGAAAAAGTAAAAGTAAAGTTTGTAAATATATAACGTATTATGAGTAATCAAGTTAACTTACAAGGAAAAGTTCCCGGGTGTCAAATTCGTATCTTAATAAACATTCATTTGTCCTCCCCTGTTCGACAAGATACAACATTTGCGTTTAAATTTTTGTTCTATCTATTTCCGTTCAAAAATTAAATCAAGGAAACTGAAAACCCGCGAATTTTCGAACAAAAAACTTTTATTTTCAAGTCTCATCATACTCTACTTACGTACCAAGTTTTAATATCTTATTACAACTAAATTTGACATCCTTGTTAGTAATATTACGGTCTCAATAATTATCAATAAATGTTTAACATAAGGTGAACTTAATAGATGATGGTACAATAAAGTTTTTAATAATATCAAAAAAATAATTAGAAGAAAACGTGAATTCTATGAACGAGTCGAAAAACATAGCCAGCGACTGTAAATATGTACACCCTCCCAAAAGAATTTGATATAGACATATATATGATACTGCTTGTTACAATAAAAAACAAGGTATGTAATTATCTGTATTTCTATTTGCATACCTAAATTGTCACGTGGATGTATTTTGAACGGTAAGTTAAATATTAGACATTCACAAACAACGTGATAAGTCTGTTTAATGAGTACAGTTAAAATATTTTTTAAGAAAATAACTTAAGCGTGAGCTGTTATACCGTAACATCGAGTTAAGGTAGGTTGCTCATCTAGACAGCGAGAACTCTTTAAAGGGGCACCACTTTATACTTCTTTTTAATCGGCCATTCCCCTTTGATCATCCTACTGTGGTGTGATTAAATTTTCGAAAAAGACTGGCAGAATTTAATTAGTTACGATGCGCCGACCGATGGGTAAAATGTCAAAACGCGTTCACCGGTATAAATGTACGTCCAGTCGGTTCTGAGTCGGTAAAAGGTAGTTTTTAGGAGGAGCAGTTATATACATATATATATATATGTAAGTTCACAATTCAAAGAACGCAAACGTCATGCTAAAACCTTAGACAAACATTCGTTTCATTTCAGTATACTCCGAACGAAATAAGAGAAGAAAAAAAAATATAGGAGAAGGAAAAAGAAGAAGAAAAGGTAGGGAGAAAAAGTAAAAATCAAACATTCCTAAAGGCGCGCGTTTCCGAGAAATGCGGTACAAGTACAGGAAATGCTTAATTATATCTGAAATTAAATGAGTATTTAGCGCGAAAATAAAATAGTATTTTATTTAAAAATAGAATAGTGAGAATCTGGGTTATTTTTTTCCTTATTTATTCCATGACATTCGCAAATCATTGTCAAACGTAAATAAATTAGTTGACTTTAGATAGAGTTTGAGGAATTTCTATTTGCGTCAAGATAAGGAATGATAGGCATGCATCTAATTGTTGCTTGGTTGGACTTTGAATAGATGTGAAAAGAATGTAATTGATGACTGCAGTGATAATATTTAAAAAAATATTCTTTTAAAGATTCATGGAACCACAGAAAATGGCATTTAGTATCTATAATATTCGATCCAGTTGTCCACAACTAAAAATCACAAGTTATGCTTGTACACGGTGATCCCCACAAAATTTGCAACAAATAGACAATCTTTCTAATTCCGCATTTTTTTTTAATAATAATAATAATAATCCTTTATTGCCCAACAGCCCAAGGGCCAATTACAGGACAAATTACAATACAATTCTTATTTAAAATAAAATGATTCAAATCGTGTTGCCTACAATAATAAATGTATATAATAATGAAACAAAAAAAAAAGAAAGACTCACAAAATGGCTCTAGATCCCGTTTGTTTGCGTTCCTCACCATGTGACTGAGAGGTGCCTTAAGCAAAATGTTGGTATTAGCTCTAGGTACTTGAAATGTATTAAAGTAGCGAGTATGATGAGTAGGTACGGTAAAGTTTATTTGCGCTAGAAGGGCTGGCGAGTCGACAGTATTTTTCAGGATCCTGCAAAGAAACTCCACACTGTTACGCTCGCGGCGGTCAGCGAGAGATAGAAAACCATGCTCAACAAGTAAGCTATAATACTCGATACCTCTTGCAGGATACACGTTGTCCATTCGAAAGGAGAGATATTTTAGTAATTTCTTTTGAACGCGTTCGATCATAAGCTCTTGGTGTAAATAACGGGGATACCAAACAATGGAGGCGTATTCAAGCTTAGAACGAACGTAGGCATAATATAAACGTTTCATTACACCTAAGTCTGAGAAATGCCTGCAAGAACGCATGACAAAACCGAGAGTTTTGGAAGCAGATGAACACATGGACGAAATATGTTCCGTAAATGACAGTCTATTATCAAACAAAACACCAAGATCCAAAGTTTTGATATTGCGTGGTATGGCTGCATCATTAATTTGGTAGTTATAGTATGAAGTAGTGTGAGTGTTATTGTAGGAAACCACAGTACACTTGTTGATGTTCAGAGGGAGATAATTGACCTTGCTCCAAGTATTAATGCGAAGAAGATTGTCTTGTAAATGTTTACAATCGAAAATGCTACCAACAGTATTAAATATCTTTACGTCATCTGCGTATGCTAAGACGTGACACGTAAACAGAGATAGTAAATCATTTATATAAAAATTGAGGAGAAGTGGTCCAAGATTTGAACCTTGAGGAACACCTGATGTTGGAGAAAACGGCGTAGAGGAATAACCATTGTAGCAGACATAACACTTCCTTCCAGTAAGGTAAGACTCAATCAACGTCAGGAAACCCACACCATTATTATGAAAACTAATAAGCCCAAATGTGATCTGACTAGTTTCTATTTGTATTTTGATTAAATGGCATTTCTAGTAACCGTCAAAAAGAGTGAACGATTTCAAGCAAATTTTATTACCACGTGTTAAATTTTAATTAAACCTGCAGTTTCGAATCAAAACAGAAATGACCTTACGAACGTTTCCCAAAAATAATTACGTTTTAATTTTTTTAAATTTTTCCATCAAATTTAGAATTTGAGATCCCAGTTTTCTTTAGAGATTAAGTTATTTGTTTGTTATTATCATTCAAGTAATTCATAATAATTTACACAATTAAGCACTTGGAACGTCGATGTGAAAGACGATTTGACGCAATTTTCAATGTTTTTGGTGCACAATATCTTTAGTAATTAATATAGCATTATATTTTGGAATTATTATACATTGTACTTTCCAAAGCTTCAACTTAGCCTAAGTATAGCAAAAAAGTTGCGAAATCGTTACTTTTCCGCATTAAATTAACGTTGTCCTGGTGTAATATTACGGAATGAACTTACTTTTCGTCGGAAGTCATGCAAATTTTCATTACGAATTGATGAATTTACTGATGTAGCTGGATTCGTGATACTGTCATCGTTAGGTATAAACGCGAAAATGGAGGATGTTTTGTTATGCAAATATCTACTAACTAGTATTAATGGAGGGGGGATATTGAAAGTCTCCTAAATTCTTTTCTTGAAGAAAACAAAAATACCATGGGGCAAAGGTTATTAATTTAGAAAATTTAGAAAAAAACATTACTAAATACTATCTTAATAATCTCCTTCTTACGTCTGCATGATCCATAGGTAGATATCTGTTGCAAAAAGAATTCCCTCAGTTATAAGAATGCTCTCGGCCATTAAATAATCGTTTATTCAAAATCCTATGTGAAGACATCGGCAGGATACATTCATTTCTTATTTGTGAGCTATGACACGAGGCACGTGGTTCTTGTATAACACAAATTCGAATTAAAATTACATTTATTAGATTTTTACAAAGATAAGTTAGAATTTTGGACAATTTGTATGCGCTCCAACAGGCTTAATTCCTTCCCAACAATAAAAGACTTTTCAGAAGAGAAAATAATGAAGGAATATTAAAAATAATGGCATGGCCTCCCCAAAGTCCGGATCTTAATCCGATAGAGCTTCTGAGTGCGACGAACTAGAAGGACGAATTAGAAGAGAATGCCCAAGTTTAAATCCCTCTCTGGGCGGTATTGCAGAGGGAGTGGAACAGTATTCCTCAAGATATACTGAGGTAACTGGTAGAAAAAATGCCACGAATTGTGAGCGCACTTATTAAATCAAGAGATGGATTTTTCAATGAGAAGAAAGCATAACATGTTTATGTTTCCTAATGTTTATTTTCTCCTTTTTTTCTTTTGTATACACATGTACAATAAGTCGTAGATGAATGAATATTCTTCTTATGTTTTGTTTAAAGTTTTAAAGCAAGAGTCAAATTCTGCATGAAATAGGAAGTATCCACATTATTATGAGCAATAGTGTATGGTATGTGCGAAACGGGGTTTTTAGCTTATATGTTGACAAAGAAATTATTGCAGCAACGGACTTGATACCGAACCCGACATGAGAATTCAACTTTTATACACACAGCCTAATATTAAGTATATCTATCATAATAAAATGCAGTGCCACACATCTTACTAAAATTGCAATTTAAAAGCCCCGTTTCAATACATTAATTTAAATTACTTCAACAACTTCTGCGTTAATTTTGACATTACTTTTAGAAGTATATAATTATTTCTTAAATAATTTTTATTTTTGTAACAAATAGTCTATCTAGCACCATATAATTGAAGTGAAACAGTGGTTTTACGATAATAGTGGACATTAGAGAAAGTTTTACTTCTCAAAAAGATTAAGACATGCTGTATGTGAGGGACTAAGCTGGATTAACTGGTTTTATCTATACAAAATGCAAAGGAAGATGTTTTGAAAATATATCCCGGTAATCTCAAATTCTCTACAAATAATTCAGGCCACCTAACTTTCTGCGGGTTAAAATACCTTTTACTTTCATTATATCGCCAACAAACACCGTGCTAGTATTTCGAACGGATTTAAGACAAAAATGCAATCCAAGTTATATGATTTAGAAGCGTTCCTTTCCAAATATCGCTTTATTAGCAAAGATCCCAAAATAGCGCAACATTACAATTTGTAATACAAAAATTACAGATTAATAGCGCCGTCTCCAATTATATAACTCTCAGCGTCTAAAAAATATTGTGCAAATACGTAAACACATTATAAATTTAAGACGAAGCTCAGCTCCAGGTAATGTATTTGTTTTCGGTAATAAGTATTTAGCGGAGGTCAAGTGCACTTCATGTCTTCGGGACAAATTGCTCTAAAATGGACGTCGCATTAAAACTTAGAAAAACATCTCGTCTTCGGCATGTGTTAAAAAAGGAATAGTCACGTCCCGATTTGACACATAAAAACATAACCTCCAAGACGAAGATCAATATTGATGTTGAAATGTATTTCCTAAGAAAAACGCTCTCATATCGTATTCTGGAAGTGTTCTGCAAATACGTGTGTGTATGCGTGTTGCGCAAGAAAGTTATTCTATTATACGAAAGTTTGGTGACCGTCTTCGGAGAGATGTTTTTAATCAAAAATTCTTGTAAATTCGGTTCTCAAGAATATATCTAAATAAATTTGTGTGTATTGCTGATGTTCTAAGAAAGAAATATAGTTGGTGGTGAGCTTGAGGTATTTCTGGTAACAATTATTTACCGGTATTGATAATTTAGCGAAACCAACAACTTGTTCAATGACCTCCTTATAAAGGATGTTCTAATTCTATATTTAGTTTCATTTATATTTGTTCTTTTAGAATACCATGTGTTATTTAACAAATGGTGACCAAAAAGACTGGGGTTGCAAGAAAACTTCGTACAAGACGTGGAAAAGGAAAATGAGCATATGTGACCATTTGTACTAAGTTATTCAGAATTTCAGTAAAAGAATAGAAATCTGACGTACACTACGAGGGCGATCTGAAATGTTTCCGGAATCGACAAGAAAAATACGGTATTGGTGTGGTATTTCATTCTTATTTTTCGAGGTAGTCTCCTCGAAGATCAATACACTTTTTGGACACGGTGCTTCAGTCCCTTCAAACCGTCGGAAAAAATAGAATGTTTCGAGGTCTGCAAAATAGCTATATGTAGCGGCGATGCCTTCCTCATTTGAATAAATCTCTTTCCTCTCAGTGATTTTTTCAGGTTTGGGAATAGGAAGAAGTCGCCGAGGGCTAGATCCGGTGAATATGGAAGACGAGAGACTAATTCGTAGCGTAACTCGTTCAATTTGGACACGACGATGCGGGATAAATGAGCCGGTGCTTTGTTGCGGTGGAAAAGCACTCCTTTCCGCTGCAAACGAGGCCGTTTCTCTGTCAATACTGCAACGAAACGGGTCAATAAATCGCTGTAGCATTGCATTGTGATCGTCCTTACTTTCTGCAGATAGTCAATGAGGATCACACCTTGAGCATCCATGACATTTCCGGCCGATAGAACGGTCTTCGCTTTCCTCGAAACCAATTCGCCCAGAAAAGTCCACTGCTTCGACTGGTCCTTGATCTCCGGTATCCAAGGTGGATCCAAGTCTCATCCACGGTTACAAAATCCATGAAGAAATCCCTTGG
The DNA here is from genome assembly GCA_023509865.1 of Trypoxylus dichotomus. Classification (NCBI taxonomy): domain Eukaryota; kingdom Metazoa; phylum Arthropoda; class Insecta; order Coleoptera; family Scarabaeidae; genus Trypoxylus; species Trypoxylus dichotomus. The sequence goes on along the minus strand of CM042079.1, from coordinate 49,728,093 downwards.
ATCGCGTTGGATCCTAGCCAGACTCTCCTCCTAGTCGTCCGATTTCGCTTTTACCCCGGTGTGAGCAAACGCGGTACCCATCGCGCAGAGAGCTTTTTCAAACCCAAAATTTGGCGTAGGATATGACCAACGCATTGTTTTGAGATGTCTGTTGTCTCTGCTACTATCTCTTTTACCCTCAATCGGCGATCGCGGTTTTTGGGCGTCCACTGCGTAGTTTATCACTTGTGCTCGTGCGGCCACGTTTCAACTAACTCACCCAAAAGCTGGTGGTCGAAGATGATGGAGTACATCCACCATGAACCTCTAGCAAAATATTTAGAATTTCCGTGGCCGTTTTCCCCGCTATCCAGATGTGTTTTATCACTGCACGAAATTCAATTTTATTTTATCGATCTTTGCGAATGCACAGTAGACATCTGCAATTTTGACAGTTGCCATAAAAAAGGTTGCCTTTACCGACCAATGAATTCACTTCAATCTTCGTGCGCTATCTCTTGCCGATTCCGGAAACATTTCAGGTCGTCCTCGTAGTACGAGGTCACATATTATTTTTCATTACTAAACACAAATTTTTACACTAGAACTTAAAACAAAAATGTGGTTATATTTTAAATAATTAATATTCTATTATAAATTAAGAAGGTAACCTTAAATTTGAACAATCTTTTCTTCTCAAAAAATTAGCATCTACGCCAACTTCGATGTTTTCTTTTCAATTCTCATTATGTACTGAGTGATTTTAAATGTTTGAGGACAGTTTAAATTTCGTGCCTTGCTAAATTTTTGTCACGTTGGCGATTTGGTTTTGAATTTGTAACCAGTAGCGTAGCAAATAGATTTTGGATGGGGGATAAAATATTGACAACAGATCTTCAAAAAATCAATTTCATATTGATTTTCTAAGCAGAAAATTAATGTAAATGTGATAAAGAAATGAAATGAAATATAGATGATTCTCAATAGTTTTTGAATTAATACAAATATTTAAATTTGAGCACTACATATTTAAAAGCAAACGATTCCGTTTTTTGTATAATTTTATTGCAAAAAGCAATTACATTATAATGTATGTTCGAGATGGCCTCCATTTGATTCAAGACATAAATGTATTCGTCTCTTAATATTGTCAAACAGTCGCTGTAATTGGTTTTGATCGATATTACGAATTTCCTGCTCTATGGCCGCTCGTAGTACTTCCAAATTGTGAAGTCGATTTTGATGTATCTTATTTTTTAAATGCCCAAACAGATAAAAATCTAAAGGGGTTAGGTCAGGTGACCGTGATGGCCAACGATCGCGACTAATAAGTCTGTCACCAAAATACTCTTCTAGATATTCCAATGTAGCATGCGCTACATGAGGTGGTGCTTCATCTTGTTGAAAATACCCCCTTTCCAATTCATCGTCATGTAATTGGTTTATAAACACTTCCAAAATTTGAGTGCGATATCTTTCCGTATTGATATTTTCATGGAAAAAAATAGGGCCAATTATGCGACGTCTAGACATTGCCACCCAGACCCCAATTTTTTGTGGATGTAAAGAAGTCTCAACAAAATTATGAGGGCTTTCTGTAGCCCATGTCCTGAAATTTTGGCTGTTAATATAGCCTGACAAGTGAAACCAGGCCTCGTCTGACATGAATGTTAAATCTAAAATATCATCATTATGAAGATTTTCATTAAACCACTAACAATATTGAATTCGTCGTGGAATATCAATTGGCAATAATCGCTGTGTTACGGTTACTCTATACGGATGCATGTGCAGATTTTTAACCAATGCTTTTCTTGCAGTACTGAACGATAAACCTAAAATAACGAAAATGAAAAATACTACATCTTAGAAATAGAAAAAGCATCGTACCAGTTTGAGCTGCTAATTTGCGAATTGACTTTTTAGGACTTGCCTCTATCCGTTGTCTAACATCATCAACAGTCTCTTCTGTTAACACTGTTGGTCGTCCAGTCGATTTTCCTTTGCAAATGCAGTGTTTCCCTTCGAATCGTTCAATAATTCTGTCTTTGTGATTACAAAACACTTTGTATGGTACGACAACATCCGGATAATTTTCACGAAATTGGTTCAGGCATGATTGCAATGAATAAGTCCATGATCCATCTTCGTGATGAGTGCCACTGCGATAATGCGCTTTTAAAATAAAAGCGTCTTGCTCGGCCGTAAACGGCATCTTAAAACTAACAACAATTAAGTACACTTAATTTAATAGAAATGCATAAAAACATACCTGGAAAATAACACTGATAAACAGTAGCTCTAAGAAGAACAGATTACAAGTAAAAATGAAGCAAATAATAACGAATAAAATGAATATAAATAACGAATAATAAATAACGTGTCGCACAGGCAGTTGACAGGACCGATACTCACAATGGCCACTCTTAACATGTCAAATCCCCTAGGATCCACCGCGCGAAATTTAAACTGTCCTCAAACATATAAAATCACTCTGTACATGGTTGTACCAGTCATTGTTCCTTCTATAAGAATAAAACCTAAAAATTTATAGATTTTCATATGTATTGCTTTTAATTATTATCACACCGTACGAGTGTTTTCAATTAAATATTGATAGTTTCGTATTAAAGATCAACGCTTCTATCTACACGTTAGAAAGTCTCCAATGACCGCCTTTGTCCATTGAGTTAAACTAATCCTCCGTAGATAATTATACAAACTTGCTTTTCTCCCATAAAGTACTTTGTTCTCTGCTATTATACGAAGCTACTATTATAACTAATTCGTATCTGGCATTCACGGGACGAAAGCGTGATAATAGTACTTTGTGTGCGTAATAAATTAAATCAAAGTGATATATTATTAAGATAACTAGCTTTAAAATAGTTTTCCGGCACCAAGTGCATGCATGATTTCAAGTTAGACTGTATACGGTTTAAGCGAGATGAGAGAATTAAATGTTTAGGAGTCGAGTCGAGGTTTATGGCTACTGCATTGGTGGTAGGTTTATTTTTTTAGAATGAATAGTAGTTCTGTGAAATATTACAGTTTTGTAGTTGCGGTCTAATAAATAGCTTTATAATTGTGATTAGTAGATCTAAAATAATTGAGAATCCTGTCTTGTTCCACGTCTTATACGATTTTAGAAATGTATTAATCATTTTCGAATTACTAGTGCGAAAATGTATCTTAGAAACCATTTTGATAAAATATATATACGAGGTACGCCTAAGAATTAATGAGGATGATTAGTTTTAAAATGTTTAATTAAATGTATTCACAATTTAATAGTGCCCCGTTCAAAGTATGCTCCTCGTTTCCAGCGAATTTTCCATTCTTGGTAATAATTCTGGAAGTCTTATTCCGTTGAGCGGTTTAGAACTTGTGTCGCGACTCTTTGGATGTTGTTTAGTGTTCTATTTTGGGAACCTTTCAATTTTTGTTTAAACATTGGAAGAACAAAATGATCACGTGGAATTATGTCTGAACTATACGACGAGTGTGGGGTCGCTGGAATGTTTTTCTCTGCCCAAAATTCTCTAATCGACAATGATCTGTGTCTGGGAGCCCCTGGAATTGTTCATTAAGAATTCGTACCGCAAAGCTAAACAGTGGATAGGAATCTTTTATCGCGAGGTCCTTGAACGTTTGCGGAAAAGAGTATTGCGTGTGCGATATGAAATTTCCAGGTCGTGGATTATGCATTACGATAATGCCCACGGTTACAGCTCATTACCGGTTAGAAAAATTTTGGCAAAGAAAGACATACCAGTACTTTCACAACCGTCCAGACATGGCTCCGTGTGATTATTTTCTTTTTCTATCGCTTACGCGGAAATTGAAAGCTGGAATCATAGAGCTATTTGAGAGAACTTTACTGGATGTAATACACTGAAAATTACCACTATTGTTCATGAATCCTGACCACTGTTCTGAGTGGATCCTTTGCAGAACATTAACTCGCCTAACTTTTTTTTGGGCGAGTTAATTTGTGTCACTTTTACTATTAGCATCATTATCTCTAGCAATTGAGCCCAAAGTGAGAGAATCAGGTTCTACCCTAGAACTTGTTAGAGTATCCTCTAAGCCACCTCTCCATCCTGCACCAAAGTATCAAGAACGTTTTTCTATTTAATAGAAACAAGTGATAAAATTTGAGCAATAATTTATTGGTAATTTTCTATTGTACTAATATCTTGGAACTTCTAGGTTCCGCGGGACACAATTTAAGAAACGCTAGTGCAGGTACACGCTAAATGACCTAGAAAGCACTAAGGAATGTATATTAAATTGGTCAGCATCTACGAGTTCTTGGCACCAATAGAAGTGAAATTCATTTTAACACTTCCGTAAGTGTCAATTATTTATAATAAAAATGTACAGTTAGAAATATCTCGTCAATTTCGTCACTTTTTGAGATAATCTCTAGTTAGTATGTGACTACTTTTCCTGCAATTTTGTTCAGAACGATTTGATAGAATTTAACATCTATACGTTAGTCCAAGTCACGTAATAATAAGCTGGTCGTTGTTATTTTAAAAAAGAATATGTGAAATTTACATTTTTAGAAGTGTTTAAGATAGTTAAATTGGTCTGGTTTTCATGCAGATTTATAGTAAATGTAGCATATTCAGTCATTCATCCTTTCGTGCAGTGGTAAAATAAAAAATATATACAGGATATAAAAATTTTTTCTGATGTATGTATTATTTATGTTGCATATACTGGTGTTACTTCTCATACAATAGCTAATTTTGTTTCTTCAATACGGTAATTAATTTGCTCTAATTTTACAATGTATAGACTTACCATTTCTGTGTGTTTAATGGAAACCAACTTTAGTTTTTGAATATAGCAATAATTTAGTTTACGTATTCCAAGGCAACAGATGATTATTTATTAACATGCCTAAGTTTTCTAGTCAATGATTAACTGATTGAATCGGCACTTGGTCAAAATGCTAACAGCTAATAATTTGATGAGATATTTCGATTTAACATTCATAAATTTTGAACTGCCCAGCATAAACAAAAAAGTAATATATTTACTAATTTGTTCCTTCGGATTCTACTCTTTAACCTTTCTAAATTTTACTTTCTTTAAAAAAAGTTATCTGCAAAAATCTAATTACCGCTTCATTGAGGGCGTTGTATCAATAAAATGTCCTAAAAAAGAACATAATCCGAATATCTTGTACGATCTAGTAGCTCGTGCACGAGAATCTATCGAAAAAAATTGCGAACGCAAGTCTAAATAATACCCGAGCTAGATAAATATATCATCGGGCACTTTAAATAAATATTGACGTTAATTTATTATGCCTGTTAAATAGAATTACACCTTGCCAGTCATGTACGTACTTCAGATTATATACTACGAAATTCCAGAGGAAAGATTCGTGTATGTCAGTCAATTTTCTATTGGTTCGACGAAAGGTTGATATTGCCTTTAGAAATGCGTAAACAAGGATTAGCTAAATCACAATTAATTCGTAATAAACACAAGTAGTTACGTAAAAAGATCTAACGTACTATCAGGTGGAAAATTAAAAAAATGACAGTTCAGATAATATGTTAACTAGAGTTGCCAAATTACATCGGTACAGCAGTGCCTCTGAGACGCGTGTGGCAGAATAATACACGTAATCCATTCAGAAGGATATTAGTACATCGTAACAGCTGTTAAACGAAGCTGTGTTACTGCCAGAATAACTAGAAAACGTCGATTTATAAAAGAATACAGTTCGTTCGTTTTATGTAGCTTCTACCCAGTAGATAACATTTCCCGCATTGGTTGCACTATATTGCGCCCGTACTCGGGAAAAGTTGAAAGACCTCGTCGCGCGATAGTATAGTAATTATTAAACGTATAATTATATGTAAAAACGACAGATAACCCTCTCCTATAAATTATATATTTACTCTCTCCTTACTTTGTATCTTAGCTGAAACCATTATCAAAATAATAATCCTTGAAATGAAAAGGTTCAACATTATTTGGATTAGAATCCGAGGTATAGGATTTCTGATGTATAATCAGAAGTAGAAAAATTCTGAAAATATTTTAAATCGAAGGAACCTATATGCCAAATTTCAAAATACAACCCATATTACTTTTCTATATTCCTTAAATGAAAACTCATCGTGGTAGACGCTGTATACATATGAACACATGGACAATGATACAGCTTTTCAGGTTTTCTTTTTTTAAATAAACATCTTGTATGGAAGTTAGAGACCAAAATGGATGCCTAAAGAATATTTTTATAAATATCCAAAATAACTTGATACAAACTCTCAATGATATTATAATCTAAATTCTACGCTAAATTACGTTTTCTAGGAATAACTTCTGTTGATTTTTGTAAACCCTACTGGACCTGTGAAATTTTTAATTTTAGAAACTATTTAAATTAAAACTTAACATTGGTAGTACCAAAGGAAATCAAATTATCATTTCAATCCTAAACTCCTTTTAATATTCAAATCCTCTGAGTAATTTAATATATCCTTCACGTTATAAGGGAAGTTATTATTAAAGTATAAAGAATCTATTTACAAAAGATAGAATGATTAGGTATATTACAACTCTATATATATGTAAACATCGCATTCAATATAGTTTACTAGAGAGAATTCGGGCGAAATTTCGATTTGCATTTTATGTATATATGTACAGCCTTGGCCATAAGTTTTGGGTACCCAGGTTAACTTTAAGTTCTTTTGAAGAATATCAAATGAGATTAAACTGAAACAATTTATATATCTTTCTAATTTTTATTATTCAAAAAAAGAAAAGAATATGTAGTGCGTCCACATTTTGTCTTAATTACAGCAGATTGATAGAGAGCTCATAAGCATATTATAGTCTTCGGGACTTACAGCTTTCCACTTTAGGTGCAAGCGATTCTGTAATTCTTCTTTCGAAGTAATTGTGTAACCGCTGACTTTGCGCTTTAATGAACTCTGTAGATGTTCAATGGGATTCTATGAGGTTCAGGTCCGCTGATAAGGTAGGTCAGTCCAGGAGCTATCATTTTCCCGAAACTAAGCTTTGTGACAGGTTGCGTTATCCTGTTGGAACTTAACGGTGTTCATGTTTGTATCGCCAAAGGCAGTAATGCGGATTTTTGGACGTTTATATATTTTATAGAGTCAATACGGCCTTCCCATACGAACATCTGTCCCACTCCAGAAGATATCATGCAGCCCCAGATCATCATCCTGCCTCCGCCGTGTTTCTCGGTCGATACCACACACATTTGGTTTAAATTCCTCACCTATTCAGCAACGAACATAGCTCACACCCGGTGTACCAAAAATTTGAAATGTGATTAAATATTGTAGAGAATTCAGTAATTATTTTTTTGTTAATAAATTTTACGTCAAAATTTGATCCATCTGACCACGTGATATTTGACCGATCTTGTTCGGTAAAACCTTGCTATCTTACAGTCCACTCATACCGTGCCTTTTTCTTGTCAGAGAGCCATGGCTTTTTCCTAGCATTACAGCTTTTTAGACTAACTTCTTGAAGTCGTCTGCAAACGGTCCGAGCAGATACTGTTTCGTTGAAACCTTCTAATTCAGCAGGGAGGTTTGAAAAAATGTTCCTCCTATATTTTAACGACTCTCTCAATATCTTTTTTTAGATGCCGACAAAATACTTCATAAACAACAGCGTTTATTTACACGTGTAAAATTTGTAGGGTGCTCAATACTTTTGGCCAAGACTGTATTTGCATCCGAACGTTATTAATTCAGTATCGTTAAGAAAAATAGGATGCGATCTTTCGCAAGATTAACCAGTCCTTTTGGACTCGGATCGTCCAAAGCTAGTCATAGCCGCAGAAGCCTTATGTTGTAGGTGTATGTAAACTGTTCGATGAACTTGCTATTTTACCTCTTCGCTGTAAAGAGTGGAGCGCCGATAATTGTTCTCCTAACAGCAAATGATGACTCGGAAGTATACCGAACCCACCAGAAAATGTACTGCACCGTCACTATATTGGCAAATGAGGGTTTGAAAAGCATGAAACCTGGGTTGCGTTCAGATTTAATACCCTGCGCATAATCTTTTACATCAAATCGTTCATATATTTTATATATTCCCAATGGCCGATTAGCAATTCTCCCCAAGTCTGAATGCAGCCCTGAATTGCTTATTCAGGTTAAGGTCCTCTTACCACTGGACCACTGAGCCACTTTTATTACTATCATTATTATTCCTATTATCGTTATTATTGTTATTGTCGAATACTTGAGGCGACTTCAAGGTAGAACGTAGAATGCGACTTGTGCCAGGTTTTTGCAACAAAGTTACAAAATTGAGTCCAATATCGATATTTTCTAAGTGTAGTGTATCTACGTACATCAACTAGCATTCGTTAAGTGTCTACAAAAATATACTTAAAAATAAATACCATAACATCCTGTTGCATTGTTTAAAATCGATTTAAATAACAAAACGCGAATATAAGTACACAAAAATTTGAGAAACACGTGCGAACAAAAAGAAAAATTTGATTCCCCGCTTCAACGATTAAGCAATTTTAATCAAAAATGAATATTTGTTATGTTTGTTTACAGTCTACTTCGCGCAACTAACTTTAAATAAAGAAAAAACTGTTTAATCATCACTTCAAAAATAATTTCCATGCAATACACGATCTCTATTACCTTACAAACTACCTATACATACACGCATACATACATTAGGAGTTATAAACGTTGCCTGCTTAATTGTCGTCTCTCGAGTGTTATTGGCATGTTAATACTATATTACTGTATTTAACCGAGGCAATAATATTTTCAAGTATCTCTGAGTATTTATATTAAAAGGAATTAATTGTTCCCCAATTAGAATCGGAATGCAGAGATAACATTTTTTAACGTTAGTACATTCGGCCGAGCAAATTTCTCACTTCTAACGCATTTGTGGTACTGAGGAAATGTGAATGTGTTTTTTTTTCTAGATTGATAGTACACGTGCAATCAATGGCATGCTTTGATTAAATGTATAATGCCCCATGGAGGAAAGAATTTCGGAAAGGTGATATTGATAAATAAATTCCTATCAGATAAGATTCAGCTATGTTGTGTCTGTATGCGATCGCGATAAGTACTAATAGTTTACGAAGTGCTCAAGGTACTTACGAACTCAACTTCTATATATTTTTTTTTAGATAAATGCAGAACAAAGACAGTCACGAGTTTGGAATAAATTATATGAGTTAAGACCTGATTAACCTAGTACCATTAATTACCTGGTTTTACGGTAATATTGGTATATTACTTAAGTTCTTCTCAAATATAAACATTTCTTTTCCTGAATCATCGCGTTTGTCAATTATTCTCATGCACACTCAGCGATGTTTCCATAGTTCCATATGAGCTTTTGAACAAAATATTTGGTTTTCTTAATATCTTTGGCAAATTATACATCGAAGTTAACGGTGAAGTACAAATAAACACGAATTCAAGAGAAAATAACATTAAAAATCTGTTACATTCTATACAGAGAATATTTACAATAATGGTAACTCGAAATACCAAATTCAGGTTCATTAACACAAATAAATGAAGTAAATATATAAAAAAAATATAATTCTTTCTAAACTTAGTAGTGAGTGTTAGATCCTCTATTCAAAATAACTTCAAACATCCGGATCTTCATTCTGTCTATCAATTTAGTCAATGTTGAAATAGTAATATCGTCTCTCGTTATCGCAGATTTTAGTCTTTTGACGCTATCGTATTGTTATTATTGGAACACATCTCCCTTGCCAATATTCCCCAAACATCTTCGATGGGGTTCAGATAGGGCAAGCGAGCAAGTTATTGTAATGAATTAATTATGAATAGCTGAATTGTCTTGCTGAAATATCCAGTCTTGCATCGGGAATTGTTCACCGAAGTTATCGGCACCATTTTTAGAAGTTGTATATAACAATTAGAATTCGTTCGCGTGGAAATAAAACATACAGGGGTTATATTGTTGTAAATAAAAGTCGCCCTAAACCATTACACTGCCGCCACCAGAATTTCGGCTCATCGCAAGTTTAGTGTTCTTGCGTAAACCGTGCCAATAATATTTGAAACCATCAAGCCCATCCAATTTATTTTTTTTCTCGTCAGAATATATGACGTTCCAATTCATGATCCTATCTAATATAATCTTGCGCAAATTTCAGTCTTGCCTGTATTCTAGCCACCGAAAACCTTTACTGCCGGCTAAACTGGTTGTACTCGTCTGTTTATTACTGATAAATTTAAGTTACATTTTATTTGCTTTAAAGTAACCTTTGAAATTAGTTATCGTATCTGCAGGGGCACCATCATAAATTTGTTATTAACTTTGTAAAATGAGAAAGGCGGTTTAAACTTCATATTACCACCATCTAAACCTACACTTTCACGGCAAAGATATACTGCTAACCGTAACTGCTATTACGAAAAAAATTCCAACAGTCTACTTTGTTCCTAGTGGCAATTAATTTCCACTTGTTGCATGCGTATTAATTTTAATTACTCTAGTAAAACTAAACGTTGTGATTCAGTGGGAGTTAGCGTCTTACATTCTTCAGTCTCATGTAAGGTATTTTCGCGTAGATTCAGTTTAGCTCTTTTTGTAGATGACGCTACAGTTCCAAGATCCGCTTGGGGTTCTGGCCTGGACGATTCATCAATAATGTATTTTCTTTCAGTAATACTGCGTTTCCTATATCAGTCAAAGGACTCTAGTCAACATCAACATATGTGTTCCTATATGTTTTATAAACAAAATACATAAAGGAAGCAGCCAGTATTTACTTATTTATCGTGTGGTTGAACATACAACATTAGATAATGATGATAATGAAAACGACAACCGTGCTCGAGGACTGTACTGTGGAAGAGCAGCATGTTGTTGTTCGTCTTTTTTCAGTAAAAGGACCTTCTGTAAAAGATATTCGTAAGAAAATGTTTCCTGTTTACAGTGAAAAGGGTTTGTCACGTAAACACGTGTATAACTGGGTCGAGAAATTCTCTCAAGGACGCTCGAAAGTTGTCGACGATCAGCAAAATGACCGCCCCATTCAGATTGTGATAGATGCCATACTTCGACGAATGAAAGAGATGATTCGAACTGATAAGCGGGTTACAATAGACAGCATACTCTCATGGTTTAGTCTACGAACTGATGCACGACCGTTTGAATTTTTGAAAAGTTTGCTCTCGGTGTGTATCTAGACAACTGACCGAGGAACAGAGAAGGATTCAAATGGACTTATCCTTGCAATACCTCTCTCGGTACGCAGAGGAAGGGGAGGACATGCTTAACAGGATTGTTATTGGTAATAAACCATGGGTGCACCACTACCAACCCGAAACAAGGCCTGCTTCAACGCAATGGAAACATGCTTCTTCACCGTCCACAAAGAAATTCAAGGTTGAACCCTCAGCTGGTAGGGTTATGCTTATCTTATTTTGAGATTCTCAAGGACTGCATTTAGCTCGTTTCCAGAATAGAAATGCAAACCTGCTGATTAGAATATTGCTGCATCGTTATAAGAATTGCAGAATTAAGTTGGGAACTTCTTGAAGAACCGGCTTACAATCCCGACCTAGTCCCAAGCGACTATCATCATTTCGAGGGTGATAACGATGTTCAACAAGAGGTACGCACGTGGTGTACACGGCAACCTAAACACTCTTATGCAGCGTGCATTGGGTCATTGATAAAGCGATGTGATAAGTGTATTAATGTTGATGGAGGCCTTGTTGTAAAATAAAACTTGTTTTTCTCCAATTATTTTTAGAATAGCTTTTTGTGAGCTACTTACTGACTTTCCCTTGTATTTACACAAATAAATACTAGACGATAAATAATTATCGTATAGTTGTACATACATCATTGGATAGTACATAAACACAAACATTAAAAACAAGAAAAGGAATAAAGAACAATCGGTATTTGACAAAATAATTTCTCTGTATCAATGACTAGACTAATGCTAACCGATTAAATTAAGTTAAAATAAATTTGCATGTAGTCGTAATGCACTAGGCCCAGTAAGATCCTCCTCGGAATCTTCGACGTGGACACTCTCTAACTGCATGGCGCTCTGCGCCACAAACTTTCAGTATGCATTTCGAGCATTGCTTACCTGGTATTTACTTAAACACAGCAGTCTCATGAATTGCTAATATAGCAGGAAGCAATTTGTCTCAACCTTTGCATATTATTTTTAGCTCCATACATATATTTTTTTTGTATTTGTTTCATTTTCATATTGCTTATTTTGTTTCGATAATTGTTCTATTGTAACAATTGTGTTAAATACGTTTTCATAGTCTTTCTTTGTCCTATTAACGCCTTTTTCTTCTTTTTTTTTTTAATATTTGGCAACTGCGATTTATTAAATATAACTCTCCTTGATTGTAATCTGCAAACAAAAGGTAATTGTGTTTTGTGCTTTGTCGACCAATACATCATTAGATTCGATATCACTTGTGTTATCGCTGCTGATCATATATTTACACTAAGGCAGCGGTGACACAAACAATGTATCAAAAATCATAAAAGCTCTTAAAAGGAAATGTTTAAAGCATGAAGTTATTGTTTGAAAATCTTTTAGAATTCAGCGAAATTACGACAGATACAGGAAGTAATGTTACAATAACAAAAACACTAAAATTGCCGCATACTTCCTCAGTAATTGCTTAAGTGAAATTACCGATTGTGTGAAGTCAGTGTTTACCGTACTGTTTTCTAACGCAATACACTTAGAGGTTTCGTTCAAATCATCAGCGGTAATTAAAAGAGATATGCACAATATTGAGTCATATGTAAATCGTGCGCAAATTGGGGCCCCTCGTCATTAAAATATACGCCGTCCATTAAAACGCCGTTTATCTCGTTATCTTCAAATATCTCTCTTGCAGAAGGCAAACTCCCGTTACGATAATCGCGTTGACGAAACACTGATATAACAAACAATTTACAACAAAGACTGTTTGCACTAAAGATTCTAATTCTTGTACCTACGTAACGTTTAATAATAGCGGTTAGATCATTTGCCATAAAAATTATCTTCTTCTATGTCATTTTTACGATAAGACAACTGGTATTTATTAATTTCAACATATACGCACAGACGAATATTTACTGCGTAGCGCTAAAACACTCCAAAAATTCGAGCCGTTCGCGATATTCACTAAACAGTCGTTGATATGGACATCTGTTGGAGATTGCTTTGACCTTTTCCAAACTTTGACACTGTTTTTTTTTATTTAATGAAATGAGTGGAAAAATATTTTACGTTTCTTTGTTTTGCCATTGTAACGAAAATCACTTTTATATTCGTTGGGTGACGATAGATTATGAATTGGCAATGAAATATTTATATTTTTATCATTGATACGACAACGAGAATATTGCGGCAATAAAATGCCGCATTAGGGAATTGATTATTGATGTGGGGGAAGCTCCATGGTCAAGCGATGTAGTGGAAACAATTTTATGAAATTTGACCTGCTTCTGTATTTTTGTTCAATAATATTTACGTACATAGCTATATGCAGACTGATAAGTAAACAGAATTTATTCTGCTTAAAATGATATTTATTCATATTTGGAAAATCCAAATTAATCAGAAGAACAATATTTTATTTCAGATGCTAGAGAAAAAATACTTTGGCAAAAGAGGTTAGCTAATTCTCAAAGTTATTCTAAGGTCAAACTTTTGTTTGTTTGAAACAACAGCTCGGTGGTCCAGTGGTAAGAGGGCAAGCACTTGAATTTGGCAACTCAATTATCGCGAGTTCGTAACCAACATTCGTCAAGTGCAGTGGCAGTATTTTTCGGACGTGCCCCTTCGGTTATGATAAGTTAAAATAGTTTATAACCCTGTTGGCATTACTAAAAAAATAGTCTTTAAAATTATTGTAAAAAAAGGAAAAGAAACGAACATTCCCGATATATCTTGTCATGTACTCGTGTTCAACAGAGGAGTTAAGGTATCAGAAGAACTATTTGTGTCATTTATACAGAGGAAGTCATTGGGAAAATGATTTTCTCGTTTCAAAGAGGACCGTCTTGATATGAGCAGTTGATCAGATTCCGATAGAAAACATCTAGATGCATTCATTAATAATAATAAATGCGAAAGGCATCGGGAATTCGCCATTATGACAGATTGTGACTAATTGACCATGGTACAATACTAACATCCTACGCGTAAAATTCAAAAACTGTATGTATGGGTGCTACACAATATGGACCCTCTCTGTTCCACTCATATTATTATTGATGGATATGGTACCTGTACGTCAAAAATAGAAAAGAATAGGCAATTTCCCAAAGCAAAAGTTAGGTCACAGATGATGTCGCCTATTGTGAATTATTTCCAACAAATGAAACCATTATTGTTAACATTTACTGTCAACAACTCCGTCATCTTGAATCCGTTCAAGAAAAAAATAATAGGAAGATATCACCAAGTGATCGTCCTTGCATTGCTAACATCAAAAAACTGCTTATTCAAAAGTTCGGTTGAGAGATCATGTCACATGGGCCTTGTTCCTCTGATCTCGTCCAGTTAGATTTCCATGTTTTTGGCTCTCAATCAAGCAATTTTCCATGAATTTTCGCTTCTAAACCAGCGAATTCGAAAAATAGCTTGATTGTTGGGAGGTGACTGTAAATAATGAAGCTTATGTATTATATTTTTTGAAAAATTAATCAATTTTGAATTCAATATAAACGCTACCAACTTCTGTATCAACCTGACAATTATACCTTTATTAAGTAAAAGTGAAATCTTGGCCTGATGATGTGCAAATGTGCACGAAACCGGTAGCCATTTTCTAATAAAATTATTTGAGATACTGTGAGATTGGTCACGTTTCCTTTTTTTCCTATATTTTAATATGAACTCACACAGGGTCAATAGTAGGATTGTCTGAACTTGCTTCATCTAAGATCATGGCCTACCTTGCCTTATTTCAACCTTTATATGGGTATTAGCTAATTGCATCTGTACTTTGGAAAATTGTAGTTACACCTGAATTACGAATCTCTACTACAATTTCCTATTAAGATAGACCTAGCCAGAGAAACCTACCATACTACATGGGACTCATTTACAGTAACCAGAAAAGTGAACGCTTCATGGCTAGGTACTGTAGGAAATATATGGATCAGTTAATTATCTTGTTGGTCTGGCAATACAGAAAGTCTAAATGAGAGGCGATACTATTTTTCAACATTATAAGTGTATAAGACTCTATGGTTCTTATCAATCGTCCCTCTAAAGTTCAATATCCTCGAATACATTTTTTATGAAGTTATGTAACGCAATAAGTATTTCAATTGGGGAATGGGATACGTTGATTTGAGAAATAGAGTACAAAGAACTAGAATCTATACTTACTGAGATTCAGACGACACAGAATGCTTACATCAGCGTATAGCAGCACGAATTTTGTAATCCAGATAAACGGGGCTAGTGGCTCAATGCCTTACGCGCTTGGCTGTCAGCCTCAAAGTCCGGGGTTCGAACCCCGCAACTGTTTCTTAGGTGTGCGGTGTCCCTTCCTCAACAGCAAATGCTCAGAATGAATAACTTAAGACGCACCATTGGTCCAGGTGCAATAATTCATAGCCGGCCGATGGCCTCTGTAGTTGGCGAAATGCTGTTGGAGGATGCAAAGGCATAAATTATTATTATTATTATAACATTTCTATTTATGCCTTTTTGATATTTTGGAAACACATTTGTAAAACTAGGATAATTTCTTCAATCTCGTAAAATTTTTGCTAAATACTGAATAGCAGTATCTTTGTGGGAAGAAAAGTTACGTGGATAGAAAAATTACTAAAGAAAATGATTGCTCTTGTGATAGAAAACATATTTTTTTGCCTCAGTAAAGCAAATTCCGTACGATATTAATAATTAACCGTACCTGTTCTACGAACTTATCCATGTGCGAAAGTTATTAGGTGCTACTCTTAAAAAGTGATGGTGATGATGGATATGCAGACGATTATAAGGATTTCGTAACATACTATACCGTTTATAAGTTTAAAATTACTTATCTTAGAATAGCGAAATCTTAAAAATTAATATCACGACAAAATAACTATTGTTTTAGCATATGGTTTAACAATATTCCTAAGACTACATGCGCCTGTAGCGGATGTAAACCTCTTTGTTTGTTTTAAAGTCAGTGCACTTGTCTAGGTTTCATGTAACAGCTACGTCCACATTCGATATTTCTGATAATAATCGGTAAATTTTTGTTCAAATGATAAGGGAAAAATGTTGCAACAAGTCTGCAAAATATTTAGAAGGTTACATGAAAACCTTTTGCAGGAAGGAGAAGAAGATATAGTCGTCCAAAATATGCTCTGACCACCACAATCAACAAACCTTAGTCTTAAAGAGGTGTAGTGGGACAAGCTAGGTAGAAAAGTAGGTCAGCGAAATCCAAGTTCAACAAAGTCTTTGCGGGAGCCCCTTCATTATGAGTAAATTAAAATGAACGCACACACTCTAGATGAATTAGCAAAGAAAACGCCAAATGTATGTCAAATTGTAATGAAATAGAGGTTAAGTTTTCAACGAAACCACCATATAATATAATCTTCTTCATTAATAGTGCATGTATTTGCCTGATAGAATTATATGACCTTATTTTTAGAGTTCCTAGCAAACCTATTATCCGATGTTATGAAACGTACGAGAAAAACATAAGCCAAGCTTTAATCTACGTTTCAGACCTTTATTAATCACCTACGTGTTCTGCAAATCTCTTTACTGTTTATTTACAATACGCTAAAATTGAACCTATCTTCGTCTCAACAGTTTCAAGAGGAGTTTGCTAATTTACTGCTTACGCTAACTGATACTGTAATAGTAAACATAAGTAAGATTTTTATGTACTTTTTTATATATTCCACAGCTGTCCATATTTCCAAATCTGTAATGCCGTTCGTAACGTGTTTATTTTATTAGAATTTTTAATACGGTATCGCTTCCATAAACGCCTTGTAACGCATGGTCTCTTAATCAAAATAAACCAAGAGATAAACTAATCGTAAAGGTTCACGTGATGCTTTCACACCGTATAAATTCGACATAATTACAGCGTAAGTATGTTAAGTTTCATATTACAAGGTCACTACTAATGAACGTCTGTATGTATGGCCCATGTAAATACGTATATAATCCGACCTTAGTGGTTTCTTTCTCTTCGGTTAGTCGGGGAAAAAAATACAAAAGAAGTTATACGTGGTATTAATGCGAAATATCATCGCGATTGACAGGTTGTTGCCGAACTGAAGGCTTTTCGATACAGCATTGTACAAATAAGATTAGCGTCGTTATTTTGAAAACGCCAACGTGACATTGTTTTGGTAATATTTGAGGAGTCAACAATCCTAAAACATGATAATCCTGTTTTTGTTTTTATTATTTTGACATTTCTTAAAAGCTCAAGGGAAAACAAAAAACGAAATTTAAGAGATTCAATACATTGCAAAATTAACTATCCTATATCCCTTATAATTCTTTCCTTGGATATAATGTAAACATGTCCATAATTAGCCAATATGGTGGAGGTTCATTACGCAAAGGGATCTATCAAGTTCCCCCAGAATCTTTGTGGAGGTTTTGGAAAGACAGTTTGGATTTAAAATTTTGAAAGTTCCCTTTAGTACTTTGATGAATCTGAAAAAATTGCATAATCGACCACCACCATCTAGAGCAATACGTTCACAGAAATAATATTTAGGTTCCTGGACATGCATACACTATGAATGAGGAGTACAGGGCTTTTTAGGAGTAAGGACTACAATCTAGTTAAAGTTGAACGTACACGATCGTCTTAGTTTAAGCATCTTACGTGTTAAGTCAGTGTTCTTTATTTTTCCTAACGTTTTTATATATACATAAAAATAATGAAACACATTTTTCTTAATTGTACGACTTCTTACGGAAGCATAGAAAGGATTAAGTTCTCGAAATAAACGTATCTATTTTAACCTTACAAGGTCTGTTCATATAGTAACTGAACATTTCAAAACCTGCATCAATATGTCGTCTAGTTCTCGTCTCACGGTTATTAGTGTACACTGCGTGTTTGCAGTGGTTTGGACAACGATGCAACTTAAAATTATGGAAAAGACTCTCACGGAAACGTTTCAACTTCTGAGGCAGGCTATTAAAAATGGTAAATGGTTAAATTAGTAATTCATTCAGAGCGTAGCGTTTCAGGAGCACATGGATTCTCATTGTCAACCGAGCTAACGACAGTTAGTAACCTAATTTGTGTGGAGTGGAGTTTACTATACCTGTAAACGGCTATGGATAATAAATAAGCAATGCCTTTGCTACACTTCGATTCAGTTAAATCGCTACTGCGTTTCGTTATACATTGGTAACTGAAACTATAAAAGTTACACATCTACATATATTGCAACGTATAATAATAATATTCAAACTCACTTTTCCAAAACTTAAATTTTCTATTGCATAGTATTAATAGCTATTAAAATTAAAGTATAAAAGTACAAAAATGTAATTCTAACGCAAAATTAACACAAACTTCTTAAATATTCCGTTCACCAAAGAAACTCCCTTTTGCACGAAGAACAGCTTTAACCATACGAGGCATCCGCTACACTAGTTTTTCAAGGACTCTATTTAGCATATTAGTCCATTTCTCTCGTAAAATGTTTCACAGGTGGCCTACGCAGGTAGGGAATTCTTTTCGGAATCTCCTGTCCAATTCATCCCCATAACAGCTTGATGGGCTTTAGATCGGGGCTTTGCGGCGGCCATGTAATTATTTGTAAAGTGCCACTATCTTGTACTTCATTTAAGAAATTTTTACATATCATTCCTGAACGTTCGGGGTCGTTGTCCTGCATGAATACAAAATTTTCGCCGATTAGACGTTGTCCCGATGGTATTGCATTTTCTTGCAGTAGTTCTAAATAAACCTGTTCTCGCAAAATACCTTCGATTCGCTTCAAGTCTCCTGTACCGGCGTAGGAAAATCAACTCCAGACAATCCTGCAACATCCTTTAGCCTTTCGCTCTTCTTACAAAAATACGTCTTGATTGTCCGAACACCTCAAACTTTGACTCATCACTCCATAGCACGCTTTTCCAACGATCCACTGATCAATGTCTATGTGTTTCTGCCCACTGTAGCCGTTTTTGCCTGTTTCCCCGTCGAAATAGGTTTCTTTTGTTGCAATGCTTCCGTGAAGATTTGCAGCTTTTAATCTGCTTTTCACGGTAGTAACAAAAATTTATTTTGCGCGCTTGCGATACGTTTTAGAGGCGATTTCTGGTGCTGTCAGTCTCCTATTCCACTTGCTCAGCAATTTTATACGCTCATTGCCGGCGTGAGTTGTTATCCTCTTACGTCCGGAACATCTTCGATCTCTTAAACTACCGGTACGTTGCCATCCCCGAATGATGTCACTAACAGTCGACTTATTAATAATATGTATTTTTTAGGAAACTTGACGCACTGAATAACCTTCTTGATGAAAAGCAAAAATTACACAGCGCTTTTCTAAACTTGTCGGATTTCCTCTCGGCATTTTAATAACTTTAATCAGGTTCATATAAAAAGATACGCTCTTAACACTAACGCACGCTCAAGCAGATTTATTTAAAAATTAAAGCATTTATCAATAAATAATAAACTTCATAAATGACCTAATACAAATGTTATTTTAATATAAGAGCAATTATATTATCCTTTAGTAAAGTTTACATTTTCCTGGGTGTCCGAATTAATATGGACGGTACTGTATATACAGTAAACATTACAGGCAGCAGTTGTTAAATTTCCTATGGTAATCATGTAATTTTTTTTAACTGGTTATTGTTGATATATGTCCAACGAGGTTTTGTGTGATCGATGTATGTTACCTTACGGAACTCAGTAAGTTTATACTCTTTTTTTATTACGACAAATTGAGTTCTGTCAAACTTCTATCTGAAAACGTAACAAGTTTCCGTATCGTAGTGATGCTTAGATTGCAATTTAATTTTATATCGTTATTCAATTAGAGCTAGTTAATATAGCTAAATAATCTAGTTGTGGTGTTCCAAAACTTCTGAGTGATGATGTACGAATTATATACGACCTCTACACTCGCTAAGTAGTGACACTGACACGATTATTGCGAATATACGTACAAGCACCAACGGGGTTTCTTATTACAAGAAACAATGCCTGGCGATATATGCCGAAGGTATGAACAGCACGCTATTCGTACCCGTACCGACACTTACGGAGGAAAACAGTACCCGTTTCTATAAATCATCCTTGCGGTTGATTAATGGGATGTATTAATTCGAGAAGCCTCCAAGTCAAGATGCAAAACCTTCTTCGTTGTTCAGCACGGACATCGCGTGAAAAGTCCGATGCGTAATTCCACTCCTTTTAATTAATTCATGTCTATTGTATTGTCTCGGTTCGCTGATTGGTTTACATAGACGTTATGGAAGGAGTAGAGTTACACGCTACGTTATTGGGTACGAATTGCAATCCAACGCTCTGTCTCGTTAATTGATGGATCTTTAACCGGTCTTAAAAGCGAAATTATAGGATACATTACTCGAACGGCGTTTTCTCATTGCATAATTATGACTTATTAAACTATTACTTACAATTAGCGAGAAGTAGTACATAAACATGGCAGCAGAGAATATGAAAGTTGCAGCATACGTTAGTTTCATTTCCTTTTCTAAAGGAAATGGCGTTTCAATGATTCTAGATGAATTTAATGATTTATTGACGTGGTTTTACTATTTAATTCTAAGTCATAAGTCTACTAACTTTCAGCGACGAGTGAATCAGTTCACGTTATCTCCTATAAAAGCAAACACCTTTTAATTGCTTTTCTGAGCGGTTAATCATACTAAAGAGTATGATGGAAGTATACAATTTGTGCAATGCATGTAATTGTCATTAGGCAAGTAGGATACACAGACGTGGGAGTGTTCCTTGAACTTAAATAGAATTAAATGGATAACACTGTGAAAACATCAATTGTTACGGTATTGTATCTTTACATGTCAAGTGTTAGTGTTGTTTATAACACGTTTATTGGTCTTAAAAGGAAACTTCCTTGATATACAGATGTAATTTTACAAGTTTGTTAGTTTTAGAAAGCAAACAAATTCCTTTTACGGCAGAAGTCTTGCAAAACATTATCTAAATGTGTACGTGCGTAAATTTTGATTTGTTTGTTAATGTTTATCTTAGTACTTCCTAATTTTATTTTAAAAATCTTACACATACCTTTCTTGATGTGAATGTGTTTTTGGCGTAACGTTAGAAATTAAGTATTCTCAATAAATTTGCTTGTGGTTTTAAGTAGTATTAACAATTCGTCTTGAAATCTTACCACTGGAGATATGCAGCTATTATGTTAAACTGATGACTTAATAGAGTGTAGATTTTAATGCTAACTGCATCTACTACGTTAAAAATGTTGAATTGCAAAGAATTAATGGTTTAATGCAGAATAAAATAAGTTCTACGGGGATAACACTATAACTGATATACAGTTTTTCTCTGTATGTGATACGTATAGATATTGCACAATGTAGATTTAGCGTAGCAGTACATTGTAGCGGTTTATAATAATCATTACTTATTACGCACGCATTAGCGGGGATGAACTGAAAGTTTTGGGGAAAATATAAAAATAATTTTCATCGGCTGAAAAACACAATTACGAATCAAATAAATACAGAGTAGTAAGATCAAAAGTACGGCTGACAGTATATGAAATAACGGATGCAAGAAGGAATTGTATTTTTAATGTGTTAATGCGTACTTTAAAAAGCGGTGAGGTATCCTTGCCCCTTCTTTTACGTAGCAGAATATTACAGAAGGCAAACGCCGAAAGAATTGTAGAAACTATAGAAAATGCCTTTGGGAAGTTCGATATGTCGGCAATCCAATTTGTGTTGCTTGCAGATGGGGGTTCGCACATTGTTAAAGCGGGAAAGTTACTGACACAATCTTATCCTCGTTTGCTTCATGTAATCTAGTTGCACCAAGCATGTCATCTTGTACCTGAATTTATTAGAAGTAGTTATCCAAAGGCAGATCAATTTATTTATTGAATCTCTTAAACAGGCATGTCCGGATATTCCTCAGCCACCAAAACCGATATTGATGATACGAGGAATGTGGCTTAAGGCTATTTCGTATTACAATACATTTTTTAACTTAAATCCGCGTGAAGCCTAAGTAATTTCCATACACTCAAATAGAGCAAATTTCTGAAAATCATTCAATTCTTTTAGATACTATTTCGAAATTAGACGTCATTACAGCTAAAGCCTCAAAGCCTTGTTAGGAAATCTAACAGTTAGCATAGGAAGATTTACAACACTACATCATTAAAATCGAAAATTTCGTCTCACATTAAGAAGAGTGCATGCAAAATAACTGAACACATTTAGAAGATATAATTTCTAATAAATAAATTCCAAAAGCCTCTACTTTAATTAAAAAATAAACATTCATTAATTCATTAGTTTTGTGTTCATTTCGAGCTATTAGAGCTTAAAGAGATGGGGCTGAGGTCCAGGCTTTCCTCCAAATTTCAATTTTCGATAGTTTGACTATACAAGCCGACAAATATCTTGTGATAGTAGTGAGTTATTCTGTCTACGCCCTACATCATTCAGCCAATATCACGTGTCCATTTAAGAGTAATATCCGTTGTCCATCCTCTTTTACCAGGGAGCAATTTTCCCGAGATTTTTGTCGAACTGCACTTACAGTATCATTAGATTCAGATTTGCTACAAACAGGAGCTGCGTTAAATTGTTCAAACTGATAAAATAAGATGCAATAGTCGTAACTTAGGTAGCAAATTTGTTACTAGTTCATATTTAAACCTGTTACAATTGTACCGCGTTCGATTTGTACTTGTTCTCCTTTAGTCACTACCAGGTGTATAACTATGAAATGCGGATTTCAGACAGTAGATAGCGCACCGATGCAGTTTGTGCTATAAAGATTTGATACTGCGCCATCTTGTTATATCATTAACAAGTATCAGACGCGCACGACTGATAAATTGGAAAAATGTGTGCATAGTGTTGTGTTGTGTTCAATATGTCGAAATTTATATCGAACAAGGAGCATTCGCAGACAACATTAATTTTTTTTGTTTTCATTCGAAGAAAACTGCCGCTGAATCCCACCCATTATTTAGAGAAGCTTACGGTGAACATGCTCCATTGCCAGATACATGTGAACGACAGTTTCGGAGTCTCAAAAGAGGTCACTTCGATGCTGCAGACAAGGAACATGGAAAACCGCTAAAAAGATACGAAGATGTGGAATTTCAAGCATTGTTGGATGAAGATGATTCGCAGCAATTGGCCATTAAGAGCTGCTTCCAATCGGCTACGAGAAATGGGAGAGATTCAGAAGACAGGTAGATGGTTACCATATGAGTTCATGGACAAGGGCAAAAAATACATGTGACATTTTCCTCGCTCGATACAAGAGGAAATCGTTTTCGCATCGTATAGTTGCAGGGGATAAAAGAGGATTTATTTTAAAAATACCAGGCGTAACAAATCATGGGTAGACCCAGGCGCACGATCCACATCAAGCACAAGACCAAATCGCTTTAGTTCAAAGACAATGTTCTGTGTTCGGTGGGACCAGAGAATCGTGGTCTACTATGAGCTGTTAAAACCGCGGGAAACGGTTAATACTGAACGTTACCAACAAAATTGGCCGCTTTGAACCGTTCGCTGCTTGAAAAAAGACCAGAATATCAAAAGAGGTAACGTAAAGTCATTTTTCTTCATGACAATGCTCCAACACATACGGCAAAACCGATTAGCGACAGATTGGGAGCACTCAGTTGGAAAGTTCTGCCCCCTGCGGCTTACTCACCAGACTTGGATCTTTCCGATTACCAATTGCTTGCGTCGACAGGTCACGCACTTACTGAGTAGCGCTTTGGTTCGTACAAAGATGTGAAAAAATGGCTCGATGAGTGGTTCGCAGCAGAAAGGGGAAGATTTTTACTGGCATGGTGTTCCCAAATTGCGCGAAAGATGGGAAAAATATAGAAAGAGATGGAGCATACTTTGGGTAAAGAATTTAACATGTTTTTTAGAAGACAAATACTCATTTCATATTTGTACACCGGGTAAAGACGAGAGAAGTTCAATAAAGTATTAAATGTAAACCTGTTTATACAGAAAACATTTTGTATTAGAGATGTCCGTATATTTTTTTAATTTCTAGTTAACTTGACAAAAATCGTGAAATTACAAACTAAGGACTGTAACTAAAAATACGGAAGATGATGTGTATTAATTATTCCTGCATTTCGCGTGAGAAACAACTATGAATGAGCCCATCTAAAATTAATGAATACCTCGATAATTATCTGAAATTGGAAAAGAAAGTTATTGACATAATACATTGTTTTAGATGAACTAGCACACGAACACTACAAGCACGATAATACGGAAAACATGTCAAAATAATTTTTATCGATTTTATCGTGTTTGTACGCTTAAGATCATCTTTGCAATATCAATCTAGCGAACAAAATGAATCCACTATTTGCTTTTTAGCACATCTGCGTTAATTAATGATTAATTAATCAAACAATGATCGAATACTATTCTAAATAAGAATTTCAGCATTCCACAGGTAGGATTTCGAAAGTAGCCGTTTTAATTTTATCATTCATTACCTCGAAGTACTCGAAAAAATGCCGAGAAAATTCCAACGATCAGCGTTATGTAACGAAGTGCAGGAAACAGGAGGAAAACCTATGGAATTTAATCAGCGTAATACTTCTAATCAGATTGTATTATTGTTTAGTTAATAAAGACGATTTTTTTATATATATATGAATTTTAATCCATGAGTACACCGAGAATGCTATGAATCACCTATTAGTAGTTGCGTTTTCGCAGTAACTTTGATTTTATCTACCACCACCTCTAAATCTATTTGCCGTATATCTTCTCGGTCAGGGTATTCGACGTTAATTGCCTAATTCGTGTCTAATATCTCGTGCGGAGGCTCGCCATAGTGCTTGCGGTGAAGAAATTGTTCGTAGGGTACGAAGCTCAAAGGTTCGCGTCGAGAATGCAAGATTTTCGGTGTCGAGTATTGACGTTTATTAAATGTGTTTTGTGATTTTTTTTTCCGTAAGATTATGAAATGACCACTTTCTTCCTTAACAGGTAAGCATAAAAATGCGCACGGTGCTTGTATACGTACTCGCAATTATGCCTATTCGTTCAAGGCGCACTTGTAGGTCGTATTTCGTTTACTATGTTGGATTTTATGTCGACTCGCGTATTTCGAGAGATTATCTACTCGACGGCAATACGTTGCTAATAAGCGAAGGTTAATTTAGTCTTTATATACTGATATAAATTACGATTTAATAGGCTAGAGTTCCGTGAACAACCAACGCTTTATATTAATTTTAAGACTCCAAGGGGATCGACACACGTATTGTTACGCTAGCGTTAGCATTAATGATTTTAAAGACGCATACCAATTATTTAACAAATTTCCTTTCGTGATGATTATAATATTCAATGAAGAGGCGGAATTTATTTTTTAATAAAGGAGGTAATTTAATTGAGGATCCGAAATAAATTAAAAATTTCCGTTTAAAAGATGGATGGGATCTTAAGCAATAATTTTCATTTTCTTTTACGAGAAGAGATTTAATTCAAAATTAAGCAGTTTTAACCTATAGTTGTGCTGTTGCCGAAAAGGAAATAAAATCGAATCGTCATATAAAGCGTGTTTTTTATAGAGGTATAAAACTTTAAGTTGGCAACACCTTTTTAACTGGCGGCCATTTTGTCAGCTGTCAAGTGATTTATGTTTAGTTTGGAACAACGCTTCCAAATTGTGCAAATTTATTTTGAAAATTCATGGTTCCGTTCGAAATACGTATCGCGCACTACGTCCATTTTACGGTCAACATAATCGGCCATCAGAGCAATTAATTTGATCAACTACGGAACGTTTTCGCACCATGTTTACTCTAAATGATAACACGCATCCACAGAGACGTCGTACAGTGCGTACAGAGGAAGTCATTGCTGTTGTAGAGCGTAGCGTAGAAGAAGACCCGAAGCAGTCTATCCGCCATCGTGCACAGGAATTGGATGTGTCCATCCACTTTATGGAAGATTTTGCGGAAAGATCTTGGTTTGCGTGCTTACAAAACCTAGCATGGAGTAGATTCGGTGAATGGGCCCAAAACAAGCTTGCCGTTGACCCCGATTGTCATAAGCGAATTTTGTTTAGCGATGAAGCTCACTTTTTTTGGATGGATACGTCAATAAACGAAACTGCCGTATTTGAAGTGATGGTAATTCTAAAGTGTATATTGAAACACCGTTATATCCAGAAAAACTGACTGTTTGGTGTGCTTTCTGGGCTGGTGGAATCATTAGTCCGTACTTCTTTAAAAACGATGCTGGTCAGAACGTTACAGTCAATGGTGACAGCTATAGAGCCATGATTACTGACTTTTTCGTTCATCTATTGTACAACCATTATGTGCAGGAGCTGTGGTTTCAATCAGACGGCGCAACATATGACACAGCTCGTGCCACAATTGATTTATTGAAGGAAACGTTTAGTAACCGCATAGTTCCGCATTTCGGACCCGTAAATTGGCCTCCAAGATCGTGCGATTTAACACCGCTAGACTATTTTCTGTGGGGATATGTGAAGTCCTTAGTCTACGCTGATAAATCCGAAACGATTGTAGGACAACATTCGCCGCGTTATTGCCGATATACAGCCACAAATGTTGGAAAAAAATCATCGAAAATTGGACCTCCAGATTAGACTACGTCCGAGCCAGCCGTGGCGATCATATACCAGAAGTCATATTTAAATTATAACGCCAGAAGATTATCCTTCGAATAAAGTAAATTTCATGTCAATTTAAAGAATTCATCTTTGTTTTATTCCATTTCCTAGTCCAAGTCCTATATCTCTATAAACAACACCCTTTACTATCTACACCAACGAGATTTATCGTAGTAAGAAACAAGGGACCTGTCCAGATTTGCAGATGCATTTAAAAAAGTATCATGCAATGGGCAGCGAAACTTAGGACTTTCAAATCACTTCTTCTGTTAGCAAAATTATTGCGATATTTTCCTGGGAATTTGGAACGTATTCCTCTTGTTAACTATTTACTACGTGGTGACACCATTAGAGGACGACACAATGCAGATGTCATCTTGTTTGATATTCCAAGTTGTAAAAAAGTGGGGAGACAAATTTTCAATTTTATATTAGCAATTTCTATGAATTTTTGAGAATGTGCACTGCCACAAATTTGCCACCGTATTGCAGAAGACTTGAAATATGTGGTGAAAAATATTTCAAACGGAATTGCAATGTGACTTTTCTCACCTCATAAATTTTACTTCAGAAAAGGTAACGGCAAAGGCCATTATTGTTAGAATATATAATCTATTAACGGGGATGAGTTAAAGTCTTTTGTAGGTACTTATACAAAAATTTATTAGCATTTCATTTAAAAATTTGAAAAGTTAGTATAATTTTTTAATTAATTCAAGGTATTACTGAATAACTACAATAGCTTCTATTACTTTTAGTAATCAACTTTTCGACGACACTTTTTCCAAGTAAGCCTTATTAAATACACACTTAACGAAATTTCCTATATGAACGTTCTAACGGAATATTTGGTTTTCTTAATGCCCTCAGCAAATTAGGCATCGAAGTTAATGTTAAACTACAAAGACAAGGGCAACAGGCAAGACTGAAATTTGCCCAAAATCACGAGAAATGGCATCATGAGTGGAACAACGTTTGCTGGCGGGGCTGATGGTTTCAAATATTATAGGCACGATTTGCACAAGAGCACTGAAACTGTGACGGTGCGAAATTTTGGTGGCGGTACTGTAACAATTTGGGTGGCGTTGACCCATAAGAATAAAACCACTATATGCTTCATTTCTATGCGAATGAATTCTGATCCTTATACACAACTTCTGAAAATGGCGCTAATGGCTTTGGTGCAAAACAATGCCGCTATCCACTCGAGTGGTTTCAATTAAGAATTAATTTATTACAATGGCTTCTTCGCTCGCCCGATCTGAGCCCCATTGAAAATCTTTGGGATATATTGGCAAGAAAGGTGTATGCCAATGATGAACTATGCGATAGCGTCAATGAACTAACATTTGCAATAAAGGTGTTGGAATGATATTCTTATTTCAACATTGATCAAAATGATAAGACGCGGATGTTTGAATAGAGCATCTAACACTCACTACTAACTACTTTATTAATATTGAGTAGATTTACTCAATAATATAGTTCATTAGATACAAAAACATTAAATCTTTGTTCGACGAAAATGCTTTTCTCGGCCCTTTCTGCTGGTGTTTTCCGTCATCCTAGTGACATTTCATCAATTCTAGATTATTTCCTGAAGATCCTGACTTATTTAGATGCATGCAGAAAAGTTAGATGGCATCTTAAAAAAATAACATAAGCTATATTCTTAGATCATACATTGGTGGGTACCTTTCTTTATAAGAAAGTCGTACTAAAGTACACATTTTCCTAAAATTTTAAAAAGTGTCATTTTATATGTGTAATGAATATATAAATTTTTGCTTTTTCTTGCAAGTTCAACTTCATGAGAAAGAGAGAAATAGGTAGTTCTATTTAAAAAAAGACACAGTTCTGACGCTTTTTCGATTTGAAGGTTCAAACGTAATTTTCGGACATGCAGTATAATGTTTTCGAAAAATTCATTCCGTTTCTAACAGGTTCCCTTTCATATATCAATGGATGCAGATTCTCGTTCGACCCTGTATATACATGGATATGCGATAGAAGGCGGTTGTTAATAAAAAGGATTCAAATAAATTTTAGCTTTAGTAGTCCATTCCAATCAAAACTTTTATCGTAACCTGTATCATTTTCAGTTGCATTAGTTTTAAGTTTGACTGAGTATTGTTTCAGATGCATAGTTAATATAGTTGACAGGAACTTGTTAAAATTGTACTGTAATTTAAAATTGATATAAAAAGGTACTTAATACACATTCTATTGGAAGAAGATGTGAGAAATATTTCGAACAAGGTGGAGCCAAGTTTCAACAATTTTTATAAAATCCTACTTGTTTGTTGCAAATAAACGTATTTGATCCAGCTAAAAATTTTCATTTTATGAGTTTAACATTTGTCACGTCCTTCAAATAGCTTAAAAGAAACAAAATTCGTATTAAGAGTTTTAGCTAAGACACAAGGGAGACGGGTAAAATTTAGGAACGATAATGAACTTAGCAGCTCCTTCCATGTGATCGAATTGAAATTATGTAATTTCTGTATTCAAAATGAGTAGAACCATATTTAAAAACCAGTTTCTATTGCTACACTTGTTTTTTCCGTTTACACATAGTTTATAAATAAAAGCAGCCCCTCGTATCTTATTAAATATTTAGTAGTAATAGAAAGAAATTTGATATTCTATTTTGGTATAAATTGTAATGATTTTACTCCCCGAAGGGCTTCTAGAGTTTTTTCCCTTTTCTGATTTCTGATATCTTAACACGAAAAAATATTTTTATTACCTTATTCATACTATTTGCACTACGATTATTATAAATGAGCTCTGAATTTTTACTAATTATTCCTTGTTGTATACTCGAAAATTATCAGCCACATTTTATCGTAATTCGAAGTACATTGTCTGAATTCCCATCTACAGCTTACAGCTTATTTCTGTACGCGTATCCGAGCATTACGTCCCATGACACGTTTTACCTGGAGTTTTATTACGGAATGACAAATCGTATTCATACGAAAGGATGAAGCGCAATTATTACGTGCGATATTTCGCTGGCGATATTTTGAGACGCGCTCTATCCGAAAGGTGATCCCGAAGAATAAGGCGGTATATCGGAATCGACAGCTGTCACTCGGCGGGTTGCCTTGCGTCTGCGAAAGAACATCTTCTTCACGGTGGTCTACGGCTGACAACTCGCTCAGGTTGTGCGAAGATTTATAGGACTTTTTGATATTTATTGTTTTGTTCTAGGAAAGGCGCGTTGTTACTATCATTACATGCGTTTACGTATAATTGTTTAACGAGTCTTCGCTTTATAGTCTCCTTACATTCACGTACGAAGCTTTTTCGACGTATTCTCATTTGGTGTAATATGAAATTTATTATTATATCGGTATCGTTTTTATTGATTGTCTGACGCACATACGACCAGTAACTTTCGTGTTCGAAAATACGAATAAATATTGAATTATTGGAGTGTTCTAGCTCAGCGTTCGATTGTCATAAAATTTATTGACGTGTTTATGAGGGATTAGTTTTTCTATATATTTATGATGATGTATTGAACTGTTCGCGGATTTAATTATTCACGGGGAAAAAATCCTTAATTTCTTAAAAAATGTCCAAAAATTATACTCAGCGAAATTTCTAGTTACACATAAAGGATGATTTAATTAATTCTTTAGATTTTTAAAATGAAACATTGACAAGAACGTATAGTGAATATCCTGTATTTATCAGTTTTGTAGGATATTATAAAACATAATGTGGCATTAAATTAATAGTAATATTAGTAATACAAATTAATATTAATTTAATTGATAATACTTTGTTACCTCAACAATCTTACTTTGTTACTTTTCTTTTTCACAACGCTGTATACTTGACTCTGAGTATTGCGAATCGTTTCAATTTTCAGGGTTTTTAAAATTCTGTTTTTTTCTCTTATTACTTGGTAAGTTACTAATATTCTCACATAAAATTTTTGAGAATAGAGAATTTTCTTCTGGAATGAGGGCAATGCGAAACGCATAGCTCGAAATTTATCCGCCCACTCAGTACTCATAGATCTAGAAAAGGCTTTTCGTATTCTTAAAAATGTTTGAAGTTTTAAAGAAAGTGGCACTCAATACCAGGTACGTCAATGCAATATGGAACTTATGGATTAAAATAAGGATGCTGTCTTTCTTATACACTATTTAAAATTTATATTCAGGAAGCTTTAAGTAATCGGAGAAAAAAATTATAATGAATGGGAATTAAGGTAGAAGATCACTGCCTCATAAGTCTTTATTTCGCGGACTATCAAGTAATTATAGCCTGTAATGAAGAGGATATAGATTACATGTTTAGAAGACTGACGCAAAAATATTGGATATTAACGATAAACACGACAAAGACTGTATCAATGAGTGTAAAAACGAAGATGACCACCAGGACTTACAAATTAGAGAAATAAGAAGAACAAACCAGTACAAATACCTAGGATACATACTTAGTGAGGAAGACACATCGAAAATAGACATACGAAACAAGAAGCGAAAAAAGCAACCCAGGCATTAAATTCCTTCTTGTGGTCTAACGGATTAAAACTGGAAACAAAGATAAAAATAGCGTCGTGGAACCCATTCTAACATACGATGCAGAGAGCTGGCAGATGATAAACAGGAATAATACGAATGTTGACACCAATGAAATGGACTACATGAGAAGAGCCTGCGGAGTATCAAAATTGGAACATGTACGAAACGAAAAGATACAACGCAGAACAGGAAAAGAATCGAAACAAGAATAGGGTGTGGACATATACAAAGAATGAGTGGAGATAGATGGTCAAAGATGGAACTAAATTATACACTACAAGATAGAAAGAGAAGAGGAAGGCCAGGGACATCATAGAGGGATCGGATTGAGGGAGCCATGAGGGACAGAGCAATAAGGAAAGAAGTTTGGAAAGATAGTGGAGATCGAAATGCGAGATGCGGTAAAGGGCGTAGGACCCTCGGTGTAGTAATAATAATAATTTCCTTGAAAATGCGCAAGGACAGCGTATCACGGTCAGCGTGTAAACGAAGTTCGTTATCGGAGAATGTTAAACGGATATTTCCTCCCAAATGTTGTCGCAACAATAGTAGAATACTGGTTCCAACAGGACCTGCTATACAGCCACCGAAACTACAGCTTTACTGCAAGGTAAATTTGCTGATAAAATTATTTCAAGGAATGACCGTGTGAATTATCCGCCACGATCTGACTCCGTGTGACTTCTTCCTATGAAGTTATGTGAAGCCGAAGGTTTACAGTAACGATCCAATATCAGCTGGGGATTTAGAAACCAACATCAGAATTGTTATTCATGATATGCCGTCCACATTGTGTGAAGAGGCAATGGGAAATTGAATATGTTACTGGCAACAAACTTTCAAGCAAAACACGACATTTTATGCCGCAGAACAACTTTTGCGCTTTATTTCTTAAAGCATCAATTGGATCATCACTTACATAGAATATTTATTTCCCATAATACTTTCAGAAATCTATGCATTAGAATTAATATTAGATTACAAAGAAATGCAAATAAAGGAGAAAAATAACTGCACAAATCTATTGAACTTTTCCCAGAAAATATTTATAACAATGATAATTTAAAATATGGAAATTTTTATAGGGCTATTAATATAAAACTGATAAATTAACAATAAATTTATAATTCCACCTAAACTTAATATTTGATAATTTACCGTTGACACATGTTTATAAGGAAGTTACAAAATTATATTGAACTATTGAATTTTCACCGACCGTAAGGGATAATTGTGAAATCCTCACTTATTTAGCAGTTTAGGTTAAGGAAATAATATCAACACCGATGTGTACAAAATGTGCAATGCTTTAAAAAAATGAATAATGAAATGGAGACAAGGATAAATAAACGAATATAACTGCAAATGGAAATTAATCAAGAACTTTGAAAGACACATTTGTTGTCATTTTATTTTAGAAAAGGAAGTAATATTTCGAGTGAATTATTTCATTTCCTTAATTCGCTGAACAAATACCGTTTTAAAATAGTTTTCATACAATGGATGGAATAACACCTACTACTACTGACACCTCTTTGATGTTAGTTGTAATAGGGTTAGTGTCAATTGTGACTGGTATAGAAAATTACGTCGAATACCATTGAACCAAAGCCCATACACTTTATATCTATTTTAAAACAAGAAAGAGATGCCCAATTCTTACAACTTCTGAATTGAAATCATTTTTCTCTTATTGGTAGGCTATCGCTTACTACATTTTATCCTACTCCCGAAGTAGGCAACTTGCACACCCTTTTTCGTTTATTAAAGGAAGGAGACAAAATATTATCTACAACATTGTCGCAGCTTCTGAGTAAACTCATGGGAAAATAGACAAGACATATATTCTATAGAATTTCTATCTGAAGTAGTGTAATATGTGGATTATTTAGGCCTGGGTTGAGGTTCGTACATCAAAAGCAACAAGAACTCGGTGCAAAATCATGAAAATTTGAAAGTTTCCGTAAGAGCTTACAGGCGTACAAATCTTGTTACGTTTCTGCCATTATCTCACTAAAATACTTCACTATCGTAATGCAACTAATAATAGTTTATTTTATGAAATCAGAACATTATTTGTAAAATCAACTTTATTTAACTATCTACATCTGCATAAATCAATTAATATTAAACTTTCAAAGATGTTCTACGGGTTCAGGATGTTGTTCTTGAACTGTGCACAGCTCCAATCCTGAAACAAAGGAAAACAAATATATCAAGAAAGTGCAGCGTAAGGATATACTTTGATATTTGAACTAATAGTTGCATCTACAATAATGATTAATTTTGCACATATCATTTACGTATTTATATCTACAATGCGCATTGTTTTATTACTCTCAAGTAGACTCTACAAACCCATGTTTTTGACTTAAAGAATTTTGTGAAAAGTTCTTTATAATTATATGAGCTTTTCTGGACATTTCGCTGTCTTAGTATAGTGTTATGTTCCCCATATAAATTGTATGTTAAAACCTTAGTTAAAATCTTTCAATTTGTCGATTGAAGTGAAGCTTTTTTCCTGAAATGAGTATACTTCAATTTGCTTGTATTATTTTAAAAGATAACTAACTTCCGTCCTAAATAAATTTATTAAATTATTCTTTGGATCCGCCTATTTGTCAGTTTTTAGTTTGGTTGATATTTTGAAAAAGAATGTTGAAGCCATTGAGTGCCCTACAATTGCTTGTTAACCTAAGCATGAACAATTTTATACAGCTAATCTATTAGACGGCTTTATATAGCCAGCAACACTAACTCTTAAAAATTCTATTCGCTACAATTGCAAACATTTATTGTTCAGTACTACCACTTCTTTTAAGACCTTATAGAATATATAGTAATAATAGTATCAAATGCAATATTCGAAGTTATAAACACGAATAAATCTAATGCACACTATTAAATTTATTCAATTCTTAGTTGCTTATATTATAAAATAAAATTATTTCATTCAAACCAATTTGGTTCTATTTTTACTTAATTATCATAATAGGACCAATGTGATAAAGCCTATAAAATAACGTCAAAGAGAAAGAAAACAAGAAAAAACTATATCAAAAAATAATCTTCCAAAGAATAACATTTTTTTTAGTAAATATTGATTAATTTTGAAGCTATAGTCAATTAAAATCCTACAGTCATTTTTGGAAAACCCTATACTTCACGTCAAAAAATTCTTTCGATGTTAGACCAAGAAGCGGTTATCAGACCAATTTATTAATAGTACAACAATACTAGGGTCAGTTAATTGCCAATACAATATCTGCCGAAAATATAGTGTTGCTTAAAACTGATACAAAGCTGTAATTGAGAACAATACATTGTCAATTTTCTCGAAGTCTATATAATTCAACTCTATTAGACTAGAGTATATTTTCTCGTTAACTTCCATCACGTTTATTGTATACGTAATTGTACAGAACAGGTGAACTATACAGTAAAAAGGAATTCCAACGTATATTATCGCTTAAAAGTTAAACATCCATGAATAACTATAGGAGATTATACCTTTGACTTTTTTTTTCTGGAATTTACAGTTCTCTTGGTGTTGCTAAATTGTCGGATATGGTGTTTATTCTGAAAGCAGGGCCGCTTTTACCTGCTCTCATAGCTGGACACCTACTGTTTAGGGCCAGTCACAAAAGATTATCTACTAATAATTTACTCACTGTTAAAACTCAGCATTTCGAACCTGAACCGAACGCAATTATTTCTCGGGCAGGGCTATATGGTAACCGAGTCGGTAACCTTCTAATGATTTTATTATTTTATGGGTTGTGTAATGTAGGTTGATATAAATTTTAAACACGGCGTGTGTACCTTTAGCGGAGACGATTTACAGTCATACCGTTGTAGAAAAGAAGATACCCGAGTTAAGTGTGTGAAAGAGTCGAAGTTTAAACATGGTTATCTACAAATAAAAAAAAATTAAAACAAACTTTACTATCTAGGTTATTCCCCTTTGCGCAGTATTCTTTAAGATTTTCCTGAATGTTCTGAATGTATTTTACCTGTGATGACACACATTTTGTGTTTCCCACAAACTCACGCAATGAAAGCGAATCGTTAAAAAAATATTGTACAATTAACGAAAATGCAAATATCATAAAATACGTATATCTAATACTTCTTATCAGGATGTACTAAATAAAACTGGCCCCTTTCCCCAGTGTTACACGCTAAAAAAAAAAAAGCCGTTTATTGTTTTAGCTGAGTGTACCTTTTCCATCCCTTTTCCGTATTCATTCCAAACAAGGACTGGTTTTATTTAAAAAGGGAACAGTTTTTGTTTGTAAATGCAGGTAGAACATAGTCGCACACACAGAGAATTACACCTCTTCGCCTTTTCTTTCTTTTTTTTTTTTCTTCGGCAAATCGATGTCGTGTACCCGGGTACCGAGAGATTTTATAACTTCTTTCGAAACGCAAGTCATGCGCTTTTGTGCAGCTGTTACTTTTTACGCCTAAAAAGTGGGTGTAATAATACAATCCGTGTTGGAGATATTGTCATTAAAATAAATTTAGGAAATTGGGCGACGCAACGGTGAAAACAATACGTACATACTTGCTACTAAACAGTTGTCCGATAAATGAGTCAGTGTTTGTGTAATATGAATTTTCTTTTTTCGTAATTAATGGCGTAGGAATTAAAAGCAGTAATTTCTCTAGAAATGTTCTCATAAAGGAGGTTGTGATTTCACAATGTAAAAGGTGAAGATCGCTTAAATGTTACCAACACACTAGTAGCAATAGGAAATAATTTAATAGCTTCTCAAGTTTTAGCAATTTTAATTTTGGTTTAGAGCAGGTTCAAAAACAAAATTATTTTAATTCTTTTATAGTACCCTCATTCATACACATTTATATCGAAAAGGAAGCTCATACATAAGTGTCCCTGAGGATCCTTCACGTAAGATTAATGTTTAGGAAGCAGCTAAACATAATATTTTCAAAACAAAATCAACTGTTTCCTATTACGAGGAATACCTTGGCGGACGTACCTACAACGTATAACAGAATTTTACAAAATTATACTTTTGTCACGTAAAGTTGCTTCTAACATAACCTTGCTCTAGAAATAATAGAAACATAACCTTGCGCTGTAGTTTGATAATACTTTCCGAAATATTATGGAACGAGAATACAGATTTGCACAAGGTTTTCATGTATAAATTAAAATGAAGACGTCAGATTTGTTTGCATTAAATTAGAAACTTATCTATTATAGCAAGTAAACCCTATAACATTTCAAAGCAATAGAATAAATAATAGTTCCTGTTCTTTAACTTTAACATTCACTACAAGAAGTAGATAAGTGAAAGAGGCAAAATCACACAACAGAAAAAGATATATTTATTACTTATTGTACTACTCCTACACCTCTAAACTAAATTCTGTTACCACAGCAATGTATTTAGTGCGTTACATTATTTTGTTTACGCCTGACGACATGGGTAATATCTGGAATGCCACAATAACAATTATGCTGATATCAGCTAGGAAGTTCATCTTAAATATGAGAAGTGACGTCACAATTTAATTTTCGGATTTTTATTTATTGAATGTTATACGAAATTAACCATCTTAGTTAAAATTGGCATGTCAAGGAAGTTGCATATATTTTCCCCTGTATATAAATATATATTTCCACGCATGTATACACCGTACGACCTGGAAAATAATGTTTCATGTGAATTCCAATCGGTGAATTCCAGCTAAAACTAATAACAAACAGTTAACTTCCAGCCAAGGTATTTTATAGCCAATCAATCATTATTAGCTATTTATAACGTCTTCGTTTCTCAGAATACTACAACAAAGAAAATTTCCACAGTGCACACGCTGAACGATAAAAAGTTTTCATAAGATATACGCAAATGTTGTTACGTCTTAACTGGATAAAATAAGACATTATACCTGTATTAGTCTGTTCATGACACTACTAAAGGAATCGTAATTATTCATAATTTACTCTTACGTTATTAGTAGCTACTCGAAATATTAGTTCTCTATTTACTCCAATTGTTGGTTTATTTCCAAAATAAAATAATTAGCGAACGCTTATTAAAAGTGCGGTGCATTCATGTATATTTTTGCAAGATATTAGCGCAATTTTTATCGTATCAACACTTCTGTGAAATCCATTATATCATCAGAATTCGTAGGTATCTAATAAGAAGATATCAACAAATCGTAGCGTGTAATAAGAGGTACAATTTACTGTGTTAAGTTGGTTAGTTTCCAAATAATTTTTTATCAAATATTCGATAATAGACGTCATTTCTTAACGAAAATTTATAGAATTTATCACGACGTATTTTCAAGCAATATCCTAATTTCATTCAACTCGATTTTAGTAGTTAACTTGGATTCAATGGAGACGGAGTTAGAGCCACTTTAAGATGTCTCTTGTAAATTTACTGGAAATAAAACGGCATAGAGGGTTTATTATACATTTTCAAAGGCTTTACATGCATTCAACATTTTGATGCATCTCATTTGACATTAATGATTGCTTTTTGCATGTATTATCCTTTAAAATTACAATTATTATGCTTCGAACAAATTCCCATGAAATTTTCTATATCCCACGGTGTCCCATCTTATATGAAGGTATGTAATCCTTCTTCTCAAGGTAGTGTGTCAGTACAACATTTTCATGATCCTGGTCTAATAAACTGACTACATTCTATCATCGCTTCAAACCATAATTCGTTGCCAAACATAATCTATAGCCAGGGGAACGAAAGTAACAAAAATCGAATGTCTCCTTTCCGATTAATACGTTCAAGAAATAATCAATTGTATATATTTATGCTGTCCCAATCTTCAACAATACATTTTAATCTACTGCAAACATGCTTCCTTCATTCTTTGAAGTCTGTATTTCTTAATTGGTTTACAGTATTTGATTATCACAACACATAATTGTAATCCCACTGTTTATCGATTTTCGAGTGTTATTATTAGCAAATCGATTGCTTTACGTCCGATGTGATAGCAACTGCAACTCAAAGTTGCCAGTAAACTATTAAAGACGGAAATTCGATCGATTGTGTACCTTAAGACTCTTTGCAACACAGCAATTCATCAGGAAGGATACATGTTTGTCTTAAATAATGTCTTAACATCCCATTCTGATACAGCTAACACATTATTATACAATTACAACTACATATAGAACCATGCTACCATGCTGCATGCTGAGTAAGCCTCTGGCATCAGAAGAAAAGAAGAAATTTAGCATAGTAGACCGGCAGATCAACAACAGAAAGTATCGAAATTGGCTCCAATTTCCACCAAAAAATGTTTATGGAATTTCAAACTAACATGCTTCAGGCGGAGACCTGATACTCATTTATAAAACTTAAGCTGATTGGGATGTCAAAATCACCTCAGGCTATGGTGGCTCCTGACCCACCAAGGGATCGAGGAAAATGGGGAGACTTATAAGTTGGCTAAAAATGCAATCATTGGGCTAGAGCCCTGTTGCGGGTTGTAAAACATCCAGCTCAAACACGCAAGCAAAGAAGGCTAGTATTGAGAAACTGTTCCTGGACTACATTATATGAAGGATTTCATTTCATTCTCACCAATTACAGCAAAAATATTGTTATCCTTTAATAAAAGTTACCTCGAACTACTAGCAAGAATACTCACAGGAGATATCGCTCTGAAATATAATTCATGCAAATTTTGAAAAGTTGAAGATCAACTTTGCGGTGTATATCAAGAATATGCACAAGCGACAGAACATATAGATGCGTTATTATCGGTAGCCTACTACATAAATTTTTCAAAAGGGAATATCTAACATCTTGTGATCTAAAGGACAATGATCCTAGACCAATACTAAAAATTATTAAAAGCCTTGAGCTATTCTAACCACATTAAAGGCACATATTGTTTCACCCATAGACAATGAACGACTTCGCCTCAATGATGAATTCGACCTCACTCACAACTTTAAATTAAAGCAAATTTTGACAGTAATATCGACGCCCTAATACGCTTCATAGTACAAGGAGATACAGGTGAGCATTCAGAAAAAGAGGACGATAGTGGAGAACACCTACAGCTGGATATTAAAGAAAACATGGCATCAACAGTTAACACGACGGGAGTTTTGTTATTTAACTATGAAAGCAATATACTATCGTTATACCAAGTTTCTATCATATTTTATAATGCCATCTCTAAGTTTGGTTCCAATTGTTTAACAGCTGTCATTTTCACTTCAGCTTAAAGAAACGGAAATGAATGATTTGAGACTTTAAAATAGAACCGTCATGAAGTATTTATCGAAAGAAAACAGTAGCACGAAGAATATTCACGAGAAAATAGTGACAGTGCATGGGGAAGATGGCCCGTCCCATTTCTAAGTCTAAAAAATTGGTGAAAGCAGTTGAAATGGTGCAGAGAATCTATACATGATGACCCAAATACCACTGAAAGCACAAGCTGAAGAAATCATCAACAAAATTAAAAGTTTGGTGTTAACTGACCGCCGGGTGAACATTTCAGTTATTGCTAGAGAAATAGGAGTACCAGAAACGAGTATTTATAAAATTCTACACAAATATTCTCAGGTACACCACCGGCACCTTCTCACAAAACAAGAGTTCACGCGACGGATTTATAAGTGCTCTCCATCACTTAAGAGGAAGTGATGACAACAATTATCTGAGACGCAAAGGGGACTCTTTTAATTGAGGGTACGCTAAAAGGGACTACAGTAACGGAGGATATCTATGATCAGAAAAATCTGCTTATGCACGACAGCTGCAGGGTTCATAAATCATAAATCACAAATTGTTCAAGTAATAGTCAATGAATGAAATTATGCCTACCATATAATCCCAGCCTCGCCCCCTGCAACAATTAACTCTGCGAAATTTAAATAGCGCTTCAGAGGACGTTGCTTTTTATCTAAGGATGGCTTGGAGTAGTAGTTGCAGGATTTCAAAAAATTCTTTTCAAAGTTATAGCAATGGAATAAGTGTGTTAGTGTTAATGACTCTTACATCAAATTTAATTTGATTTGTAAGTCGTTGCCTTCATATGTAGGTAGATACGTAAGGGGTCTATTCATTTTCTGAACAAATTACTATGAAAACTGTAGAACAACAATTATTTTCCTATTTTTACTGCTATTCTCTTAACCTTAGAAATAAAAGCAGTGAAAACCTGATAATCATTATTTTCTTTTGTTTTACTCCACAATTGTTATCTACTAAAATAAAAGAAGAACCATCACCAACGAAGGCAGGTCAACTGACTTTAATAGACTTGATCAGCTTGATTCCGTAGTGGTTCCTCTGTATTCTTTTAACTGCTGCAAACTAGCGAAGTATACATTCCAGAAAGCTTGTAAAAGTGTGGCTAAAGTCCGTAACTTTACTTCTGAAGAAGATCACGACAAAATGATCGAAACATCAAGTGCAATAAACCTTCTATGTGGAAGAGAAACCGAGAACCAAAGAGTAGTCATGAAATGTTTGCGCTACACATTCCTTTGAATGCAGTCCTATTACCAAAGGACGCAATATTAAAACAAATAAATATCACACTTCTCTATAACAAGAATTATTGCAAAAAAATGTTCTCATCTGTCAATATCAATAAAATAAATGATGTAAATGCAACATCTATGCAAAATAGGGTATTGGCTTCAAGGAAACCATTTCTAATTTTAAACATACAATCTCCTCAATCTTAATCTGCCAAATACCTTTAGCTTACAAGGAAGACTATCTTTATTTAACAAACTAATTATCCCAAACAATAAATTCCAGAAAAATAGAATTATTCTGGGTAGGCGCTGATCGAGTTTAACGTCTCAAAAATCTCGACTAATTCATCATTTACAGAGTAAATTGTTACGTATCAATAGGTTCGAAAAAAATCAATCTACCGTTAACGCACAAATTAATACCCGAACGTGAATTGTAACGTTTTTTTTTCTAGTTTTTGAATTGAATTAACAGTTATAGCTAGCCGATTGCAAAGGTGAGCTTGTACGAAAATTGTAGACGGTTTTCATTACTTCCTTCTGTACTTATACCGTTGTATAGGAATTTTACCTGTTTGCGTCAAAGATCTAATTTCAACAATAGACGATATGTTAAAGATAAACAAAACTTTAATATGGCAAATTGCATAAGTAACTATAGTACAGTTCAATCAATTATTGTTGACGGTAACAATCCGAATATATCCAATGTCCAATTGATCTTGTATAAATTGCAAAGTAGTGTAAATAATGTTTATTATAACGTATTTTTGGTAGCTGGTGTTGGTAAATACTCGAAAATACATTGCACGTGTTTGTTGTGAATGAGATCACATGCTTTTGGTTCTGTTTGCTTTCATGTCTACGATAAGACGAATGCGGAACTTAAACAGCTAATTGTATATGGAGGAGTTTTAGAATGTTAGTCAATATTGTGTTTATTTGTATTTACAAATGCACTGAACGATACCTGACAAGTTAATATTTAAATAGTTAGATTTTCACAAATTAAACAATAACGTTGTTGCTCCTAAATCGCATCTGTACTAGATCGTTTCTTACGAATGATACTAGAAATATTTATAGCAACGATGTAAGGAAAAGGAACATGAAGTTTAGTAAATGACACTATTGTTCTTCGAATTATTTGCCTTTATCAGTACTCTTTTTCATATTCTCAAACCAATTTACAAAGTATTTTTTTTCCAGTCATAAGTTGGTGTTCAGAATTATATTTATTTGACGTTTGAGTATAAATATCGAATATTTCTACGGGTATAACCACCTTAGAAAACACCTTTTTTAGATATATGTGCTAAATCGGAGGGCATTAATAATCACAATAAAATTTTACTGTATCTGTGACTTTTTGTAAAATCGGTTACTGCTTCCAAACTTTTGGGCGGTAATGTATATCACATAAAATGCTGTTTTTTTTTGTATAATGGGTTAATTGTAGCAACCGAACATCATCGACAAAAAGTTAGCTCTGCAGCAATCTATATGGAAAGTCCATGAAGGCCTTAACTAAGCACTTATTGCATAAATAACTTTTTTCAAAACTTTCGTGTAGTTTTGGTTAAAACGCCAAGGACTTATGACTAGTATCGGCAAGTTTCAGTGCCGTGCGGAGAACAACGTGGAGAGGCGAAGCGCGCGGCACAGAGAATCGAGTACCCGTATCAAAGCACGTTTGTTCGGTATTATTTGATTGGTCGTTGTGAGTGATTGTCAGTACACACATACATAGAAAATATCGTATTTAGGTACGTTTGGGAAACGGTGCATTTCGAATAAACTAAGAAACGTAATAGCGAGTATGTCGAATTTAGAATAAAAAGCCGATAGAATTAATGGTATGGAATGTGTAAAGTGGAAGTGTGAACGC
Source organism: Trypoxylus dichotomus (assembly GCA_023509865.1). Lineage (NCBI taxonomy): Eukaryota > Metazoa > Arthropoda > Insecta > Coleoptera > Scarabaeidae > Trypoxylus > Trypoxylus dichotomus. The sequence continues at coordinate 49,685,247 of CM042079.1, read as the reverse complement.
CACCTAAAAAGTATAAAACACTGTTTGTTTTATTCTGTGTAATGTATCGTTCACTTTACTACACCAACAAGCATTTGTCTCCTTCTGGAGCAACCATTCGGATTATACATTACCAAGTCGGATATCGTTAAGAAACTTTATGGCGTCTGTTCGTGACTTGAAGGGAGAATTAAAGCAGAATTGAAAAATAAGAAAATGTGGTTATGTGTGGACGTAACAACCGATCAGCTAACATGCTTTCCTTAGATCGATCTCATAAAGAGGAGAGTGGCAATCTGTTACATGTAACATGTAAAATCCATGCTGCTTTAAACTTCCCCCGAAGTCCCCAAAACGTACAAAAAGATTTCACGAACTGTGTCCCAAAGTATCTGAAGCACCTCAGCCTATTACTAAGCGTCGGGGAATATAATTAAAGACTGCGTTTAGTTAAACGCAAATTATTGTCACAAATTGTCGCAAATTGTTCGCGGTAGTAACTGCGAACAATTTGATGTTGTAAAGAAGGTAGAAGAAATGAATACGTAGGCTTCCACGGCTAGAGTCAGTAATAAGCGAATTACTTCCAGAATTGGAGCGTGTCATCTTGAGATATAATATTAAAGAAGAGTAAGAGGGAAAAGAAATAAGAGGAAAAAGAAAGAAAAAGAGAACAAATGAAAAAAAAGGGTGAAAAAGAAGAAAAGGTGAAATAAGGAGCAAGAGAAGGAAAGTGAGATGGGAGACTAAAAAAGGTAAAGAAAGAAAGAAAAGGAAGGAAAAAGAGAAAGACATTTCGCCTCTGTCGTAGCAGACTTCTTCAGGAGAAAACAGGGAAACCAAAGTAGCACGGCAAGTCGACGTGTAAACCACGCTAGAGGCGAAACCACTTTGGAGAAGGTCACGGTAACTCGACGTGTTAACAACCACGCTAGAGGCGAAAATCTTCTGAAGGTCGAGTACGTAAACGTCGCTGAACACTCGCCTTGGTATGGTCGCTCGGCCCCTCCACATTGCACTGTAACTTGCTCCACTTTGCCGAGACTAATAATCACAATAAAATCTTACTGTATCTGTGACTTTTTGCAAAATCTGTTCCTACTTCCAAGCTTTTGGACGATAGTGTATATCCCATAAAATGCTATTTTCCTATAATGGGTTAATTGTAGAAGCAACCTATATTGGGTGTCTATGAAGGCCGTAACTAAAAGCTTGTTGCATTAATGACCTTTTTATAAACTTATATACATATATATATTTTTGGTTAAATCAGCAAGGACTTATGATTATACTGCAGAAGTTCAATTTTAATTTATAAATTCAATGTTACTTTAAAAAAGCAGCAAATTTATATAATAAAGATGATTTTTGGAAAATCAGCAGAAAGAAAAGCTATTGTTTTAGTAATCAAAGGTAAGACGGCGCTTTTCTTGCGAATAACTTCATAACGTTATAAAGTATCGAACATAAAAAAACGTAGATAAGAAATATGAGGGACGTCGTCGTGCATTCACACGACAAAATATAATAGTCGAGTTGCGGTCATCGCTAGGATATTTGAGAAAATATATAATTTCATTTCGCGAGAGAATAGAGGGCACATTGCGCAACCGCGTACCGTACACATTCGAACTCGTACCTGTGCGTGGAAACCGAGAGAATAGGGTGCCTGACGAACGGCCGAGACGAACCGAGTCACATTATCAACAACGTAGCGTCGATGCGAACGTATGTATGGCCAAGTTCGTCGTCGCCGTTTGTGAGAGCGATCCTCCTCTCTGTATGGTGTGAGTGTGTGTATATATCCGACCTATACTGGTGATAATACAACGGTGTGCGCGCCTCATCCAATGCGGATGGGAAAAAACCCGTGCCGTAAAAGCACCAAGCATCGCCGGACGCACAGTTTTTCATCGCATCACACACACTCGAGTCACGCCGCTAAATGTGTTCCGTAAATATCGGAGTTGAAAATTCCGAAACGCCAGACTATGACACAGTCTATCGTCGTACATCGTCAGTGGAAAATGCAGACGTAAGAGGACCTCTTCGTCGATGTTACCTGTAACGATCACTTTACTCACGCCGTCGAATTTTCCGAGACAGATCGAGTGTGCGTTTCAGTTCGCGCGCAGTTTTGCGTTTTTTCCTTTCCGGGACGTTTTCTTCTTCGCTGGTGCGGAGTGATCGGCTTTGCGAGAATCTTCGCAACGAATCGTACTTTTGCCGTTCCTCGGTCTCAGTGCGTTCCGATAAGAAATCGAATAGAAAAACGAACAAAAAAAAAACGAAGTTAAAGACGACGCCTCGACAAAACAGAAAAGAGTATCAGTTGTACTTGTTTAGAGCAGACACAGTGATTTTAGGATGATTTTGGGTGATGCTCCGTGTGGCACCACTCGCCTTTGACCTTACTGGATGATCCCTAATGCGTTTAAGTGAGTAACAACCCCTTTTTTTCGTTTTATTTTCTCTTTGAATAAGCAACCCCTTTACAATTATTTTTCGCACATATGCCGTGCTCAACATCAATGGGTAACCAAATTTATTCACCCTAGATATTGTAATTATACGGAAGAGGATACACTTTGTTAGGATGCAGTTTTGAAGATTAAAGGGAAGGGGGTTTGAATCAACCAGCATCTGTAACAAGAAACTGAAAAAAATATTACAGAAAATTCTAAAGAGAATTTTGCAAAAGAATATGCAAGGAATGCAAGTAAATAAGCAACGTGAGAAGCTATTTCGCACCACTTTTCAAAGAAAATTTGGTCACCCCAGATTCTATGTTTGTGCTGATACAATTCATAAATATATGCAGACATTTATATAAAAATGGTGGTAATTATAAAACAAATTTGATGACAAGTGTTTGAATAAATAAATAAAAAAATTTGCACGTAGATTATTTATATTCATTTGCATAAAAATAACATCCGCACATATACATATAAATAAAAACGGTTTCATAGAAGATACAATTTTTCAATACAAAAAAAATACTCACTATAGATATTTTAATTATTTAAAGAATATTAGGATCTACTATTGTTGTTTTAAAATTTAACAGCAATTACAAAAATTATGATCCTAATAATACAAAATTTTAAATATAAATTATAGTCATTAATACTGAAATTGTGTAACTTATTAACATCCCATTAAATGAAGATAATAATGCATAATATTGCTATAAAAATAAATAGCCAGAGCTACATTTATTGGAGACGCAAATAAAAATTTCCGGAAAATGAAATTTTTAATTTAATAAATTAAAGCATGTAATGCGAAATTTTTCAAAGAAAAGTATTAATGGATGTTAGTGCTTCGGTGTATAAATTGTATTGTTAACAATAAGGTTATAATAAAGTTAAATTCCATTTGAAAATCGATTAGTCTATTTATCTGAAAATTTACAATAAAGAACTAAATGAAATTGAAAATTTTGCAAGTAATAATTTCAATAATTTTTGTGAATACATATGTATGTATGTACATGTTATACTTTGAATATATTTTTTGCAATGTAGGAAAAGTATATATATATGTTAAGTCTTTACTTAATTAAAAATATATATTTTTTTTATGAAACTTTTTTCCCAACACAGCAAATACTATTTGATACTGATTTGCTTTATTAAACATTTTAAACGTATATTTAAATATGTTCAATTTCATACAGGGTGGGTTCGCCTTTCATTGTATAGTCAATATTTTCGTTCAGAATAAGATATTTTTAAAAATGCAAAAAGTATATGATACAATTTTTTGGTTTCTTTTTAATCGTGGGAAATAGAACACTGTCATTTGAAAAACAAAAATTGACCCAACGATTTTTTTTTGTTTCTTTTTTAATTGAAAACTGTATTTTATCGCATTTTTAGGTAGCACATATCATTTTGGTTTAGAATTTAGAAGGGTGCTTACACTTAATTTCATCGGACATGCAATACGCTATACATTTTATTAATTTGTTTGAGTAACACCAGCTTCAATACACGATACCAAACAATGACGGTATTCATAGCTATTAGTTCCAGTAACTTAAGGAAAATCTTGAATTAAAAGAAGATGGCATTTGATTTACCCTTGTTAGCTTTTGCAATAAAGCACTGACCAACACACATGTTGGTGCATCGGATTTTTTAAGTGTAATTAAGCAATTTTGGGGTGCCAAACCCAAAAATGCCGTCAGATTTGTTCTATCAGATCTAGTTTTCCAAATTCACTCTTTCTATTTAGGAAAAATTCGCCAAAATGAGATATAATCTTTTGTTATGTACGTAACATTCTAAATATTACTATTTGATAATTGTTAACTGAAACACAAAATAACTTATTTTGTTGGGCGGCGTAATTGTCACATTTCAAATAAATTAAAACTTTCAAAAACTGCTATTCAATAGACAATTGAAAGATATCGGGGAAATACTGATTTGCCTACATGGTTTTAAACTTGTGATTGATTGCTTAATTTTGTGCATATTCAGTTATTAATATCTAAAGTTATTTCTAACAAAATTAAACATAGAACGCTAAATATACATACATCACTAAAGTAGATAATAAATAGTAAAGGTCCTAATATCCTACCTTGTTACATTTCAAGTAAATGAAAACTTTCGAAAACTGCTGTTCAATAAGAAAATTGAAAGATATCTGGAAAATACTGATTCCTCTGTTCTAAACTTGTGATTGATTGCTTGATTTTGTGCATATTCAGTTATTAATATGTAAAGTTATTTCTAACAAAATTTAACCTAGAATGTTAAATATACATATGTATACCATTAAAGTAGATAATAAACAGCAAAGGTGCTAATATCCTACCTTGCGGTACACTTTACAACCGTATTATTATCCAAAAGAACAACACAGATAAATTTGCGAAAAGTATTGACTTGTTTAAAGAAATGCAATTGGTTACTCTACAATCATTAAATAATAAAACAATTTCCAATAAAAGAAATTGCCATACTTGGAAGCAAAGAAATCAATCGGCGCTCGATTTTATTGGCATTCCATTCCTATTATTCGAACATAGTGCTAACTCTGATTTGCATTGTATTGAACTGTACAGAATCATCGATTTAAGGCACGTTTTCTATTTGCACTCGCCGAGCTTTGTATAAGTAAGCGATATTATTGAAAACGCAAGCAATACTAAATAAAGATTTACATAAAATTGCTTAAAATGAAATACATTTTCGCGAAGTGTATTTACAATGTACGCATATACGTACACGCGAGTATCGACAAATTAATTTGGGAAATCGAAGAAACGTAACTTAGCATTTGTGCGGGAAATTCCTATTCAAATTTCGATGCATCGATTAATTAGCTTGCGCGTACTTTTACGTTGTAAAATTTACGGTTTCTTTTTTTCTTTCACGATTACCAACCTAATTCCTCTTATGAAAATTATCATTTTGTTAGATTATCCAGCATTGTTTGATATAATATTATTGTTTTATTGCGACAGCTTTATTAGAGAGAACGCTAATGTTGCAATATTATTACAACACGCAATTCAATCTACTATACTCGGAGAGCGAGGAATGTCACTTGGTTAATCACCTAAGCTAGTTTACTTTTAAAATATATACCTTAACAAACATAGATAACCTAATTTAACGATAAAACTGTGAATATACGATTGTATGGATCTTACTTCATTGGATGGTGATGAATTTATGTATCTATAAATGCGAGTTTGAAATTTTCATTCAGTTTTTTTTCCTCGATACTTGCTGTTGGGTGTAGATATACCTAAGCATGTGGAATTTATGTAACCTTTCCAGCGGCTTGTTAATCAATACGTACGTATGTATATGTTTATACATACAATCACAATAAATATTTTTACCTATCACTTTTCTACTTATGAATCAATGGCGCTTGCTTAATCGTATCTGTACTCGAATTTTTGATAAGAGTTTTATTGTTAATTTATTAATAAACATTTTTTTTTTCATAATTCCCATATCTATAGTGGGTTTTAAATGGCATGCATACGAGTATCTAGAAACGTACTCATTATTAACTTATGCTGAATACGTTTATATAACCAATTTCAAAAATTTAATATTTATCCATAATCCGATTAACTACACTCAGAGAAACGTTTGTGTATTACGACTGTCCACCTTTATTTCAGAAAATAATCGGTTCAATTATGCACAATAGAATTACTGTTTCAAATCAATATTTTCTCAGCTTTTTTTTCCGCCAAAGAGAATTCTATATTTGTAATAAAACAATTGTACTTCCTTGCTTAAGAAATTCGTTAACTTGATTCAAGAAAATCTTGCAGAAAATTTGAAAATAGGGATTCTTAGTATAAGTAAATCGCCCTTGTAACGCAAAACCATATTTTCTTAAAAGAAAAATCTTGTCTTTGTTATAGAATAAAATATGCTCTCGGTAATAAGGTAATAAATACTTGCTTATTGCTAGAATATTTATAATAATTAGAAAGTTAGTTCTTTATTTGTGATATTTTTCCTCCATCGTTTGTTACACTTATGTAGTCCGAACGTTTCTTCGGCAGTCTTCAGGGTAGTCCTAAGAATCGCTGTACTTACCAGATTAATCATACGTTCGATGATTAGCTTCCCTAGTTAGTTGACATTAAACCTGGATAACATTTACCACGATATTTCATGACACCGAGTGACCCCTATAGGCACTTAGTCACCCCAGTTGACGGTAGCTTAATTATTACTGAAATATTTTACAACTACCACCAATCCTTTCAAAATTTTTCAGTACAATACTAGATTCAATTAGCACTAACCTTTTGACATTTTGTGCTTGTAAAAATTTGATGTTATTCTCTGTTTACGAGAAAATCTGCAAAAGGCGAGATTCTTGTTAGTACCTAATGCTGAAAACAAGTTAATCTAATATATTAAATGACAGGCTGTTTTGAAGATTATCTAAATCAATATATAATAAGATACGATTCTTGTAAATGAAAAACAAGTTAATATTACTAATATAATATATAACGACAAAAATATGTGCTAGAGGTGCTAAGTGGTTGCACGCAGTTGAGCTCCCTTTAAGCAGGTGCTCTAGATTACTCCAAATTTTTGAATTACCAATTCATAGTGAATACTTTCGAATTTTAGAAGATATCGATAGATGACTGTTGTTCGGTACACATTGGTTTATGCTATACCGCATGGCGTTAACAGATGACAAGTGGTATCATCGCAGTTAATGATAATGGAAACGTACGATTGAACAATGCGTATTCATTATTAAAAATTGTTTTAAATTTGGTGAAAGTTAAATAAAAATATAACCAATCGAAAAATTGCTAGAAAATTTGAGAAAATTGATACAGTAAATGGTGAAAAGGGTAGAATATACAATCGTAGCGATTTTATAAAAAAAAATATTGCTATTGAAAATCCAAAATATCAACTCGTTTTTGTTCTCAGCAATTAAAGGCATCTAATTCAGAATTTTCGGCAAAGAATTGAACGACTTAAATAAGTAAATAATTTCTAATAAACTCGTTAGAGTTTCGTCGAAGAAAATCCATAGGCAATAAAATTAAAATTCCAAAATTACAATCGAAAATTTTCATTTATAGAATAGTACATCGATATTTAGTAGATTCTTCTTTGTTGCAAATCTAAATTGTTGTGCCGGCGACTGTTTTACTCCAGGAGGTAACATGTTGAAAAACCGAATGCTCGCAGTCCCACAAACAATAGACATTTTACGTTAATGATTTGATAATAAAATAATTCCCCGGATCTTTTCTTTTGAGGTTCCATTATAAATTTAATAAGTAATCTCAACTCCGAGCATCTTCTATTTATTGTAATGTTTCCGGTGAATGTTGCCTGCAAATATTAGCAGTCTTTGATTAACACATGCAGTAAACTGCCGTTTTGTTTTCTAAGATAATTAAGAAAGCCTCTTAGTCGATAATATATCCAAATTCTTTTTTATTTCTACTGGGGTTTTCTATAACTTTACTATATATTGGTGCATTTTATTACTATGGGGACCACGAATTATTTTTGATTTATCTCATATTTTACAGTTAAACTAATAAAGATTGTCTAATAGGGACTAAATACGATATGAGATTTTCGAAACTTTATTAAAGCCAGAAATTAAAATACCTTTGTTACAGACTTTGATAACATTTTAAAAACGGAAACATTTCTGAAAAGCTGATTAGTAGTAATTTTTGAAAAAAGAAATCACAAGGTCTGTCAATGTTAATTGAACATTTCTACTACCAACAACATTAACTGTTTAACGTGTTGAGTTGGAATTGTAACGATGCAGAAAATTCACGTACTTCAACGATTTTTTTGGGTAAACTATGTTATATATTCGTAGCCACAGCAAAATCAGTTTCCCTAAATTATCACATGCAGAAAATTTTCTTTATCTCTATACATTATTCATTACTTAAATTGGAAAATAAAACTTGTTATGTATATTTGAACAGTAAGTGTATCTAATAGAAACGGCAAAATAATATGTATACAATACATTCCAATAATTAGCGTACTATGTTTCATTTTAAGTAAAATGTAATGCATGAAGCTGCTTATTTATTGAATTAACGTAAGAATGAAAATAGAAATACTGGTTTCTATGTGAATAAATAACTGCATTATAAATGGATTATTAGCGTCTTATCGTTTGCTCTATTTTGGGCTGCAGCTTCATACCTACATGGCAAAACTGTTCTCCTCTTAATCGTGTTAATTCAGTCCAGCGGTTGTATCTTTCTTGTATCTACCCCTACGCACGTGTGCAAATACGCTTATGATTGCTGTCATGGAAGTTAAACCTTTCAATTTTAGAAACATAGTTTTGACATGAATTTACGCACTTTTCTAAAAAACTGAACTCGATTCTAGATATTCTAGAGGCTTAAACATGGAAGATCAATAATGGCCTGGGAATATATTACCTATTTCTGCTTGGCTTCCTCTTAAAAGTTCCTCTGTTTCCCAGGGTTGAGGTTTTCTGCCGTTTTCCTCACTCCTTGGTGAGTGCTGGGAAAGAATATCTCTAATTGGCGAAGGCTGTTGGGGGACGCGAAGGCATGGTTTGTTATTATTGATAATGCAGCGTGATTAGGTGTTGGTGTTGCTTCTCCTCATTGGATCGAGACAACAATGACTAATGCCCTATTTTATTGCATTGATTTAAACTCAAATTTAGGGTCAAGTGCATGCGTTAGGTTTAAAGCGTATTTCAATATTACCTGAACCTTGAACTGAATCGAAAAATATGTTCAGCTTGAACTAATTTGTTTGTATTTCAGCTCAGCAAGTAACTTTGAAAGTACATATTAAGAAAATTCTGTTTTACCGTCAAAGTAGTCCTTCCAAACGGACTCCTAATGTTTCTTTTGTGTCTTTATCAAAACAGGCGATCTTCGTATTGGAAACTGGTCTTATATAAGTATTTGTTTCCGGAGAATTTTTGTTTAGCTCTTTCGTTAATTTTTTGTATATAGTTTTCACTAACAATACATCAATTAATAAACCATCTATTAAGTAAAATTCGCAGTCAACAGAGACTCCTGGACCATTTTAATTTTAATAGTACTTACCTTAGACTCTGCATGCAGAGAATTTAATTTTTCTTAACCCAACATCAAATGTATTTCTGGTAGTTACTCATTTTAACATGGATTTTGAAGAGTCAACAATTGAGAAAAAAACATGTATATATGAAAGAAATAAGGACCTAGTAAAATTCTTACACAAAATTAAACAAAATCACAATACATGGGTATAGGTAAGCGCAAATCATGCTGTTAATGGGAGGAATAAACTTGACCTTTTGATGGCAATTGTTCAATAATTTGGATTTAATTTAATGAGGTATGACTTCAGATCTCCACGGTTAGTAATTTATAACCAATTTTTCGCTTTCATGAAAAGCATGGTCGCTGCGTTAGAACCTCTTTTCACTAGACGTGAAGATGGAAAAGCTTACAAAAACCTTCTTGCAATAGTCCACAATGAAGCCATAGGTATATCTTTTTGAAGCTGGGTGATCCAGTGACACGAGGACCAACATTTGAATTTAGCACCTCAGGTATCAGGTGCATTCGAAACCAACATCCGTCAAGCACAGTGTCGGTACTTTTTCTGACGGGTTCGGAATATTACAAGTCACTATTCATGGGAAAAAATCACTCTTTACGGCGAGGGATTTAGTAACAAGGCTATGGAACACTTTATACACCTTAAGGTTCCTACGCTTATGACAAATTAGAATAGCTTATAACCTCGTTGAGCCACTCATCAGCAAAAATGAAAGCCAGAATTGTTTGATTACATTATTCTGAATTGCCCTGTGCTTTGTTAATACTTATTCCGACTAGTCCTGCTTGAAATGGATTAATAACTCATCGTGCTATGTCCACAATCAAAACATCCCCAAACTTGGTCTTTTAGGAGCTGAAAACCTCATCATTGTGGAATAGAAAAAAATGTACCTTGCAATGTCACAATGCTTAAACCGGTTTCTATTGAAATACAGAAAGCTAACCGCGCAATTTGTCTTTCCGTTAATATCAACATTTCCATCTCGATACTTCATTTGAGTCCAAATGGATTAGTTTTACAAACAAGCTTAAAACAAGCAGTGACATAACTCATAGTTTGAGTTTTGGGACATAGATATGTTTACACTGACGTAATAAAAATCCAAAATGCTATAGAATGATAGCGATTACATTCTCAAATGCATGAAACGCTGGATTCCAGATTTAGATACACTTTGATATTAAAATTTGACCAACGCAGTTGTTGGAGTTTAACTGAATACCTCTAGAAATATCTGAAAGACTGATTTATAGGAAGACGATTTTAAAATGAAACAAAACCGTGAGCAATAAGGATCAAACAATCGATTTAGTCATGGTGATCGTTGGATAGTTCTTGCAGTTATTTAAAAAGACTTGAGATACTGATAAATTTTGCACGCTTTCAAACTAGAAATACGTGATGGTGTTTGGGTAGCTTCTTTAACCGAAAAAATAGAAAATAAATAAAAGTTCTGGAAAATCCCATCTCGAATTTATTACGATAAAGTATCTCAAGTAAAAAATTTCACAAACATATAGTTTCGCAACTAATTTATTAAACTTGCTCAAATAATCCAGATATATGGTAGACACAATATATCAAAATAAATACATACATACGGCGTATCATCTAAATGCTATCTGCGCGTACAGCAAACACACCTTTCATCAAGATTTAGTAATTCCGGCTTATATACGCGTATATCTGTGTAGATACATATAGTCAAATATTTATGTATACATTTGAATGTGTATTAGTTCATTACATTAGAGTAGCTTGATAATGTTCATTTTTTAGCGCCGCCTTAAAACTGGAGCGTCATTGTAAAGTGTTAATGTATACAAACATATACTGTTTCATTAATATTATTAAATCAAATTTACCGGATCGTTTAGCACAATTTACGCGACATAAAGTTTATCATTTGCACGATATTTACCTCTGCGGCGGATATTCCAGATAGATTATATTAGGAACAGTGATTAGAGGAGACAGCGCGATGGGTGTGAAGTAGTAAATATGGATGAAAAGTAAAAACATTTAATCGAATGTTATTTAAAGATCTACGAGGGCGACCCGAAATGTTTCCGGAATCCACGCGCCTTTTTATTTTTATTTTTCGACGCGGTCTCCTCGAAGATCAATACACTTTTTCAAACGCTGTTCCAGTCTCTTCGAGCCGTTGGAAAAGTAGGATGTTTCAAGGTCTGCAAAATAGCCATCTGTAGCTCACTTGAGACAAATCTCTTTCCTCCCGGTAATTTTGTCGGGTTTGGGAATAGGAGAAAGTCGCTAGGGGTTAGGTCCGGTGAATATGGAGGATGAGAGACCAATTCGTAGCGCAACTCATTCAATTTGGACACAATGATGCGAGATGAATGAGCTGGTGCATTATGGTTGAAAAGCAACTCTGCTACAAACGAAGCCGTTTCTCCTTCAATACTGCATCGAATCGGGCCAATAAATCGCTGTAGTGATCGTCCTTCCTTCTCCAGCTAGTCGCCATGACTTTTCCGGTAGATGGAACGGTTTTTGCTTTCTTCGGAGCCGATTCGCTCGTAAAAGTCCACTGCTTCGACTGTTGGTCTCCGGTATGTAGTGGTGGATCCAAGTCTCATCTACGTTTATGTAACGCATGAAGAAATCTCTTAGATTGCGTTGGATCCTAGCCAGACACTCCTCCGAAACGGTCACCCGTTTTTGCTCCGGTGTGAGCAAACGCGATATTCATCGCCCACACAAATTTCGTGTAGGATATGGTCAACGCGTTCTTCTGAAATGCCTATTGTCTCTGCTATCTCTCTCAGCTGCAATCGGCGATCGACTAACACAACATCATAAATCTTGTCGACCATTTCATCGTTGGTAGCGGTTTTTGGGCGTCCACTGCGTGGTTCGTCAGTTGTGCTTGTGCGGCCACGTTTGAACTCGCTCAGCCAGAAGCTGGTGGTCGAAAGTGATGGAGTACACTCGCCATGTATTTTCTAGCAAAATATTTTGAATTTCCGTGGCCGTTTTTCCAGTGTTTTATCACTTTACGATATTCGATTTTATTCATTTTTGCGAAGCCGCCTGATTTGATACACAAAGCACACTCTTAAACAATAACTATCGACAGTAGACATCCGAAATTTTGACAGTTGCCATAAAAAAGTTGCCTTTGCCAACCAATAAATCCGTTTCAGCCTTCGTGCACCATCTCTTGTCGATTCAAACATTTCGGAAACATTTTAAGTCGCCCTCGTATACACGAAGACGTTCTATTCGAAAGGATTGCTTTGCATTTCCTTCTGGCGCCTTACCACTTTTTACGAAAATTCCTTAGCCACTAAGGCTAGAGTAAACATTGAGTTGTCCTATTAGCGCTGGCGGATTTATTTTCCTTTTTAAAGCACTAAAACTGATTCTGGAATTTCCATGGGCTAATTTGAATACGGCGCATGAAGTCCAATCTGCCGTTGCTATTTAAATTCGTATCTAATTGGCTAATTTTATATTTTACCTAGAATTATAGTAGGTAATGCGGCGTAAAAAAATGACATATGCGCACATTTCGAAGCAATATCAACAATTTAGCAATAAAATTTATTATTAATCATTTGCATTGTAAGGATTTTGTAACGCTAGCCGTATTTAGATTCGACATTTGGCGCAAATGTTGACATATCCATTCATATATCGCGTTTCTTAAGGCGCTCCCGTCACGCCGACTTTAAAATTAATAGACGCTTCTTATATTCTTTTCGTTTTAACGAGATATGTGGTGTTGTGCGAATGAGAGGTTAATTTTTGTGTCGATTGAATGGTTTTTGGCGCGTAATATGCAGAGATTGTAAGTACTTTTTAATATTTACTTCTAATTTATGCCAGTACGAGAGTTGTTCTTGAGGTATCCGGAATAATAAATAAAAATAAATATTAATATCATTGAAGATATTTTTATTGATTTTCAAAATATTCTCCACGATAATCACTTTGCATCCGTTTAAACCAATTCTTAGCATTTCAAGCAATTTTTCCATTCCGATTGAGGTATCTCCAAAACATACATTTTGAATGCATCAATCGCTTCTTCTGACACCGAAAATCATTGACCACAGACTTTACTCCTCACGGACGGAAATTAAAGAATCATTGTGAGCTAAATCGGGACTGCATGGTGATATTGAGCTGTTTAGGTCGATGTGCGTGAGCCGGCGTTGTCATGGTGAAGAATGTTGTTCTTTCTTATTTCTTCGAAGACTTCTAGCAAACAAGTGGTTGTATACCATTCAGAATTGACCCTTCTCCAGACACACTGCAGCCACATGTCCATTTATTCCAAAGAAAACAGGCAACCATTTACTTCGAGATGCTTCTTCACCATACAGTCGACTAGTATTTACTTTCGCATTTACTCATACGCATAGATTCAAGATTCGTCACCTGTGCAAAAGATCATACGGCTTTTGACGCACCATGATTGTATTTTTGAGAATTTCTTTGACACCAATCGATACGAGCCTTTTTTGAGCGATTGTCAAATTATGCGGAATCTAACGCACACACATTTTTTTCACGGGTTCGAATAAAATCCTCTCTATGCTTATGACGCTAATGCCCAGGGATGCCTCAATGCCACGATACGTCGCATGTAATAATGACAATTTTTGCATTCTTTTTTAATTTCAAGTATATTTTCAATTTAATTGGTATCATACTGCTATAAATAGCTCAAATTGCTAATTTCTAAGAAAATGCCGTAATTTAGATAATGTTTCAGACTCTAGATTAGTGATTTTATATTTTTTCGTAATATCCTTTTGACTGATGATATCCTTGTGTAATTTATCCAGATTTTATAAATTATCAAGCTGTATACTTATTGCTGATATAATTTTTTTTATGTTAGAAATTCATCGAAATACATAGGAAATTATTTCTAACTGTAGAAGATTAATATTCTAATTTAGTATCCTCCTTTATCTTCATTAATAATGAGATATTTTAATTTTTTTAGAGTTCTTTACGAAGTTAATATCAGTTAATCAGTAATTAGTACTACTTTAATAGTGAGCTATAATACATCGTTTGATTTGTATTAACTCAAGGTAAAATATATCATATCATTAATGTTATTCAGTACAGTATTTTTCCTTTAGATTTTGCGATTTTTCAGTCAGATAAATAATTTTATTATACTTGCAACGGGGTTGTGTTGACTAGTGTTTCAATGCAGCAACGTTAATCTTCAAAACGTAGCTTTACAAATGTATAGGAAACAATTTAGTTATTTTACAAAACTAAAGAACAATTACTTTTTAACATAATTTACATTGTTTACTTTTGCGAAAACTCCTTAACTTATTTAAAAATCTTACATAACAGATCAATTATGTTAAGACTATATAATGCGTTTTCGTTTTTTTAAAAGCCTTATTTTTATTACGTTAGGTGTAGTTTTCCAGTAAGCTACAGACAATATCCATATTTTACGGACGTGGCACATTGTTACATAGAGGGTGACTTTGAAATAAAACAAATAAGTACGGAAAATGAAAAGATGTAATTATATAGAACATAAATCCAAAAAATGTTGAGCAGAATGAAAAAAACCCTAGGAAATTGTAATATGTGGCCCATATGAACGCAGATTATGTATATATAATACGTCTATCCAACTAAACTCGCATACTTACACGACATTTTTATTTTGAATGTCTTTATCATTTCTTTCTCGCGTCTGCGTCTGTCTAATAAAATTAGATCTTTCGATTCTTCATACTTTTTTAATTTATTTCATGGACACCCTATATATTTTCATATCATTTCTATCATTAATGCTATTTATGTCAGATTTTATGAGGATAATTTCCTTAATAATATGTTTGTTACAATTTATTTTTTCTCTATTTTCACATTTTGAAAATCAAATTCATGTTCCATAGTGAATCAGCCTAGAGTAATAACATTTGCCTTCTAATTATGACTTACGATTTTGTGCGTACATCCTCTTATGAAGATATTATTGTGTCTGATATACAACGTAATTATCCCTGTAGAAGCCGTGTCTTTGCTTGACTGTGGGAATCAAGTGTTTGTTGTTTGAGAAGAGTTGTTTGTATTGAATTTTTTTATGTGCTATTTAAATGTCATGCCTATTTACGCATTTTATTTTTTTTTGTTTTTCTGAAAGAATAGGCATGTAAAGAAATTGATGTTATTATAGAGAAGGGTGACTTTAGATAGTGACGAATGTCCCAATATTAATTCCTTTCACAGCTACAACAGAACGTATCTGATCTTCTAGAGCCCATGCGGTACTTTAAATTCTGTGTCGAAGAAGTAACACATGGGCTGAAAAGTCCCGGGCCTAACAAAGAAAACACGATTTTTTTGGTTCAAAATTAGCTTTATTCATCAACGTAATCTCCATCAAGAGCAACGCAATCATTCCAGCGCCGCTCTAACATTTCAATACCACTTTTGTAGAACGATTTATATTTTGCCTCAAAATAGGCCTCAGTTTCAGCGATAACCTCTTCATTCGTGCGAAATTTCTTACCGGCGAGCATTTTTTTGAGGTATGCGAACAGCCAGTAGTCGCTGGGAGCCAAATCTGGCGAATACGGTGGATGTGGGAGCAATTCGAAGTTCAATTCATGTAGTTTTCCATTGTTTTTATTGACTTGTGACACGGCGCGTTGTATTGATGAAACAAAATTTTTTCTTTGCCATATGCGGTCGTTTCTTTGCAATTTCGGCCTTCAAACGCTCCAATAACGATATATAATATTCACTGTTGATGGTATTTCCTTTCTCAAGATAGTGGATGAATATTACACCACGCACATCCCAAAATACCGAGGCCATAACCTTTCCAGCCGATTGCGCTTTCGGGCGCTTTGGACGAGGTTCACCAGTTGTTGTCCACTCAGATGACGATCGTTTTGATTCCGGCATGCAGTTGCATGATGTCGATTCTATTGAAATGGGTGTTACGCATATTAAGAACTACCAGATGACGCTGATATACTCTAGTTTAGTGAGTGTTAGTGACTGATATCAATAACTTAGACAATTTCTATTGGTAAATCTGTTACGTGTTCGAATTATAAATCCTAACTTCTAGAAAAAAAATGGCCGTAGCATCAATTTGTCATACTTCAGTAAGTGGGTTATTATTTATGGTATAGTTATGCTGAACTACGTTTTTCTTTCTAATGAACCTGATTAGTTTACATCTTTATGACAGCAATCTTTCAGACTGGAACATCTTGTAGTTCCCAAAAACTGCAGATAAGCGGCAAAAACATAGTTCAGATAAGAGATCAGAAGGAAATCACGAAGACACTTGATTTTCCGTAAAAAATTATCGCGATTAATTTATACTTATCGGCATGCGTAAAATATTATTTCGTCGATTGGAAGTAGGTACTTACCTATAAAATAGATTACGAATTGTTTGTGATCCAATTTTTTCTGTTATTTTCGTTAAAGTGGTAGATAACTAATTTTTGTCGTCGGTTTTGTTAACTTTGCCAAAATAAGGTGTGAGAAATTTTTGCAACTATAATAAGTAGGCATTTGCTAGTATTTGTGTTATTGTAAATAGAAATAAAAAATATCAACAGAAATCATCAGCATTTTTTTCGTTTTAGCAACTTGAATGTTGCAATCATCAGTACTGATCATTTATCGTATATCATTCACATTCTAAATACTACGTCTGTATGAATTTCGTATCTCTTTTATATGTAATAGGCTATTAAATTTACGATTTCGTTGATATTTACGGAAATTTGTTAACTTTAATGATTAGCGTGTTCTTTATACAGGCCTTTTCGAAAATGTACTCGTATTAATACGAACTTGATAAAACGGAGTTTTGAAAACAGGAATTTTTTACCTATTCCATATTCAGTTTACGTACAACACATACGCAGATTTGCTAATAAGCGGTTACATATGGTGCTCATTACATAATGTAAATATTTTGAGTGGTATCTAAGGTTAAGAGTGTACTTTTGCTTTACATCAACTTACAAAGGTCTACCATACAAAGGTGTATGATTTCATTCCATTAGTTTGAGCTTCCTTGTGTGTTATCTCTTTTCTTTGGTTCTTGTGTATGCTTACAGAGAAAGCAGGAAAGTCATTCCATTGTTAAGGAATTTACATATTTGCGAAATATACAAATATGTACCCACTTATCCAGTTTTTTTTTTATCGTTATCTTGGGTAAATCTCAAAAGGTGACCCCATTTATGCAATACGTCGCAATAATAGTTAAAAGAATTAGCATTCCAATTATGCATATTTTGCTTTGCAAACAAAGCCCGTAGAAATACCGAGTATGCAAGAGGTATGACGCAGGTAACAACTGGTCCAGACTATTTATCTGCAAATACGTGCAAAACCGTTGAATTCCTTTTGAGCTAATCTATAAATGAAACGGCGATTGGGTATGGAATTAAGCGCGTGTCTAGGTATGAATATTTTCGAACGATCGTTTAATAAACGTATAACTTCCCGTTGCTACTTCGATAAAAGCCTTCGTTTTATTGCACAAACTAGCACTTTACGAAAATCCATGTCGATTTGATAACTAATTGGTTTTGACCGCCCGGCATTATGAAACCATTCAAAATACACTGTACGTCTATAACAAGTTGAAAGTATTTTGCGTAATTATCTTTATCAGCTTGCTATTTGTCGTAGTCTGTATGTTGTAATTTGACAAAATTTTTATTTACCTTTGTAATATTGTCATTACGAAACCAAAGCCATTAGGATATTACAATAATCAAGCGAATCTGATAATATCACGCGAATGCATGGCGTCTCTTTGATGCTGAGAAGAATATGAATCGACATATTCGATTTTACACTCAGCAAAATTTCTATAGTTCCATATGAACTTTTGTATAGAATCTCTTAATATCTTTAACAAATCGTGGTTAATGATAAACTACAAAGAAACACAAATGGCAAGAGGAAATAACATAAAATGACAACGTTTGATATAGAGGATATTTACAATAATGGTCTATTCACGAAAAATTAATAAATAAAATACATACATACAAAAAATCATAATTCTTTCTAAACTTAGTAGAGACTAAATAGTATCTCAAACTTTCAGGGTCGTTTTTCATAGTCGTAGCGGTTGTCGGGTTCTGCTGTGTCGCTAGGTTGCTTATCCCTGGCGTCTCGCAAACAACTGTAGTTCGCATTTTCAAAGGTACCGAATCTGTCGTAGTACGTTTGAAAATACGAACCAACTGTGGTTCGCGAAACGTCAGGGATAAAACACGGCGGAACCCGACAACCGTTACGACTTAGTAGTGACTGTTAGATCCTCTATTCAAAATAACTTCAAACATCCTAGTCTTCATACTATCTATCGATTTGATCAATGTTGAAATAGGAATATCATTCCAACACCTCGTTATCGCAGCTTTAAGTTCTTTAGCGCTATCGTATTGCTTATTATTGGGTATACACCTCTCTTGCCAATATTCTCCAAAGATTTTCGATCGGGTTCAGATCAGTCAAGCGAGCTAGCTATTGTAATAAATTGAGTTACTTTTGAAGAAACTTTTCCTTTACTTGTCTAGGATTATGGATATCTGCATTGTCTTGCTGAAATATCCAGTCTTGCGTCGGCAATTGTTCACCAAAGTATATCAGAACAATTTTCAGAAGTTGTATATGAGCATTAAAATTTGCGGTTCTTAGATCTGATATGTTGAGTCTCGGTTCTAAATAAACCAGTGCAAGTCAAGTGTAATACGGAATGGTGAAGATCCCATGGTATTTGACTATCGGAAGAAATTACGGGGTTATAAGAAGAACAATTTACAGCAAACAAATTGTTTAAAAGAAGTGAAGAAAGGAATGATTTTAAAATAGGAACATGCTTCATATCGATAACGCCTATCCTACTATCTAACAGGAAAAAAGACAAGAAGGCCGCGTTTGGAGCAAAGACAAGGAAGGGAAGAGTTAAAAAGAAGTACAAGGAATAAAATCAACCTGTTTATAGAAGATGTATGAAGATAGTAAAAAACAAGCTCGCTAGGAAAAGAATAGGAAAAAAATATTTGTACTATACAGGCAATTATAAAAAAAAGGGCAACTACTGATTTAACCGATCCAAGTCAAAAGAAAAATCTTACAAAAACAAGCAGGAAGTATGTGGTGACAGTACATTCCACGTTCACGTTTATGCAGCAAATTAACGACTCGGTGGTCCGGTGGTAAGAGGGCCAGCACTTGAATTTAGCAACTAAGATGTCGTGCCTTCGAAAGCAACGTCCGACAAATACAGTAGCGGTACTTTTCACCCTTTACGGCGAGAAGGAGCTACTAGGCCATGGAACACTTTACACTCACTTTCCTACATCTTAAGGCTCCTATGATTATGATAAGCTAACATAGCATATAACCCTTGTTCGGGCATTAGCCGAATATTTAGATGTAAGTTATACTTTATTCAGTACGTTTTCTTTTTCTTCTTATTCATATACATATATTTAACATTCCTTCTTCAAGTAGACACTTGACGTCATGTAATTAATAGGTTTGCAACCCTCCGGTTGTACTTGCAATTTGTCTAGTTGTGAATTTCTCATTTAAGTATATTATCAGTATTAAGCATTAGTTTAGCAATCTGTTTATCTTAGGATTTATACTTTTTTACTTTGGAAGCCTCTTGCGATTGTTAATAGGCATCGGGTATATTATTATATTTTAATCACTACAATTTCATAACATTAACCATTAAAGACATACCCTTCTGTAACTTTCTACGAAGCTAATTAGAACCAGACATTTTCAAACAATTAACTATTTTATCCAATAAATCAAAGATATAAAAGACAAACCTCAGATAGGAGTCAAGCAGTCAAGAATGTAATTTTAAGAATGAAGCATTCATTGTATTTTTAGTTTATATAGTTAGTTTGAGACTCACACCTCTGTATTATGTGCGCGGGTTTAAGTGCTCCATTTTATTAATACAATAATTGAAGACAGACTAGTCTTTAGTTACGTCGAAACAAACCTTAACAACCCTACCTAAAGAAAAAATGCAGAAATATACCTATAGTAGAAACCACAATGCAGTATAACATGTTACCAAAGCAAAATACCTAAATCACATGTAATATAAAAGTAAAATTAATATTATGCTTCGACAACAAATAAAATAAATCGCTCCCAATATCGACGGAGGCGAAAATTTCTTTATCTTCAGACGGGGATAGAGAACGGGAAACTACAAATGTAACAAATAAAGTCAATTTCCTCTTCTAAAAAAAAAAAAAAAACTTCTGACCATGAATTATATCGATACCTTACGACCTTACTGTATATATTTAAGTATATTTAAATACATGTATTATTTTTATTTTTATTTTTAGTGTACAATATGTATCTCATAAAACTAAAGTCTTCGCTTGTATGCTCTCCTTTGCGTTAGGATGAATAGTAATCCTCTAACTTCTAATCAAATTTAAACATTTAATATTTGTAGAAGTACAATTAAAAAATATAACAACAGCGTCAATTTCCAGTTTCTCCTATCGTATTAATCGAATAATCCCGATTCTAGTGATCTAGTACATACAACAAGCCAAATAATCGACCCTATACCTGAATTATATTGCAATCAACGAAGAAAATTGAATAGGAGTTATTACACCTTAGCAAGCGCGTATATGTACGTAGCCACCTATACATTTTACACCATTAAGATGAAGTTATAGGCACGTCTATGTTCGTGTTCTAAACATACGTGTTTCGCCGTAACATGTTGTCGACCCTACTGTTATTGTATACACACTACATGCGGAGGTATAAACGTTCCTCAGGTAACGCATTGTAAGCTGCGTATCGATAAACAATCGGATTCCGCGACTTGCGGACTTGCAATTACGGCCGACCGGGCGATGCTCGCGCTTCGGCCGCCGAACATCGTAAAAAATCGCGCCGCAAGTGCGAAGTGAGGTATTGTTTTGCCCGTGCGACGGACGGGGTCGCGAACGCGACCGATAATATCGTACTCTCGCCAACGACCGGATCCGACGTTATTAATTAGTAATAAAACCGCGACCGAGATCAAAGTTGCGGCGTCTAGTGCGCGTAGGAAACGTAACGAACAGCCTAACTAATTGCCACGCCTTAACGCTGACGTTATTAATTATGAATTATCCTCGTATCTATGCGAGAACGCGATATAATTCTCATTGTTAAAGATCTAATGCCATGAAGTCCATGAACGCTGCTGATATTTAATGTGGGAAGTTTATACTAAAAAAAAATTATGCGTGTGGAAGCTGCTTTAAGGAGTTGCATTCACGTACTCCTCCTTGATGAGGCTTTAACATCCATCAGTATGCTAAAGGAACTAAACAGAAATCCAATTCTAACACAAAGAGATGCAGACATGCAGGGTTATTTTATGGAAGGTGTTTTAAAACTGCAAATTCAGAGATACGAAGCGAATCAAATATGAACTGGCCTTTGGTTTTAAAACATTTATTGGTACAGTAAAAAAAATTGATTACACTTTATTTTCCACCATCAAAGAATGAATGTGGTCGCGTCTGTAATCAATTTCGCACGAACATTTCCACACCTCCGTCGTCGTCAAAATGGTGATCTCTCAGTTCTTCCTTGAGTGGCCCAAAGATGTGATAATCACACGATGACAGATTGAGACTGTAGAGCGGATGTCCCAGTGTTTCCCAATGAATTTTGTCTTATTTAGGATTAATGCAGCTGTGTGTGGCCGAGCATTGTCATGGAGCAGAATCGCACTTCGAATAGATATGCCTCACCTTACTCGTCGATAGGCCAATTTCACTGCATCAAGCAGTTAGCGGTAGTACCCAACTGGTACCTACTTGGGTCCTCGAAAACGTTTTTTCAGGGAACTATGCAGTTAGTCGACGCAAAATTTCCACAGGTTTTACGCCCTCCTTTGCCAAGACGTGTACATCTCTTGCTCAGACATGATGCTACTAACAACCCATTTGCTCTGGCGACCCGAACCGGTTTACCCCCTTCCACTTTACAACCAACCCCCTCGCCCCAACATATCACATCACCTACAAGGCGTTAAAAAGAAAAGTGTAGTTTGTATTTGATACGCCCTCGTATTTATGACAAAAACTACCTTTTCAATGTGATCTCGGATTGAAACTTTCTTCGCCTTTGTTGGCTTTATTTGGCCTCAATTATTCTTCCTCTGTTAGGTTTATCTTGACACTGATAATTGTGTTCTGACTTCAAAATATATCGAAAAATTATCAGCAGGTAAAACCTCTACCAACTATCGGCAGCATCCAAAATTTAAGCCCTTTTGGGAAACCATTTACCGAAATTATATTTTCATTGCGGCCTTGAATGCTAGAACTCAAGAAGAAAAAAGATTTAACTTTTGAAAAATGTCAGCAAGATACGCCAATTGCACACTCCACACCATACTGTTGAATTTTCCTGAGAATTCTGGATTGAAAAATAAAAGTTCATTTCATCACGAAGTTCCAAAACCCTGTTAAAAATGTTGTCTCTTGAGAACGAACGAATCTCAGAGCGCCACAAACTTGTTGAACCGGGCCCATTTCTTGGTGGGGTTTGTCGAATATGTATTGACAAAGGAAATACACTACCACTCATAATAGTATGGACACTTCTTATCTCATCCAAAATTTGACGCTTGCTCCAAAATTTTAAGTAATTTTAAACAATTATAAAAAAATATTTATTCATCTACGACTTATTGTACATGTCTACACAAGAGAAAAAGTAATAATAAACATTAGAAAATATAAAGTAAGTCATACTTTGTTCTCATCGAAAAATCCACCACTTGATTTAATTCTTTTTACCAATTTCCTCAATGTACCTTGAGGAATATTGTTCCACCCACTCTGCAAAACCATCTAGAGATGGATTTTGGACGTCGGGCATTCTCTTCTGATTCGTCTTTCCAGTTTGTCCCACAGAAGTTCTATCGAATTGAGATCCCGACTCTAGGAGGTCAAGTCATTAGTTTTAGTATTCCTTCATTCTCTGCATCAGAGAGTTAGTTTTCGCACAATAGCAGCGTGCGCTTGAGATCGATATCGTAGGTTAACTCAAAATTCCGGATGATATAGCATTTTCTTCTAATATCTTGCGACAATTTTCACGATTTTGAAAAGTAATATTCCAGTTTTGTTATTTATGAACTTAGTTCTTTAATTAGTAAATTGTGTACATGCTTATAGACTCTTGACCTGATATTGTTGACGAGGGATTCTCATAATAACTAGAGTTATCGTTTGGGCTGTTTCCATCGTTGGTCCAACGATGGAAATACCCCAAACAACAGCTCTAGTTATTATGCTTATAAAATTATTGCATGAATAGTAGTCGAAAAGTAGTAGAAAAGTACTTCTTAAAATATTTTATTAAAATTTAAGGTATCCATTCTATTATGGGCGGTGGTGTATATTTGCAGCAATTGTTGGCGTAGTCAGTTCTCTGCAAAATAGAATCTCTTCAAGAACGTTAAGCAAACAAAAATGGATAGCTATAGTCGCTACAGGGACTTTCAGATACTGACCCAAGAACTTGCTGAGGCATCCTTCTACACCCTACGGAGACAATTGCTTTAAAATATGCACCAACATATTGAAACATATCTATAAATTGATACTAACCTATAGAAATATTTGTAGGTGTTATATTATTTGACACTACTTTCTATTAGCGATTATGTTAGCTATTTTTCTCTCGCTACAGTCTTAAATTTAATTAGATCTTCGTAACTAGTACAAAACAGTTACTTTTGCTTTAAAGATATTTATAAGAACATGTTAATTAACGCAAAAATCTGTATTTAACATGTGCCAAATTTACTTACTAAAATTCGCTGAGTAAATTAATATCTCATTAGAGAAGATAAACGTATCCACATTAACTAACTAGAGGCAATTTCTCTTCTGATTACACAACTTTTACTTGCTTGTAACACTTCATAAATTTAATTCTGTTTAATACCATACAATTACCATCAAATGTGTATAACATTAACGTCGTAGAAGAGGTTGAAATTACGATAAATATTTTGATAAAACGGCTATAGACCTACAAACCGTATATAGGTTATTTCTTGATAGGTGAGCCTGCTATTGAAGTTTCGGTTCATAGCAAATGAACATCACGTTTCTACGATGTACGTCATGGTGTCTAAATTTACATATGTATATACGTATGCATACGCTAGTAGTAAAAGTACATATATAGAAAGGTATAATTGGTGTAATATGGGAAATTCTGTGATCGATGCCTGGTGAGAAAGAAAAAAAGCCACAAGGAGAAATTCTATCGGACATTACTGCTACTACCACCACCATAATTTACATATATAAACAGCCGTAGCAATGTTCCAAATGGATCTACGTGAATGGGTTTCAGAAGTGGATATTTCGGATTATTGTTGTATAAACATTACATACGGCAACACACTCAGCTGCAATGCATGTCAATCTCTATACGATAGAAAAGGAATTTCATTCTGACGCAGTTGTTGTGTACATATACACAAGCAGGTCTCCTTGAAATGTCAACTTTTTCCCTTAAATCCGACATAAGCTGGAATTGTCACAAATCATATACTTGATAGCGTTGTTATATATACGTAATACATTTTTCAATAGCTATTCATTTGATGATATAAATACGATATTGAAGATAATAGTGTTTATTTGTAATCTGCATATTGTGGAAGTCTGACAGAGCTGTCACTATGCTAAACAATTTAATCCAACGTAAAGCTTACCACTACGATAGTTTCTGACAGTTGACTAACTATGTTTTGCGTATTAGGATTAGAAGAGGAGATTTTTAAAGTGTTTACATTTTCTTTGCTGACAAGGGTGTCAAACGCTTTCTAGAAAAATCTTTACGTATGATTAGTGATAAGCAAAAGCACGCAATTTCACAAGGTCTTTGTGTTGACGTTATATTTGTTAGCGATGAGTTTTCTGAAATAAAAACGGCATTGCTGTACTAATTAATTACTTAAGTGATTTGAATGATTGATACTGATGACAAGTCTTTATAATATTTTTTTGTTCCTTTTAGAAAATAGATGATCATTTTTCTCATATTGCTTGCTTCTGATGTGTTCAATGACTTACTACTGGCTTAAGGAATGTAAAGTTGCCAGAATCGAAAAATCCGGTGTAGTTACTTCCATTTTTGAACAAATTACAATGCCTGCTAAGATATTTAATAACAATGTTAATATACTTTGTTAAATAATCAAGATGTACAAAGATATAATTCCACATATATACAAACTGTCTTAGGAACTGCAGCGATCGATATATGAAAAAGTATACATACATTGGAAAATTCTGAACACTAGGTAGTATTCTGAAGTAGACACGTATTATTGAACTAAAATGTTTTCAATGAACGTATACTTCCGGTTATATTGGAAGTAGCTGTCAATTTGGTTACTTTCAATGAAATATTCAATATATTATCACATTTCTAGATTTCTAGTTCAATTTTAAGGTATGTTTGTTAAACCAACTGTACTGCTATTTTTAACCACATTAGAAATATTTGCGTTAAAAGAAATAGGAAATTGATTTAAACTTTTATAACTGTGAAGGTATTTAACTTGGAAAATTGGAATTCTGCAGAATTGTTGACACTATGGAGTAGGATTATATGTCTCAAATTACGGTTAAACTTTCAAATGGAAAATATTAACTGACTCTTCCAAAGTATTTGCCTTTGACGTCAATACACCTTTGCATGAATTTGAACTGAACCAATCTGTGAAGCATTAGATACCATAACGTCTCTAAAGGTTAAAAAACAACTGACGTTGTCATAATAAACAGTAATCCATCGACTTCAATTATTTGTTCTTATTTTACCGAGGATATCCGGCAAACCAATCAGTATTCACAGCTCTCCGATTCTCCAAAGTTACGATAGTCAGACTTGCAGTAAAACCAAAAAAAGATAACCATTTGTTTTATAGCACTGCGTGAACCAACAATTTTTATTGGTTTTTTACCCACTTTGAAATAGCCAAAATCTTGGACGGTCGCTTACATTCACACTTGTATGAATCTTTAGGTACCGTCATCAGTAACGATACTGCTGGCTAAATTTGAAATATATTAATTAAATTTCTTGAATATTTCATTGTAATCATCTGATACCACTTCGTTCTGAGATTCTGTCAAATTCCACGACACCCAATGACTGAAGAGCTTCCATAGGTTCAAACAGTGAAGTAAAATTGTGTGTTTGGGTTTCATGCCAATGGTTAAATATGGTATAAGCCATGCTGATCTTGTTCAACGATTGTGAGCATAGCATCAACATTAGTGACAACAAAGTCTATGCAGTTTGTTCCTGAGAATGGTTCATCCACACTGAAATTCAACAACCAGTTGAAAGCATTACTCTTTGATGGTGTTGCGCTTCCAAAAGCAGAATAATGTTGGTCGAAGTTTAAGATTATAAAAAATCATTGTTCAAAGACTATTATCCCCAAATTATGTTTCTACACTTCCACTTAACTATGTACAGTGAAATCTCCCTTGAACGGACACCAACGGGACCAACTGAAGATGTCCGCTCAGGAGGGATGTCCGCATAAAAGAAATATGTAGTAGATACAACAAAAATCATGTTTTAACGAAAAATGAATATATTAAAGAAACTGGGACATCTAAATCGTATATGTATATAAATGATTTTAAAATAAATAAGAAACTTTAAACATAAGAAGAAAAGTTTACTTCGTTTAGATATATACATACAAAGTATAATATATGTACATAGATACATAGATGTACATACTATGTAATACAAAACAGTGAAATGAAGAGTCACTTTAAGGACGCAAAAGTTCATATATTGTTGTTTGTCTTCTCTTTTTCTTTAAAATGGCGTCTTGAAATCGTATTTATAATTTCGAAAGAAGCTCCAAAGACTCTGTATCTCCGTGATTTTCGACAAAACTTTTGAGCTGCTTGGTCAGGGTAATAGCTTTGCCATAATTTGGGATAGCTTCTGTTGGCACTAGAACCTCATCCACATCAGAATCTTCCGAAAGTTCTTGTATTTCAACCGGATTTGCAATTTCTTGTTCTGAATCTGGATCTTCAACATACAAATCTTCATCTACGTTCAAAAAATCATTAAGGTTTTCATTATCCGTCAATTTCAATAAATTCCTATTTTTCAGGATATCCGAAAGTACACTAAGAGCCAAATCATCTTCTAAGTCAGATGTATCAGCCTCAGTTAACTGGTCTTCACTTTGCATATTCACATGATTAAATCCTGCTTTGCGGAAGCAATTTTGAACTGTCTCTTTGGTTACTTGGTCCCAAGCGGCTTTTGCCAAATAAACTGCATCCAGTGGTGTAATTTTCTTTATTATCTCAAAAGCTGTACCAGCAGTTTCAATGTTTACTAGCAGATGTTTGAGTATTAGACTTCGGTAATAAGTTTTAAAATTCTTTATAATCCCATGGTCAAGTGGTTGACAAGCTGATGTACAATTAGGGGGTAAAAATAATATTTTTATATTATTTAAGCGAACGTCTTTCGGATGAGATCCCGCATTGTCTAAAAATAACAAAATGTTTCTTTTTTCTTTAGCCATTTTCCAATCTAGGTCTTGCAACCACTCTGTCATAATTTATCCTGTCATCCAAGCTATTTTATTGCATTTCCAAGTTACAAGCTGGTTATTTATATTAATGTTTTTAAAAGCTCTGGGTTTAGCTGACCTACCAATGCCTAGCAGTTTTTCTTTTTCACCCGCCATATTTGCACGATGCAAAATTCTAAACCTCTCTTTGGGATACTTACCCCCAACACATTTTTCCTTCTTTAATGTGAGCGTTTTGTCGGATAGAGCCCTAAAATACAGACCTGTCTCATCGGCATTATAGATATCTCTCGGTAAATCAAAGAACGACATTTTTTTAAAAACGATGAAACATCTTCAGCATTAACCGAAGCTCCTTCTTCCGAAATCGCTTTAAAACTTATATTGTGGCGGATTCTAAATTTATTGAGCCAACCAGAAGAAGCACTGAATGTAGGTGTCCGTGTAAGAGGGATGTCCGCGAAGGAGAATTTCACTGTACTGCTAAGTGAATGAAAATATTGAAATTTAAACTAGTGAACTTCATAAATAATCCCAATTACTTTCGCATGCCTTGACTAAAATGAAATATGAAGGGGAAGGTTTGTCATTTTCCTACCGTATTTGAAAACGCATGATTTTGCCACAACTTTGCGAAAGTTTACCCAACAAATAATCCTAAATGAACTATTATATACATATTTATATTGTCAGCTGTGATAGTTAAAAGCGGATGGCTACTCATTGCATGGAAGAATTTTTACAGTGCGGAAATCTACAATTTTGGGGTGAGTTTTGGCATTATCACTAGTGTTTTACATCGAAATTGAAGGCAGAGGTAGAAGATATACACTAGCTTTACTGAGCATTTGGAATGGATTAGAAAATGGCGAGATGAAAGATTCATCAGCGATAAAAAGAAACGAAAAAAATTTTCTGCGTATTCATAATTATAATATCAATCAGCTGACTTTATTGAAACTTAAATCTCGCGTTATTGCTTTTCTAATATAAATTCCTTTACAGTTCCTGTCAATTCAATCAATAAGATTGCAGTAATGGTACAATAAATGTTATAACGGTTATCCTCTGTAATCGTACGGTGAAATGATTCCACGTGATTTCAATTTAATACCTGGAAAGCAAGTGGGTCTCCTGTAATTAAAACTAAGATATTTACATTTGTAATAAAAAAAAAACCTACAAAAAAAATTTATTGTCTACACGATAAGCTTTTTATAACATCCACATTTTAATCGTAAGGAATTTTATTAAAAAACGAGAATTTCGGTAATACCTTTATTATGCTTTTAACAACATGTTTTCGTAAGGGGAACCTCTACAAGTAAACAAGCCGGGATGATATTGGAAGTAGGTTCGACTAAACGGTGTCCTTAGACCAAACATAATTGTTATTACTGATTATCGATTTGCAATAATAATTCTTGTCATAAAAATGCGATAACAGGCGAGACTCTTAAAGGATTAATGTGAGACGGTATCGTTGATTTACAGATAGGCAACAACAGCTTACGATGTGTTCTATAATTGATTATATACCATGGAAATGTACACCAATTCCCATCCTAGCCCGAGAATAAGTTTGTTATTTTCTAGATGTTGCTTTGCTTTCTGTTCGGCGGTACGTAATCAATTTAGCTATCTTGTCTATCCAGCATAACATGTGACATAACAATGCGGCGGTGTTTGTTTGTGAAAATAATATGGACATTAGATATGGTGTTGTTCTTTTTCTGAGCTCATCGTTTGGTTTATTGTTTGTTGACATTTTACGTGTAACATGTCATTGTTTCTTCTTTTTTTTTCCGGAAATACATATACAGTACCCACCATAAATGTGGAAACAATTGGGTTTTACAACCACATTTTATTAGTTTTCTAGATTAATTATTTTCTATCTAATTTATTTGTTTACTCACTATATGGTATAATAATAAAATCAAAGGAAACACAGACAATGTTGAATTCTGCTACGTTACTTAATGTTAGTTAAATGTGGTTGATATCAAGTTCTCATCCCCTGAGTTTACAACCTACTACGTTGTTTCGTAATTGTATTTATTTATTTTCAAGTATCTTATCAATACTTATATATTTACGGTATTTGTATCCCATGAGTAAAATTTTAAAAAAGGAGTATATGAATGAAGGTGTTCAACATTGCTTCTGATCAATATAACCATCACTGCTGGAATTTACTGCTATCAACTTCATCATCTTGAGACTTGAGTTCAAAAAATAAAGGCTAAGAAAACGTCATTAAATGATTGGGTGCACGGTAATGCTCACCCTCATACTGCCATACACCCATGTGATATCATAAAAGCGGCTATTCAAGACCTCGGTTGGGAGATCATACTACATCCACCTTAATCTTCCGATCTTGATCCACCAGTTCTCGACCCTCCTTCTTTTCCTGTCGCGTAATCTTTGAGGAATCTCCTTTAATAACTGGGGGTATATGAAATAACACTTCAAAATCGGCTCTTAAATTTGTGAAATTCAGTTTCAATAAAAAGGTCTGATATACGCAATTATGATACGAAATTGGTCAGTTTTGTGGCTAGACAACAATTTTATCGAATGGACATCATTAAAAATATAAATTATTACCTCACATCGTGTAACAACGTGTTTCATTTTCCCCACACCTAAAAAAAAAAAGAAACAACGATCTCAGGACAAATTTACTACGTTCCCTTTCTTAGATTTTAACAGCGTTACGGAACCATTAGGAAATTACCGTTTATCAAAGCGTGAAATCGAGAAAAAAACGTGACATTAATGAAAATTTCATTCGTGCATGTTTTATGCCATGATCCTACGCTTCCGATATAAAATCGAAGATTCGTATGGGACCACGTGGGTGCCTATAAAAGGGCACAAGCTATTACCAACGCGTCCGAAATATCTTTTGACAGGTTTAGCTAACAAAGCGTGGACGCATCAGTGAGTTATGGATTAAACGAGAGATAGCAAAAATATTTGAAGTATCAATGGGAAATTGGTGCGTGTAACGAATAGGAAATATCGTAATCTTGCGACATAAACTTTTCTGCGGTTTAAGTAGAATTAGAAACAAAAGAATCCTTTACTCGTATATAATAGTAAGAGTAATTTATTTCCAACCGGTATATATTTATCCAGTTATGAGAAACTGTATAATTAATATTGCATGAGAGGAAAATACAAAAAGAAAAAAAATATATACATATGGTATGCACAAGTTTTTTCCAATTTAACTAAGAGATGGCACCAGCGAAAAGTACGCAGCGTATTAATTTGACACATACGTCATTTTGTTCGTTTGACATTTACACTACGTACATACACAAGTTGAGTCCGTCAAAAGTTAGCGTCTTTGCTAAATCGTACAGTGATCATATCGAGTTTTGTGCCCGAAAAAGAACATTTGCGGCACGCATTACTTTTCTTATTTAATCAAAAGAAAAAGGCTGTTGCAAGTCATCGTTTGCTGGTGTAAACATATGGCGAACACGTTTCATCGATTACAACGTTAATGTTAAAGCCAGTGAGCGCTTTGGTAGACCACAAAAATGCGAAGACTAGCAATTGCAGGAGTTATTGGATGATAATCCAATTCAAACTCAACGGCAATTAGCAGAAGGTTAAAATGGCTGATGAAAAATTAGCAAATGCTAGGAGAAAGAGGCCAGGCGAAGAAAGACTGCGTCAATCATAGCCTTAAATGGGTCAGCGTTGATGTCACAAGGATCAGAGATTCTTTTGAAGTTAATGCAGAGGAGGTATACTGGGGACCTTGTAAGGACATTTGTTCGAGTGTGACCGCAATAGAAGGCAAATGGCGACCTGGAGCTAATTTTGGGAATAAGAAAATTACACGTATTTAAAAGCCAGGGACAATCAATCTTGTTATGTACTAAACAAAATAAAAATTTTAACAAAGAAATCGTTCTCCTGGTAGAAAGAGAAACCAAATTAAATTTCTGCAACAATGCACTATGTTCATAGCCTCTATGTGGATAAGATCCCTCCGACAGAAAATAGAGGAATTTCAGGAATCTTCATTGCACCGCCTCATTAGAGTGTACGTATGTTTCATAAATAGGAAACCAGACCAACGTGACGTACCACAACCGGGATCGAATAAGAGAAAAGAATAATGAAGATAGAGCTTGTATATTGCCGAAGTCTCTGTAATTACGATAAATAAATCCATATACTTTATAGCATTGCGATACCAACTGAGTTCTGTGATCAGAAAAATCCATAGTGGTATCAAAGAGCACCCCACAAATCTTTAAATGATGGTAACACTTGCAGTGGTGTTCCTTCAACGTTATAATTGTAGATAATAGCTTGCTGCCGCTTAGTAATTGTCATTGGTAGTGCATAAGGCGGTCAATGTGTGAAGTCAAAGATATCTGCGTACGATTTTATAACTGAAATGAATACGTTCTAGGAATATCGGTATATATCTAGGTTCTCGCCTCTAGCGCGGTCAATACGCCGCGCCACTGTAACCTTCTGCCAAAGTGGTTTCGCCTGTGGCGTGGTTTGCACGTCGAGTTATCGTGCCACTTTGGTTTCCCCTATTCTCCTGAAGAAGCCTCCTACGACGGAGGCGAAACGTCGAGATCCCACCTTTCTCTTTTGGTTTCTTTATGTTGCTTTTTCTCCCCCCCTGTCTCTATTTCTTTCACCTTTATTTCTATTTCACGCCCTCCCCCTCTTATCATTTTTCTCTTTCTTTTTATCACTTTTTGTTCTTATTTTCCTTTCTCCTCTTACTCATTTCTTTTCTATATTATCTCATCATGACACGGTCCAATTCCGGAAGTATTTCGTTTATTACTGATTTTATAACTATAAACATAAACATAAATAAACCGAGATTATTCGTTAATAAACATTTCTTTAAATCTTATTTTCGTCTATAATCGCCATTGCCATTTACGATGACGACGTATTTCCGTACTACACATGTCGATAAATATATGACGTCTTCGAAACACGTACATACGTCAAGCCGATAAAAAAAATTTCGATTCGCTTACTTTTATCTTGATGTGCGAGCGTCGTTTAAAGACTTTATCTTTGACTTGGGGCTAAAGTCGCGTCAATAAAAATTGCTCCTAATCGCTACGAGCTTAAAGGTAATTAAATTTCCTTTGCGCTCAAATTAAACGTTTTCGATGACAGGTGCGCGCACGAGACTTTTCGCTGGTAGTCGATGACATTTCAACCTTGAAGCATCTCCGAAATATTTCAGATGCGATAAATCAGATCCCCCACTAGACGCGCTACCGCGAAACTGAAAGCGCGTATGGAGTCATCCTCGTGGATAATGGAGTACGTTACAGATTCTAAAAATAATCGTTTGTATCCAAAACGATGCGTAAAGAAGAGATTGCTGGTTTTTGGATTAGGTTTCGAGGTATCTATGGTTGGCGATTTATGACTGTTAGGCTTCTCATAAATCGAAATGTTGGAAGTTATTACGAAAGATACGTAAATTAAACATTAAATTTTAATGCTGCTAAGATTTACAAAAAGCATAATTGCAATTATGGATATTTGGGAAAAGGGCGAATCTTAGAAATTTGAAAATTTAGTGGATTATCTAAAATACTTCAATATATCACTTTCAGTCTTACTGGAAGCATATAGGTACCGAAGCTAAATCCATTGATTATTGAGACACCGTTTACTGAATCTATAAAGCAAATATGGGTAATATCTAGTATGTCATTTAATATATGCATACGTACTGTAAAATTCTATAAAATGCCTTCCAAATATAGAAGAGGAAAGACCAAAATTACCGTAGAAAATTCTAACGTCAAACTAATCATCCTTTAAGATATTTGTAGTTTCTCATTTTTTGGCAAGCATTGTATTTTTTATTTGTTATTGAAAAATATGAATGCGTGTAATTCAATTTATTTTACAAAATAATTGTAGTTCTATCTTCTACTTTTTGCTTCTCTTGCAAAATATTACAGTTAATTCTTTCGGATTCTTTTCGCTATGAAATATTTATTATAGGTCGACAATATGAGGTATCCCCCATTAGGCAACAACTTAAAGCATCTTCTAAAATTTTACACTAAAAGGGATAGGGTATATAATTATTATTATTTACACATAACACAACTTTTTCTAAGTTCCGAAAGTTACGCTTCTAAATGGGAGTGTACATTTTCACAAATAGGTTTTCGTCATGACGCACTAGCATACAATGGAGGACACAATAATAGGTGTACGCAATGAAAACCGCAAGAAGTAGTTAAATAACAATATTTTCAAGTAATTAACATACTACGTTTTCCTGCATGCAAAATTAAATACGTAAACCACAGGAGCTGTTTATTCATTCAAATTAATGCAAGAATACACACAGAAATTTTTCACACACTCGGCAGTCTGTTTAAGGTCGCTACTATATTGAAACTTCCGTATTAGATATGAATTAAATTGTATTGCTCTATATGTCCTCGTAAATATTTTCCGTGATTGTTAGTTCGATCCAATACAGAGGACCAGTATCAAGAAAAGAAGATCATCTCTAGACCATTATTGAAGCTCCACAGTGGGCAGTTGGACTGTCCTTTTGGAATATGTGGCGTCGAATTCCTTATTTGTTAATTTAGGGGTTTAAGGGATTTAAAAATGGTTGTAATAAAATATTACGATATCGTTTCGCATTTATGGTATCATCAAAGAATATTGGACCAATAATCCATCTACGAGAAGCAGCAAGCCAAACCTCTATTTATTGAGAATATAAGGGCCTCTCAAGAATTTCATGTGGATTTTCAATAGACCAGATGCACATTGTTTGTATATTTATATATCGTGATAAGTGATACCATGCTTCATGCGAGAAGAAGGATTTGTCAAGAACATCACTATTCGAAATTTTGTCACTGATTCTTGAATAACTTGGCGCAAAATGTCGTATGTTACTAGAAAATTTGGAACGATTATGACCATTCTGAAGTATGATTCGATAATGAAAATTTGGTGATTTATTTATAACATTTTTGTGACAATAAACCAATACAGTATACATGACAAATGCATTTTATTTGTCACTACCATCTCACTACTCACTACCAATAAGATATTTTGAGAAATAATTTCATGGCTTGCTAGATGGTAAATTTATATGATCATAACTTTTTCTAACTTTCTTGCTGCAATAGAATAAACTTTTGACTTGATGATGATTCTCTGTTGAAATATGGAAATGAAAAGCATGTCACTAAGGTAAACGTTTTTGTTTCATAATAATTTTGAACACACTCCAGGATATACATGCTACACCTCAGCTAACACAATCGTGAAACATATCCTTACAGAAATCTGCCAATAGCACGAAAGCAGAGTTATGATAACCTAAAGACGTTATCCTTGTATCGTTATAAAAACGGCGAATCAACAAGAAGCATCATTCTGTGTATTCTGTATGTTGAATTGTAAAGCATTAGCGTGACTGAATGCAAATTTATATTATTAACAGTAAAATAAAAGAGATTTATTCCTAAGATCACTAGCATTGCCTAACTTGCATCTATTTTTCGTAAGCCTTATATAACGATATTTGTTTTAAACAAACAGGAACAAATTTAAGATGATGCCATAACTGCCGCTTTTTTCAAACATATACATAAGTTATAAATACACACATAAGATTATGTATATTTTGTCAAAATATGGTTGATAAGGTCGTGGTTTTACTACATGTTTTTGATAATCTATTACGTTAATTGGTTACTCATTAATACAATTATGTAAATGAACAAGTTGTTTTACATGACTATAACTTTTTAGTATTGCATCGTCCTTGTCGTTACAAAACTGTACAAATATATTTCGCAGACACTGCTGTAGTAAGGACAGAGTACTTAGTTGATGTACGACATACATTTTATGTGGTGCAGTTTTATTTTACCTTGTACTTACGGATTTACAGCATGTTAACATTTTTCAGATAAAATTAATTACAGTGTAACTACTGTGCTTAGCTTGTATTTAATTTCCAAGACCAGAACTTAAAGGTAACACTTGATAATTTAATTGTTACAAAACGCTGAATATTGTGCCATCACTATTTGTCTAAACCTTGAAAAGGGTAGTTAAACGCGCTTAATACAAGACTGAAAAAGGATGACGGACTCAAGGCCAGTGATTCTTCTCCTTCTAATAGTTCCTATCCGTTTCGGATGTTGGCTACCATGCATGGCTATTTTAACTTTGTTTGCAGCTCCTCGGAATAATTGAGTCGTATTCATACCGAACCAGGTTCTGAGATTTTTCAAGAAATTTGTCGTCTCTTTCGCATTTCCTTTTCCTGTAAAATATTCTGCAATAGGTGAAGTCTGGTCTCATTTCTCATTATGTGTCCTAAGTATTGTAGCTTCCGAATGTTCATGGAATTAGCCACTTCCTTTTCTTTCCGATTCTTAACGTCGATGTTTGTTATGTATTCCGTCCACCTTATTTTCAGTATCCTGCGATATAACCACATTTCAAATGCTTCCAATTTTCTTGTTGTAGCTACAGTAAGTGTCCCTGCTTCTATCCCATAGAATAAAACAGGAGCTTTATCTTCTTGCTTAATGTTATGTCATGACTTATGAACAGATTTTTTCATTTTATTATAAGTAGACTTGACCTTTTCGATTCCGCTACGTATTTCTTGTCAGTGGTCCCATTGTTCATTTACAATAGTTCGGAGATAGATAAAACTGGTCACTCGTTTTATCCGTTTTTGATTTATTGTGAGGTGGCAATTGTTAATTTCTTCTTTTTTGCTAATGACCATTAATTTTGTCTTTTTGGTGTTTATGTCCAGACAATATAGATGGCTGTGATATGCTATTCTATCCATAAGTTGTTGTAATCCTTCCAAACTATCAGCGGTATTCTTCAATCTTTCTCCATTCAGAAGAATTCCAGATTCTGTGTGTTCTAAAGCTTCCCTGAATATGTACTCTGAATATATATTAAAGAGGAATGGAAAGAGAAAGCAGCCTTGCCTTATACCTCGTAGTATATTTGTCTCTTCTGTCGTTCCCGACTCTGACGAAATCAAGTTGATTCCCGTATAGGTCAACTATTATCCTGATATCTTTCCCAACTAGGCCCGCCCGTTTCAGAATTTCTACAATGTTTTGGTATTTTACTCTATCAAATGCCTTCTGATAGTCAATAAAACATGTATACACCCATAGTTCATGTCCCTGCATCACTGGAATAATACCTTTATGCTGTATATGGGCCCTCTTATACCCACTGCATTTCTGAATCCAAATGCTTAGATGCTATTTGTTCTTCACAGGTTCTGTAAATTCTCCTATGTATAACTTTGAAAAGTTTTAGAATGTGACTCATCAAACTTATTGTTCTATATTCCTCGCATTTTTTGGCTCCTAGTTTTTTCGGCATAGTGATAAATTCTGATCTAAGCCAAGCATGCGGAATCTTGCCGGATGTATACATTCTGTTGAACATGGATGTTATCCATCTTATGCTGTCATCATTCGAAAGCTTTAAGAACTCAATATTTATGTTATCGGATTCTGGCGATTTTCGTACTTGCATAGATGTTATTGCTTTCATGATTTCATCAACGAGGATATGTGGCCCCTTATCATCAACTACTTCAGGTGGTTCAGGTCTTGTGTCGTAAAACAGTTGTTCAATATACGTTTTCCATCTACCATCATTCTCTTGATGATTCGGTTTAAGTTGTTATATCCAATGGTATCATCCTTCTTTTTACGAGTTTGTTCCACTAATTTAAAATTTAAAATGCCGTTGGTCATCCAAGGTTTGTTATTTGTTGTATTAGGTTGTAATAGGTAATTTTTAATTGTTTTAATTATTGTTATGAATTTACCCAGTTGATCTTCGTATTTCAGTCCTGTCATCGATTTAATTTCATTATTTAAATGGGTCTTTACTTGATATTTCATTCATGAATCTTTTAATTGTCACAGATAATACTTCTGTACCTTTGTCACTTTTGCTTCTTTCATTTTTACTTTAAATACACCGATAAGAAGGTTGTGATCGGATTGTATGTCAGTTCCTGGGTAGATTTTTACCGATTTACAGCTATTTCGATATCAGCATAAAAAATAAGTAAAATATCCTCCTTTCACGATCTGAGTATCCATGCGCATCCTCTCAAAGATATAATCTCTCTGGAATTTTCTCTCTTCACCTCCGTTTTCGCCCTCAAATTATGGCGCTTCTGTGTAGAAATAGTTTCACGAATTCACCTTATGTAAATAGCAGCTTCTCGATGGCAGTAGTAAAAAGGAACCGAGGCTCTATAGGTCGCCGCAGCTTATCTGCTATGGCGGTTTCATGTAAAACGGTCCCCGTAATACAGGCGTAATTTATTTTTTATTGCTCTTCATTATTGGAACTGGTTTTTCTACGACTTTTGTGCTTATACGCCTGTCTCCCTCTCTTCCTGTATATATATATACACATATAGTAGAGATGCTAGGTACTTGCAGCGGCAAACTCCGGTTTTAAATTATTAAAACAAAAGTCTATTAATAACGTTTGTAACCGTGCATCGGTAGGTAAGTGCTTGCACAGGTAGATGCATGAGACAGGTTGCATGTGGTCGGGTCAAATCCCCGTACACCGTTTTATGTTCGTTGCTAATTACGCTGTTTACCACAGTGGTACATAAAAAAATCTTCGTGTTTATAACTATTACGGGGAGGTGGAAGATTTACAACCGCTTGTCAATGAATAGTTTACCAATTTTTCTCGTCTTGAAAATTAACGCATATTATAGCTAAAGCAGCAAACTATTTTAAATACTCTCGTAAAACCTTCGAAAATATCCGGATAAAGCGGTCAAATGTTAAACAATTTTGGTGGAGGTGCTTGCCTTGTAACTTATTCGAAATTGATATAGGTCTTAAGCGTTTCAATCTCCTGTTGCTCCAACGGTTTTTATAACAAGGGCTGCCTTAACTTGGGTCTTTCATTAAACGATGTGTAAGGGAAGCTACCCTAAAAATTCTTTCATGCGTGGTCAATACAATTTAACAATACTCTTTCATTTTCTCGTTAATGATGGGTAATCCCGCAATGTTAGTTTGAAGCACTTCGTATACTTTAATAAACAAAATTCATTTTAAATTTTGTCCTTATAGCTCTTTGAATACATAGGGGAGCTCTAAGCAGGCATTTAGAGATAGAAGAGCTTGAAGTGGAACCTTAGAAGATCTAGAAGAACAGAAAGAAAGAAAACGATATTATATTAGAAAAAGAAAACTATTAGAACCTCAAGGATGCGTAGTTTAAGTAATTAGAGGAACACCTAACCCGCAGAATATACAGGTGATATAGTCTGATCACGACAAGTGGGAAAAGATATGGAACACAATAAAGTTATTGAGGAACGTAGTAGATGGAGAAGATATAATGTTCGCATAAGAGAGCACAACGACAAAGGTATAATGGCAAAGAAAATAAGAGCTAATGGAAAGGATACAATCCCAGAAATTAACAAGGAAAGATAGAAGATGCATATAAGAGAAGACGTAAGAAATTTGATAATCCCAAATGTGCATAATTTAATTATTTGATAATCTCAAATGCGCATAATTTAACACACCTTCTTTATAGAAATTCAAACTCGTCTTTCATCCACATCATTCCCAATTTCCGTAGCAGGTCCTAACAACTTTCGGAACTGGTGTCAGAAGCTTCTAACAGTTTAATGTAATTTGTACTATAAAAGGAATGGAAAATAATAGAAAATTCGAACTACGAGAATTTATACAGACATAATCTGAGCAAAGTCAACGACGGGGAGGTATATACAATTCCATGTTCCCCTACTATAGCTATAACCATGATGTAGAAAGGTAACAGCGAAGTACCGCATTCGACGAATGACTGATAGACTGATTGTAGGGGAATACTGTAGCGAGAAAGAATAAAAGGGAGACGCACATGCGTATTGTAACCGTTGATTTTGCTCAGATTATATATGTAGAGTAATAGAGAAGCAACCCTTAGATTGAATAATTCCTAACTGAACATGTAATCGAGGCGTTTCAGTGAGAGTGACCTCCCTTAATGCTTAAAAAAATTGAGGGCATATTTAAGATAATAACAACAATGAATAACAACAGAATTCTAAAATCGTGTTCATCTTCTTTTTCAGTACTTTGATATTGATAAATTCCTTAGCAATCACAACTGTAAAGCTGCCTGTGGGCGTAAATTTTCACCACTTCATTCTATTCAAGTGTTATAGGACTAAAACATAAAAATTTGACCCAACATATTAAAGGCAGTCGCACAATTTGCGTCTTCAAACAAAATGGAGAAGAAAGGGAATTTAGAAGTTGCACTACTGAATGGAGAAATCAGATTCAGTACATAGTGTGGCGTGAAAGGTTGCCAAAAAGATTTATATGAAAAACACAAGAATAAGTTAGCAATCATCGAACACGTTAAGCTATGAAACCAGAAAGAAACAACAATAATAGTCTTTGGAAAGCTTCAGAGGAAATTGACGACATTATTTAATAGGAAACAATCACACAAGCCTACACTCATTTATTGCTCTAACTATATTAGTTGTTGAACAATCAGAGCAATTAGATTGTTCTTTTCATAACTAAAGTGGGGTTCAAAATCTCACACACTTTAAGTACTCATATTCTTCCTGTTTCAACATAACTATAACCAATCAATTCGATTATTGTCATCGTTTTGCTAACTAGAAAGCTTTCTAAACTTACCAAATATTTTACACCTAATTGATCAATCAATTTACTTACGAAATTCAGCAAGAGAACCCACAACGACCTCAACGTCGGATATCGTTATTACTACATATTTATGATACCAGAAATCGCCCAAGTTGACCATACCCATGAATTATACTCCTAATTACGCGCAACAAATTGCCCTAGCATAATTAATAGATTAATTCAAGATCATTTGCTTACTCCTCCTCAACGGCCGATGATAAATGCTCAGCGTGAATAATCTTTCATCTCTCTACGACCACTGAATATATGCATATTCATAATGCGCGATTAATTAATCACCTCCTGCTTAGAGGTGACACGACCGCTCAAAGGCGCTCTCTTCGCTCAAGACAGGAAGCCGAACGTCAGTACGGCTAGAAAAAGACGGAAAGAAACAAATCGCTTCGTTAACTTGCGGGAAATGATGCGATTTCGATTCTTTTTCGCGAAGTTGGCGTCGACATTCAGGAAGGTGAAGGTTAGGAAGTAGTAATAGGATAGATGAATCATCGTTAGTAGCATAAGGTTTAGATGTAGAATAATTTTGAACATGAATATTCGAAAATTTATTGATTTCAATATCGCGTAGATTGAAAATAAGTAACTTACGTCATGTTTTAGAGGAGTGTCATCTAGTAGCGGGAATAGTTTTGATGATAAATAGTTGCATTTTGGTACGTGATTTGTAAAAAAAAATATAGGTAATCGTTTAATATCGTTGTGAGTCATTCATTCTTAATATTACGAAGTATTGAAGTTGTTACCATTACATGGATTACTTTTGGAACAACCTACATCATTACTCTAGAGATATTTCTCAACCATGAAACGAAATCATCGAAAAATAAAGATTTGGGGATCAATTCTAGTACAGCCCATACTAAATGGAGGTGATGAATGGAAATACTAATGGCTATGACTAATCCTTGTACGTTTTTCTTGTAATTCACCTTCTCAAAGGTATTTTTAATCAGATCTCGTATTGTTAATAAGAGATATTATCGTCATCTACTCCAAATTTAGCCTAATCCTCGGGGCTTTTGCATTTCATTTTCAACGACAGTTGGAATTAATGCGATTGCACATTTTCCAATAATAATTATCTAATATGAGGTCGTGGAGGTTTAATTCGATTGCTATTGACTTATAAATAGATAAATGATGTATTTTGGAATGTAGGATGAAGTTACCTATTATGACGCAAGTAGAACTTTGTAATGTTGTGAAATTATGAAGTTCAGAGGTGAAAATGGTCGAATCAATGTCCTGGGTGGAAAAGTCCGTTATTCCTACCATTTTTTATACAGACATAATCTGAGCAAACTCAACGGTTATAATACGCATGCTCGTCTTCCGTTATTCTTTCTCGCTGCAACATCCCCTACAATCAGTCTATCAGTATTTCGCTGTTGCCCTTCTACATCGTGGTTATATATAGTTATAGTGGGGGAACGTAAGATTGTAGATACCTTCCCGTCATTGGCTTTGCTCAGATTATGTCTGTAGGCATTGGCATCCCACTAAGGGTTAGATATATTTTTCTAACGAAATGATATGAATAAAAAGATTATCAGATGAGATCAAGCGATCAAGGTCAGTAAGATTATTGCCTACTAAGATTATCTTCCGCTGATAAAAGCAAGAATTGATGTCCGAAGATTGACAAACCTTATAGAATATTGACAGCTCCAATAAAAATTGTAGTATACCGTGATTAAAGTGTTGTTTTTGTCACTAATTACTACGAGGCGGAATCTTTTTTGGATCTTTCCTTGTCGGTACAACGTACGTGAGCGTAGACGAGCGATTGCTAGTTTAGTTTCGTTGCTCGAAGGTTTAAGTTATATGGTGTTTAAGTATTTCGCTTACGTGCCGTGTCCAACACATTACAAGGGCCTAGGACGTCCTCCATTTGGTTATGGTTCCAAAGAATTTATTTCATTGCTACATATTTCAAGGTATGCCAAGTTTTCATTTGAATATTTGTCAGGGAACTTTTGACTATCTCATTAGTACGTGGAAGATCCT
The DNA here is from genome assembly GCA_023509865.1 of Trypoxylus dichotomus. Lineage (NCBI taxonomy): Eukaryota > Metazoa > Arthropoda > Insecta > Coleoptera > Scarabaeidae > Trypoxylus > Trypoxylus dichotomus. Next base: position 49,642,186 of record CM042079.1, on the reverse strand, counting down.
TCTTAACCACGTAAGTGTACTTAATTAACGAATAATGACTTGAATTAATACAATATCCTGCTGATTCGAAATTTGGGACAGATGAGTCATTACCTGTTATCAACTTTTGTATACGCGTATACGTTTTCGAATTTTGTTGATATTATTAAAACGCAATATTCCATTGAAAATCGTGCCAGTTTGATCGAATCTCCAAGTTCTTTCGCCATTCATATGCGATTCTCATCCATTACTCACAGCTTATCTGAGACAGACTACGCAGATAATGTTATTTTTCTTTAAAATTAAATGATTAATATTTACACAAAAAATGGGTTTTGTAAAGGTATTGAACGGATCGGACTCCAGACTACTTTTTCTGATTAGAAGCAATATCTATTTAGATTATCTCGCTAAATCTTCGATCGAAATATTTTATTAGTCTGTAGGAAACTTGGTCAAAATCTACGTATACAATGGGATCTGTGTGTATTCAGCTATATATATATCGTTTATGTTTATGTTTTTTTGTCACTTGCAAAATTAAAAAAAATAACATGTTTACACTATACAGTTAGAAAATTGTATGAAATTGCACCGCTTCTCTGGTCATCTCGAGGTATACGTTCTGATATTTGCTCGCCAATATTGAATTCGCGATTACCGGCCTTCTAGTTTTCTACAAGTCAAGGAGTTTTGTTCTGTTGTACTGTGTGTATTTTAACGTCGATTTACAATGTGAAGGTGAACAATGTACACACCTTTGGTTGTTTAGTTTCCTTCCAATATTCGTTCAGTATAATCTAATATGGAGCAACTCAACATTCTAAGGCGCGTCGGATCTTCGTTACCAGTCGTCGTTCCTTTTACATACCTCTTCTGTTAAGCGGTCCGCCATTACGAAAATCTTTTGCTATTGTTAATTTGTCTTTGCAGCTGACTGATTCCTCCTGTGTTATCACTGAAATGTCTCCATATTGCGAACACAATGCTACAATAGACAGCTCAGCATTGTACGCATTAATCACTTCTTCTATATCTTGTACATCCAAGTGTGCAAAACGTTCTCCGTCCAATGACCTTCCCACTTGCAATATCTCTTCCTGAATATCATTCTGGGCTTCAGACCGTGAGGACACTATTGATGTTGAAGAAATCTGACAGCATTCTGGCCAAATATTTTTCCATGCAGCGCTTAAAGTTGTGTTTCTCACTTCATCCCATGCAGATTTCGTTTTCTATTGCATTCATTACGTTGTAGGATTTCCAGAAAGCACGGACAGTTTCAGTGCCGCTTCCACTTATTTGAGTCTCATGTAGCATTTGTTTCAACGTTAGGCGAAGGTAGTAGAGTTTAAATGTAGAAACTATGACTTGATCACATGGTTTTACCTTCATTTTTCTACCATATCGCACATTGCCAATTCATTAAGCCATACAGGTCATATAAGAGAAGGTAATTCTTCAAACCATGTTATTCAATTATTTGAAGTTGCAAAAGCATCCACAAGATCATTGGGAATGGAACCTCGACACCTATATCGCGTTCTGTTACCTGCTTTAAGCAAGTTTATTGTAGTACGAGATACGTCTCAGAATTAATGAGGATGATTAGTGTTAAATTGCACCGCAATACCAGAAAGTGAATCAAACCTCTTATCGCGAGGTTCTTGAATGTTTGCGGAAAAGAATTTTCCCTGTGTCACCTGACATTACTAGCTCGTGGATCTTGCATTACGATAATGCCCCCAGTCGCAGCTCATTGTCGCTGGGAGAATTTTTGGCAGAGAAAAACATTCCAGTACAAGACAATGAACAGAAGAGGTCCTAGGATAGGCGTTTGAGGCCCACCTGAATCCAGTCAAATTGTCACATGCTTTAGTAAGATCACGCTTTCCATCTTCAAGAAGACTTTTACTATTCAATCTATAAGATTAGCTTTGGTATTTGTTGTTGATGTAAATGGGGAATTTACACAAAGAATCATCTTTTAAGATTTTTTAATAAACCCATTGTGTACTGCATTGTCTGCAACCGTAGTCGGTAAATACCTTAGTACAGAAAAACATTCAATTACCCCTTCATAAAATTTAATATCGTAATATACTAGGCCTTAAGAACGAGATAAAAATAAACGTAATAGCTCGCTCTATCATAAAAACCTCTCGAAACTTGCACTTAGATGTCCTGAAATAAATAAAATTAACGGATGCGTAGGTGTGAATAGCCCATTTTGAAAGAAATCTTCGCGAATAAGTAGTCGATAAGTAATTTTACAGTTCACCTTGGCGAGTTTTAACCGCGAGTCGATAGCCTCGCTTTACGGCAATATCCGGAGCGCAAGCTACAGCCGCGTTTACCATAAATATCGCAATATATGACAAAAACTAATTTAAAAATTTGATTGATGTGCAAAAATGCCGTTGCCGAATTTAGCGCGGTCAATGAGAAAGGCTAGTCCTCGAGCCGGCGAAGCCACAAAGACTACACGATGCGGTCCCGAAGCCGTGTGTTTAAATACAGTTTCTTGCAAGATTATTAAAACTTTGGTTTATATTTTATTTCTGCAGATTTGACACTCCTACTTACAATTTTTACATTCCCTCAGAGGGAGTACTTTACTGTGAAGCTTTCCTCATATATTTTTAGCTAACTTTGTACAATTGACTCCCTATACTTCCCTTATAAGTTTACTTACATTTGTATCAGCACTTTAAAAGAATGTAGCTGATTGTGTAGAGTATTGTATAGGATCTTTTATTTGACACAATAGCTAGTACTGAAGATCTGTCTACGACACGTAACGAGAAATTTGCTTTTGATACCTTTAAATATTTAAGTATATTCAAAAACGTCTCCAGAGCAGATCAGTATTATGCTAAATCTACATTAATTATTAAACGAAAGTTGTTTTTACGGTGTCTAATCGTTGAAAATGTATTATTTTACGATTTAGATCTACCCTAGCCGTAAAAGTTACAACATTTGATCATTTATCAATTACATTTCTTGCTTACTAGATTAAGGTGTTTTCTCATAGTAGGGCTCCATTAAAATCCTTTCTAATTAGAAAAATGTGAAATTACATTTACATTAATACTTATTAATAATAATATATAATTAATACAATTCTTGAAAAAATATTAGTTCCGGTAGGATTTGAACCTTTGCGTTATCGGCGCATTGTGCTACCATTGCATCACGAGACCGAATGCGAGTTCACGAATCTCTATGCAGAAACATGTTGTGACATAGCATCTCATATCTTCCATTTGTCCTGGTAATAACAAGAATAAGGATACGTATTAACTTGTTTGATATTCAGAATATGTGTTATTTTATTTTGTACTGATGTAATCTGAAAACTATTACTCTGTTTTTTCTTTTTGCAAAAATTTATGATTTTTGAAACCGAAATAAATGTTTTGTTTGTTCCATTGATGTAAAAATACGTATCTCTAACAAGTACATTGAATAAGAGGCATACCTAAGGATTGTTCTATTTAAATTACGCGATGTTTTTACAACAAAACAGAAAACAGAAATATAAGAAGATATACTCATTATTTGTGATATTGTTTTTACACCTCTAAATCTAGATGTATTAAAATGATTGTCGTGTTTAGTAAGTCTTCTTACCATAAACAATTTGATAGTGTGTAGATAAAAATATAAAACAATCTCTAAAGGATTGGTGCACATGATACTGATCCATAGACAGTAGGTAGTGTATGTATGACAAGTGACTTCACAAAACCTACCAATCAAGTTACGTCTTCAGGAACGTTAAAATTATTGAAGTTTTGATCTTTATTTAGTGAACATTATAAAAAATTAACCTTATTGAAAACCATAAACAAAATAGATGTCCATATATTGGTAATATATACGAGGTATGCGGGTAACCGCGTATATATTTCCTTCGAATTCTATGTCGATTTATATTGAGCACAATGCTCAGTTATGAAATGCATCTGAATTCTCTGTCACATATTATATTAAAGCAAATAATTTTATTGAATATTATTCTGCGCATTTATTCAAAATAATAAGCATCATATTAAAAAAGAAACACCAATAAATATGACTGGGTCTCGTACTATTCTTTTTCTGTTAAGATTATACACTAAAAATTGTCGATTACAGGCCTAAGTTCTATAAATATTTATGTGATCAAAGTATGCATTTTCTCATAAGTTGAAGCTAAAGAGACGATCTTCATTAATCAAAACATCATTGATCGCGCATGTTTCGTAAGAAAGATTCTGACTAATATTGAAACCAATCGATTGTATGCGTCAAAACGGACGAAACGTTCACATAAAATATTTGAAGTCATGGTCACATTTTCAGGCATTCATGGGGTGGGCAAAATTTTTGCGAGCATGTTGTAGGTTAGTAGTAGGGGATTTTGATGCATAATCAAACCTTGGTGACCATTTCTTGCTTCAAAATTATCGGCGATTTATTATAACTGCGCGCGATGATCGCAAAAGCATTACTTTGATAAAATTCATGCATACAAAACATACGTTTGCCACCGATGAAACGCTCTATGACGATTAAATTTCCAAAGATTTGACTTACAGTCTGTATCTCTAACATAGCCCTCTCGATCGTAACCTTTATATAATAGGTCAACAAAATACGAACTTATTTATGGGACAGGCTGTATGTGAATATAGTAGACTTATAACCTTCCGGAGTTTGTAATTTTATCTTCTTAATCCTAAACTTCAAGATGTTGTATTAATTTAGTTTTACCGAAAACACACATCTACATATGCTAACTGCTTTTAATATGTCATCTAAGCATATTAAAAGCGAATTTAGTATCCTGCAAAACACTTAACATCAGTCCCATGTATACCCAAAGAACGCTTACTTAATTATTATTCAGAATTTATAGGCAAGGGAGCTATAGATATTCTACAAAACTAATAGCAGGCATATCCCAATAATTAAAAAATGTTAAAGTTCATAGACATTAACCTGTTAAATATGAATCAACAAATTTAGAGTCTGAGTATGATGTAACCCCGTAAAATGTAGCTACAATAAATTATTCTCTGCATTTCTATATTGAAAGGTTCCAATACTTCTGCCAGCAACTGTAAATAGTCACCTAACGAAACGTTTGTTGTCTATACTGCCCTCATTCGCTTCACTGCCGAATAAAGGACCCTCCAAAAGAGAGAAAAAAAAGAACAGAACAAGGGAACTTACAACGGCCGAACCGAGTTCCAGCGTTCCGCTTGATGTCATCAATCTGCCGCCTGGACCGCTCCTGTTTGTTAGCGGATAGATGAAACTGTCAGCCGCGAAACCCACAGTCTATTGTTCAATCAAATATCATTTAGCACCACGTCATATTCGTAATGAATCATTGTAATTTGTGCGAGCCCGCTTTCCGATGGTTAACTTGCCGATGTCTACCATCAAGCCTAAACGTAGCATATTTAATTGATGATTAATACAGACCGCGGTTGTAATCGAAAAAGTAAGAGGAAAATTAGATATCTTAGACATCTTTATCTCTTGTTTGCGGTGCGTTTTGAATGTTTTATCTGCGGTTTGGCCAATGAGAAACAGCTTAAAGTTGTAATATTTATAGCAAGATATTGCGGAGCTGTTTCCTTGTGTAAATTGTAAATCTTCCTATTTAGTTTACTCGTATGTTAAGAAAAGTTTCAATAGTATTATTGTACATACGATTTTCTGGGAAGCAAGCAAGAGCGATGCTCTATTCATGACGTTTATGAAAACACTTCCAGCACTAGCTTCCTGTTCGATGCGTTAGACTGAATTGAAACCCGCAGGGAGTTTTACTCAGCTGTATTTTAGAATTGCTAAAAACTCTTGAAGAAACAGCTTTTTCTTGGACAAATATAGTCTGGTGTGGGTAAATGACTGTAAAACTCTTTTTCTGTGCAAGAAATTTTGTAGAACCGCCTTCAGCAAAATCTTTGCGCAAATAGCATCCGCAGAAGTTAGTTTTTCTAGAGCTACTTTGACCTCCATTCTAAAATCAAGGTTATGTGTTGCTATTCCATCATTGTGCGATGGACTTTCTAATTTGCAATTACGCTCTAAACAGTCTCCATTTCGATTGCATTCTATCAATAACATCTGGTAAATCGTAAATCTGTGTTGTAGGATGGATATCCGGATTGTCCAGATTATACATTCTTCCATAATAAAAGATTTTTTTCAATAAGGCCGAAATTCTTTAGTTATTTGAAAAGTTTCACCCTTGTATAATATAAGTTGTCCAGAAAATGCAGCTATTAGACTGCTCGACACGATAATAATTTTATACGATTAAGAAGATTAATGACGACCTCAATTTCATTAACAACCTTATGTTGAATGAGGCTCACTTCCATCTGAATGAATATGTCCACAAACAGAATTGCAGGTATTGGGCAACTGATAATCCACATTGCTCGAACGACCATTACATAGCCAACAGGTTACAGTGTGGAGTATCGCATTAATGCGAGGATAACGGAAGGAATCCAACGACAGTAACGTCTGAACGATATGTTGATATGCTCGAAACCTTTGTTACTGAACAACTTCACAACTTTCTCGATCTCCATAATCTCTGGTTTCAGCAAGATGGAGCCACAGTCCATACTGCCCAGGTGTCAGTGGCAGATTTTACACACGTAATTTCACGGTTTGGTAACATTCATTGTAACGTTCTTCAACGAAAAAGGTCTGCATCACTGGAAATCATTTTAAAGCAGTTGAAACTAAAGCTAGTTAGTAACTTTGATTTCCACTTGGGATTGAGCAAAAGTACATAATGGTAAGAAGTGATTTTTTTGCATTTGTATGTTAAGCAGGCGCTATACAAGGTTGTTAACTATTTAAACAAGAGCATACGGTATTTCATAGCATTGTTGCTTCATAGTTTCACCGTAAAATCACTGCTAATTATTTCCCAACAATAAATCTTAACATGGGAAAGCACCGATCCCGCCAGGAAATAGTGTCACCATATCACCGGCGGGATTCGAACTCGTGGTTCTTGACGCTGTTATTATCATAAACTCTCTTATCACTAGATCACTAAGACCTTGGTAAAAACATTTACTTACATGGTTGGTGCTGTAAATATATCGGACCATGGATTATAGGTCCATGAGGACTAGTGAAAATGCAAGTGATTTACGAAGTTACGCCCTACCCAAACCGTTCGTAATAGGTTAAGACAGAGTGGAATAAGAGCGAGAGTAGCCCTTACAGTTCCTCGTCTAACTAGGAATCACCGAGCGGCTCGCTTAAGGTTTGCTAAGGAACAAGTCAATTAGGAAATGAACAGCTGGGCCAACATTACTCTTCACAGATTAGACAAGATTTAGTCTTTGCACGTCAGATAGACGTACATCAGTGTACAAACGAGACGATGAGAGCTATTTCCAGCGCAACAGAAGATCTACGCCTACTTTTAGTGGTGGCTCTGTGATGGTTTAAGGAGGTATCCCTTTAGCAGGTCGTAAAGAGACAGTAAATAGAGGTACAATGATTGCCCATAGACATAACAGACATTTTACAAGATCATGTACTATACCCACCGGTAATAGGCAACGAATTCTTGCTAATGCACGACAATACACGGCCCCATGTGACGATAATCGTCCAGGAATACCTTGATGAGGTTGACGTTCCAGTTTTAGATTGACTTGCGGTGAGTCCAGATATGAATGGTACCGAGAATATGTACGACTACCTTCACACAATGACACGGACCCAACATGTTGCCCCAGTAGAGCTGCATGAATTGGAAGAAGTCCTCCGTGAAGAGTGAGAGAATTTAGACCAAGCTTGTAGACGGAGGTTAATTGAATTCATACCAAAAATTTTCATTTCATCCCTATATTACTTAAATAATTGTTTATTGAAGTGTATTAGGATATATTTAAAAGTTTCTTTAGTCATAAAATCATTCCCGTACTTTAAAAATGAATTATGTGATGATTTTTTGAGGAATATACTTTATTATAAATTGAACACTCAGCTACTATTATATTGATGCAGAGGTATGCAACTGTTGGATACCATAAAATGCTTAACAATTATACACATGTATCGAGCGATTTCAATTTTCTAACTTAAGTTTACCTGCTATTTTTCCATACTTATTAATTCCATTCACTTCATTGTCCAATAATGTCAAGGCAGAGACTCTATAAAAATATAGAGATCGTGATCTTCATCGCTTTGTAAATTCCCTACTCCATATTCCTATCACATTACTTCGTAATTACCGATGGGAGCATGAATGCTGTAATTATAGCGATCGTCTTGCATTCATCTCGTAGTGTGTTATCCTTGTTTATCAAATAGGTGTATCTATTTGTCTATTCTTGTAATGCTTACATAGCAAAATTTCCAAAAAAAAGTAAATGAAATTTAGCAATTTAAGATATTTGCTAATGAGAAAGAGATAATTCTATATCGAATTAAAAATTTAAACGGCAACTTTTTGGCGACACATTTCCAGAGTTACAGGACTAATATTAACATAATCCAAAGGAAAATAAAATGGTTATTAATCGTTTCTTTTTAACGACATTTTCATACTATAGAACCTTTTGTAAATCAATCAATAACTAATTTGTGTAAGAGACATATGTCATGCGTTACCTTGCACATATCCCCATAAACGTTTTAACTCCTTAGACGAATTGGCTAACGCCAGAGCTTAAGTTAATCTACAACTGTTAGCATTAAGAACGAAAGTGATGTAATTAGGAAGTACATCAAATCATTTATTATTGTTGGCTGATAATCAGAAAATTTATTATCAGTGACATTATAAAAAATGGTCCCTCGCGATCTGCGGTCTAAACACGTATAGCTTCTTTAATTCCTCTTAAAATAAAAATATTTGAACACCTGTTCCTTCGCCTTTTAGTATCTGTTCCTCTCTTCCGCGCTGTTTGATATAGCAACATGGATTCTGTTTGTCAAACGTGATTTTAAAGGAGACATCAAAATTAAGCGCGAGCTAATTCTTCGTTGCGGTGCCGTTATTGTTGACTGGTAAAACGTTCCGCATTCTTCTAGAGAAATGCGCTCTTAGAAAGGAATTACTGTAACGTTATTTCAATAAAATAAAATCTGCGGTGTTTTCCGAACGATTTTATGCAGCTATTCTTAGAAGAGTTGATAGATGCCATATACAAGAACAAAACGTTACTACGGATGAGTTCATTTTCGAAGAAATAAAATTCCTAGAGTTAATGTGAAGTTTAGTTCAGTATTATAGTACCACTAAAACAATAATAATAGTAAGGTTATACAATAACTGATTAACACGAAATAACATATTCATTAATACGAGGGCGACCTGAAATTTTTCCGGAATCGACAAGAAAAATACGGTTGTGGTTTTTATTTGTATTTTTCGCTGTAGTCTCCTCAAAGATCAATATACGTTTTCAAACGGAGCTCCAGTCTCTTCAAGCAGTCGGAAAAGTAGAATGTTCCAGGGTCTGCAAGATAACCATTTGTAGCGGCGATGACCTCCTCACTTGAGACAGATCTCTTTCCTTTCAGTAATTGCTTCAGGTTTAGGAATAGTAAAAAGTAATTCGTAGCATAACTCATTCAACCATTATGTTTACAGATTAAAAAGCATTCATATTCTTTTGCTCAGCTTTGTAGTACCCCTGGAAGCTATTTTGTGCGTTATGATATACAGATGTATTTCATCACAAGGATTTGGGAAAAATTTCACACACAAAAGCCCTATGAGTTGTCAAATATATATATCAAGGTCTTGTACGCTGGATTAAAAGGCTTCTCGTACAAAACCTTTGGAGAGAAGATTTTAGAGATTTACATGAAACTCAAGTATTCATTCTTGAGTTAAAACTAAATTTATCATCTTCAATAGAGCTGACCATAATGGTACCTCTTCTTAATTGCAAATCTTGTTTATATACGAGCAAGAATTTGTATTAGCAGTACGTTTTTCGGGGCTTGTAAGCCATGGTCTTGATTTGGCGTGTGCCGACGTGTTAGGAAACATTGTGGCTGGCATTTTCAGTACGATGTTGGATCATTAGTCAGACGACCAACAAATTGTTAACATCGCCCTGAAGATGCCAGCCACAATGCTTGGCGAGACGTCGACATATAAATGATGACCATGGCCTATAATCCCAGAAATATTCACTGCTAGTGCAAACTCAGACCCCGACTGTGAAAGCCTCATATATTATTTATTATATACGAGCAAGTTTGAAGTTCACATTGAACATGTTTAGAGATTCTATGGTCTCCATCGTGTTTTAGGTAAATATTTATATATCGTTCTGAAAAATTTTACAGTTTCAACGCTGCTACAACCTGCTCTCGTAATATGAATTATAGTACTATGATAGCAAATGATCTAGAATTAAACAGGTGCCGCCTTAGATGGAATTAGCCGAATTAAGTTAATTCCAGTTTCGTAATGTAGAAAGTTATCGTAAAAAATATATAGCCAAAATAACTAATTTCATGCAAATATTGACTACTTCGATGGCTATCCACGGTATTAAAACGCTATAGTGGCCTTCGGATAAGGTAGATTATATTTTAGTTCATTGAAAATAATATGATCTTCAACCTAGATTACTAGCCTCTAGCCGAGTGTAAGCGTTGATCTTTATAAGTAAATAAAATACATAATTTATATACGTACACGTAAAAAATCTGATATTGTCAAGCGATAAATAGAACCGTTCTGTATTTTTAGTATGATTTTTCAGAAGGCATACGAGGTCATCGGTATTATCAATTATTGGATACGATTTAATAAGATATAAATAAAAAAGGCGATCAGTAAAGTTTAAATCTGTTTTGCGATGGCTGATTCGTGGATATATGTAGGCATACGTCCGCGACGCGGTTGTTTATCCCGTAATTCTTATTGAAAGCGATAGATAATCCCGCTTGCGCCTGGCGAAAAACGACCATAGATGCTACCTATCAGCTTAAACAATCGTTTGCGCGAATTATGTTGTTGAATTTAAAAATAGAAGGTGCGTATTGACAAAGATCAATTGATTCTAATTATACATGTCGTGTTGTTGAAAATATCTAATTAAAGTAAATGCTTGGGTAAGTGGAATAAGGAGGAGCTTCCTATACAGTGCTGTTTAAAAGACATTAGAAACTACAGTTAGAGAAACAAGTATTTATACAGTAACCAATTTAAACACAATGACCAAGTTTTTTTATTAGGTATTAATTTGTGGGTTTATCATATACTATAAGTTAGTAAATTTAATAGGCTTCTAGATAATATACAGGGTAGCGCAGGGGAACGGGAAATTTTGAAATAATGTCATTTCCACGAATAAATTCATAAAACTAGTAATTCGAAAGTGCATGTATACAGCATGCCATTTATGTTTTTACAATCAAAATGTCGAAAAGTGTCTCTTTACTTTTTAAAGATGACTTCGGAAAGATGTCCACCCATTCGGCGTTCACACTCTAACAGCCTGTTATGAAAACTCTGGAATACGCGGTGTAGCAAATCTTGGGGAATGGCAGTGATTTCTTGTTAAATGTTCTCCTTCAGTTCATGGATTGTTGCAGGTGGTGTACGGTATACCTTGCTTTTAAGATACCCCCACAGGAAGAAGTCGCACACACTAAGTTCAGGGGATTTCGCAGGCCATTCAATGTCACCGTTACGTGAAATAATGCGTCTTCCAAACAATTGACGACCTGCTGCCATCGAATGTCGAGGAGTGTGTGACGTGGCTCCGTCCTGCTGAAACCACATGTTTTCCATGTTAAGATTAAGCTCGTACAGTCTCGATGTAAAGAATGTTTGAAGCATTTCAACATATCGAGCGGATGTTACTGTCGCTGCACTACTATTCTCATGTGCAAAAAAATAAGGGCCGATAACACCATGACATGATACAGTTGTGACCTTGTCGCTATGTAGTGGTCGCTGGTGTAACTCACAAGGATTGTCCTGGGCCCAATAACGAAAATTCTGTTTGTTTACGAAACCATTCAGGTAGAAATGGGCTTCGTCTGATATCCATATGTTATCAACGAAATTCGCGTCCTCGTTAATTTTAGCCAATATCTGCCTACTAAACTCCATACGTGACGCTGGGTGTCGTTCATATAATTGTTGCACAATCTGCAACTTATAGGGATGGAAATGTAATTCGTGCAGTATTCTTTGTAAACTTCGTCGCTTAATCCCTAGCGTAGATGAATGCTTTCGAACGGAGCGGCGAGGACTTCTCTCGATTGCAGCTCTAATAACCTCAATGTTCTCTGGGGTACGTACCGTTCGACTGCCACCTGGAGCTTTCTTTTTCAAGACAGATCCTGTTTCTTCAAAAATAAGGCACCCACGTTGTAATCGCATGTGCAAATGGGACACGTCCATGACGTCGAAGCTGGTAATGCTGTCAAAATATTCTCTGCGCGGCAGTCGCACTATCACCATTTTTATAAAGTGCTCTCATAGCTACTGCACGTTCCGCACCAGTCTAACGATCCATGATTACTAAATGGCAATGTGTTCACAACAATTGTGCGACGTTACGAACAACTACCGGCTCTACAGTGCTGACAACTGTAACGTTCAAAATTTCCCGTTCTCCTGCGCCACCCTGTATAATGTCATGAAAATAAATATAATTTTACAAAAAAAATAGTTCTAAATACACATTTTTTTAAGAAAATAGTGTCCATACAGCTGTATATGTATATGCATTTTGGACAATGTTTAATATTTTGCGGGGTAATCATACATCCTAATAATTGCATGTAACTGTCTTAGCATCAAATCAACCAGATTAAATAATTTAACGTAAATAATCTCTGAAACCATCAAGACAGTATACAAACCTTATAACCTCACTTGACGGGTTCTTTATGAAGATATTGTTTCGAAGATTTTTTGTCTTTAAATTTTATCATCGATACAAAAGTTCTCTGGAGTGAGACATAAGTTCTTAAAAAACTTTGGAAATACGTAGTTTGGGGCTATTGGATATATTTTGGATCGCCCTCTTTAGGTATCATCACATTATCGTTCAAATGCAGATTTGAAAGTAGCCAGCTGGATCGTTTGACAGGCTTGGCTGAATTAATGTAAAGATCGAATTAAGTCTTAGGAGCTGCTCCAAAAAGGTCTGCTGTGTTAGATTTATTAAATACTTGTGGGCAGTAACCACTGGACTGGAAGATTACGAAATTTACTGGCTTCATCGATGCTTCTACTATTTTTATGTCCGCTGTGTGATTCTAAAATATTTATTCAGCACTATCCCCTTCACCTTTTAAGTTGTCTATAACTGAGAATTTGAAGGTACAGCTTCAGCAAGAAAATGCTCTATTTCTTACATGAGTAACCCACGGCTAGTGTGTCCCGTGTCTGCTATATAAAACAAATGCTAACCTGCAGTGATACAGTACTGTAATTTATGCAAAATAAAACTAGATTCTTATGACTTCACGATAATTCTATAAAAAAAAGCTTTAGAAGCTTCGCGGTACTAACTGAATTGGAAATTTTAACAGTTTACTTTTGTTCATTTATCGTTAGAGAAAATTCAGAAGAAAAATATAAACATAACCTAAAATATATTTCAGTATAAATCGAACTACGATGTTGCTCCATGATTCATATCATCGCACTTTCAATTATATGAGTTTGAATGGGTTGTATATTTTTTGTAGCACTGCTCAACTAAATGAAAAATTTTCTGGGTATAATTTATACACCAGTGCCCCCTCAAGCATGGTTTTGGAATGGCAATAGCTGCCTACTCGAAATGTTTATCTAACTCTATGAAACTGCAGAGATTTACCAGTTAGTTAGATCACAGCCTTTATTCTTGATAAATATTTATTGCGAAACACATAAAATTATATGTAACTATGGAAGCTTCGCTGAGTGTTGTTACATATATATATATATATATATATATATATATATATATATATATATATATATATACATATATATATATATACATATATATATATATATATATATATAGAATCCTTGTAGATGCTATTATAAATATCTTCTTCAACTTTTAATTGATAGAATATAACTTTGTTTCTTTTCATTAGGTCACCACGTTCTTGGAACTTTGCCATCTTTTTACAATTAAGGTGGTATTAAGCGGATAGTCATTTAAACGAAAGAAACTGCATCTGCATTCACTACCTATTAATAGTGAACTGTCCAAGAACGAATTTGTAATAGGGCTTCGATTCTTTTGTACGATAGTGTATCTTAATTTAGTTTGTGAACCTGTCATATGAGAATATGCTCTAATAAGACGTAACGATTGTTATCGTTTATCGCAATTTTTATCATTTTCATCTAAATCCTCGGCGAATGATTTATAAAAAAATAAGCCCGTGGTTATTTTGTCTGCGCCATTATCAGTAAACACATGGTTTATATCCGGTTATTATGGTTTTTAGTAAACTAGACCATTAACATTCCAATAAAATACCATTCTTAAACGTTATGTAACATTCTATACACCGCAGTGCTTTGATAACAAACCGCCGTATTCCGAATCGATAAAGGCATATTTCTTCATATCGCTTATCCCATTTTCTTTTTAGTGAAACAATCGTTTAAAATTTGAATCATAATTTTGTGTTAGTCAAACTATTAAGCATGCCAAACCTTTGCTGATATCAAGTCATGTGTACCTGTTTTAAAGTTAGGTAATAACTAGATAAGGAAGTAATCAAGTTCTCCTAAGTATCCTTGAGAAATATACGTTGCAATACGCATGGAAACTTCTAAAATCTACATAGATGAATTATTTCACGGATGCGCTCAAGCGCCCTGTACAAAATCAGATCAGGGCCGCAGAGCTAATCAGAAGTTTCGGTTCTCCCAAATCTGTTTTTAGATTACTTGATTGATGTTAGCGCAATGATAAGCCATGACTAGGCATTAAATTGGTCAAGGTGCAACGGATGCTAAACGTGATGATAGAGGCCATTAATTAGGGACCGATTTAACCATAAATTATTGAATTAAAATGCTTTGTGTGTGTGTCACACTATGTCATGTTTTTAAATTTTTGTTTTTCATTCATTCGTCTATATAACTGAAGGATGTTTCAACGAGAGCGCAAGATTTTGTAGCAAAGTATTGAAATATCTATTGATTGATAACGTATACCTTTGAGCATTATGTATGACACAAAATATCTTGTAAATGACCACCAGGGCTTTGCTGGCACATGCGTATTCTTTTGACCAAATTTGAAATAACACTATTGTATACATGTACAATGTATCGGTAGTCGCGGGCTTGTTGATAAAAACCTGTGACTTCAGATAACCCCACAACCAGAAGTCCAAAGATGTTAAATCGGTGGCGGCCAATTCTGGTCGCCAAACCGGGCAATGACACGATCATGTGCAAACTTGTGCAGGACAGTCAGTGTTTCATGGGCGATGTGACATATAGAACCGTCCTGCTGAAACCACATATCGTCAAGAGCAATATTTTCCAATTGAGGAACAAAAAACTGCGTCACCATAGCACGATAACGTTCGCCATTACCGTTACTGCATTACCTTCCTCATCTTCAAAGAAATACGGCCCAATTATTTCTCCAGACCACAATGCACACCAGACACCGACACGTTTTGGATGCATTGCTTTCTGATGAATCATTCGTGGATTTGCTGAGCCCCAAATCAAAATGGGCCCCATCGCTGAAAATGATTTTGTCCGCAAAATCTGGATTCACTTCTGTTTGCTCAAGGATCCAATTAGTGAACTCTCTTCGTTATGCATCTGTTGGCAGAAGTTGTAGAGTCAATTGGACTCTGTAGGCGTGGAGATGCAAATTTTTAGTTAGAGCACGCTGAAGAATGGCTACTGTAATGTCCAATTCTTGTACACGATGACAAATTGACGTCTATGGATTTTCGGCCACACTCCCGCAAACTGCCATGATGTCTTGTCTTCAACGACCCCTACGAGCTCATGTCCTGTGTTTCACATCACTAACCGAACCAGCACTTTCGAATTTTTCGATTATTCATTCCACAGTAGATGAATTAGGAATATTCTGTCGACCGACTATTGGAGGCACTTTACGAATGGTGGCAATCAAACTTCCAACATTTTGGTAATAATGTTTAACAATCAGAATACGTTGTTCTATCGTGTAATATTCCCATCTGTCACGTAATAATCACGTCTCATTATGACTGTCAAACATGGCGGGTAATTCAAATCTTGCACTCTTATTGAAACCCCCTTTATATGACTCTTATTTCTCAGTATAATTGCGGTTGCGTTAAACAAAAAACTTCTCAAAATTCAATTAACAATCATTTGCGTCAGTCGATGTTTGTGTTTCTGTTAAAACGAAAAAACTTCGAATACCGTCATTAAATTCATAAATTTGCCTACGCAAATTAATACCGAGATGAACGCAGTTCGTCAGGACTTTGTACTATCATTTGCCAAAGATTTTGGCATGAAAAAGCGGGCGTTGAGAGCTGTAGTTGCCCGTTTAAAGCCAAAAACGTATTAAAATAAGGAAGGCTGTTGACTCGATGTGAGTGCATACCAAAATACGGGACCAAACTCACAGTATCTCAAATAATTTTATTAAACAAATTCCTGATCATGGGCAAATATAACTGTTTTGTTAGCGACTGCCTGTTCGACTTACAAAAGTTCGACTGTGCTACTACCATTCCGCAAGCATTGAACAGTAAATTTGCCTATCAGGATCAAGTGTATTTCAGGCATATCACCAAATCTCTAGAGAAAGGGACTATTTCGTAAAATTTGTTGTGATTGTTGAATACGATACGACGAGGATGATGATATCTTGCACAGGAAGCACAATATCTAAATCGGCTGGATCTTCAGCTTGCGATAGTGGAAATAGGGACCAACTACGATAGCTGAAATAATAATCATATATTTACAAGATGAATAGGAAATAGGTTGTTGCTATATCATCAAAAATGTTGTGTTTTAGATATGGTATATTTAAATAACTATTAACGCTATAGAGCTTGAGGTTTACTACCCATGAACGAAACCTAGTTTTAAAAAAGGTTAACGAGTCAGCTGATTTTATAAATAGAAATAATTTATGGAGTTACCTTAAGTGAGAATAGTAAGGATCCCTTTCTGTCAAACTTAATCTGTGTACAGGATAAATATAACTGGTACTTTTAATCTAATATTGTACAGATAGTTATTTTTAGATTACAATAAATAATTTTTATCTTTATATAAAAATACGACGTTGTCAGATGTATAAATTCCATATATGGCTGGCAGATTATTTTAAAAACAGTTCTACAACTTTATTAGTAATCAATTCCATAATATAACCACTATAACGTGTTTTTTTTTGCAATAGAAACACCTTCTGCACATGTTAACATTGACCCCTTAATTAATTAGTTACATTTCACTTACTAATATTTAAAAAAGTTTCTATTAGCACAATTAGAGTGTTTCAAGATCTAAACACAATACATTCTGCCTAGATTTCATTTAAATAAAGTTTGTTCCTAGAAAACCAGTTTTTAAGAAAATTATAATATAAATTACATAGCTCATTATGTTTTCTCTTAGTGCTAGCGCACCAATAAGCAAGTCTGCATCATCAACACAATTTATTAACAGATGTTTAGAACTTCATACAATACTATTAATATCCTTCATAAAAATGTTAAATAGTAGCGGAGCCAGTGATTTTCCTTGTGGAATACCCTCATCAACAGATTGTGTTAGAACTATCATTCAAGCTATCAAAAAAAACGGTTATTTTTCCAACATCTAAATTCGTGAAATTAAAAATTTCAGGCATCTTCTAGGATTCGAACATATAACTCCTACTCGCTAGACAGCTGCGTTGTCACTTCCGCCACGGTGACCGTAGGAACGAATCACTTTTAATACCTTGATCTAACATTGTCCGCAGGTATATCTGGATAAACAGAAACAGAAAACTATCGGTTTTCTTTCAACCGCGCAATTAGTTAGATTAATAATGCAGCTTTTCCTTGATTAGATGAAGGTAAAAGTGATTCGTTCCCGCGGTCTCCTTGACGTAATTGGTAGCGCACCTGTCTAGTGACACAACAGAAGCAGATACCGTGAACATTATTAATTTCACGAATTAATTTAAAACGGTGAAAAACAAAGAAATTAAGGTTTATATGCCGACATTTGTTGAGGATATTACAAATGCTAAAGAAATTTATCAATATAATTTATAAGACAATAATTCCCAAGTCGTTAGAGTCAGTCTTTTTTTTGATAGTGGTTTAATTGTCGCTACCTTTAACTTCGCAGAAGATATATACCCCATTAAAGAAAACTATTTATTGCATTACACAAAGAAACTGAAATTACTAAAATACACGATTGTATTTATACGTAGCGATGTTCCTGAGGATCCTTACTGCGCTTAAAAAAATCGTCATTTATTGCAGGAAATAACAGCAATATAGTAGGAGGATTATCATCCATTTATTCACATTTTATTTTGAGATGATTGATAACAAAACCCGTATTTACAAAATGAGAATTAAATGTAGATCTCTTGGGTTAGAAGTACTGGGTAAAGTTTATTGTTCGTTCAGTCTATAATTAGAATTTATAATCTGTCATATTTCTATTGTTTTATTTTGTTCTTTGATAAGTTTATTATCATATTAAATTTGTTTGTTTCTTTTTCTACGGGGGTTGTCTTTTAAGTTTTGCATGTAGTGTTGAAATAATGCTCTTTTACATGCGCTCGAACAAACTCTGGAAACAGTTAAGTTATTCCATGACGACTGGAACGTTTGACCTCGGAGTCCGTTCTTGATTTTCGGAAAGGTAAATAAATCGTTGAGACTTAGGTCCGGATTATACGGAGGATGGTCTAACAGTTCGACGTTTTGTTGCGTTAAGAATTCAATCTTGCGTGCTGTGTGCGAATTTGAATTGTCTTGGTGGAGGATGATTCGTTGTTAGGGGTTGGTTTTTCGAAGCTCAACGATGACTTGCGGCAAACAAGTGGTTGCATATCAATCGGCAGTAACAGTTCTTTGATCTTATAGAGGAATTGTTAGTACACGGCGTGCTTTCGATACAAATATCGCGACAATGTTTTGTGGAGACACTTTGAGAACTGATAACTTTTGTCGGCATTTATTCACTTTAAAGCACCCAAACCCAATATTCATCACTACAGTCTTTTAACGCCCATTTGCCACAACTGCTTTCTGGTCTTCCGTCAACAGATGCGGTTTCCCACAGGAAACTATTTTTTTACAGCAAAATTATTTGAATTGTGTGGTCTGAATCTCGTTATATGTCATATGTTGATCTTAGTTGATGATCTTGCACGCAGCATCCTCGTCTTTCCGAGTGACTGCCGTTTTTCACCTGCTCTTGGATCGTCGTTAAGACTAATCCGTCCACGCTTGAATTCCCCATGCCAATGATAAATTATTGACTGATGTGGTGCTTCATTGCCGAAATTAGAAATCAAGTCGGCAAGGCATTCTTGTTGTGATAATTGTCTTCGAAAATTATAAAAAGAATTATTGCGCGAAAATGTACTCGGTTTAATTCCATTTTTCAACTAAGTTCTCAATTTTAACAGTTCCTTATAGCTACAACACAATACGTATTGCACTGAAACTTTTAAGTTAGGTTAACTAAAGATGGAGGTTAATTTTTAGTACTGACATTTGATTAGTGGCGTTCTCTATGTCCCAATATGCAAAACTTAAAGGACGACCCTCGTAACAATATTCCGAGTTTTCTGGTGTTGCTTCTAAAGTAAATATTCAGAATTACAGACAGATAGGGATTAATTTGCTGGCATTATATAATAACAACCAAATTAAATTTTACTCAGATGTAAAAATTCTACCCATGCGCACCCACCTATGCGATTTATACCTTCATTTGATTCCAGTTCTTCTACTCTATATACAAACCATGATTGAAGTGAACGAACTCGCTTATTTGTATACACTAAGAGCATCAACTAATCAGACCTGTAGTGACTTCATTACGTTTATCAACAAACGTAATGCGAATAATTTAAACTACTGGAAGAAGGAGCTCCCTACATCATCCTGTGTTTAGCTAATGTACATCGGTCGCACGATATAATTATTCCGGTACTATCAGTGCTACCTTCTGTTAAAATGTCGGATAATTAATCAATCGTTAACGGTGGACTCCTGGCGGTAAATCAGCGAGGTACAAAAAAAAAACATTGATTTACGATTATTGAATTAGCCGAAACGGGATGATGGAGACGACGAAGAAAAAAGAAACGGAAAAATATGGACACTATTAATGCATACCGACGATTTACACTAGGCGGAGAAAGAAAATTAATATGCAAATACCGAAAAGGCGGCCGGGACCGACCGGTGTTTAGATAATAAAGAACACGGCGATAAATATATTAGCGGCGTTGAAAATTCGGTATGCAAACTCTCAGCGTGCGCGTACCGCGTGCTAAACGCGCACCCATAAAATCCCATTTCTCATGTCCGTCTCGCGCGCCGTGGAAAAGGGGCCCGCGGTTTTAGTATAATATTCGCGCGTTACACACGATGTTTATGTCAATACAAATTCTCAAGTAGGTGTGCGCTAACTGCTCGCTTCTCATTATATTGAGCCTCTTTGGTCTCCCGTGGCATCCGCTTGGGTCGGACAATAGCGGCAGCCTCGCATTTCTGTCTCTTTTGCAAATATACGTCGGAGCATATGCATACATACACATACTAATTTTGGCAGAGACTTGACCACTGTATCCACCTATACAACCCATTTTTATAGGAATGATAACGGATTATTTCTTGCTTTTTGACATTTCTCACCTTTCGAAATTTATGGGTTTGTGGAATGATATAATCACGAAAACTGTATCTGCTTATTTGCTTCAATAAACCCTTTGTAGCTATAAAAACCAAAACAAAAAAGTGAGTCTAATTATTTTAAGAATGCTAAACAGTAACGTCAATAACTGAAGATACTAGGCCGAATCAAATATGAACCGGACTTTTGTTTTTAATGCATTTTAGATGAAGTGAGTGGCGTGGTGTTTTGATATGTGTTGCGAGAGGGAGGATGTAAGGATGTGCTGCTAATAGCATCGTGTCTGAGCAAGAGGTACACACGTCTGTTGAGCAACG